>CM029496.1:21299771-22499771 GCA_017140595.1 Eucalyptus curtisii
TCCTAAATCTAGATCTGGATTTCAATGTTTATCCTAAGCCTGACAAAACAAGAAAGAAAGAAAAAAAAAAACGACAAAAACATAGAGAACAAAAGAAAGAACCGGAAAATTTTTAAAAAATGGGTGGTCTATGTCAGTGTGTCGATCTTGACGTGTAGAATAGGTGGTAATGACTAAGATTGACACGTTAGCAATTTTCAGCTAACTTAAATGAGATGGACTATATTAGAAAGTCATGAAAATGTTTAAGACTATATTAATCAAATAAGAACTGATATGGCATTTATATAATAAATTTAAAATTAAATTGACATTTAAAAAATAAGTTTAGAAATTTTTGTATATTTTCCTCAAATGGTCAATCTTAGGAACCGCATAACCAAGTTATAGGGCATCAAGGGGTCTATTAATATGACATAGTAGCCTATTGTTGGAAAAATACATATGTCTTGTAGTAATAATTCATTATTGTGAAATGGTGAAATGACTGTATTGGCACCTAAATTTTAATGACCTATTTAAGCATTTCATTATATAAGAAATTTAGGGATTGAACTTGAACCGTAAACAAAAGTTTCGCCCAATCTTGCATTTTCACATTTAGAAATTAGGAATGTCTTTTAAAATAGCACTTCCATATAAAGCATCGACTTATGGCGGGATTACAAACTTTCGAAGCTTAAGTCCTTTCTGCAGACAGTTGTTCAAGCTCTTAAATGAGGTCGCATTCATGATTGAATGTTTAATCAAGGTCTTCCCTCGTGAATGAAGTAAATTGCGATGGACAAGCTACATATCGTCAAGCATGGCCACAACGTCAATGTTGTTATCTTGGAGGGCAAAAGAAAAGAGAAGTTCACCGGAGGAGCGCCGACATTTGATAATCAAAAGAGACAAGAAATCATGTGTCAGACAAGAGAAAACAAAGGGCAAAGGCAATATTTGTTCAGCTACAAATCGGGAATTCTCATTGGGATAGAGAGAGAGAGAGAGAGAGAGAGAGAGAGACGGTCATACATTGTCAATTTTCGCGGATGAAGAGAAGACACTGTTGGGCACCGCTAGCACACCCTCATGAATGACTATGTCTCCAGCAGTACGTCAGCGGAAAAAGGAGAAAGAAGTTCAAAGCAAAGGCAGAAATCAAGGTTGTCAAATTGAGAAGATTCAATCAAGACTTTCCCGGCCATGCATTCCGCAGATGAACATTCACGCAAGCAATTTATCAACTCTGCGGCGGCGATTTTTGGAAAGGATCGGTTGGTCAAAGCAAAGAAGAGCATGGTTCTTAAATGCTCAAATTTGAAGAGGTCCAACCACAAGCAAAGAAACAACTTCAAACTCCTTCACAAGGCACGCACAGGCCACGACCAAAAGGGGAGGAGAAAAAAGTGAGAGAACGTGAATAGAGAGAGGTCACAAAGGAGGCCAGACGAGCTGAATGAGAAGAGAAGAAAAGAAGCTTTGGGCTAAGCGTTGGCCGAGACGCCTTTCCTGCTGCGCTACCACCGCCGTGCCCTCTACTGTCGTGAGCCGAGCCCTGCTGTCTTGCTTCGGCGCAACACTCGACGACGCTAGCTCACTATGCGTCATTGCCGTCGACACTGAGTTGCTGCTGCCTGAGCCGAATCACGATGAAGAGCTGTTGCCTCCATCTACCCCCGTGCTGCTGAGCCCAACGTGTGCGATCACCAGCGCTGCAAACCTATCGTTGCACTGACCTGGGACGACCCACTGGTACGCCGCCTGTTACGCTTGACGATGCTGATTGCTCCTTGCTGTTCGAGCCCAATTCCAAGTTGCTGCCAACGACACCAAGCTACCACGCCGGAGCGAGACAACGGGCCGGTGTCCTGATCTTCACCGCCGCAATGTCGGCTACTCCACGATACCAGCATGGCCGAGTCAACACAGTAGCATCGTACCAGCATGGCCGAGTCAACCCCTTGAGTCGCTCCTGAAGGCATGCGACAGTCTCCCTTGCACCCACACTGAAGCAGCTCTTGTTGTTGAGTCCAGCGAACCCCATCGGCGAATCCAAACAATTTGTTGCGCCTGCAGCACGCCCCGTCGTCACGGCCGCTTAACAAATTCTTTGCATGTGAATTTTCTTTTGTAGGACTACTGAACTTCAGCCCAATACCGAGGAAGTCCTAGCCTTGCTGAAGCAGCCACTTGTCAACTCCAGTAGCTTGCCCAACGCTACTCTCCCAACATCAACAATCCTTGGTGGCGGCGACCCTGATCAATGCCCTGCAAGTTTCTCCTTTCAATTATCATTGTCCTACTCCATTAGGCGTCCTTCAAACAAAAATAACACTCCAACCCGTGGAGTTGCTGTCCCGAGATAGCCACGCGGAGAACCGCCCTCTCCACAGTCAAGTGCTGTGCGCCATCACCAGACGTCACCGTGAGCTATCGCCCATCATCGTCCGAGTTCGTTGTTTCCCCGTCCCAATTTGGAAACTTATCCGCACAATAATTTGAATTAGGTAATAATCTCATTTAATATCAATTTGACCATCATCGAGATTATTATCTAATTCTTGAATTTGAGTGATAGGCATATTCCCCAATTAGGATTTATTTCCTAATCCACAACAACACATCGATTTTTTATTCTATCTATAAGGTTTTAGATAGAATAATTAATTGTACAGGAAAATTTAAAATTTGATATTTTGATCTTTAAGGTTTAAGATTAATTTTATCGATTTTATCCAGGGAACAATTAAGTTGATTAGATTTTGTTTCCTAATTTGAACTATGGATTATACCAATAGATGATATTTTGTAATTTGTGTGATTGTCTTGCTCTATTTTGTTCTTCCTCATTTAAAAACATCCAAAAAGATTGCATGTAGACCAATTGGCTATGTTTGATAACATTGCATGGCTAAGTAGATTCTCTGTGTTCATGATAAGATTCTAATTTTAATTTAGGAGTTGACATGGTTTAATGCCTAAATTGAATTAGATATTATCTTTGTTCTAGATGTTAATTGCCCTTATTTTTAATTATGAATTTTAAAAATATATATAATATATATTATGTGCAGGCCATGTAGAGTAGTTACATATTAATCTTTGCTCGTCATTAGAGTTAGCTTACTTAACTATGTGCCATATTTATGTTAGAATTATTTAGCTAAAAGCTGTGTGTCATATAAACTATTTTTGTACATTGTCGCATGCATTGCACATAGTCTATCTTTCCTTTAAATAAGTGAAAATCCTAAAAGAAAATGTTGAGTGAACTATGTAATAATTAGAAATCATATTTAGTTCTAATATGTGTTTCTAATTAATATTTGCTGTAGTTGTTTACGTTGCATTTGAGGTAGGTATTTCCTCTCTATGTTTGTAATTTATTTATTATTTTACTTCATTGAGTGTTCACTAATGGTTGTGCATCCGCATGATCACCTTATATGCTAGAGGATAGGTTAAAATCAACTGAAGTTGCCTACAAAATATTTTTTTGAAAATAAAAGAGAAAGTGTACCGAAATAGCGTTAGAGTAATTTAGCGTAATCAAGTCCCCGAGTTCATTTAATCTCTAGTTCATAAAAGTAATGTATTTCTTCATATGCTTTTCTTGGGTATCTAATCAACCCACTATAAACTAATTAGTGGCGACTCCTAAATAAAAATAATTTGCATGTTAATTGTCACACTCCCATTCCATCCCTGGTACGAGAGCATGACCCGATGGGTTAGCATCGATGCCCCAGGTAACATCGAACATCCCAAAAGTCTTTTGTCTTTAATTAAGCACATGTGGAAGTGATCATAAACAATTCCCGTACAAACAAACATGAAAACTAAGCAAAACATATACAAGCCAAGCAATTAAAAGCAATATATATTCATACACATATACACATAAAAAATTGTTTCGATTACATACCTACTTATTTTCATTTCCATACATAGTCGATCAAAAGACTAGGGTAGCCTAGCTCCTCTACCGAGCTTCTCCCAAAAACGGCCCCCATCCTAGGCTCATTCCCTTATGACATTCCCGTGGGATCTGCCAGAGGGATGAAGTCATGAATATGACCTATGATGTTCGTGTAAAAAATGAGGCACCAGGCCTCATACACATGGGGAACCAAAATGTCTACTTTTTCTTGGACCCAAACGGTGGTGGTGTATTTCCAGTAGGTGACGTCCTCTTTTATGTTTACTATATCTGTCATGGTGGTAAGCTTATCGATGGGAAGGCCGAGACGGACGTGCCGTGGGATTGGTTCATCCATCACACACCTGAAATGGTGAAAACAACAGGAATGAGTTGGTGGTTCCGTAAATAGAATTTCCTAATTCTCTTATAGGAGGACATATTGCCGTTGATCCTCAGATACAAAATCACCACCCATTTGTAGATGGCAAATCAATAGCAAGGTTCGGGCCTTGTCTTGCATATGCATATGAACGGCTCTCAATCATCCATGTGCTTTCCAGCATCAAGATAAGGAGTTAATGCATAAGAACAAGCCTTCCCAAAAATTCATGGCTTACAATCATTTCGGTCACTAAGAGAAATGTGTGCATCATATAAGACCCGTTTAAGCACTAAGTGACTCGATGCAACATATGCTCAAATCAATGCAAAAACTCAACAGCACATATCAAAACAAACCCAACTTTTGCAAGCATCAATTCAAGCATCACACATGGACTTTCATTTTTCTTTTTCAATATCATATTAGTCAAAATTAATTGACTCTTCCTGTAACAACTGGGCATCGATCCCCCCTTGGCAACCGATATCGTCCCAATCTCATTATCAAGACAGCATTCAGGGCAACCCTCAAGCATCGGCCTCACCCGAGCCGGCATCATCCACGATCTCAACATCAGGACGGCATCTGGGGCTTTACCCTAAGTAATGACCCAGCATCCTCCAACATTGGCATATAAGTCCATTGTGTGTCCATGGATTTCAAGCATCGACTGATTCATTTTATGATTAAAATTTTGTCAAATGAAAGGTTCGAAGGCACATCGTGCAAGGTGAACTAATGAACGACTCTTATGTCTTACTAAATTAAACTCATGCTGGATGCGACTTGGGCTCGTGGTCTGGACTTGGAACTGTTCGCTCCAGCTTCGACATCGACCCATGACTTCTCTCGAGTAACAATACGTCTCAATATTGTCTTGAAATCAAATGTAAGTCGCGCACCTACCTCAACACACGTCCACAATCACATGAGATATTTCCTCGACATCTGGGTGTGCTCCACATCCATGCAAGACCATGAATTTACTTGATGCAACTACGAATAAATAGAAACATAACAAGCATAACAATACAGAGCCAACACAAGCAACAATGACATGATCCTAAAATCAATAAGCGTAGCACATCACCTTATCGAAGAGTTAGGAAAATCTACTTACAACTTTTTGAACCTAGCTCCAAGATGCTTCTTTGGTGGTCGGTCGGTTTCTAGGGCATCTTGGAAGAGAATGACGTGAAAGAGAAGAGAGGGAGGGAGAGGATATGAGAGAATGGTTAAGCCTCAAAATGTGAGGATGCCTTCTCCTATTTATAGGCCTCATCCCCTTCAATTATTGGTGCCAATCTCATGATTAAGCCTAAGGAACGAGTTGGCCTATCTAGCCTCTTTAGTTGGTGCCTATGCTCATTCGTGTTTGATTGTGATTGGTCCATCTATTTACTTACCCTCCAAGACTCACTTCAGGCTTATGATATGCCTATGGCCCTAGGGGACACATAAGCCTCTTTGATGCATAATGTCTCTTTCTAATTGGTTGGCTTTTTGCCTTGTTCACCAAGGCTATGTTTTAAGGTCCCTATGATATAATCTTCTAGGGGACACCTAATTGGGTGATTCATCATGTCATTAATGAACTAAAGTCCAAAATTGTTAAATGAGGCCTAGATATTTTTGCTGAGCTACTTAAGAAGCAAATTTTCTCATTCTCTCTTGAAGGGGGCATGTGGCATTGAAATGGATAAGGATAGACTAGGTCAAAAGGCTATGGAAGATTCTAGAACTCCAATTACCTCTTGACACTTGTCCAATGATTCATCCCCGCATTAATTGATTTATGTCAAAATCTCATCCAAGGTAATCATAAGACTAACGTAGGGTATCCCCTAATTGGAGAAGTTGTTAATATTTATACACAATCGACGGTTCCATGAAAATCGAGGTTCATACCAAAATTCACTAAACTTTAATCAAATGAGTGCGACTAAATCGGTAGCCTTCTTAAACTTGTCCACGATCATTTCCAATTAGAATTGGTCCATTGGATGTCTTAAAATAAACCTCGTGGTTAGTCTTTGTTATTTGCCCTAACCGGGTCTCGGTCGGGTGGATGGGGTCCATGGTTGAACATGCCATGTCTTGGTCTATTCAAGGTTTACGTCATTGACTCCCATGATCGACCCTCAAACCTTATTCTCATGGCTTAGAATTCGAGGATGTTACATTAATGACTTGAACCTAAGTTGCAAATCGATATATACTTGGGAGAGTTGAGCTAAGTTTAATCTTAATAATCTATTAGCCAAACCCTTATATGGTTTCACTCAAGAGTAGGTTGCGATAACCTATCTATATGTTGTAGTGAGAGTGATAGCCCTCCCACTGTCGCCAATTTTTTTTCAAGAAAAGCACCCTCATATAGGTCAAATCTATGAGCTCATATATATGTTTCTACTAGAATTTTATGGGAAAATTGTCCAAAAATTCCTATACCTATTACATTTTTTGCTAATTCAATTATAAATATTTTAAATTTGTCTATTGAGTCTTAAACATTTTCATCTTTTGCCAATTCAGTCTATCCTGCCAATTTTGACAGAAATTATTAACATAGATAGCCAACACTGATGTGGTACTTTTTTAATAGTATTTTGAATTTTTTTAATGATTTTTGTTTTCCTTTTTTTTTAACTTTTCTTTGCCTTTTTGCGGTTTTTGGAGCTAGGGTTGGTGACCCTTGCTCACCACAGGTGAGGGCTGTCCGACTCTTGCCGGCTCTTGACAAGGGCATTGCGACCTTTGTTAGCTTTGGGCAAGGGCTATGACACTCTCGCCGGCCAAAGCAAGAGCATGCAAGCCCTCTTCTAGAATCAACAAGGGCCGCCAAGCCCTTGCCTAGCCAAATCTGATGAGGGTGTCGCGACCCTTGCCGATTTTGGGTAAGGGCTCGCGCACCCTCACTTTGGCTAGCAAGTCCGTCATGATGCTAGCCTAGAGTTGGTGAAGGCCGCAGCGCCCTCACCCAGAGCTAGTGAGGGTTGGCCAGCCACCCTCACCAGCCCTAACTCTAAAATAAAATAAAAAATAAAAAATAAAATAAAAGAAGGAAAAGTAAAAAAAATCCAAAAAAATTCAACATATTATTAAAAAAGTATCACGCCATTGCCAGTTGTCTTTGTTAGCAATTTCCTGCCAAAATTGACCTGATGGACTTAATTGGTAAAAGATGAAAAAGTTTATGACTCAATTGGTAATATTGAAAAGTTTATGACTGAATTAGCAAATGTGTAATAGATTTAGGACGTTTTAGACTATTTTCCTAGAATTTTATTTGCATATGCTTGATCAAATATATAATCTCGTATGTTCTTATTATACATTAGTCTCACCTTGTGAATTCTCATAGTCTTTGAGAGAGAGGAGCTCATCCGCCAACTTGCCTTAAATGAGAGAGAGAGAGAGAGAGAGGAGGGGATGAAAATGAGAGGAAGGCTGATTGGTGGGAAATTTTGAATTTTTTTCTGTCATATCATTTTTCTTCTCCATCTTCCAAGCAAAACAATGTCATCTTATCAAAAAAATAAAAAGTAACAAAAAAAACAAAAAGAAAAGAAAAACAAAGCAATTTTATAATGGTGGATGGAGCCCCTATGTCAAAAAGGCTACAAGGAGGCATTGAAGGGAACAGGAGGAAATATTCTTCGCCTTAAGTACTTGACTAAATATCATTTTAGTAAAAGCCTTTAGTATGCTTGGCGTTATTCATCACTTCATTTTAGTATACTGAATTATGCAAAACGTTTTGTTTTTATCTACTTGGATTTAAAAATTTGTATAATTATTCCACCTCATCATAAATTTCTTAATTTAGTGGATTTTATAAGTTGTTATAGGAGGCCTTGAAGTAAATTTTCTAAACACGAAGGATAGATTTGTTTTGCGGAAAACTAGTAGTTGGGAAGTATCTCCTCATTTTTTGTCATTTTGGCATTTCTTTAAAAATGAATCAACAAAAATTATTTTTCATGTAGAACAAAAAATTTGTATTTAAATTCAAAAAATAATCTATGCTTTTAAAAGATTGGTATTCATCTTCAAGGATCCAACTTGACCTCCACCGTTGTTAGGATCATCCCTTTCATAAAAATTGGAGACCTTGGGGTCAGATCGGACACTCCGGCTCCTAAACCCAGGACACTAGGGGCCTCGCCTGAGATCTCAGTGCACTAACCGGTGCCTCGGACGCTTAAAACTTGTACGCAAGCACCTAGACTTTCGAAACCGGGGGCGAGAGTTGAGCATCTGAATTGTAGGAGGATCTTGAGTCCAAGACTTGAGGTCTTGATATGGCGCCTGGAGATACTAGGCACAAGGCTTGAGTTCCCAGCTTGCCGCCAAGGTCTCGATAATTGCGCTTCAGACCGACGTTAATTTGTCTTGAGCACCTTCTAAAGTTTGTCAACACCAAACTACCCATAATGATTTTCATCTCTTTTGAAAAATCCTACCGAACACCTTATGAAATATTACTTTCCAATCATGTTCATCTTTCAAGGAAACAAAATAGACCTAAAGTCTCCCTATACTTTCATCAAGACCCGAGGTTGAGTGGCCTATCAATTGCCTAAATAAAGAGCTAAGAATACAAGATGGAATGAAAATCACGTGTGGCCTTAAAGATACGTGCTCATTAGGCCAACCAAACAAAAGAGAAAAAGAGCCTCAAACTGAAGTTGCAAGCAACTAATCAATTCTCTTTTTGTACTAATTATTCTCATGATTTTCTTTATCTTACTAAATAATTGGAGAAAACAGAAGTTCATTGCTGTAAAGTGTTGAGACACAGGTTATCTGTCGGCTAAATAAATAAAGCTAGTATCCCTAGTGCTCGTTCCTTAACAATGATTCTTAGGACAAATCTCTCTGTTACTTTTCTGTACTTCATTTTGCCCAATTTTTCCGGTGTTGCTGTCTGCGTCTTCTGAATAATAGTTCTGGGATTCATCAGCCCTCAAGTTCAGGTGTAATGGTGCTAGTCTTGCCTTGCATTGCACCTCTTTCTTTCCTGTTACTTTAGATAGCTTGCATTTGCTTATTGTGCTTACTAACCTGTATTCTTTTTATGGTAAAAGGTTTGTATGCTCTCCGCACTTTGGATGTTTCGGCAAGTGATTATCTTACTTTAATTTGCTGGTCAGTACACTCAACCATACTCTATACAAGTTACAGCACATGTTTTGTTGTCTTCGATGTTCATTTTCCAACTGGTGAAAGAACTACCCAGAGAAATTAAGACCCTTTCTCCTTTCGCAACCAATGAAATTTGACATTTAAATATTGCTATGCCTGAAAGGTATAGCAAACACGCTATTGAATGGATTCTTTCCTATGTAAATGGGATTTAAGAAATCTGCAAGAAGTGCAACGTGACGGGATTATAGGAATTATTTTGAGAGTCGTGAAACCTCTTCTAAATAAAACTTCAAAAATCCAACTTGAGAGCAATTGCACCTAAAGTCATCTACTCTAATTTTATATAAGTATTTTTGTGAAGATGGTACAAGGCCAATGAGAAGTTAACATGTGGCCCTCTCACTGTGTGAAACATCTTTTATATCATTTTCACAAAGCTCAAAAGTAATAGAACTCCCAAAATTAGAAAAGAAGAAAAGCCTTGGTTCATGAAGTCTACTCAAAATTACAAAGAGTTTCTTTCAAGACTAAATAATAGGGTGTATAGGAGAGCGTGAAATATGTGGACACTATAGAACGAGCATGGTCGAGTAGGTTTCGAGATGGGTATTTAGAACTCGTAAAGTGGGTTTCAGTTCCAAAATTTGGAATAGATGGGTGTAAGGTATGTTTAAGGGTTTGGGGTCCTCTCTCTCTCTCTCTCTCTCTCTCTCTCTCTCTCTCTCTCTCTCTCTCTCTCTCTCTCTATATATATATATATATATATATGAGTGCATGTACGTGTGCTTTGAGTTTATGTTCTCAGTAGATGGTGATAGGTTTCATCTCAACTCATGGATTTAAATGATAGGCGATACATCCTACGGTGATCACTAGAAGATTTAGATTTCAAATCAATCTAGCCAGTGTGTCATGTGACATAGCAAAGGCAGTGTTAATAGTTGAAGTCGAAATGACGATGGACCATACAGGTTTTCTCCTGTCATGGAACTTTATTTTCTTACAATAAGCTGGTACATAAACTATGTCCCCACCTCCAAATATTTCCATGGTTTTCCTGGTATTGCTTTAGAAGAAAGACTACCTACATTACTTTGGAAATCACAAATCACCCCATGTTGGGAATAATAATTAGGCAAGGAAATTATCGAATCAATCCTAAACCTATAGTATGGATATCAATCCAATCCTAAACTTTTCAATTTTTGCCAATTTAGTCTTAAACATTTTGCACAAGATTCTAAGGTAATTTTTCTGATTAGTTCACTGAAAATTGCTGACATGCATCGATCAAAAGGGTTACATGGGAATTTTGTACAAAGGTTTAGGTCTAAATTGACAAAATTAAAAGGTGTATAATTGATTTGACATTCGTACAATAGGTTTAAAACTAATTGGATAATTTTCCCATGATCAGCGTATTCTTCATGGAGTCTAGAATGAGAGGATGGGTGATTTAGTATTGTCTTTCTCAAAGAAAAAGAGAAGGTTAGATTAACAACTAATGATGGAACGTGGCACACATGCATGTGGACACATTAGGAGCAAACCCTATCTCCCGTAGTCAAAAACCATCGTAATCCACCTGCATGATACCATCACATAAGCAGCTAAGTTATCTATCAAAACAGCAATCTTAGAACGCCTAAGAGACATCGGTGGAAGTGAATCTTTTATCCGATGTACAAGACTCTCGTCATCGTGTTTCGCCGTCATCATTATTACTAAAGATTCTTCGTAGTCGCTCTTCTCTCTCTCTGAAGATAACCATCACCGTAATCTTATTACTCCCGGAGACATTTGCGATTAAGCGTAACAAATGAAGGTATCGATTCGTGCATGGCCTGACGGCGCACGATCACCATGAAGACTTAATGAGGTTCAGTCATGCCACATGACTCGAATGCATGTGTGCATCTCCTCGTCTTCTCCTTCAACATATGTATTTATGTTTATTTTTTTATGTTACCAACATATGTTAATATTAGATATGAACATGAATTTAACACGTAATCCATTTCTATGTTATGTTTGAATGTTCAATGTGTAAATAGCAATAACAATGACAATTTTTTTTTTTTATGAAACGATATGAAAATGTACAGGATATTCTAGAGCCCGTGGTGCTGATAAGTTCCAAATTTTAAGGTGTTTCAAGAGCCTATAAGGTAATTTCTAAATTCCAAAAACTTAGAATGGCTATCTAAGGTTCTAGGGTAGGGAAAACACCTTACCCATCCCAAAACCTTCTTACCTCTACTAAATACTCCTGTAACATCTCTTATCCACATTTTTTTCCATTATTTTCTTCTTAAATCTATTTTGAAAATACTTCCAAAAGCTAATATATGAAAAATAGAGGTAGAAAAACTTAAAAGCCACATTAAAAGAATTTATTGAGGATTCACTTATAAAGAATCTGAGAAAAATGATACCATGAATGTCATAACTTTCTTATAATGCTCACTTTAGTGGAAAAACTTTTCAATCAATCATTTCGATGCTATAACTTTCAACAAACACCACCTTAGAACTACAATTTGTTTTCACAAATAACTTAATATGAGTGAACATGTGTAGTTGTTTATTTTGAAAAGTTAAGGAAAACTCATAAGATGGTGGACGGGAACGGCCACAAATCTGTCCCAAAGCTTCTTCACATCTCCCAATGCAATAAGAGGGCCACTTTCTTAGAAGAAAAATGATTGGGTGACAATCTTTAATTAATTGTGAAAATAATAGTCTATTTTGGATAACAAAAATTCAAATAACAAATAATTATAAATTGTTGTAAGGTCCATTTCTTCTGGAATTTGTGCTTCACAACAAATTATTATTTTCACAGTAGCCCAAAGACTACCATGCTAGCAAAGCCCTTATTTGATAGTTAAAATCTAGCTTAACACATCAAAAAAAAAAAAAAAAGAAGAAGGAAAGAAAAAGGTGTAACATTAAAAATGGAGAAAATAAAAATATGAGGATTGCAAAAGGATACACAGTCAAAAACTCTAGGAAAGGAAAGAGAGAAGAACATGGAAGGATTAACTTATAGTTAAACAATGTGCACATTCGTAGTTTCAGTTGTGCAAAATTCTAACAGATTGAGAGAAATGATGTATGCATCTATGCAGTTTTGTGCAAGCTCTTAGTGATTATTCTTCAGAAGCAATTCAAGCAATGTAAAAAATTTCCTCACTCTGCATTTGCATTGACGTCCGGTGAGCACACTTGACCGGAGCTACCATGAGTTTGATCAGCTGGATTTCCCCAATTATCAACACGGTGTGGCCGCTGCTAAAAGATCTGTGGGCGGACTGGGGGATTCATTTTTTGGTCACCGTAAGCCTTGCCTGCGAGATTTGTCTCACAATATTAGGCAATCGTCGGAATTATATGACGTCAAAGTTTGCTAGATTCATCACCTGGGCTGCCTATTTGCTCCTTTCTTTCACCGTGAAAATCGCACTGGGCAAGCTTACTGTGGTCCACATCGATGATCCTGAAAATCCGAGTTACGACGTGAAGTTGGTAGGGCTGCTTGCCCCATTGCTTCTGATGCAACTTGGGTACCCAAACGGCATAACGGCCTATGCGTGGGAAGATAACCTGCTGGGATTGAGACAGATTATGAACATCGGGGCTACAGTTGTCATCGTGGTTCGTATTCTCATTCGCTGTTGGGACGGCTCGTCCCCAGTCTCACGGCTGTACATCCCCTTGTTCATTGCCGGATTCCTAAAGGCGGCATTGTGGGTCTGGGCTCTCAAATCCGTGCACGACGTGAACTCAATTGTGAATGCCGAGTACCATCCCAAAGTAGCCACCAAGGAAGTAAGGGAAAGCAGTGGTCAGCTCGAACTGTTCCCCGAGGACAAGAAGTTCGACTCCGCAAAGGACATCTTGAAGGCCTACTTTAGGTTCGACTGTCTGAAGCCCCACCTCGTGAACTGGCCATACCACCCTGTGTTCGTAGAACGCGATTGGATGTCCATCGACATTTACTCCGCCAACCGCGCTTTCACCGTAAATGAGATTGAGCTGAATTTCATGTTCGATGCACTCTACACTAAAGCGCCGATTTTGTACACGAAAAGGGGCATCATAGGCTGCTCTGTTGGCTTCTTCTGCTTGGTGACTGCCTTGTGTAGATTCGCCGTGATCTTCAAGAGTGCCTTCTTGATCGATATGTACATCACCTACACCTATGCGTTACTGATAGCATTCACATGTCTTGAGCTTTATCAGATCACGACGTTGGCGTTTTCGGATTGGGCAGTGGTGGGAATGGGTAAGAGCCTTCGGGTGCCCCTCTTCTCAAGGATTTTCTCAAGGCTCCTCCCGTTTCTCGCTGATCGATGCATGAGGAGTAAAAGATGGTCGAGGTCGATAGGGCAGCTCAATTTAATAAAACAATGCATCTCAACCCAAGAAAGGCGAAAGCCAGTCCGCGTGGTACTTCAATGGTTTGGTAAGTGGAAGGCCGTCCGTGCGGGACTTGATTGGTTTTGTAAGTGGGAGATCTTCAGTTGGCTTTTGTCCCACTCCCACCAGCCCATGCCCTCGTGCCTCAGGGCGCTGGTACTTCGAAAGATGGTGAAGCTAGAGGAGAAAAGAAAATATCTGCCATTCAACGAAAGAGGCAAGTGGACGCTCGAGATTTACGGCGTCCAAGAGAATCGAGCACTGAGCAGTAGCATCGAGGCAAAATTTGCTAAGAGCATCATTACTTGGCACATTGCAACAGATATCCTGCAATTATTAGAAATTGAAAAATCCGACGCTTATGAAGGAAGCAAATTCCTATCGGAGTACATGATGTATCTCCTCACTGTGCATCCTGACATCCTGTTCCGCCCCACCGCCAACATCACACTGGAGTACGCTCATCACACACTGACGCTTTTCTTGAGGTACCGAGACATTAAAGAAGCAATTAGCATGCTGTCGTCGGCGGATGGAGATGTCCCACTCATCGTGGAACCGAGTGACGCGACAAGGATCCATCGTGACTGGCACGTGCTATTGGAGGTGCAAGAGCTCGTGGTCAACCTGAGGAGGATGGATAACAAGTGGGAGCTCATCAGCAGCATCTGGGTGGAGATGCTGTGTTATGGAGCATTCAACTGCCAAGTGTATTACCATGCCTATCTACTGAGAAGAGGAGGTGAGCTCTTCACTCATGTGTGGCTTCTCTTGGGTCACAAGACCGACTAGTTCCCCTATGAAAATCCTAAATCTTGCCTCGACCTCCCCGAAATCACTCTCCTTGGAAGAAGGTTCTTCTAGTTGCTTCCGGAGGATTTTAGGGAAGAGCATTATAATCTTTAAATATTAGACCATCCCTTTTTTGTAATAATTTAAATTTTTAGAACATGTTCAATAAATCCCACGAAATTATACGACACTCAAGGTGAACTTATCCAATCGGTCAGAAGCAAAAATTCACAAGGTAGTGTTTCTATTCACATTTAGCACTCTCTTTCGAGTGGCTTGCTCACATTGTCTTTTTAATCAATTCTTGTTCAAAAACCACATGTTGTCTATCCTACAATCAATTTATGTAGTTTGTAAAAGAATTTCATGATATCTTTTCCTTCTAATCCTATTTATATAAGCAACTTATGCATTTACATTAGTAATGTATGATAATCTATTTGATTTCCTATAGTATTGCTCACAAAATTGTTGACAGGCTCATCAAATGGATTAGATGAACGCGGTTAATTGATGAAGTTCACGAAATCATCTTAACGTACTTGATCACCTAATCTTGTCAAATCAAACGCTAGAATAAGAATATACGTTTTTTCCTTATATTTTACACCTTTTCTGATTAAATCCTTTTATCTTTAATTTGTCTAATCAAGTTATTGACACCTAAATTTTGACAAATCATTAATTGCATAAGAAAATTAGAGATCAGGTAAGGATAATGTAGATGTTGAAATGTTTCCTGTATGGCTAACTCTCATTTGAGAATTGTCTGTGGTGTGAATAGTAGGAACATGTGAATTGAATAATTTTGATTGAAATAAATTAGAATTGGAGGTCATATGATTGCAGCAGGCAAAGTCAAAATACCACGAATCAAAAGTACCTGAAGCGATAAACATAACATAGGGAATAGAAAAGCTAGAAGTACCAAACTCTCAAATTATGGAATGAAGATCCTCTAACGAAAGAGTAATAGACGATCCATTGGAAGAAGTCTTTACAGTAGCACCAATGATAGATGAACTTGCATGTAGACCTCAATTTTTGGATTGATTAGCTGAACCTGTAAGTTGTGTAGGTCGTACTTGATGGTAACTGGACATCAAAACTTCTAATTTATCCATAATAGCACTATACCAGCTTCAACACAGTAGATTGGACCAAAAAAATACGTAGAAACTAGTACCTGGAGAGCTTATTTGGAGGAAATAAGGGGAAAAAACGTACTCAGAACGTCAAAATACCTTAGGAACTAGTCTGGGATGGCCAGGAACCAGTCTTAAAACATGAATTGGTCAGAAAAGCAATGGAACCAGTATGACCGGTCTGGTATGAACCGATCAACAGCACGGTCTGATCAGTCAACGATCTGATCTGACTTAGTCAACGGCCGATCGGACCGGTCAATGGTCAAAGGATGACGTGGCGATTACGTAAGCTAAGCGAAGGCGTGACAATGCATGCAGGCGTGTCTCAATGATGACGCGCGTGGATCTCAAGCACAAAGACTTCCGACGATGCGTGGAGGCGCGTGCAGTGGTGGTTGGCGGCGAAATTTCACCGACGGCCACTTCCGCCAACAACAAGTCACGTGATAAGCTTCATCTCATGTGATAAGCTTCATTTTTCAATAAACTTGTCGAAAAGCGTCCAAATCACGACGGAGGAGTGGAGGTTTTCTTAGGTTCGAGACACGACGGCGCGTGGTGGGGCGTGTGGTGATGTCCGATGGTGGTCAACGACCAAATTTCAGTATTTCTCTCGTCTATGGGTGGCGAGTCTGATGGTTATGACCCTTCTTTGTTTTTTTTTTTTTAAATCAACAGTGGATGTATGCTGAACAGCAACTCAAATTTTCGGTCTTGATGAATAATCAATACAGACGTAGTTGGTGAGGCTGGTGTCGTGGCAGCCACCTTGTAGCAGACTGGATGGGCACACCTCAGTTGCCTCAAGAAAAGAGACTCCGATACCAAGTTGAGAAATGTATTGATAGAAAAAGGTCATATTTTGTACATCTCTAATGAGGAATGCATGAGCCTATATATAAGGTTTTAGAGCTTAACTATGTAAGGTAAGGAAATATCAATTACATCAAAAGAATCAAATCATAATCAATTAAGATACATTTCCTAAATACATCTATTGAAAGAAGGCAAAGAGGAGAAGGAAGGATGGACGGAGTGCAGAGAGAATGATAGAGAACGACGTAGGAAGGCTTTGTTGTATTCCCTCAATGTAATACTGAATCTAAAATCTCCTAAGATATAATACAAGCTGTATTCTGTGTAAGGAAGTAAATGATCTAAAATCAATCTAGATCTAAATCTAATATTTAATTGACATATACACACAAAGCATGATCAATTAAGATCAAAACATCTCGGGCAATCCGCATATCTTCCAACACTCCCCCTCAAGCTGGTGGCTTGTAGATGTCGAAGACGCCTAGCTTGTTTAGTAGATATGCGTGTTGTCTCTGACATAGGGGCTTGGTGAACATGTCTACTGGTTGTTCCATTGTCCCAATTCCTCTTGTCTCAATTACTCCTTCTTGGATCTTTTCCCGCGTAAAGTGACAATCCACTTCTATATGCTTGGTTCTTTCATGCACTATAGGATTAGATGCAAGTTTAAGAGCTGCATCATTATCACAATATAGCTTCATGTCCTTGCACTTCTACTTCAAGATCCTTAAGTAATCCTTGTATCCAAACTATTTGACAAGTGGCCTTGGCCATAGCTCGATACTCTACTTCGGCTAAGGATAGAGACACAGTGGCCTGTTTCTTAGGGGTGAGCACGGTTCCCAGGTAGAACCGGGAACCGGAGAACCGGACCGGAGGGTCCGGTCCGGTTCCCGGTTCTTAAGGGACCGGTTCCGGTTCCCGGTTCCTTTTTTCTGGGAACCGGAACCGGTTTGGTAGGAAAAGTTCTCGAGAAACACGGAAAGGGAAGAAAACCTGCAGGAAAAATAATAAAAGAAAAGGGGAGGTCAGCAAAAAGAAGACAGCTGCAGGAAGTGACGTGAGAGCAAAGGGAAAAAAAGGAAAAAGCAGAAAAGCAAAGAAGCAGAGAGAGACTGTTCATTTCGTCGTGCTCGCCTCGAAGCCGCTCGAGGGCTCTCGCTACGCCGGCTGCAACACGGCGTCGCGCTCGTCCACGAGCACCGCGCCGCGTCTCCATGCCAAGCTTCACCGCGGGCAGCCTAGCCGCCGACCACCACCGCCGCTGGTCTCGTTGCTTCCCTCTGCCGGACCTCCTCACGAGCACCCTTCCACGACGCGGACCGGTCGCCGAGCCACCGCGATCCTCCGCCTCGCCGACGCCCGGCGGCCCTCGCTTGCGCTACTCTCCGTCTGAAGTTCCGCCCCATCTCCGCGTAGCCCTGCCGACGCCGCTCCACCAGCAACCTGCGCTCTGCCCGACGCCACAGCAGCTCGCCTCTATCGCCGGCGCCCTTGTCGCAGCACCTCTACACACCGAACGCCGCGTCGTTGCCACACCAACACCACAGCTCGACGACCCGACGCCCCTTCTGCCCGAGCGTCTCACCGTCTCGCCGCACCAGCCTCACCTGTGCTGCCCTCCCTTTTTGTGTTTGTTTTTCCACAGGTTCGAAGAAAAAATAAGGTACCAACTAGTTTTCATATTCTCTCCCTAAATGTTTTGCCATGCGATTTTAATGTTAGCAGCAGTAGAGATTTCAAGACCATTCTTTTATGGGCAATTTAATTTTTTGATGGGTCATGACCAATTTGCTGCTAGTGCTAGCTATTACTCTGTAAAATGCGTGGATTTGCATTTTCATTCTATTGTACCCTTTTTTGTATGTGGACAATGTCATCTAGAATCCTAGATACACATACTGTAGAATTTGTTTGGGCTGTTTAGGCTGATGTCAACGTCATCCTCTAGGTTAATGGACAATGTTAAAGATTTTGCAGCTTTACTAATCTTGATTGGCTAGTATGTAGAAATTAGTCCAAATATTCTTTTTGTTTTGAAATTTTTAATTATATTATATTATTCTTGTATAGTTCAAATCTAAAAATGAAAATGGAAAAAAAAAAAACTTGTTAGAACTTGGAACCGACCTTGGAACCTGTGATAGGGTAGGTTCCAAGTTCTTGGTTTTGACGGGTAGGTTCCAGGTTCTAAAAAATAAGGAACCTATACTCGAGGGTAGGTTTCAAGTTCCAGACGGAACCGAACCGGAACCTGGAACCGCTCACCCCTACTGTTTCTTGGTCTTCCAAGAAATAAGAGATTCTCCCAACTTAATGCAATATCCAGTGACAGATCTTCGACTAATAGGACATGTTGCATAGTTTGCATCACAATATGTTGTCATCCTTATGTCACATTTTTTAGATAGAAGTATCCTAAGTTCTGGACATTTCTTCAGATATTTCACGACCTTTAAGGCTGCGTCCAAATGAGAACGCTTCGGCCGGTGCATGAACTGACTAAGTGTCTGAACCGCATATGAGATTTAAGGTCTAGTCTTGTCAAGTATATAAGTTTCCCAACAAGTCTTTGATAGCCTGACAAATCACTGAGTACGGGATCATCATTTCGAGATATTCCTTTATCATAGTCTGCGGTGGTCAACTCAGTGTTTTGCTATATGGGAATTACAGCTGGCTTGCATCCTGATAGGCCTGCTTCTGATATGATCTCTAATATAAACTTCCGCTTACTAAGGGAAATCCCCTTGTCAGATCGGGCAATTTCAATTCCAAGGAAATATTTTGGTGCTCCTAAGTCTTTAATATGGAAGGTGGCATGCAAATATTCCTTGAAATTCTCTATAGGGGCTCTATCATTTCCCATAACAAGTATGTCATCAACATAAATCATCAAATAGATAGATGATATACCTTTAATTCTTGAGAATAGAGTATAATCGTGCTTGGATTGCTTGAAGCCTGCTGTTGTAAGAGCGCTGGCAAATTTAGCGTACCATTGTCTGGATTCCTGTTTTAATCCATAAAGGGATTTACGGAGACGACATACCTTATTCTCCCCTTGTCTCCGTATGCCTTGAGGGATATCCATGTAGATTTCTTCATCCAAATCACCGTGAAGGAAGGCATTATGGACATCCATCTGGTGTAGGTGCCGGTCTTTAATAGCAGCAACAACTAAGAATGAACGTACTGTAACGTCTTTGGCAACTGGAGAGAACGTCTCGTGGTAGTCAAAACCTTCTCTTTGGGTGAACCCTTTGGCTACCAATCTTGCCTTGTACCGTTCAATAGAGCCATCAGCACGATACTTGATCTTGTAGACCCATTTGCATCCAATCGGTTTGCGATGAGATAGTAATGGGACAAGATCCCATGTATGATTATCAGTAAGTGCCTTCAATTCTGCCTTCAAGGCTTCTTGCCATTTTGGATTAATGGAAGCTTCTTCATAACTGGACGGTTCCTTGTCGTCCTTCATAACTGGACGGTTCCTTGTCGTCGGATAAACGACTAATACAACATCTATGCTCCTGAGATAATCTACGAAAGGAAACATATGAGGAGATTGGATACTGAATACCTGGAGAGTTGTGAGTAGCACAAACATAATCTTTGGTCCAGGTTGGAGGTCTTGTAGCCCGTCCAGACCACCTAGGATACTCAACTCCAATGGTAGATGGTGATGTCTCTGATGAGGAAGTTGGTGCAGTGTCATGAACTTTCACATTGGCAATTGAATCTTCTAATGTATCTTCCTGAATATGTTCTGAAGAATTCGAGTTTGTATTGGAATTCGGCGAAGCTAGAGCTGGAGGAAGAACAAGACTCCTTGGCTATGCTACTGGTATGTAGGAGAGGTCTTAATATGATGCCTCATCAGATAGAAAATTATGATGGCTAGAAACTGTCTCTGGGCCTTCATCTGGAGATGCACTTTCAGAAAACGAAAAAATTACATCACGACTTATTAAGAATTCTCTTGTGGAAATCTCAAGAACCCGATACCCTTTCTGCAGATTGGGATATCCCATAAAGATGCATCGCCGTGCACGTGGGCTCAATTTATCTCGAGATCCCATTGTTGCGACATAACAAAGACATCCAAAGATCCTGAGGTGATTTAATTCAGGCTTCTTCCCAAACAGCAGCTCGAATGGCGTTCGCCCATTGAGGATCCGAGTAGGCATTCAATTAATAAGATAAGATGTTGTGGTGACACAGTCTCCCCAAAAACCTTTCCGGAATTGATGCTTGAAATTTTAAGGCACGAGCAACTTCCAGTAGATGGCAATGCTTTCGTTCAACCACTCCATTTTGTTGTGGTGAGTAAACGCATGAACTCTCGTGTTGAATACCATGAGAATTGAATAACAGGAAGCATTCATGACTGAAAAATTCTCTCCCGTTATCAGTATGGATTCGCTAAATGGATTTCCTGAATTGATTCTTGGATAGCAAAATGAAAATTTTCAGGTGAGAATAGACCTGATTCTTAGATTGCATCAGGAAAATCCATGTTGCTCGAGAATAGTCGTCTACTATCGTAAGAAAATAACGAGAGCCATCATGATTGACTGTATGATAAAGTCCCCAAATGTCCACATGAATTAATGCAAAAATTTCGCTAGTCCGTGAGGTACTAGAAGGAAATGGTGTACGTGATTGCTTTGCAAGGGGACATATAGGACACTCAGGATATGGAAAGGAGGCACTATGACCCAATCTCATATGCATAGTAAAATTTCTATCATTGGTAGTGGAATTACACAATGATTTCTTATTCAAAAAATTGCAGGAAAAATTGAAATTACTTGGAAAACTCGTCCAGAAATAGAGTCCTTCATAAAGATTATCCAAGCCCATCAGTCTGTCAATCGAAAGGGCCTGAAATAAACAGGTGTCAGCATCGAAAAATACCCGGCATGAATTTTCTTTGCAGACTTTAGACATAGATTTGAGGTTGAATTGGAATTCTGGGACATAGAGCACATTCTGGAGAACAATCTGAGGACTGAGATTCACTGTTCCTGTCACTTTGACATGAGTAATATTTCCGTTGGGTAATTGTACGGAGACAGAAAAATTCAAGCTTTGATTTATATTTGAAAAAAAATCCCTTGTCGCATATAATATGATCACTTGCCCCAAAGTCTATAATCCATGCCTTTCTGGAAATAGAATTAATTAGGCAATGTGAAATACCTGAGAAACTTCCCCCTTTGTTGGATATATCCATCTTCTGTAATGCCTACATGAGTTCCTGATACTGACCATATGAAATAGGCTGATCAATTTTTGGACCAGTTGGTCCAGTGACCTGATAAGCTGTGGAAATTTTTTTTTCCTTTTCTCTCGGTTTCCCGTGTAATTTCCAACAACTGTCAATGGTATGGTTAGTACGCTTGCAATAATCGCAAAAAAAATTTACCATTTCCTTTAAATTTTTTTGCAAAATTCCTTGATGACGTGGCGAAGATCTGGCCGTCCGCTCCTTTGAACGCGATCTCCTGTCCACCGTACAATCCAGGCGCAATCTCAACCCCTTGAGAACCGTCCGATCCTCGCGTGTAATCTGGGCCATTCATCCCGTCCCTTTTAAAGCCGCATGAATCTGCGTCGCCAAACCCTAAGGGATTCTTTCTTTCCCTTTCGCGAGCTAGGGTTGTCCTAGCAGTCGCGTCTCTCCGTTCACCGCGGGCGGCGAGAGCGATGCTCTCACTATTTCTCGTGTGCTCGGTTGATGCGAGTCACTGACTCTCCTCCTGCATCGCCAACTGGAAAATACACCTGATCGGTGGCATGGGATCCATGGCAAGGATCTGTGATCGAAACGTGAGGTACGATTTGTTTAGGATCAGCAGGAATCGCCTGGCTTTTTCTCTTTCTTTAATTTGTTTATACTGCTTTAGGGTAGATTCCAGCCCTTCAAGCTTTTCTTCTACTGCCTCGAGTTGATTTGTGGCACCCCTCGACGGCCCCCGAACCGTTAGGGTCGCCATAGTTCGATTACCATTCTCTTGCTTGACCTAAAGGTCTATCAATCTTTGGGGTTTACATCTTTTAAATCGGTCCCTTACGCAATTCATATGGCGGAAGCATATCCAACAACTCCCTTCCCTATATTCAGAAAATGATGCACACCAACTAAACATTTATAGGTAAAAGCCAAACACTTTTATTTACTTAAACCAGATGGACATCATTCATCGGTACATCAAAATGCCGTAGTCTTCTATACTCGGCTATACTTCAAAAGATGACCGACATCTCCTCCAACAGTCGTATACTTAAAGTCCATCGATCAGTGTCGGCGTCCAAAAGTTCCTTCCTTTGCTATCCTCCTCCTCGCGGTCATATCCAACCACTTGATCCATCTACGGTGGCGTGGCAGCGAAGGAATCTTATCTAGTCTGAAATGTTAATCCCCAAAAGGGGTGAGTACAACCACTCGGTAGTAAAGATCCACCAAACTACTCATTGCGTCACACGTAACAATCAAGGCATCATAACAAAGCACATATCATTCATGCATTCGAGCATAACTTACCTTGCAGGCATGCATATGTCATCATACCATATGTGCATATGCCATCATGCACTCATCATCAAGCATTCATGCATATATCACCATGCCATAGGTGCATATACCACCATGCACTCATCATCAAGCATTCATGCATATATCACCATGCCATATGTGCATATACCTCCATGCAGTCATGCATATCTCATCATGCCATCGTGCATATACCACCATGATTCATATCATCCATGCTATCAAGCATACATCACCATGAGATCCATTCATGCCTTCACGATCGCATTTTCAATATCAAATAGCATTAATTTACTTTCATAAGCAGATCATGCATCATGCCATATGCATACACCCATGCACGTGATTCATTTTCAATTCTTATCTTTCACAAGGATCTCATCAATTTTTCTTCCCAGGGACCAATGTTTGCATCCCACAATTTATCGCTCGCATCCAACCAGGCATCGCGAGGAACCTCTGGGCATGTATTCAAAATACAACCGGGCATCCGGCACCCCCACATTCCGGGCATCTCGTATCCCAACTGGCATCACGAAGTATCCCCCCCGGCACACATCTCCAGGGCACATCTCCAGGGCTTCCGGGATTACGTACCGACATACCACCAGGCATTCCCCCTGGAATTACGTACCGTATACCACCGGGCATCTCGAAACTCTCGAGGACCCTCCGAAATTACGCCACTAGGCCACCGGGCATCCGGCACCCCCACATCCCGGGCATCCCGACACTCCCGGGACATCGTCGGCTCACACCTCCGACGGCATCCTCATTTGTCACAATTCATGTTCACAATTGTGTCTCAATATTAACATGGCACATGATGTGATGGCAACAAAGTCAATTTCAGCTTTTGATTTTATATGTAATGCCATATATCATCACATATGCAGCAAGATCAATTACTATTATTTTAGAAAACAGAAAGCATTCTTTTTAATTTACATTTCCTAAAATTTAGTAATTGTCTCTAATAATTTCTAAGAATTTAGTACATCATAGACAAACTCTAAGGGCATTCATCTCATGAAGAACACAGCACCACCAGAATTTCATACAAAACAGGATAG
Source organism: Eucalyptus curtisii (assembly GCA_017140595.1). NCBI lineage: Eukaryota > Viridiplantae > Streptophyta > Magnoliopsida > Myrtales > Myrtaceae > Eucalyptus > Eucalyptus curtisii. The sequence goes on from CM029496.1 coordinate 21,324,028, forward strand.
TCCATGCATCACAGCTTTTGAAATTTGCACAATCCAGCTAGCACGGTTTAAAAAAAAACATTTTCATTAAATACCCAAATGACATTCAAAAATTATGAAATTCGAACATATGATAGTCAAGACATAAAGGCAGATACTTCATGAAGAACACTACACCAAAAGATCCCTATATAGTTCAATACAGACCACGCATCACAGCACTACTAATTCTGTCCGTTCCACTTGCACAGTTTTTGAAACATTTTTGGTTAAATAGGCAAATGAACTTAAAAAATTACGAAATTTGAATATGTTGTAGGAAAGACATAAATAAAGGTATTTTTTTCAGAACACTTTTCCAAAATAATCTCATACAAAATGGTGTAGACCACGCATTGCAACATTACCAAGTCCGAACACATCAGATCGCACAGTTTTAAAAAAAAAATCGATTAAATATCCAAATGACATTTAAAAATTATGAAATTCGATTATGTGATAGCCAAGACCATAAGGTAAATACTTCATGAAGACATCGAAGTCAGATTCGTCCTAGGTAATTAAATATAGGCGGTTAAAACTTCTGTTCCTAGTACCGAAATTTCCAGATCTAACCATCTCCGAAAAACCTCGATTTCACCTACCTAATCTTGTTTCTTTTCTCTAAATTTTTTATATGTTCTATTTAAAGAAGTACACTACAACTTTAATTAAGAGATCAAGGTGATATTTGCACAAGAAGGTTACTTTACAGACCACGAAACCACTGAAGGTCAACACAACGAATTCCAGATCTAGTCTCTCCAAAGAAAAATCATTTCACTAACCATTTCTTGTTCGTTTTGCCTAAAATTTTAGTATGTTGTTCTTCAAGGTATTCTCTACAACTTTCATGAAGAAATCGAAACAGGATTCCGACTAAAAAGTCACATGTAACACACAATCTCATGGACGGTCGGACTGGTCTTTCCAGAAACAGCATGCATGGTCAACGAATTTATCTTCAAAGCTCCGAAATTTCATCCCATCTACCACAACCAAGACTTACCCTCTACTACACATACACACAGCAATGCAAATGGTAGGTTTTAGGACTTCACTTGCCTCTAATTCCAGCAAACAACCGGCAGCTCAACGGCGGGACATGGCGGCTCGACGACGGGGCACGGCGGCGACGAACCTCCTCCTTCCTTTCTCTCTTCCTCTCTTCCTCTCTTTCTCTCCGCTCTCTCTGCACCTAGACCGACCACCCCCTTCCCCCTTTTCCTTTTGGTTGAAAAGAAAGCTTGCATGCATCCACATTTTGCATGGGGGACACTTGTTCCCAAGAAGGAGACAAGTGTCTCCCTTGCCGAAGACACTTGGAGGAGGCCATTCGGCTCCTCCCCCCCCCCCCTCCATGCGTCGACAACTCCATGGGCTCTATGGGCCGGGCCTCTTGGCCCACTTTAGGCCCAACACACTTGGGCCTAAAGTCCAAACTTAAATGGCCCATATTTATTTTTTGATAATCCATCTTAATCCCACTTATACAAGGTACCAAATTACAAATTTAAATGGCCATAATACTTTGCAACATAGTTTAATAAAATCCAACTTATAAAATTCATGGCCAAAAACATAATTTCTTCATCAAATGAAATCCTTGGTCTCATATGGACATAGGACGCGTTTCCAACAAAATAATTATCCATTTATATAAATACCAGATCATTCTTATTCACTTGGCCATAAATCTTGAAATCATAAACCAATAAACTCCTACTTATAAAACACATGGCCATGAGTTATTTTTGGGATGCCACATGATTCTAGAGGGATGATAGCCTGTTGAAGCAGGCCGTGACTGTCATGTTTCCTTGTTTAAGCTCGTTGATTTCCTGCATGAGATTATGATTTAGTTTACCGTACATTTATCGTACGTTTTCCCACATAGTCTTGGCATCCTCTGTGGGTGGAAGCCCAGCCGTGACTTCTAAGGATATGTAATTCCCGATCCATGTTCGGACGAGTTGATTGCACTTCCGCCAGTGTCGGGCTAGGCATTCATCGGAGGGGATTACGATGGTTCCGTCAAGGAACCCATCTTTGTCCTTTGTCACCAGTACCCGCCGAAGCTCCTGTGACCACTTCGAATAGATCTTTGGTCCGGTCAGTTGCTGGCTTATCAATCGAAGCTCCGGTCCGTCGGCGGTGGAGACATACAAAGGGTCGCCTAGTTCTAGTCGCCCGGTGAACCCCGCCGCTGGAATGGGCAGAAATCCGAGCGTGAAATTCGGGTAGGGATTCGTCCCTTGATCCGATTCGCTTGACCCGACCGGATAACCCGCATTGAGATATCCCGGGTAGGGATTATGTCTCGTACCCGATTCGCCGACCCGCCCGTTTGCTTCATCCCGATGGTTGGGCTTGCTCCATTCATGGCTAGCGGGCCCCCATCGTAACTCCGGTGGCCCATGAAGACAAGCGATGAGGAGCTTGGGTTTGGCCCAAAATAAAGTGGATATGGGATCCACTAGTATGGTTGGCCCGTCGTGGGTCTCCCCAATAGGAACTAAGCCTGCGTGGGCCGCCACTGCACGGGTTGGGCCTAAGTTAATTGTTGGTCGGATACTAAGATTACTGCAGGGAGACTCTGTATCTGCGGAGCTTGAGGACTACCTTCTTCTCCGGTGGTCCTGTTGTCGGCAGCCAGATTGGAGTTCTGCTGAGAAGCCATGGTGAGTTTAAAAAAATCTTCTTCCTTCGAGAGTATGCCTAATGAAGAAAGAGTAATCCCTTCACAGGTTGAGAATTCTCTTTAGCAGCAGTTTGAGGCGGAAGCGAGTCAGAGACCAAGAGGCTCTGATACCATGAAAGAAGGCAAAGAGGATAAGGAAGGATGGACGGAGTGCAGAGAGAATGATAGAGAACGACGTAGGAAGGCTTTGTTGTATTCTCTCAATGTAATATTGAATGTACAAATCTCCTAAGATATAATACAAGTTGTATTCTGCGTAAGGAAGTAAATGATCTAAATCAATCTAGATCTAAATCTAATATTTAATTGACATATACACACAAATCATGATTAATTAAGATCAAAACATCTCAGGCAATCCGCATATCTTCCAACATCTATATCTCTAACAATTGTATTGTTCTAGAATACGAGCTACAGCATAACCAGAGAAGATCAAGTACTACCTCTTGTGCAGTGGCAGTTGCTGCTTCCGCATCCGTCTTGCCAAAGTTAAGTGATTCCGGAAAGGCAGCGATCTTCCCGCAGGGGAGGCAGCCTCCAGGTAAATCGGCACAAATCCAACACCAAGGCCCGCCAACCAGGGTCCTCCAGGCGTACGGTCCAAGATGGTGATCCGTGATCTAAATTTCGCCAGACCTGCATCTTACATGACCTTGAAAGTCCATCCGAGATTCCAAAAGACCAAGGACTGCATCGGCCATGCTTCGTTTTCTCCTGGTTACGAACTTGTTCTTGCTTTACCGCCTCGACGACGCATTCGGCGATCGACCGGGTCCTCCTGGTTGCGGTCCATGAATCTTCAGTTCACTTCTATGGACGAAGAAGGGCAGTAGCACAGATGATGACGGCAACGCGCGAGGTCGGCTGTAGCGGGTGAAAAATGAGGATCTCTGTCGTAGAAACGGGGGAGCGCATTGAGCGCGCTTTTGCGCCTTTCGAGTTTGGAGAAGAAACCCATGACGCGACGACGCCTCGGATTCGTGCCTATCTAGTTTCTCCCGACAATCCTGCGACTGCAAGAAAGAATCGCTAAGAAGGATATGGAGACGATGATGATGATGAAGAAGAAAAAGGAGACTCTTTTTTAGCTTTGGCTCGTAGCGCGAGGGTAGAAGAAAGAGCTGAGGAGAATCAGACGCGGTACAGTTTGGTCGTTTTGCATGCGGTTTCGACATTCTACGGGATGATCGCCGTGGAGTCGTTGTGGCATGGTACGATTCAGTCTGGCGTGATGACTCACCTGCCTCGTTTATGCGATCCGGCTCATCTAAAATTAACAGCACAAATAATCCATGAAATTGACTTAATATAAAATATGATTCATAAACTTTAACTAAATGTATAATATCGTTTCTGAACTTTTAATTTCTTAGATATAGTCCATACTTTTAGCCCCTAACTATATTAAAATATTCAATATATCCTAACATTAATTTAAGCTCGAAGATAACATTGAATATTTGTAAATAGTTAAAGGATTATATTGAATGTGCATCAAAAGTTACATTGAACTAATTAAAAATTCAAAAATGACAATGCACATCGGACTAAAGTTTAGGAATTACAAAATTAAAAATTCATAGAAGACATAACGTAGTAAGATAAATTTTAAAGATCATTTCTGTCATTTTCCCATCTTTTTTATTTGGAGTGGAGAGAAAATAAATAAATGTTCTCGTTGAATCAAAACATAGTTGCTGGTTTGACTAATATAAGAAGGTGGCGAATTTCCAGAAGAAAATCAGTCTCTGATTCAAGGGAAAAATTCGTAAAAGATCAGCCGGAAAACAACGAGGGTCTAATATGATGGAGAAGAGAAACGAAGCACCTATGGTTTGAGAATGTGGTGCAACAAAATTGAGGGCAGCAAAAATTGCAAAGGAAAATGTGTGAATAGATATACATATATATATATATATATATATATATATATATATATATCTATAAATAAAATTAAAAAAATTGAAATTCGTCTCAGATAGTTTCTGGCAATGTGCAATGATAATGAAACCGGAACATCATAGATTACGACGACGACGACAATAATGCCTCCCATGGAAGCACCTTTACACAGTGATGCATGCAATATATTTAGGGAAAAATTATCCAAAAAGTCCTAAATCCATTTCACATGTCAATTTAGTCACAAACATTTTAATTTTATCACTTCAGTCATAAACATTTCCACTTCTTACTAATTGAGCCTATTCAGCCAATTTTAGCTGAAAAATGCTAACATGGACACTAACGGTGCCATGTAGGACCATCGACATCGACATGGATAAATTTTAATATTTTTTTGGAATTTTCATTATATTTTCCTTTTTTTCTTTCTTTTCTTTTTGGCTTTTTCTTTTCCTTTTGCCAATGGCCAGCCACCGCCCACGGTCAACGATCGGCCACCAGCCATGGCCAACCAACTAGCCTAGCCTAACCAACGCCTAGCAAGGCCACTCTAGTGGATGAGGGCCGACCTTGCCAAATCTAGCTTGGGCGAGGCCGACCCTCGCCAAGGATCACCCTCGCTTAGCCAGGCCTCACTTGTGGTGGGCAAGGCTAGCTAGCTAGCCGTGGCCAATGGCTGGCCATCGCTTGTGGCTAGTGACCGGCACCAGCAAAAGGAAAAGAAGAAAGCCAAAAAGAAAAGAAAGAAAAAAAGAAAATTTATTAAAATATTATTTAAAATTATCCAATCAGCGTCGACGGTCCTACACGGCATGACCAGCGTCCACGTCAGCATTTTCTCACCAAAATTAGCCGGATGACTCAATTAGTAAGAAATGAAAAAGTCTATAACTAAATTGATAAAATTAAAAAGTTTCGAACTAAATTGGTAAAAATGCAATAGATTTAGGGTTTTTTGGACAATTTTCTCATATAGTTAGCCAGTTTGTTTCTCGTACATCCCTCTCTAGAAATCATATCAGCTCCATAGATGAATAAGAAAGCAAAATCAGAACTTGCCGGGTGACCTTTTAAGGGTGTTAATGTCAATTGTAGTAATCCGCCATATCCACGTTCCATTTATTGCTTTTCAAGCATGGAATTAGATTGGTTTACAATCCACGATGCCATAGTTTTCTCTATTTGTCGTGAAAGACACATCAGTCATGTGACTTCCCAAAACGTCACACGCGACACTTATCCTTTTTAATTATTTTTATTTTTATTTAATAATAACATGCGAAAGCACGATAAAATATTTACATTATGTCCTAAAAGAGATCCCATGAGTTTAATAATATACATATGCAACTTCTATATAATGACATCAGTAGATACTAACTTGTTACAACATTAAGCAAAACACAGTAAAAAACATAATCCTAGGAAAAAGATCGGGTCAACCAGCATCACTACTCCCGTACTAACCCAAGAGGAAGCATATACATTAACCAAACCGCCATCCAACTCAAGGGTTGATGGCCTCTGACGTCAACTTTTCCCTCCATCTTTATATCCAAGGGGACCGTCCTACAAATCTCAAATAAAACTCAAACAGTCAAAATGTCTTAACCACCTTGTGACTTTTGAAAGATAAAATCCAAGATCGAAAGTAGAAGAAGGTTCCTTTTGAAGATTTAAGGTAGAGTGATACGGTCAAGGTGAAAATGAGTCTAATCTTCCCCAATGTTAAAAAGGTTGTCTAGAAGTAAATATTAGATGGAAGCCGCATGCAATTACATGTGGCAATGTTCCACTTAATCTATGGCCAAATAGAAAAAAGAGTTGATGAGTAATGCATTGGGTTAATGATAGCTTAGTTTTAGGTGTCAAGATTAGTATAAGAGTCTCAATTTGAAAGTGACACTTGGCCTTGCATGCACTCTTACAAGGACAAGCGATTATTGTGTGGCTTAATATGGGTAGATAAGAGGGTAACTATGTTTAAAAAAAAAAAAAAAAATCATCTACTTTGGCCAATGAGTGAGTGAGTTATTATTTTTGTAAATAGGTCATTATAAGTATTAATTAACTGAGATTAAAATAATGAAATCCGTAACATGTCAAAATTATTTATAAACCTTGCTATATAATAAGAAAATTTCGATTTAGTAAATTTAAAATTCAATAATCATTTAACATATAATTCGAAAAATACTTGTATCCATCAACAACTAAGATGACGGTAAATTAATTAACATCACTTTAACTACATCGTATACGTCAACATTTATTAATTAATTCCAACACGTCGGACTCAAAACGATTACAATCGCAAGAAATTATCTTATGCTTTTTTCTTCTTTTTTTTTGGTGAAGATATCTTATGCATTTTTCGTACTTCATAAAATTAACAATCCCACTAAGATTTTCTACGTGTCAAACCGAACCCCAAACTAAATAATACAAAGCTTTATAATCTAAATATTATTATTGGGCCTAGAAAATTCTAAATGTCAAATAAAATTCTAGATGTCACAAGTCAAGTCTATAGTGCCACTTTCCGTTTTAAAGATATGTAGGACTTTAATTACCACCATATGGTAAACGGACGTGGGTAATTCATATTTAAAAACACGTTGCTGCCTCGATAATAACACAGTTGGATATGTTGGCAAACTGCTTTTGATGTTAGCACTTATAATACGTACTAGCATGTAAATTAGGGACGTCCATGAAGTGTGATAAATTTTAAAACAATTGTCAAGTTCGACATATGAAATGCGGGTTGTTAATTTAATTAGAACTTAGTTTGAAAATGGACATGCGAGAGAAATACACCATATTTCAGACTTTTTATTTTCTACAAGTGACAAAGACAGCCTCATGCTGTTAATACTTAAGCAATTGATAGTATTATTCACCATATCCATGCGCTCTCTCCTTTCCCTTATCTCCTCTATTTATCATTGTCACTTTCCTTTGCAGTTTCACATTCCTTCTCCACCTCAATAACATTCGAAAAAAAAAAAAATGATAGCGAGGGTTAATGTTTGTTCTTCTAGCTAGCACATGTTCTTTTGTTTAAAATGTTCCTTAATTACAAACGAGCTCATTTTTCTGTGTATAAATAAGGGTTAATACCCTGAAAAACCCCAAACTGGTACACCTGTGACAAATTTACTCCAAACTATTTTTTTGACCACCAAAAACCCCAAACTGTTACTTTTGACAAATTTATCATAAACTGGTACACTTGTGACAAATTTACCCTATGTTAGTTTTCATTAAATTTTACCGTCAAATTATTAAATTAAATAACACGCGACAGTTAATTAATATACAAATTTGGGATTTTATGCTCCATTTGTCACAGTTTACAATTTTTGTGATTTTTTTGTGGTATTAATCCAATTTAGCGGATGGTATATTTGTCACAAATTTATCAGTTTGGGGTTTTTTGTGGTCGAATAAATTAGTTTGAGGTAAATTTGTCATAAATGTACCGGTTTAGGGTTTTTTATGATCAGTCAGGGTAAATTTGTCACAGGTGTACCAGTTTGGAGTTTTTCAGGGTATTAATCCTAAAATAAATATAACGAGAAGTATTTGTATATGGTGAAAATCTCTCATAACACTATTCCTTAATTTATTTTTATTTTATTTTTCTTCTTTTTATATCATTTTCTTTATTATTTCTTTTTTCCCCTTTCATCATTCTTTAATAAAATTTTATTAAATAGTAGACTGTACTAACATACCTATTATACAAAAATACCTAAAATATATAATAAACATAAATATTTAATTTATAGATTGAATGTTTATTATAAGATAGAATTAAAGTTGAATATATAAATTAAAATAAGATTAATCAAAATAAATTTTTATTTTTTATTTTTTATTTCTTAAATTAGAATTCAACTATTATTTATATTAAAATATAATTTCAATTTTGTTAATTTAATAAGTTTGTTATTTGAAAAAAATAAATTTCCTATTATAGACATTAGAAATTCTATTCACCTTTATCCCACTTCCCCCATGGGATAATTTTATCCTGTCTATATCCCTCTTATATCCGACTTTATCCTGTCTTGAGCGAGTACCAAACATAGGATAAAATAAATCATATCCTATCCCGAATTTTATCCCGACTGCCAAACGCAGCCTTAGGGTTTCGTGCGTTTCGATGCAGTGCAATGCGTCTAATCTTCTTATATAGAGTGGCGGAGAAAATCAACAAATGTTCTTGTCGAACTAAAAACGTTGTTGCTGGTTTGACTGATATAAGAAGGTGGCGAATTTTCAGAAGAAAATCACAGCCTCTGATTCAAGGGAAAGAAATTGCTAAAAAGATTAGCCTGAAAATAACAAAGAGCAATCTAATATAACAGAGAAGAAAAATCGCAAATGGGACACAACATGTGAATAGATATATATAAAAGATTTGAAATTCGTCCTAGAATAGTTTCCCACGATAACGAGTATAGTCAGGAAGCTACACTGATTTTAAGACCTTGTCTCCGACCTAATTACATAGAAGGAACTGCAGAACGATCCTGCGTAGTAGCAGGGGAGAAAAGAGGACGAGGAAGGGAGGGAGAGGGAGAGGGACCGGGAAGGCGAACGTGGCAGCGGCAGTGGCGGCGACGGCAAGGGCGGTCAGTCCGATCAGGGGAGACAGCGTCGGCAATCAGAGAACGAGGCAATGATCCCTCACGGTCATCTCTACGGGATACAAGATCGAGCTGGAGAAATCGATCCCATGGTACATAGCAAGAAGCGACAAGGCTCAGTTTCATCGGTAAAAATTCAGTCTCCATTAGTGTAACCCGAGATGATCGAGTGCTACCTCGCGGGCAGCGACGGTTGCCGTTTCTGCATCCGTCTTGCCGAGTTGAGTGATTCCGGGGACACGGCGAGCTTCCCGCCGGGAAGGCAGCCCGGAGCTAAATCGGGACAATCCAACACTGAGGCCCGCCAGCCGGGGCCCTCCAGGCGCACGGTCCACGAAGGTGGTCCGCCGTCTGAATTTCGCCAGACCCGCATCTTACTCGACCGCCCATTCATTCAAGATTCCGAAACGACCGAGTTCGTACCGATCGTGCTTCGGTTTTGTCTCGTCGCGAGCTTGTTCGTGCTTTATCGTCTCGACGACACGTTCGGCAATCGACCTGGTCCTCCCGGCCTGAAATAACGGTTCTGACGACCGCGGCGGTATGCGAGCGGCGAACGCCGGTGCGAAGAGGGAACGCAGCTGTAGCGACGATGATAATGATGGCGACGCGCGAGGAGACGCGCCGAGAAGGGTCGGTCGGCTGCGGCGAGCGAAACTCGACGAACCCTGCCGCAGTGAGTTTGGAGCTGCTGACCTGGAGAAACGGGGATGCGCATTGAGCGCGGTTTTTGCTCCTTTGGAGTTGGGAGAAGAAACCCATGACGCAATGGTGCCTAGGATTCGGGCCTACCGGGTTTCGCACGACAATCCTGCAACTTCAAGAGGGAATCCAGAAGAAGAAAGGAGTCTTTGTAGCTTCAAGGTAAAAAGGAGCCGAGAGAAGAATCAGAAATTGTACTTTTGTCGTTTTGTTTGCGGTTTTCATGTGGTACGGGATAATTACTGTGGGGGGGGTTGGTTGTGGCCCGGTACGATTCTCAGTCTGATGTGGTGACTCACCTACTCAGTTACCATGCCGAGCCATCTTGAATTTGTTTACCAATGAATTTGTTTACCAAAATAAATTGACTTATAAAAACACGTAATATAAGTAAAGTGAAAGGAAACATAATTTCATTAAAGTAGGATGAATGATGTAATGTAGTTTTTCCTACCAACTTATCAACTTCTTTTACTTTTGTTGGCAGAAACATTTTGACACCCGGAAAAAAAAAAAAATAGAGCATTCAAGATTTGAAAGTTTACACATGTCACAAATGCAATATATTGAGTTTATAGCATAAGCGGAGACACTCAAAGAAAGCAATAAGCCTTGAGGAAATTCCAAGATGCTATTCATTTTAATTCAACTAAAAAAGGGTCTGGAGAGAAATTAATCAATGCTTTCGTTAAGCTAAAAGGAAAACCAACATATGTAAATATGCATGTAAACATGAAATTGGAAAGTTGAATTTTGTAATAGATAGTTTTCCCGCAAGGCGCAATAATAATTAGATAGGAAGATTGTAGATTACAATAATAGCGGGAAAAGTGCCAAAAAAGTCCTAAATCTTTTGATTTTGTGCCGATTTAGTCCTAAACATTTTTATGTTGTGCCAATTTAGTTCTTTCCGGCCAAAATTGGCCGGATTTTGCTGACTAGATGCTAGCCGGCTGACGTGGCATGATCGGCGCTGACGTGGACAACTTTTAATAATATTTTAATTTTTTTTTTTTTCTTCTCATCTTCTACCTCCAGCCGGTAGCCGGAGCTCGGCGACCGGCCAAAGGCGACGGACAGCGAGGTCGAGGTCGACCTTGCCGGCCACCTCGCCAGTGGCCGCGGCCGCGAGGCCACCCTCGAGGCCTAGGCGGCGAGGCTCGCCCATGGCTGGCGAGGGCGAGCCCCGCCAGCTCGGCCTCGCCGCTCAGGCCTCGAGGGTGGCCTCTCGCCGCCCAACACAAGGCCGCCCTCGCGGCGACTTGCGAGGTGGCCAGCGAGGTCGACCTCGACCTCGCCGGCCGTCGCCTCTGGCCGGTCGCCGAGCTCCGACGACCGGCTGGAGGAAGAAGATAAGAAAAAATAAATAAATATTAAAATATTAAAATATTATTAAAAGTTGTTCACGTCGGCGCCGATCATGCCACGTCAGCCGGCCAAATCCGGTTAGCAAAATCCAGCCAATTTTGGCCGGAAATGACTAAATTGACACAACATAAAAAGGTTTAGAACTAAATCGGCACCAAAAAAAGGTTTAGGACTAAATCGGCACAAAGCCAAAAGGTTTAGGACTTTTTTGGCACTTCTCCCCAATAATAGCAATGTCTAACACGAATGCACCTTCCAACACCGCGTGGAATTTTCAGTCGGTAAGCTTTACGCATATTCCATCGTCCAAACCACATTAGCTTCAAAGATGAACAAGAAAATAAATAAAAAGAACTTACATGGTTACCTGAAGGCTATTCATCTCTATTGCGATGATCCGTCGGCCATACCAAGGTTGTGTTCACTGCTTTAGAAGCAAGACTCGTGCCGGATGAACAAACACCGCCATTTTTTTGCAATATCATATTAAGCATGGAATATCATTGTTCTTCCTATTCACGATACGGAATCTTCTCCGCTTTTCTTGAAAAGCATATTACTAGAGTCTATGGCAGTATTTTTCCTTTTAAAGATATGCACAACTTTGCTTATTGCCATCTGGTTGACAAATTTGTATAATCCTTTATCTGGGTAGTCAATTATTCATAATTAGAAGAAAACAATGCAAAGTTAGCTCACTTAGAAAATTCATATTGCTTAGGGTCCATCTACACCACCGTACATCATAAAATTTAACTTTTATTTTCTTGGCAAAAGCGTAAAACTTTTATATGAAAAAATAAAAAGTTCCTCTCATAATATATAATGAACGGGGAAAAGTGTCTTTCACTAATTTATAGAATTATTACTACGCGAGCAAATTTTATCTTGATCCGATATCTGAATGAAGACAACAAACTACATATCATTTGATAGAGAAAGAACCAAAGGACAGAGAATATTAGAAAAAGAAAAGAGAAACTGCATGCGATTTACACATTTCAGAGTATTCATTTTGGCCAATCCGTGTCTTATTTGGGCTGAAAGGAGGGATCGATATAAATTTAATCCATTCTGGCGCATTAGAACGTCTTGGCTTGAAAGACTGATATAATTGGGTAACATAACTTCGAGAAAATATTAGGTACCTTAATAGCTCCACATCATTTTTACTTTGAACCATTCAGCAGCCGATAGCTGTCCGAGCGGTCCACATCGTCCCAATTCAAACCAACTCGGGTTGAGGGCAGAGCGTTCTCTCTCCTCTTTATCTTCTCTCTCCTCTTTACCTACTTTATCTTCCCCCACGCACTAAACCTTCCCGTCTAGCACTTCCTCCGACGACTGTCGCTCCTTCCCGAGGACGGCCTTTTTCTCTCCACTCGCCGGCCTCATCCTCCAGGCTGCATTCTCTCAGCATACTCTTGCGACCTCTTTCTTCTCAAATCATGCTCTCTCCCGACGGCCAATTTTGCTCGCCTCTCTCCGTCCCCTTGACTCGTGACCGAGAAGCAATCGCTCCGCTCTCTCATCTAATCTTCCATCAACAACTTGCTTTCCGCTCTGCTCAAAGCGGTCCCACGAGAACTTCTTTTACACATATGGGAAAAAAATTATCACTTTAAACCCCAAAAGTGAAGAAATTCCTTCGAGCTTGTGGATTGGAAAAATAATAAAATCTATGGACGGAGAAGCATATTACCAACGGTTATGGTGCTGGTCAGCATGTCAATAGCAAACCCTATTATCAAGCCAATGTAAGATAAACGGCTACATCTCAAGAAGTGTAAAAGTTCAGTCACAAGGCGAGAGAGAGCTGGACACATTCTCATCCACACAAATGGATACATGAGTTTGCACGTACGAAAGTTATATTAGGATATGATTACATCAAAATGCCTTAACGCTGACAAATCATCTAATGCATGCGCGCTCTGTTGTGTTGGGGGTGGGTAAGTAAAAGGGCAACAACCGCTGGGAGAATCATCTACAAGTTATTTTGGAGAAGGAAGTTAAATCTTTCAAGTACATGCAAACACTATACACTCTTACATGACCTCAAAAATAAATATACCAACCTTCATCTGCAAGACATGTAGGCCAAGCAAAGCAAGGAGCTTCTCAGCTGATCCGTGGTCCTGTTAAACTTAAACCGTTAATCTAGAATTTGACAAGATATTGCATTAAATAATTTCATGATTATGGATCACAGGCCTGTATAAAATTTTCACATAAACTTATTATTAATCAAGAAGAATTGGATACATATATAATTGTAAAACACCGAGATCGATAAGCATAGCGGAATAAAGCATACCTGTTTCAGCCATTGCTTTAAAAATAGATAAGTCTGATAATAAAAAATCTATCGGAATACCAAATCTTCCTCTTTATGACCTATTTGGATATAACAACTTTCAATGGGATTAAAGCAACTGATAGGTATAACCTACATTTTTATAAGCTAGAGAGGGGACCTAGCAAACCCCAATCAACAGCGTGTCAACTGGGTTTTTTCCATTACGGGCTTCAGTTAAACACAATTGCCTACACTTTGCTGCTCAACTAGGCCCATTATTAATAGATGTCAATACCTAATTCAATAAGATCACTGTAGGGTTTATCATATAATTGGAATATCCATTAACCCGATTATTTAAAATATAAAATTAATTAATTAATGTAAGCCCATATTATTGAATTCCAACATTCTCCCACTTGGGCTACACTAATTTAACTTATTTTATTTTGAAAAAATATTTTATATTGAAAATGACACTATCGGGTTAATAACTGAAAATTTTGTTTTATGTAGCCACAACTTTTTAAAAAATAATATTCTAATAACGGTATCTCAAAACCAATCAAATCCTATATAACCTCCGTATAGGACTATGGAGATCAATGTGTTAAGAAAATGCAACAACACAAGACCTTCAATAATCACATATAATAAGCATTATATTTTCATAAATCATGAGTCTAGTAATGTAGTAAGAAATAGTGTCAACATGTGATCAAAATATACACTATTTCTTATCCGTCCTCAATGCAATTTTTCAAAGACATGAAACTGCATTAACGCAATTTCTAAATAACATGAAATTGCACGACTATGTCACAATCCAACATGAGATTTCATAATCAGTGACATTCAGTCATCTTTAAACTAAAATTTGTTCAAACATACTGTTTTATACTTCCATTTCTCACTTAACAGGAGAAATGTTAACCATAGAATCAATAGCAACAATCATTGAAAATAAATGCTTTAACAGACATCATAAAAGCATTATCAGTCTACATATAACTATAATATCTAAAAATACAAATTATATAGCTCCCACTAACAAAAGAAATCAAAAGAATTTAAAACACTCATATTCTTTACATGCTCTTTAAACAAAATGGGTTGTAAGCCTTTTGTTAGAAGATCAGCCAACATGAACTTAGTTTTGATATTCTCAATCACAATGTCTCACTTTTTTACCAAATCTTTAACGGTATAATAAAGTATCCAGTTAACATTTCAACCGTGGCATTGTTGTTATTTACAGCAAATGTAACTGTTTGTCACACATAATGCAATAAGATCAATTATGAGCAATAAACAATTCAATAAAAATAATTAGTACATTATAAACTCCCCTTTGAGCAGAGTATATAATGCACCATTATTTTCCACAGTATGAAGTTTATAAAACAACAACAAGGAGAATTACATATAATTGTTAAGGATCCATTCCCTTTGGGCAAACAAATCATTCAAATCATACATCTCCATAATATCAATATAGAAGGGAATTCCATATAATTTTCAAAACATTTATCCCCTTTGGGCAGAAAAATATTTTTCAATTATACATCCCCATCTTTTAAATTTAGGAATTAATCTTCATGCTATTTTTCAAATTAATATACACAATAACCGCCTTTGAGCGAGTAATTGTATATACTAATTTTTATCAATAGGGAACTCCTAAAATTTATGCTCAAAATTCATCAAACAATATGAAGCACTTTACAACATATGCTTCCCAAGATCATATTGCATTTATCAAGTAACAATTTTTGCCACAAATTTTTTTTAATTATTATTTTATTATTATATTATTTAAATATTTTGGATTCCCGCGGGCCCAGGACCCCCGAGCAGCCCAAATCGGACCGTGGGCCAAACCCGCGAGTCCTAAACCCTCATGCGGTCCACTCCTTTTAAATTGAGAATGGCCCGTGTGTGCAGAAGCCCATCTCCCTTTTAATTGAAAATTGGCCCATGAAATGGGCTGTTTAAATAGCCCACGAAATTTAAAAAAAAATGGGCGAAAGCCCATATTTAGGCCTAGGCCCGGCTAGAGGCCTTCTTCAACCTCCAACCAGGTCATGAATTTGCAGCAAATCGGGTCGCACGACCCGATTTCGACCCGAAGCTCCAAAGACACAAATTAACATAATTTTTGATGAAATTTCCTCATGGGTTTTGCATATAACATCAATATAATTAACTAAATTAAATTAAACGAAGAAAAACCAAGTAAATCTACCACATACAAGCTTGAAAATTTCGGATCCAATCCTCCCATGGCCGAAAATTCGGTTTTCTTGAATTTAAGCCCTAAAAACTTACTTTGATACAACAAAAGGATGCTAAAACATATATATAACAATACCCATGCACCGATTTACAACAAACATCAATCAATTGCAAGTAATTTGAAAATTCTAGAACTTTTTCATGTATAAACCCTAGCATTTCAAATTTGAAATTATCTCTCAATTCTTAATGAAATTATACAAATTATATATGGTTGGAAAGATTTCGACATGGAACAAAAGCGCTATGGTTTCAGGATCAATCAAGCAAAAAAAAAAACGCACAAAAAAAAATAACGTCCATATTCGGCTCAAAGAAGAAAATTTCGAATTTTGTTCATAAAAAAAAAAAAAATGGGTTTTACAATCATATATGATTTGCTCTAATACCACCTGTAAGGACCCAGGCCTCTATTATACATATATTGTCCACTTTGGACACTAAGTCTCACTGTTTTGTTCTTTTTAGGGCAGCCCATACTACCCCAAGAAAACGCGTATATACAATTAGAGGGCCCTAAACCTTATAAGCTAGCCTAAGACTCCCCCCTAAGCGATGTGGGACAGGAGACATGCACTTAGCCTCACCCGCGTACTACCGAGGCGATCTTAGTCCGTCCCTCCATACTACCTCGGGTTTGGGTCATCACATTCTCCACCCCTTAAGGCACAGCGCCCTTGCTATGGCCCCACATGCTGCAAGAGTCAGCTCTTCAAGAAACTTCGCAAATGGACCAGGTGCTTGTCCATCTTCACTGTATCTATCATAATATTCTTCACTTCTATCTAATCTCACGATCTTAATTTACTTGCTGCATTGTTTCTCTACTTCGGTTTTAAATACCTTAAAGGCATCTAGTGCTTTGTGCTTATTACGAAGCAAATAAAGATACATGAATTGTGAATAATCATCTATGAAAGAAATGAAGTATCTCTGATCATTTGAGTCCATATCTGGACTATAAATATCAATATGTATAATTTCTAATATTCTTGTACACCTTTTAGCACCTTTCTTTGACCTGTTGGTCTGTTTTCCCTTTATACAATCCACACAAGTGTCATAATCAGTAAAATCCAGAGTATTAAGTACTCAATCATTTACTAGTCACTTAATTCTATCCATGGAGATATGTCCCAACCGCCGATGCCACAACATAGAGGAATCCTCAGTCACAACACATCGTTTTATACTAGCATTATCATGAATGTGCATCGTATTATTAATAAATTAATTTGAAAGAGACCATTAGACAAAATACAACTCCCAACAATTTCAGATTTATACGATAAACTGAATGTTGAATCTAAAAAATTAAAGGAGTGTCCCATAGGTATAAATCTTGAAACTGAAATTAAATTCCTAGAAAAGCTAGGAATATAAAAGATCATTTCTAAAATTAAAACAAAACCACTACTGAGAACTAATCTGCATGTCTCAATAGCTTCCACACGCGAGCACATCTTGTTTCCCGAATAGATGCTTTGTTCACTTCCCACTGGTTTCTGCTGGTTTTGAAAACTCTGCAAGGAATTTGAAATGTGGATTGTAGAACCAGAATCAATCCACCAAGTGGTATGACTAACATCAATCATATTAGATTCATAATAAACACATGAGAGTTTGTTACATTTCTTTTTGAGCCAGACCTTAAATTTGGCACAACCCCACTTGGATTCATTTTTAATGCCAGCTTAGGAAGGTAAATGCATCTTATATTTTCCCTTCTGCTTACCTTGCCCTTTATACTTATCATGTATTGCCATATGAGCACTTTCTCCTTTCTCCGGCATCTTACCGGCGAAGCCAATGACTCCGCCCTGGACAAGCGCGTCCGCCAGGCCGCACAGCGCGAATAACCCTTAAGAGGGAAATCAGTACCTCGGAAGCCACAGTGTCGGCGACGACCGCCTGCATGTACCTCTCCTGCCATAAACTTATTATTAATCAAAAAGAATCAAATCCATATATAATTGTAAAACACCGAAATCGATAAGTACAGTGGAATAAAACATACTTGTTTGAGTCATTACTTTACTTGAAGAAAAATAGATTGGTATGATAATCAGAAATCTATCATAATACCAGATCTTCCGCTCTATGACCTATTTGGATATAACAGTTTTCAATGAGATTAAAGCAACTGATAGATATAACCTACATTTTTATAGGCTAGAGAGGGGACCTAGCAAACCTTAATCAACGGCGTGTCAACTGGGCCCTTCCTATTACGGGCTTCAATTAAATACAATTGCCTACACTTTGCTGCTCAACTAAGCCCATTATTAATCGATACCAATACCCAATTCAATAAGATTACTGTAGGGTTTATCAAATATTGAAATATCCATTAACCCGATTATTTAAAATAGAAAATTAATTAATTAATGTGAGCCCATATTATTGAAAATTTCCAACAAGGCCAACTTTTGATGAACAGTTTGCATCAAATTAGCAATTTTTATACCTCTGCTCAAGATCTAAATCCTCCTCATCTGCATCTGTAGACACTTTCTCCCAAACACGAAGGATTACAGAAAGTACCTCCTTTATTTGCTCGAAGTGATACATTTTAATCATAAGAAGAATAGTGATACAAAAAACGTGGAGCAGAGGTATTATAGTTTGATGCAGACTTAAGAGTTTTTCTTTTGATTCATTAATAAAAGTATCATATACATATACAATATTTTCAACTACAATCTCAAGCTTTTCACCTCAATGCATAAAGCATTGCAGAAATAGTGTTGCATCTTATTTATTTACACAATCAACGTGGACATCCAATCAAGATAAAATGATTGCAATGGATAAACTAAAGCCCCCACATAGATAACTGCCTCAATGTACCTCGCAATATATAAACTAAACTGCCTCAATGTACCTCGCAATATATAAACTAAAGTCCCCCATCTTTTACCTAACTAAAGTAATCCCATGGAAAAGAAAAGGCGAAATAAAAACTGACCTTGAGAGCATTAATGGGACCAACTCGATTCTCATCATAAATAACTACACAAGGAATGGAAAAGTAATCGCATCATAAGGTTGAAACAAGGTAAGATCAGTGAAACCAGAATCTTGCGAACCCTTCAAGTTATGAGCAATGAGATCAGCCATGTTAAAGTAATCCTTAGCGTTGCTCAAGGCGGTAGCTAAATTGGGGACTAAAAATGGAGGAGCTTTTGGTCGGGAGTGATAGAGGCAGACGCGGCAGCGTGGTTCATTGAATGAAAAGAGAGATACATTCGCAAAAATGGGATGCTAAAAAATAGTTTAGAGGTAGAGGCAACAGCGGTGAGGTCGCCACATCCAAGAATTGTAAGTTACTTCAAACAATTGGTATGTGTTTCTTCAAAATTGTTGAATTCATTCATCTAGGATCTCAAAAGAGTTTGATGACCCTTATACAACATAACACACAATTTATTTACATCTTACTAAACAACATGTCAGGATAAATATGTCTCAAAAGAGCTAGGGGCAGCGAACAACGAAAATAAATAGGCTCTATTCATACATCGTGGTTGCTCTGATATGTAGTAGGTCCATCACCAACTAGCTATGAACATGTAACAATCAAGCATATGATAATGTCACTAGTCATCTTACTATTTTCTCATTATAATAGCGTATCGTAGTGCTCCCATCACTTTACATGAATAGGCCGGATGCATCTTTCCCATTTTAAATTCAACTCAAATCTCTAGCTTCTTCCTTTACCAATACAATTATCAATTTCATATCCCAACAATCACAAAAATCTCGTTTGCTCACTATAAATTGGGCATTGCATTGACATGATAAACATTAAAAAATACAAAAGCCTCAAAAGACACCAACATTATAGTTTTAGTGAGATAAGATCATATGAGATACGGCATTACTTGCAATTTTTTTATTCTAAAACTTTATACCATGCATGCACCATTGTATGTTATAAACTATCAAGAATCGCTCTCTAACAGGAAGATAATTTCGCGTGAGGGGTGTTCCTTTCTTAGATTTTTTATTCTTTTTCTCACTTGAACTTTTAAGGTTACCATAGCTTATTCTCTTTCCTTTCCTTCGAATGGGATCCAAAATTGAAATCTCACAAGAATCCTCAATATCATCAACATCAGCAGCAACAACATCATCAATGACAATCGCACTTGATTTGTATGATGCAATTTCAGCATTCATTTTTCTCATGTTCTTCCTCACTATAGTCATAATATTTATATCTTTAGCTCTAAAACTCATTAGTTCAAAAGATTATTGCATTAATATGGAAAATCGATTAAAATTAGATGGACCTGAAGACATTTGATGACATTCATCATTTACAATTCTTTCTTTGGCACCCTTGGTCCATCTTTTCAAAATATAGGAAGATGGAATACTCGTAACCGATATATTATTAATCAACACTTTCAAGGCATGGCGACACAACCAACCTTTTGATTCAAATAATTTGCAATCACAAAAAACTGAAAAGTTTATGGGATTATATCTGACAATATTTTCACGTTCAATCCCTAAACACTTCAAAGTATATAAATAAACCGATCCATCGAATGTAGTACTTGAAATATGTTAGACGAGACTTTGCAAAAATTCTACATTTAACTTTTTAAAAATGGTACGAGTATACACTGAAGGAGCATGCATTAAGATCCCATTTTTAGGAACCTGTAATATAGGCTTCTCACAAGGATTATAATCATCTTGACTTTCAATTTCTCTCATGTGCTTCGGTTGTTCTTCATAGTGATGCATGAATGCTACAAGAGACAATGTCTTGGTTGACATATGTTGGAAGACATTATTAATACTCTCACTTCTTTGACTCGATATTATACCACATGTAAAGGTATCACAATCAAAAGCTAAACTCCATTTATGTTTAAAGTCATATAATCTTCAAAGCCAATTGTTATTCTTAGTATCCCACTCGTCTTCCATTTCCCTCTAAGTAGATTCAAATTCATCCTCCGATCTACATCTATATATAAGCGTCAAAAACTATTTATCCTTAAAACCCAGCTTACAGTAAAGAACTAGAATGTTTTTATTGGCATTTTTCCCAATATGCCAAGTGCATAATCGATGTTGTGTATTCGGAAACACGGTTCTAATGGCTTTTGTCATAACTTGGTCTTGATTAATGAATATAGTTTTTGGAGCCTTGTTTCCCACAGACTTCAAAAACATCTCAAATAATCAAATAAATGATTCTACAGTCTCGTCCAATAAAAATACACAACCAAACAAAATATTATTCCAATAGTGATTACCCCAACAAAATGTGCACATACCATATTATATATGTTGGTATGATACGTAGTATTGAACACAAGCACATCACAAAACAGTCATAATCATATTTGGATAAGCTATAACTCCAAAATAAATTTGTCAATCTACCATCTTGATCTACTTATATAGCATAGAAAAATATAGGGTTTTCCATTTGTATACAATGAAAATGATTTAGAAAACTTTGACAATCTCCCCCACTTATGTCATTGGATCTTTTGGTTTGCAAAAAATTTTGACAATCGCATAAGTTGAAACCTAAGTTTTTGCTTCCTCCCACTTGCTAAAAACTTATATGTCGAAGTCCCTTTAATGCCAACTTTAATCATATCAACTATAACACCCTTACAAGTATCGGATATCATTCTTCCACATCTAATCAAATACTTATGACCTTCCAAAATAAATGCATGATTATGCTCGGAAACATACTCTATGACTTCGTAGACACCATTGTCAACCTTAAAGTTGATACGAGTAGGACAACCATATCTAACTTCAAACCTTTCAAGTTTTTTCTCTTGATCAAATAAGTTGATGGAATGCCCCTCACAATTACACACGAAAGTCGGTCAAGTTATTTCTCATTTACAATTTCTTAACAAATTATGCTTTCTCACTCCAAATCCTTTGCCAATTGCATAAGCTACATACATGTGATATGCTTCAACTTTATTTTAAAAAATCATTCCTATCGCAACTCATAATATTTTTCCATGTCACGTATTACATGTGCAAGATGGGAAGTTTCATGCTACGACTACAAAATAAAACGTAATTAATGTAATGTTTTTACGAGCAAGTTATCATCAAACATGTTACTTAAGAAAGCAAAATATGTTTCACATAGTATGAGTGAAGAATTACCTCTAATTCAGCCATTTGAATGTTCATTCTCAAATAGACACCAAGCTTTCAACCTCCTCAAAGAACCTTAACCACGCGAGCCAAGAACTAATGTGGTTTATTTCGTCTTAAAGATTATTGCGACTTGACATACCACAAAATAAATCTACCACCAGGAAAAAAAAAACATAAGTTTTCTCATGTCGGTCTAGTAAACTTTCACATATCAAAATTAAATTTGTAATTTGTAATCAAGCACTTCATACAAACATCTCCAAATTCTAGTCCCTCACCATCAACCCAATCCAGCTATGAAAAACTCTCAAGTGTCCATAACATGGCCTTTTCATGCACTCATACAACTTTATAGACTAAAAAAGTCATGTTTGCATAGGGACTTAGCTAGTTCTTCATCCAACCGACCTAACTAAGTAACATCATTAAATTTTGGGACTTGTATTGTTGAAAACTTGGTCCCTCCTTTATCTTTTTGGGTACTGTTTCACCATTGTAATGATAATCTACAAGACATTCTCTCAAACTCAAGACAAATGCAGGTAATTCTTGGTAAAAACAATAATTGCTGCAATTATAGTATTCAATAGATAATATGTGATGCTATAATTGTATCACTGCACGTTTAATATGACACATCAATTAAGACTACAATAATAGTAAAATAAACCACATAGACAACCACCTCAAATTTTCAACGAATAACAAGTTGTGATGGGCTGATGAAAAAAAGGTTGAAAATTGAGTCACCTTTAATGCATTTTACCCTGAGCTTAAAATTGCGGAAGTTTGAAGAGAAAACCATTTGGAAGAAAATGTGTCTTACAAAGAGGCAAAGGACAAAAAAATTGATGAGATTACACACATTTAAAAGGAAAGATGTAACAAGTGAAAAGTGAGAGCCATTTGTTCTATGTCCTTGACGAAAAGTTCACGGTTCTTGAAAGTAAGTCACCCAAAAATTCCTAAAAATCAGTACATCATATTATATCATATGAGTGGATGAATGTCAAACTCAATCACCAAGTTTAACCAAGTAAAGACTAGACCCTTTCTATTTCATGCTCAGCACTGGCTGAATTTTCATCTCCCAACAACCCATAGTCAACCTTAGGCTCCTCCTTATTTCAGCGTATTACTCAACCTGCACACAAGCATAGCAAATATCGACATTGGCCCTCAGAGAAGTGCTACCGCTCCTTAAGCAAAAGCAAGACAAAGCAACATTCAATACTAAAATACATAAGAAGGTAGATGATACCCACAAAGAAACATCAAAGATTTATCAAAGACCGTCCACTCATGATATGAAGTGTCTCATGATGCTTGTAGACTTAGGAAGATTGGGTTTAGCACATTCACGTCTGAAGACTGACCCGTAGGATAGGTTTTGAAAAATCCGGACCCCTCACACACATATACACACAACAATCACAAATCAAAGTATGTTCTATTTAGAGAGAAAACAAAATAATAATGAAGAAAATGTCATAAAGAAAGTTTCCTCTTGACGCTGCATGAGAAAACTGAGAAAACAAGGATAAGTTGGGCATCACTGATTCAATTCACCCTAAAAATATATACATACTCACATGACGGGGATATGTGCTGACTGCTGAGTAGTTATGATGAGTGCTCTTGTAACTACGGAAAAGCTTTCCTTGAGTCCTACAAGGGAAATCTCAACTCAAGACAAGGGAGATGTGAGGTCTGCTAGGAATTGGTTGGACCGTGGTCAACTGGTTGATAGTACATCATAACGCATTGATAAACCTTCTTGAAAAGCATCCAGCTTCCCCATGTATTTAAAATGTATGTGAAAACATTAAGCTTAGATTTCTCAGCCAACCAAAATATCAGCTTGGCTACAATGGCTTACCAATCAAGTCCCTTGAAAAGGCCCTCTCCTTTAATAGTAGAAGTTTCAAAGATAGCCCATTGGCAATTATTAATCTTATGCAACTCCAATGCTTCAGTTATTGCAGCATCATCAAGTGTTCCAAGAAGATCCTAGGAAGACCAAAGTGAATATCAAAAGAATCCCAAGGGCAAAAGAAAGAGGAAGTAGTGCCAAAAAAAAAAATCAAGCAATGTGAAACAAAGCGATTCATTAAGTAAACTCCAGTTCATGGGTAAGAAAAAGCTTTAGATGTTAATGAGTGCTAAAATCACATGGTTGCATGTCATTACAAATATTATTCACAATTGCAATTCGCTAGAAGATAGCCAAAGTAAGTATCTGCTCGTTAGCAAAAATTAGGACAACGGCCCCTTTTAACTCTTCTTCCTGCCAAAACACTAGAACTGTTAGAAGAGATGCAAGAAGTTGGTAACATCCAAAGATCGGTACTTGAGTCATCCATTTCACCAATATGGACAAAAATAAAATGGCCTTGAAGAATTGAGATTCACTATTCTGATGTCTAGGGTCTAAGCTACAACTTTTCAATGGCAAACTCTGCACATTTGGTAAAAAGAACTTCTGAGATCTCGAGCCACTGCTAAGCTGTTAAAATATAAGAGGACAAACTATAAGCTGGATTTCCCATGTTTTGAATTATCAGAGGTTGCAAATACGAAAACGCTCCATAAATGATCATTGTGACTCCTAACTGTCATAGAAAAGCAAGAGACAAGTGCATGCACTTTTGAAATTTCCATCCTAGCAACTGAGACTTAAGTTTTTCCAAATACTGTTAATGAACTATCAAACTTCTTAATGCAGATGGATGCAAGCCTTTTATGCTGTCTTTTATCTTTTGCATCATACTGCAAGCTAACTTCAGACTTTTTTTAGCTCTAATTTTTTCTCATTTTTAATGGTAATTGTGTATGAATGGACAAACTTGCAAAAATTTCTAGTTTGGGAACTCAATCAAACATGATGTGTCAATATACGTTGTTGATGTCCGTCCATGTAAGCATTTTCATATATTTAATTAAATCATGACTGGCATATTTAACAATTGATGTACTTAATTGGGAAATTCCAACAAACTCAAATTGAAGTCAACTAAACAGGGCACATACTCTCCATGCATTTATCCTGAAAAATGAAGAGGGTAAACCTCCAAGATAGCATGAAATTCTTCTTTTGCCATCATAAGCCTATCAATGTCACTTGAATCAACCAAATAGATGATGGCTTGAGTGTTGGGGAAATAACATCGCCAATATGGCCTAGATAGGTCATAATTTTGGGTGTTCATAAAGAGAATTGATAACATGTATACCAAACAATTCTTAAACAAGTATCGACAAAATTACAAAAGCTTGTGATATTAAGAATATAATGACATGGCACAACGACACAGCTTTTGGCCTATTTCAATTTAAGGAGTGAAAACAAAAACATTGTAATAGCTGACAGTTAAACAAGTTCAATGTATGTAAAAGCCATGGCATTTTTATTCGTTCGATGCAGTGATACCTTAAATCAGCAAATTGTCGACAAGAAAAAAAATCAACTTGATCCGGATCCATAATCAGCGGACAAAAAGATTCAACAGGGCCAGTTGAAGAATCTAAAGAATTTTCATCCATAAAATGTTCGCTTGTGTAGGAGTAGATCCCAAGCATTGTAGCCTAGATTTCACAGAAAAAGCATGCCAAGCTTTCTCACATTGTTGTGCTTAGAATCAGAAGCAATAAACCAGTGAGCTTCTAAGTACTTTCTCGCGTTGCAGGGAAGCAATTGGAGAGGAGCATAGAGAATGACTAAGAAATGCAACACCCACCCAAAGAAAAGAAGCATGACAGGATAGAAGAACACTTAGGAATGCTTGTGAAACAAATATAAAACAGATTTACTCATTTGAGTTCGCTAGTATGAATCTAGTCAAGGGATCACACTAATAGCTATGAAAAACACAACTCTAACGACGTAAAAAAGTTGCCCGTATTTAGGAAATGAAGACAAACACATCAACAACCCAGGAATAAATAGAAAAGCATAAGCAAGGCACACTATACCAAAAAATTTTAGCACAAACTTAAAGAATCCCATCTGCATCATATTTACATATATATGTATGTTAACATACACATTCCCCAGAAGAAAAAACGGAAATCATATTTTTACGCTAGAAATAACATTACAAAAGAGGCTGAGGAAAAATTAAAAGCGATTTAAAAAGATGCCATTGGTGGAAGAAATATATTTGCAAACTTAGTAGAAAGAAGAGAAATGAGGATGTTACCCTGGTTGAAGACTAACACAAATGAATAAGTTCAAGACAAGAAAAAAAAAATTAACCTCATCTAGATCCATAATCAACAGACAAAGAGTCAACACGGCCAGTCGAAGAATCTAAAGCATTTTCATCCATAAAATGTTTGCTTATGTAGGGGAGGTCAAGCTTTCTCGCGTTGTTACACTTAGAATCAGAAGCAACAAACCAGCGAGCTTCTAAGTACTTTCTCCCCGAAAACAAAGATGCAAACATAAAAACCTAGAAATAAAATTGAACTTGACTTGCGGTCGCAGATTTAAGGCTTCTCGAGGGACCGCTTCGAGCAGAGTGGCAAACAAGTCATTGACGGAAGATTAGACGAGAGGGTGGAGCGATTGCTTCTCGGTCGCAAGTTGGAGGGATGGAGAGAGGCGAGTGAAATCGGCCGTTGGGAGAGAGCACGATTTGGGAAGAAAGAGGACGTAGGACTACGCCGAGAGAATGCAGCCCGGAGGATGAGGCCGTCAAGTGGAGAGAGAAAGGCTGTCGTCGAGAGGGAGCGACGATCGTCGGAGGAAGGGTTAGACGGGAAGGTTCAGTGCGTCAAGGTAGAGTGCAGAGAGAGCATTGAGTGTCAGAGGAGGAGGAAGAGAGAGCAAGTAAAGAAGAGAGAGAACACTCTGCCCTTCACCCACGCTGGTTTGAACTAGGACGATGTGAACCTACCCGAACAGCTGTCAGCTGCTGAATGGTTCAAAGTAAAAATGACGTGGAGCTGTTAGGGTACCTAATATTTTCTCCATAACTTCGGAGCATTTTCACTCATGCAAAAGCTTTGACTACGCCAGGATGGAGTAGTTGAAAGAAAAAATGAATTTTTCTAGGGAAAATTGTCCAAAAAAGTCCCCAACCTATTGCACTTTTATCAGTTTAATCTTAGGCTTTTCAACTTTATTAATTGAGTCCGAAATATTTTCACTTTTTGCCAATTATTTCCATCCAGACAATTTTGGCCAAAATTCACTAACATGAATAAATTGTATTAATCTTTGAATATTTTTTTGAAGTTTTTAATTAATTTTTTATATTATCAATTTATTTATTTTTTCTTTTTTCTCTCTTTTTCATTTCTTTCCTTTTTTTTTCCTTTGGCCGGTCGCCTCGCCCAACCTCTGGCGAAACCCTATTCTATTGGAGGCCGTCATGTACCAGTAGGCCTTACAATTTTAGTCAATTTTCAAAAAATGAGACACGGCTGTGTGAACTGAGTTAGACCTCGGTTCCTTCATGCAAAATGTCCCTCTAGATCTTGTCTACCTTGGGTTAAAGTTTCATATTTTTTTAAATCCATTTACCTAGACAATCATTATAGTTTCTAAAGGTGCATAGGACGCCCTCATAAGGCTAGTTTAGGAACTTTGAAGTAAAACCCCTCTTGCAATTCACCTAGTACAGGCACCAGTGAGTTTAAATTAGTCTAGGGAATAAAAATTATTGAGGATTTGGAAATTCATGCTTGAGTCCCTAGATAGTAGTAAAACGTGCTTTTAAATTGAATTATTGAATTATTGCATCATGATGTAAATGTTTGACTAAGAATGCCAGCGGTCCTTAGGACGACGAAGCCCTAGGTTGTAGTAAGGATGCTTGAAGGGGTAACGAGATTCCTCCAAATGCCTGGAGGGTGTAACACGAATCCCCCAGATATCCTCGCGATGCCATATGGGTGTGAAGGGGATAACGAGGCTCCCCGGATGATGATGGCAATAGGAATTCCTATCGAATATAATCTTGGTACCTTTAAATTAAGCTACGGCGTTGGGAAAAGTTACTGCTTTTATTGATCTGTTATATTATTTTGAAAAAAGTCTCAAGTAAGTTGATGATTTGCAATACTTTATATAGAGACTTTCTTTGTCAATACGGTGATCGATTTATATAGTATAGAATGGTGGACCTTCTACTTGTTGAGTTTAGGCTCATTGAAATATACGCTCGCATCAACGAGTGCACGGTGGGTCCCCTCCCACTATTCGCCAACGGACTAGGGAACTGAGGCAACCTCTTCGAGTAGAATGGAGGTAGGTGGACAGCTGGATTTTTGGGAGATTTTAACGAAGCCAAGGGGCCAGGGTTAGGCGACCACATATATAGCTAGGTTGGGATGGGATGACGGACTTACGACTGAATGTAATCAGTAATACTTACCTTTTTTAATTCCCCAGTGTACCCAACTTGTCGTCTGTCTTATATATATATAAGAAATGAAGTTGCCCCGTTAGTAGAAGTATGCATGTACTCGTGGGTTATTTTAGTCAATTACACTTCTGCATGCTTGAGAAAAAGCCAAAAAAAAAAAAAAGAATAACTACTCTAATAGTTCTACATTAGCCATGACATACTAGGGGCATTACAGAGGGTTTTTATAAATAAAAAAATTTCATAGTAGAATTAGGACCATATATAAAGTTGTGAATTTTTTTTACGATAAAAAAAATGTTTAAGATAGAATTGAGATTGAACTTAAAGTTGAGAGTTTTTTAAGGTGTAAGGCCTATGATGAGGATACTAGTTCACTTGCTTTGTGCCATGCACAGGGTTGATATCATTTAGAATATTTCAATTAACACGCTCTAATCTAGATAGTCTGCGGTATACATTCTCCAAATTGAAGAGTTTGATGATTAACATGATCTTTCATGTATTGAGAGAAGATTAAATATATATCCATCATGAAAATATGAACTTATCTCCGCTCTATAATATGTATTAAGTATTTTTTTTTTTTAATTGTAAGGAAAATTGGATATATACGAATTTGGATATATGAATCAATCAAGCTGGATGGAACCTATCAAACCTTATGACCCATGTGTTTATCTAGGCTTTTAAGACATTTACGAACGTAGTATACCTAGATAAGGTTATCTGTGCTTATAAATTCGATCTATCTGACTTATCATCGCTGCCACAGCCAAAATATCATCTTCGACGTCTACCACAACCTCGTGGTTGCATCCAAGCGCGATATCTATGCCACCGAGACTCTCCATCCATGTTCTGCGCCCTCTCTTGTTGCCCACCTCCTCGGATCGGGAGGCCGGGCAGCGGTTGTTGACCTCGAAACATCCGACTACGGCCACTGCCGGCCTCGATCGACCTTAAATCAAATTTCAAATTCGAGCCCGCAGATCGACCTCGATCCCAACTTGAGCCGACCCGATCCCTCAAGCAAGACGGGCATCCCCCATCAGAAAAGTACCTCATGTGGCAACGCTTGTCAGATTAGAATCCCACCGAACCCCACTAACGAAATAAACAAAGTCGAATAAAACGAGAAACCCCCCACTATCCTAAGTGGACATCAAATGGGTCGGTCTGATCAAAGCCAAATGTCCAGCCGTTCCCCTTTGTCTCGTCCTTTGGCTTAACCTCGACTCGAACCCTCAGCCACAAAAACAAGGCCACGTTCGACCAGGAAACCTCCCAAAACAGCCACCTCACCGGCTCCACTTTCCAAATCACCCATCATCGAATCTCCACTTCATCATCGTTCGCTTGTCTTCGTTCGAAACGAAGGGCGCCGAAGAGCACTATATATAGGCAGGCGTTCTCCAGGCAAAAGCGCACTTCAAACTCGGACTACCATTTTTTAGAGATAATACTCATCGTCGGCGACACCCAAACATGGCAACTCCGAGACTGGCCATGGTCATGGCTTTTCTTCTTCTCACGACCTCGGCCGTTGATGTGTGCGCGATCAGAGTGGCGAGAAAGGACTTGGGCGTGGACCTTGGAGGCATAGGGGTCGGCATTGGAGCCGGGATAGGGCTTGGCCTAGGAGGTGGCGGTGGCGGACCTGGATCGGGATCTGGCTGTGGCTCTTGCTCCGGCTCCGGCTCTGGGTCCGGCTCCGGCTCCGGCTCCGGCTCTAGCTCTGGGTCTGGGTCCGGGTCTGGCTCTAGCTCTGGCTCTGAGTCTGGCTCATGGTCTGAGTCCGGTTCTGGTTCTGGTTCAGGTTCGGGGTCGAGCTCAGAAGCGGGCTCGCACGCCGGGTCATATGCCGGGTCTAGGGAAGGTTACAGGGCGGGCTCCGAAGCAGGATCATATGCCGGGTCCTATGCAGGGTCCAGGGCCGGGTCAGGCTCGGGCTCTGGACGTGGTGGAGGATACGGCGGGGGCTTCAGCAGAGGCGGCGGGTCGGGTGGCTACGGAGAAGGACGTGGATATGGAGGAGGGTATGGGAGGGGAGGTGGAAACTGAACTGGACGGTATGTTTCATCATGCGTAGCTCAACGGTCTCAGTTCGAATAAGAATAAGTATCTAAGATCGACTCCGCACATCGTTATTATGTGTGTTTTGTGTGTGTGTGTTTTCCCTTTTGGGCAAGAGATTGTGTGTTTGAAACAGTGCAGAAGTTGGTCAAATTTCGGGAGATGTTCTAGGTTGGTTGTTTGAAGGTGTCATTCTCTTGTATCCTAAGCATTTTTCATTGTTGAGAATAATCGATCGTGTGATCATTTGAAAACCACGTTCGCTAATAACGTCGTGGCATGTAGTACTGATTCCATGTCATGTGCGTGCTCACCTCCTGTTATATCTCATCGATCGTTGGAACGTTGGGAATTTGCAGTATCATTCTTGAAAAAGATTGATATACGGAAAACAGTCGGGAAGGTATCAAGAAAAAGAAACGCGATTTCATTTTTGAGCTGCAAGATCTTCCTTAGATCAGCACAGCTTCACTTGCTAGGGGCCATCCATCCAATGCCTCGAAAGAACATGATTTAATAGAGTTCATCAACTTTGGCAAAGAAAAATAAAAATGGGGAGTGTTTATTTCTTTGCATTTCATTCGCTTTTTCTTTTCCTATTGAATGTCGGGCATCTTATTCAAATGATATTAAGCGACTTTTTCGTAAAATCTACAAATTAACGTATCAAAAACAGGAAAGGATAAATTGGGTGATTATCTATTTTAATACTATTTTAAATCATCAACTTAGTATTGCAACTTATAATCTTTTCAAGCTCAAGAAATTTCACTACCGACAGCTAACATGATGATTCTTAAGTAGTTAGAATAAGATGTATCCCTTTCTTGGTCATCAGGGGTTCCAATGGTCGGTTTGGCGCAGATCCCCACAAATATCATCGACACCTTTTGCGACCACCGGGCAGAGCTCAAAGCAGATGACGGCTTTGATGGCGCAGCACTTGCCGATGAGGAGGTCCCGGCGGAAGATGTGGGAGAGGGAGCTCATCGTGTCGTCGAGCTCCTCCTCCTTCACGTCAAGGAGGGCGCTGGCCATGAATCGCAGCTCGGCTATCTTGGAGACCGTCAGTCGGGTACCTTATCCCATACGCCTCAAACTGCTCCTCCGGCCCTCCCATCTTTCGCAACTCCACCATTGCAAGCTTTCTCGATCCATTCTCGCTGTTCAAATAATGCGGGCGTGTCATACTGTTCCCTCCTGGTTTACAAACCCACGTACATGATGACCAAATGGGTCCGTCTCCCCCGTATCTGAGAAGGGATTGCATTGCATGGGACGGGACAGTAAACTATAAGTTGATGTTGCAGGTCGAGAACGAACTAGACGAGGAGGCCAGGCTCCAAGTCCAGTTAGCAGACGGAAGAGGACATGTTCCTGCGACTGCTCAAGTGGGGAATCGAGTGATCTCGGCACCGGCTTCGTCCCGTAGTTTGTGTCGTGGGTCGTCGCGCGTGTACACGCCCGGAGCAGACTGTGAAGGGATGTCCTCCGGCGATCCATTGGCGGAGACTGAACTGGATCCCCATCGCTACAGATGCAGGAGTTGCACTTGATCGCCGACGTGGCGGCAGGCTAAAGAGAGCGGCGGCGGAGTGAACAGTTGAAGCTAAGGGCTAGGAGAGGAGGAAGAGGGTCGGCGTTGGGGAGTTCACGGGGAGGGGCGTTTTGGAAGGAGACAACTAGGGATTTCCCGAGAAAGTGGTGTGTTTGGAAATATTTTCAGAGCATATTTAGGTATGTGACCTTAAATCGAATCGAATCGTCGGAAATTCGTTGCTTGTTTTATTTACTATCGAAACCGAAAGATTAATCCCGAGCCCAAACTATTCACAGATTTTGGTCACTTCGGTTTGAAGGGTACTTTTTTATGCCCTTTTTGGTCACACCTCCAGAAAGGATGCTTCGCATCTAGTTGAGATTATGAAATATAAATGTTGACACATTAATTATATATAAGATTTTCATAAGTTTTGAAATTAGAAAAATATTATTTTTATCTTGACAAGTAAATAAATAAGTTTGTTCTTTTAGTTTTGGTGAATGGCATTTACCTGTCGGATATATTCCTAGGAGATCTAAATCTAAATTGTAAAGGCGGGTTTTTTTTTTCTTTTCAGGACAACGGAGTTTCATATCTCAATATCTCAAAACGATATATGAGAGATTCAAGACAAAGCACATCCCACATAGTAAATTAAAATAATAAAGCATAAATTGCTATAATAAGCACACTTTCATTCCATAAGAACATATCTTTTTTTAGCATTAAAACAGGATGAACAGCGACCCATCACCAAATCTTGCATTATCATAAATAATGAGTACACACCGTAACTTCCTTCTCTAAGAGCTATGGCTTGCTTAGTGAGTGGTGGATCCTTAGGTTCAGCATTCCCAGCACCATCACCATATGGAGACACTAAAAATAGGTTGAACAAGCTCCCAAATATAGATTGAGATTGGGTGATATTAAACGAGCATAAAAACGCCTCTAAGAAACTTCCAGATCTAAACATAAATTAGGAGAGAAAAGCTCCCAGATCCAAATCTAGATCGAGAGAAAACAACTTATAAAATTTGAAAAAGTTGTATAATCGGTTCTCAAGTAGTATGAACTCAATGTATTCCTCCTCGATTCTATTAGACTTCTTGATTCAAAGGATTTGAAGTAGCGGGTTGATTCCCAATGATAAAAGCGGAACATACGCCCTGTGAGCGGAGAAGAACATCGGCAGTAAGCAAAGGAAAAAAAAAAAAGACAAAAAGCTGGATAAAAATAATAAAATACTTCTAGATCAGATCGGGAGAGAAAATCTCAATTTGAGTTAAGAAGATGACCCTCCCTTGACAAGGGAGCTTGAAGTGGAAGAGGAAAAGGTATCCAGAGAAAGGTGGGTGAGAAGAGAAAGCGGCTAGTGTTTTCACGTTGAAACACCAGGTACAACCCAAGAACTTGGCCATGCAATTATAGCTGTTATATAAAGTGCTCGGACATGCTGAACATGGAGTTCCAAAGTAGATGTTCATAGTCTCAAGTTTTGCATACAGAGAGATTTATGGGGAAGCTAACCATATTATGTCTTGCATATTTGCTTCTACAGATAGGATATACCGTCCTAATTAAACTGAAATAGGCGTACTTGCTACCCAAGATATAAAACAAATTTGCTTCATTTGAAGTAGCTTATATATGAATATGTGGGTTCATAAAATCTTCTGAATATATGTAATAAGAAATTGAGCTTGACAAAATAGCCTTCTCCACGTGTCGAAATCTTGTTTATAATGTTATCTTTCATATGCAAGAAACATTGTTGATGCGTTTCAAATATTGGAAGAGCTCAAAAATAATTACTTAATTGAATGTTATGCCATGTGGTCTATGGTTAATACACATTTGAAAATCCTCTGACAATATTAAATAAGAACTAGTTAAATTGGATATGTCTTGATATAAGACAATAACATCAATAAAGTTCATTTATTTATTAATATTAAGTAAGTACGATCGAAAATGTATAGTACCATATCTACTTTTTTTCGGGTTATTAGTAAGCCCATTAATGTTAGATATACTCATGGACATACATGGTTTCTCCTTAAGGCAATTCATTTGAGATTATCGGATACTTTTGATATATAAATGGTACTTCTTTAGCTAAACAAGTAGCACGAATAAAATATTAAAGGAAAATGAGTGTGTGATAGGATGAGAAAATATTGGGCATACCTCGTGGAGCCAGCACAACAAAAAAGAAGGCCATTGAGGTCAGATTATTTTCAAAACTCTTCTCTCTCCTCTCCTCTCTCTCTTTCTTCTCTCTACATGTGCTCTCTCTTCGGCGTGCCTCCCCTGCACTCTCTCTCTCTCTCTCTCTCTTCGCCACCCCCTCGTCTGACTGACGAATTTCGTGACAGTGGAGACAACCTTTCGAGGCAAAAGGTGTGGTGGCCGACGAACCACCGTGTGGCTCCCTCCGCTTCGAAAGGTTACCCTAGCTGTCGTGAAGTTTGCCGATCGGACGAGGGCATGGAGACTAGTCGGTTGGATGAGAGCGCAGTGGCTCATCCGACAAACCACCGCACGACTCTGCCTCCGCCTTGAAAGGTTGTCTCTGCCGTCGCGAAGTTCATCGGTAGGACAAGAGCATGGTGATTGCTCAACGAACCACCGCACGGCTCCACCCCTCAAAAGGTTCCCTTCGCCGTCGCGAAATTCGTTGGTCGGGCAAGGGCACGGTGTCCTCGATATTTTCTCATGACACCACCGTAAAAAAAGCAAAAATAAGTGAAGAGAAAGACACGTTTTATAAACACCATCAAAATAAAATATTTTGACATTCAATACAAGATGAAATAAATGTAGAATCTCTATTAGCAACATCATGGATATAAAATTTTTTCACACTTGTAGTCATGAAAGAAAAAATGTATATAATTGTCAAAATTCAAATTCAAATATATGTTAAAATTAAAGCTTAAAATGAACACAAGTTTTCGTGAAGAGGATGTTTACTTTACCTTTTCTATTAAATTATAAATTTTGCCGTTATTGATGAGAAATAACAATGGCAACCTACTAATAACCGTCAGATAAAAAAGAATAATTACACATTGGTGGTAAGTTCTTTAACTTCTCTTGTGTTACGACATTTTTCATAAGAGTCAAAAAATTGTAAGGAGTCACGACAAGTGTCTATTGGGTAATCCAATTCCGGGATAATGGAAGTGCACAGTTTCTTTGCTTTGTCTTGGTTTTATAAGGGTTTCATTTCATGTTTGTTGGGCCAGCACATGGGTTGTAATGGGCTGGCCCATTTGTCTGGATGTTTCTGATGATGGGCCGGCCCAAGTGTTCTGCTGGCCCAACCAAAAATCCAAATACCTTCTTCTTCAAATACGGACACGGGGTACCAAAACAATAAGAAAATCGATCCTAGTGTCGGCCGACGAGAATTTTCCAATTTAGTGGTGTCTTTTTTTTAAAAAAAATAATGGCTCTTTTATCAAGAAAATCAATTAAAATGTATGTCATCCTTGCATCATGAGTATTTTTTTTGCTCTATTATATAGTGATTGAGTTTAGAATTTTAATTAGTCATTTGGGGCGTCATACAGTTTTTTTTTTGGGTCGGAGGGTGCTATACAGTTTTTTTTAGAAGTCAAAAGGGTGTTATACAGTTTACACTGCATATAATATTGCATATAAGTATTGATAGCACAGCTGTTCAAGAACCTAGTATTTTACCATGACAGGATGTCCATAGCATCATCAATACAATAAAAAAATATATGTAAATTAAAATATAGGAACAAGATTTTCATAGATTTGACAAGTGGAATTTTCGTTGTTTAATAGATATGCACGTTCACACCTAATTAATTAATAATGTATAATTTCGTTAGGAATTAAGCATGACATATATGCTAGTATTTCTTCAGGCAAGTGATTCATCTGCTAAAATAGTTTAAAATAAGAATTCCATAATCATAAGCTTGTTGTAATGCAGGTTGGTTGGTGTAATATACAAAAAAAAAATGTATATAGAAAGTTAAATCTATAAGATGGAGGATCTAACACACTGATTCGAGATGAAATCGATGCTAGATGTTGAAATAGTCAATTCATTTATGGACGAAATGAAATTTAATCCTTCCTTCTTTTCCTTCTATTTTTTTGGGTAATCTTTAATTGACACATTCAATCAAGCTTCAAGAAATACATGGGTCGGACTATTTTCTCTTTTCTAATTTTAAGGGTTTTTATTATTTATTCTTTTTCGGTGTAAGGAGTCGTGCTCCCATGTAATTTCTTCTTGATTAAAGAAAAACCATATTATAAATTTAAAACTGATTTGTTTTCTCTTGAGATAGATAGGATCGTTGAACTTTTGGAAAATCTGTCGTTTTCAATGTCTGCATTCTGTGTTCAAGAAATTTCGTCCCGTGGGACTTTTTAACGTGATTCATTCAATTCCACACTCCTTCAATTTCGTGCTTTAAAAAGAAAAAATGAACAAGACGCGGTATGATTAGTTAATTAAGTAAATAAATGTCGGCTCATTTTTGAATTGTGTCGGTCCATCGTTTCAGAGAAATTTATTCTCCAATAGATGGAATCGCCTCTGCTTTTCTTTTTCCTTTTTGTCTGGATTTAAATAAAAATCTTGTCTTTGTCGAATGTCATTAGCATATGCAGGTTGAGTGATCGACAATACAAACATATTTTTGGCCATTCACTCGATCTTCTTAATCGGTATGCCGAAAATAAAAACATTTCCTTATTTTTGTCCGGAAGTGCCTGTCGGCCAAACCCTTACGAAATCACAACAGCATCCACAAAATGGCAAGCCTTCGATGACTGAAGGAAAAATAAACACGGCACGGTCATGTTTACTCTGTACCATCTATCGCCAACAAGATCCAAGATAGATTCAACTCCAGTGCTATGAGAATTGATATAGAATAGTAAAGATAAGGACACATAAGTGTCATAATTTTCATACAGCGTTCATTAAGAGTCATAACTTTTTTTACATTGCTTGAATGCCATAACTTATATACACTATTCACTTGAGTGTCATAACGTTTTAAATATTAATTTTTCAATCGATCACTCGAGTAGCATAACTTTTTTAAAATATTCACCGCAAATGTTATGACACTTCAAATTTTCGGTACTTTGGTAAATGCTTTAAAAAATTTTGGCTGTTAAATTATTGATTGGAAGTTTTGAATGTAAACGTTAAGAGCTTATGATATTTAAGTGATTGAAAAAGAATTACGATACTTAAATAAGCATTGTACAAAAATTGTGACACTTGCAACGTCTTCATCTTGAAGCAGTGAAAGTAGATACATCATACACATGCAACTTGAATCAGGCGGACTTGATTTGATCTGATGTAGAAGGATTAAGACCAAGAAGCCCCCCTTTACCAAAAAAAAAAAGAAAGAAGCCCCCTCCTTTTCTTCACCACAACTTGGAGATCAGCATTGAATACTGAGGTCGAATCATTGGGGACAATTCACCAAGCACAGAGCATATCAGAGAATCCAATGAAGATGTCGGTTTCAAATTACACGGTGAACTTTCTCCTCTGACCTCTTTTATGTTGAATTTTCAACCTCATCTAATAATTACGATACTTTGTGACGTTTTTATCCTTGTGACGTTTTTATCTCAAAATAGGAAAGCAGATGAAGTGCAACTCAGATCAGGCCGACTTGATTTGGTCTGATCTAGAAGGGTTAAGATCAACAAAACCCTTCTCCCTGCACCACAACTTGGAGAGCAGCAATAAATCCCGAGGTCGATTCATGGAGGACAATTCACCAAAACACAAAGCATCTCGAAGAGTCCAATGGAGATGTCGGCACGACCATTCCAAGTCCCACGTTGAAACTCTCTCTTTGGCCTCTTCCATGTTGAACTTTCAGTCCCATCAAGTAGACATCGACAAACCCTAGCCTGCCAAATGAAGATGCATCACGATATGACAAGGGACTTTGACAATCTTTCTTTTGCATTTATCGATGGAACTACCAAAGCTAAAAACAAGGTAACAATTAGTATCTCCTTGAAATTTGGCTCGAGAGGTCGATCTCTGTTTCCCAACTCCAACGCAAACATGTTAGAAAGGTTCTTTAATTGATAATTATGGCTCTGAAAATGACATTCTATGTAAATTTGAGAAATATATAGGTGGAAACTATGAAATTATTTCACATACCCTCTTTTGTATATTTTTCATTTTGCAAAGTCACGATAAAATTCTTGACCCGTCATATTTAATGTCTCGTGAAACTATACGCGTGTTGTAAGTTGGCGAGTTCGTCAAAGAAATTTATGTATAAAAGTTTTGATTATCACAACCACTTAATCTTAATAAGTACCTCCACTCAAAATTCAATATTTGTACATCTATTTAATCAATGAAAGTGACTATGAATGATTCGTACTTTGTATGAGGACATATGTAGAATTTAAAGTTGAGGGTCTCGTTAAAATCGAATATTCTTTTTCATTAAACCATCCTACTTGGCCTAAATGGTTATGAAAATTTGTCTCTTGTTAATTGTAATTGTATTATCCGTAATAATATGGACAAATAGCTCCACCTTCTCATTAATCTAGTGTTCAATTTTTTTTTTTAATTTTCATATTTGCTTATTCTAACTTAGATTTAACCGACACAATAGATATTCGGACAGCGTCATCTTTTCTTTTGGTTTACAAACTTAATGCGAGTTATGTATTGCCCATGATTGTAATTGTTAATTTCGTGACCATATTATAGGTAGTAATTTGGAAATCATGTGTAAGGTTCTTTAATCCCATTGCATGGTACCATGCTAAACTTGTAAAACCACGCATTAATAATTTGATTTTAAAGCAAACTCGAATATATGTTTTTATAAAATACTCATGTCAAAACTCCTTAATCACATTACATAACATGCAAGATCATGATCATATAGAAATGTTGGTAACTTATATAGATAAAAAGGGTTAGAAAAAAGAAAAAGGAGAGGAGAAAAGCAATGCCAAAGGGCAAAAGGATAAAGGAAAATTGGAGAAAGATAAAAAGCAGATAAAAAAGAGAGACTGAGTCGACAGGATGACGAGAACACCCCTCCCGAAGAACTAACTCCCTTTTCTATCTATAGCGAGAAGATGTCCCGTCATTTCTTAGGTCTTCCGCACAATTATCCATGTCAATCCGATGCCGACCACGGCGAAAATTGCAAACTCCATTCATTTTTTATAAGCCAACCCAATAAAACGAAGCCCTCTTCCACGGCATACACCGACAAGCAAAGGAACCGAACACTAATCGATAGTAGTAATTCCCAATGCGGGGGGCAGAAGAGGGGGAGTTCCGCCGATCACGTCATCTTCAAAGACGTTCGCTTTAATGGATATCGAAATCAATTCACTCCAACAAAGAAAGAACCTTCTAAGAAGCACCCTTAAATTGAATAGCTGGAGAAGCCCTTAAATTGAATAGCTGGAGAAGGAGGGCGCCACGCTCTAAATACCATTATTGTTATACTTACCAAAAGGGGGGAACTAGAACTAGCTCTAGAGAGAGAGAGAGAGAGGTGTGCCAGTGCAGAAAGAGATGCCAGCCAAGACGAGGGTTCCATTAATGGAAAAGAGCAAATTCTACGAAAGTGGTCTCCCTCCATAGTTGTTCTCTATGACCGCGCCAGGACAAGCTGGCAACCGAGAAAGGGCAAAAAACCCTGCGTCCAGCTCCCCCGCAAATTCTCACTCGTTTTCGTTGCAGAAGAGAGAGAAAGTCAGTGTAAGATAGAGAGAGAGAGAGGGTTGAATTGTTTGCAGCAGTCAAAGAAACGATAAACAAATCTTGGAGATAGAGAAGGGGAGGGGGGAGGTTTTCAAATT
Organism: Eucalyptus curtisii; assembly: GCA_017140595.1. Classification (NCBI taxonomy): domain Eukaryota; kingdom Viridiplantae; phylum Streptophyta; class Magnoliopsida; order Myrtales; family Myrtaceae; genus Eucalyptus; species Eucalyptus curtisii. Next base: position 21,364,001 of record CM029496.1, read on the forward strand.
AAGGAGCACCGCCCATTTCCCACATGGCCGAAGGAGGCCAAGGCCATCCACTCCGCCCACCGTTCCCACCGGCTTCGCCGACTGCTGCCCCCTTTTAGCATTTTACCACAAATGATCCTAGTCCCGACCGTTTCTTCCGGTAGGAGGTTAATCCTCTCCCTCTCCCCCTTCCTCTATTGTCCTTTCTGTCCACAGAAAAAAAACGCCTTCCAAAAATAAAAATAAAAACCATTATCCCCCAGCAATCAAGAAATGGCCATGGCGCCCATGTTCTTCTTCTTCTTCTAATTTCTGTTGAACGGATGAATAATTTGGATAATGTGGTCCAATTGAGGTAAATTTATAATAAAAAAGTAATGAAACCAACCAACCAACCCCATTTCTTTGAATAACCTCTACGTCACCTGATCTAATAGATTCGGATAAATCTGTGAGTAAATAAGCTTTTGGGCATGTTTGGACTTCTGAATGAATTGCATGGTTTCAAAAGGACATGAAGGAGAACTCGAACATGAAGAGCTAGATCGACTCGACAAATTGTACCTCTCGAATTCCTATGAATGCGCAATTGACCTTAATTAAAGCTAGCGCAATCAAGGGCCTTTCTTTGTTCCACGGGGTTCATGAACCGATTGATTCGTCCAAGTTAGCCGCATGTACATGGGATCAATTCAAGTAGGTCCGCCGCTGGGTTAGTAAGAAGATGTTTGTCCCAAGTACAATGAACTAAGTTCGTCGATTCAAAAAAAAAAAACAGAGAGAAGCAAGTTATTGTAATAATTGAGCAAAAAAAAAAAAACGCGTTTGCTTTCCGAAAAGTAAATTATTTGAAGAATATTTTCATAAAAATAATTAATGTAAAAAAAATTAGAAAATTATCCAATTTCCCGCTTGACAGTACACAGTCTCTCTCTCTCTATCTCTCTAAAATCCAAGCTCTCCTGTCCTTTAACGCGTTCACGCGTATACTTGTCGCTTCTGGGGTGGGTGGCCACTATATATAACCCTTCTCTCACTCCATTCCCTTTAGCAGGTGCAGAAAAAGAATAAAACTTTTTATTTTTTCCATCTCTCCTGCATCTGTTTTCATTTCTTCCTCCTCCTCCTCCTATCCGCCCATCCAGAAAACCACCGCCAATCTTCTCTGGCCGTAGACCCAACGAAAAGGGAAGGAAAATCAAGAAACGAGATCTACCCATTCGAGGAGGAAACCGCCATTGCAGGAAAGAAAGATCAAGATCGAATCTTGACATTCAGGGAAGGAAAGACCCGGATCGAGATCGAGCCAGCGGAGAGAAGAATGCCGTCGTTGCAGGAGGAGCTGTTGCCGTCGACCCCGGGGAAGTTCAAGATCGACCACCGCGGGCACGCCGTGAACCGCCAGTTCCACCGCTGCTTCGCCTCCACCAGCACCCTCTTCCTGTGGGCCCTCTTCCTCGTCGCCCTCACCGCCTCGTACCTGAGCTTCCAGAGCTTCATCGACTCCGGCAACCGCTACTTCACCGCCTCGTGGGGCGGCATCCAGTGGGAGAAGCGCGTCCGCGACTCCGCCCAGGTGCACCGCCCCGAGGGGCTCTCCGTCCTCGTGACCGGCGCCGCCGGCTTCGTCGGCACCCACGTCTCCCTCGCCCTCAAGAAGCGCGGCGACGGCGTCGTGGGGCTCGACAACTTCAACAGCTACTACGACCCGTCCCTCAAGAAGGCCCGCAAGGCCCTCCTCCAGGGCCACGGCGTGTTCATCGTGGAGGGCGACGTCAACGACGCCCGCCTCCTCGCCAAGCTCTTCGACGTCGTCGCCTTCACCCACGTGATGCACCTCGCCGCGCAGGCCGGCGTCCGCTACGCCATGGAGAATCCCCAGTCGTACGTTCACAGCAACGTCGCCGGCCTCGTCACCCTCCTCGAGGCCTGCAAGTCCGCCAACCCCCAGCCCGCCGTCGTCTGGGCATCCTCCTCCTCCGTCTACGGCCTCAACGAGAAGAGCCCCTTCTCCGAGGCCGACCGCACCGACCGCCCCGCCAGCCTCTACGCCGCCACCAAGAAGGCCGGCGAGGCCATCACCCACACCTACAACCACATCTACGGCCTCTCCATCACCGGCCTCCGCTTCTTCACAGTCTACGGCCCCTGGGGCCGCCCCGACATGGCCTACTTCTCCTTCACCCGCAACATCCTCCAGGGCAAGCCCATCACCATCTACCGGGGCAAGAACCGGGTCGACCTCGCCCGCGACTTCACATACATCGACGACATCGTCAAGGGCTGTGTCGGCTCCCTCGACACCGCCGGCAAGAGCACCGGCTCCGGCGGCAAGAAGGCCGGCCCCGCCCCCTACCGGATCTTCAACCTCGGCAACACCTCCCCGGTCACGGTGCCGACCCTGGTCAGCATCCTGGAGCGGCACCTGAAGACGAAGGCGAAGCGGAAGGTGGTGGACATGCCCGGCAACGGCGACGTCCCGTTCACGCACGCCAACATCAGCTCCGCCCAGGGGGAGCTCGGGTACAAGCCCACGACCGATTTGCAAACCGGGTTGAAGAAGTTCGTCAAGTGGTACTTGTCTTATTACGGCTACAATCGCGGCAAAAATGTAAATTGATTTTTTTTTTCTCCTTGAAATCTTCTTTTTCTTTTCCTTTTTTTGGGACAATTTTTATTTATTTTGGGGGGGGGGGGGGGAAACTTGCTTGTTGTTGTAATTTTCTCTGTGGAGATTTTCTTTTTTTCTCAGTATTAAAGAAAATCCGAGATGGAGGCAAAAAAAGAAGGCCCAAAAAAAATGGAAAGAGGGAAAAAAAAAAAAGATGGAAAGAAGGAAAAGGTAGGTTCTTTACTTGGGGAGGAGGGGTGGCAGTGATGCAAAACGGATTCTGCTGCACTCCCAGTAAATTTTTGTTGTTGTTGTTGCTGCTGCTTTGTAAAGGAAAAGAAGTTCCGGAATTCAATTAAGGTATTTACTTTTTCATCAGCCAATTGTCGATAATTTCGAATTTGGTTGTGGGAAAATCACAGTTCACTTTCGATTCCTGTCCGATCCGGTGTTCTTGGGAATTTGATACATGCTAGTTGGGCGAAATCTGCGTGGAATTCGTATGATTTGGCAATTCATAGTGTTAAGAATACGCTGATCGGTGTGCAATCTCGAAGTGATTTAGGGGAGGATTGTGTGATTGCCAAGAAAAGAACAACGAGCAAGCAAGGAGTCATATTCAACTATACCCTTTAGGAAAGCGAAATGGGAAAAGAGGTAGCGGATATCCTATGATCTTTAGAAGGTACCGTGTCTTTGACTTTGCTGTTAGATCGAAATGCAACAGATCAATTCAATGCAATAAATCTCAGTTGTTCCAACTTATTTCAGTTTGGACAGTTGTGATTTTTTTTCTTTTTGAAGGCAATTCATTCAAAAACAGAGACTAGATAATGGGGGTAATTCTGCTCGAATTTGTGGAGAATGTTTGATGATCACATCACTAGAATCAAATCTTGATCTATTGTAAAGGTTCGGGGCGAATTAGTTTTCCCTTTTTGCTATTCGATGTCAAGTACACACATTGGTCTACAAAGAATTGGTCGAGCAATAAAGATGATTTGAGCGGGTTTAAGTAAGATGAGCAAGTTGGTACCAAGAATAGAGTGATTTTACAGCATATTGGGAAAAACAAAATAGTTGCAATTAGATCAAAACCTAGTTAAATTAGTGAGATTATCTCATCGCGTTGAAGGACACATTAGAGGAAGCCTAGAGATGAAGAAGGATAAAAAGGAAGATCTCAACTTCAAGGCCATGGAGGTTGGGAAGGGCCCCTGTGACCTCAATTTCAATGTGGCCATGGGGTATGCAAGGTCAACCATGGTAGTTCATTTTGATGTCGCTGACATGGGTGACGTTAATTTGAGGTTGTTTGAACTCGCGCACAATGTGTCTATGCTCGCACGCGAGAGAGAGGTTCTACCAATTTTAATTGGTTCTTGGATAGGATCAATTGTTTTGGCCTTGGAGCCAGGAAATTAACTGGTTCTCTTTAAAATCAGCCTTTTGTCGGTTCGGTTCTTGAGTTGAATAGGACCTGGTGTTGCTCCCCCATAGGAGGCAACAATGTTAGTGGCAAGGACAATGCTTGGTAGTGGCACATGGTGATGAATAGTGACTGGGGATACAAAAGTTAAAATTTAAAGACCTGTGATGTTTTAGGTTTCATATGGAATAAAAAATTTGATTCAAATGCAAAGTGTTGTTCAATGGTATAAAGTGATAATTTTAAAATGCATGATAACGAGCAAGATTTTTTTATGATCTTTTGGAGGAGTGATTTTCATCGTACCACACAAATTTCTATTCACTAAAAAATTTCTAAAACTTTGTATGACATTATATTTTGCAAAAGAATTACCTTATCCCCAAAAATGAGAAAGGTTTTGGGTGTTTTTCTCAAAATTAAAATAGGAGAAATGACATAATATAATTTTAGCTCAATGTGCAATATAATGATCGAACTTTTAATTTATTTAAAGTGGTATGTAATTTTAAATAATGCTTGATGTGATCTGTGAACTTTTAATTTGCTCTATATATTCCTTAAAATTTTTACATATGTTCAATTTAATCCATTAACTATATAAAAATATTTAATATTGTTTTTCCATTACTTCAAGATCACGAACCACATTAAACATTTTAATATTATCTAAAGATTACATTGAGCATGTATCGAAAATTGAGGTATCATATTGAATAAATTAAAAGGTTCATAGATTATATTGGATATTAGGCTAAATTTTAATTATATGTATTGAATAAATTAAAAATTTAAAGATAATATTTCATGTTGAGTCAAAGTTTAGAGATTATATGTGTCATTACTCAATTAAAATCAAGCGGAAATTCCACCGAAAAAATTTAAAAAACGAAAAAAAAAAAAAAAAGTGTGCAAAAGGTTTGATTGGATGGAAAGCGAGGGAAGAGAGAGAAAGAGAGAGAGAGAAGTGGGGACAGCTAAGCTTTTGCAGAGGGACACGGGCAGACGGCAGGGGAGTGACGAGCGGTCATCGAGGTGGGTCCCACATCTTCGGGGCATAAAGTCGTACTCGGACCGTCAGATCCGGCGAAAATCCGGTCAGACGATCGGGTCCGTCCCGATCGATCCCAGCTGTAACGCCCGCCCCGAAAACGCCGCCGTTGCATGCGCTCCTTGCCGACAATCAAAGCGAAAGCGAAAGCGACACGCGCTCCAATGGGTGCATTTTTTCGTCCTAGCCGGTACGGTATTATTAGTTAGTGCCGCTTGGTTTCTAAGATCTACTACTATTATGCTCTTGGGGATTAGGCTAGAAACTAGACTAGTCAAATAAAACACCACATAAAAAGGCTGCTTTTTTTTTTTTTTTAACGAAGCTAATTTTGGACGCGTATATATGGAACCCACCTTTCCGATCATCGGCCCGAATTTTACTATTCATCAGCAGTCTCGTTTAACCTCAGTGTCGGCTATACAGTGTCCAATGTGACAAATGTGTGTGCAAAAGAGAAGGTACTGTCCTTGATTTTGTGGAAAGAGTGATTGATCAATGGCCTCAAGTGTTTATTAAACGGCTAAATAAATAAAATTTGTACTTCCGCGATGGATTTTTTTTGGCTACTTTAACCTTGTCCAAAATCCTGTCCAATAACCACATTTCAAATGAAGAAAAAACTCGTTTGGTAAGAGATAAAGAGAGAGTGTCGTGTTTGTCATCACCCATTGTCATCATTACCGCGACCCTCATCATTGTTGTAGTTGTAGGTGCGGCTCGATATCTTTTGCCATCCCTATCGGCACCACCCACATCGAGATATTCCTCATCGATATGGTTACTATTCAAAATTCCTCCTCATTGCTTCATTTCTGTCATCATTGCTTCCTACCATCTTCTTAATATTCTCGATCATTGCCCGGTTAACATCCTCATATGAATCATTGTTACTTGTTCTCGTGTTATGATATGGCACTTCCTTCCTTCTTCTTCTTTCTTTTTTTATAATATCAATCACGTGTTATCATGTGTTGATTTTGAGCATCATGCTAAGTCCAATTCTTTAGTTAGGCTAAAAACAGACTATCCATGTCTTGACTAATGAAACTCACAACTATCCACGATTGAATGCGTAGAGTAGCAATGCGACTCGAATCTCATGTTTTATAAGGTACAAGGTACGCCCCCTTCGGTATATCTTTTGGCATTGTCAAATCAATGCTATGTACAAGCCAATTTCCATCATACCCATTCTTATTCTCTCAAACAAATTGACAAACACCTTGGATGAACTTACACTGACTTTTGTGTATTAAGTTACGTTTGTTTCACAACAAGTGAATGATTTGAAAAACATTTTTCTAAAAATAATCGTTTGTGCTACTTGCAATGATTAATCAATAAAAAATATTTTCAATATGGACAATAATTTGTATTCAAATATTTTCATGGACAATGAATTTTTTTTTAATTATTCATTTTCATAAGTAATACAAGTAGTTGTTTTTAGGAAAATATTTTTTCAAATTATTTATTTTCCACAAAAAAAATGAAACCTTAGAGTAAATCCACTTCTTCTTTCACAAAAAAAAGATCTTAGATTCTTTGATCAAGTTTACAAATAGGAAAATTACATAATCAATCCTAAACCTATTGTATATCCACCAATTCAATCATAAACTTTCTAGCCGGTTAATTTGGTACCAAACTTTCATGCAAAATGCCAATGCTATCATTTCAACTAATTTTTTAGCGGAAATCACCAAGGTGTTATATTATAAAGTTTAGGACTGAATTGACATATGTACCATAGTTATAAATTTGATTGGACCATGTCTCCCTTTATAAATTATTATTTTCTTATTTGATTGCCCTAAGAGATTATTATGTCAAGGAAGAAATGCAAAGTCAATCTCTAGAAAATGCATGAACCGTATCCTTTCCTCCATCCTCTATCTAATATAAAAAACATGACGAGCAAGGAGATCGACGAGAGAAACAAGCTCGAGATCTCTAATTATGATCTCACGTCCAGAAATGATTGAGACCGCTAATACTTTATCTAATAAATTCATACTCCAAAATCAAAAAAAAAAAAAAAAAGAAGCTCGACATTCGAAATTATTCTAATAAAACCGTGGGCCACGTCCGGAGCTTGATCTCTAATCAAGTGCTGAAATAATTCATGGGGCGTCCCTCTGCTCTTAGCTTGGCGGAAACTATACGCCAAATACCATTTTTAATAAACTATACAACATAAAATACTCAAATAATACTGATTACGTATGATTACGTAGGGCAAAAACCAGTTCGTGACAGCGAGAAGAGAATCCACCGTCGCGGGCGTGGGGCCGTTCGATGATCGCGGGGGGCGGGGGAGCATGTGTTGGGGAAGGGGAAGGGTGGTGGGGATCGGACGGCTGTAATTGATTTTATTCGGTTTGCTATGATTTGGCGTGTTTTTTATTAGACGGGGTGGGGAAGGCATTTTTGGGTGTCGTATGCTCCGATGCTGTTCTTTTTCAATAAAGTCGTTGTTAAAAGCGATTTGCTTGTTGCCCTTTTTTAAGATCGCGATCATGGTGTTCGACGGGGCATACGGTGCATCGTGGGGCCCGATTCGATGATGGATCGCACATGGCATGTTCAGCCAGCGTTGATGCCTCATTGGAGATTTTTGGAGGTCGATCAATAGGGCCGTACTTACTTTGACAGGGGTTCGGTTTAGTATGGGGGAAGAAAACATCGTTTGTAAGTCTACCCATGAAACGAAATACCTGTGTGAAAACATGAAAGAACCAACGTTGGATGAGCATAGTCGGATCGGGTGCTAAGCCTTGATTCGAGTGTAGTTTACCCAATTCAATTAAATTTTATGCTCGGGTAGTTTTTTTTTTTTTTTTTGCTGAAGGAAAATGATTTCATTACTAGCCCATAAAAGGGGCACCATTAGATGGAAAGTCTAAACATAAGATAGAAATTAATGGCTGAGGAGGAAATAAAACCCAATTAGTAGGAAGAGAGTTGGCTCAGTGGGCTTTAGCGACCCAATTCGCAACCTTGTTGGTATCCCTCGGTTTGTAGAGGACCGAAACTTCACTAAGCTGGGCCATAAATTTTTTTGCAATCAGCAACTATTAAATGGGCTTGCCATGGTAGTTTAACCCGGCCCGATAAACACTCCACCAAAGATAAGTTATCGGATGATGTGCACACCTACAGATCACTTCTCTTGAAGACTTTCAGCTGGAGTTCCGATCGTGCAGATCTATTCTCTTCTGCTTTCTCTTACCCACAGCAAAGCCTCTCTCATAGCTAGGGTTTCAGCCACCAACATAGCTTTGTTAAAATCTATCAAATCTTTAAAGCCTAAACCACCACAGTCTTTTCTCATTTTCAGGTCTTCCCATTTCTTCCAATGAACTCCTCTTCTAGCAACATTCTATTTCCACCAAAAGGAGGCTATTCGCTTCTCAATAGTACGGCAAATAGAAGTTGGAATTTTGAAAATAGACATAGCATATTAGGGTATGGCTTGAATGACAATTTTAATGAGGACTTCTTTGCCCGCCTTGGAGATCAACCTTTCTTTCCACCCTTCAAGTTTCCTTTCAACTCTAGCAAGTATCCAAGCAAATACTTGTTTTTTTGTTTGGCCCAAATTTGATGGAATTCCCAGATACTTCCCTAAATTTTCAGAAATAGGGACTCTCAATTCAGCTGTAAATTCCTTTTAAGGTTCCGAGGGCAATCTCTTCCAAAGAAAAGACCTAATTTATTGAGGTTTATGGCTTGTCTTGATGCAAAACAATATTGGTTCAGGATATTTGCAACATTATGAGCTTCTAGTATCGTTCCATCTATGAAAAATATTGCATGATCAGCAAAGAGGAGATGTGAGAGGGTTGGGCATGTAGGATTTAGGTGAATACCCGACTATCTGGATGTCTATGCAGTACCATAAGATTTGGATTAATGTGTCTGATATAGGGATGTGTCCGGAGCAATTGCTAAGGAGATTTTTGGAGGCCGATCAGTAGGGCCATACTTACTTTGACAAGGATTCAGTTTAGTATGGGGAAGAAAACATCGTTTGTAAGTTTACCTATGAAACGAAATGCCCATGTGAAAACATGAAAGGACCAACGTCGGATGAGCATAGTCGGATCGGTTGCTAAGCCTTGATTTGAGTGTAGTTTAACCAATTCAATTAAATTTTATGCTCGGGCAGGCTTGATGGGCCAAAGAGTTTGCTCGAATTTCTCCCCTCCTTTTTCACTCTAAAAGGATCAAGACCAAATAGACCTTCACCCATTTTTGCACAGCAGGGTTATGAAAATCCACGAGATGCGACTAGGCAGATTCTTCCCCCAACTAATGAAGAGATCTTGGCTGTACGAAATAACACAAAAACAGACTCATTTAAAAAAGATATCGGCATCTCTAGTATCGGCGCCACCAAGATTGATTTAGAAAATTGATTTGTAAAATTGCGCGACAAATAAAACCTGAACCGAGGGCTCGGCCGCTTAATTTGTGGATTGGGCCTCTGGCCCAAAAGAGTTATGCATTGGGCTGATATAGCGATGGAGTATTTGAATTTGGGCCCATTGGATTTTTCCTATGTCTCGGGCGTGGGCTTGTCTTTTAAGCTTGGTTTTACATGCTTCAGCCAAGATTTAGAGGCCTGAGTCCTGACTTTTCTGGACAAGCCCGACCCGATCCAAGCCCATCAAATTACAATTATGACAGTGTCACCGGTTTTCTATTTGGAGAAAGATGCTGGAGAAACTCAAAAGGTAAATATGCGAAGACCTCATTTGTTTCATGAATTTCCTCATTTTTCGATGTTTAAATCGCTCAAAAACATGAGTTAACAAAAAAAGTTTTCCTATCATCGCCTAAAACACATGTACACTCTTTGGGAGTTTCCGTGTCGATATCAGATATCCCAACACATGTTTGACATATTTCGACATGCGAGTTTAGAATTTCAATATATGATTCCAACATGCATGAGGTCAATTTTAAAAATTTTCAATAAATAAACGGTCAAAATGTAAATATAAAAATAATAAAGGGGAAAAGAAGAAAAATCCTAATTTTGTTGCCGACTTCCATTCCACACACAATTTCCCCGACCCCCTCCTCTCATGCATCACTCCTCTCTCTCTCTCTCTCTCTCTCTCTCTCTCATTGATCGATCCTAGCAAAAAGAAATCCAAATCGATCACTCGAGGTAGGCATGTACACATTACTTTATCAATCGCTTCATGAGAACGGATCGTGGTTTTTTTTTTTTTTTTTAAACATTGAAGTTTAGTTTCGAATTTTGGCAACAGCGGCTTCTTTATCATCTTGATTGATGACCTTTCATTTTGCTCAAGCACCGCCGGTTCATGCCATACTAGGTGAGTTTCTCTACCGCACCCCCTCCCTCTCGATCTCATCGTAACTCGTTTCGGTCCTTTCGCTCTGCATGAGTACTGAGTAGCGTGCAGGTGCGTTTTGAAGTCTCTGATGCATGTGTTTTGTCGAGCTTGAGAGATGGATTTTGAAGGGAATCGAAAGATAATGACTATGTGTTCAATTATTAGCTATAGCTTATAAGCTCCCGCATCATTTCTTGCATGAATTTGATGGTTTGAGGTCCTTCAAGCACTTCAACCTTGAATGAGTGGGAGAGCAAGAGAGGGATGGATTTTTTTTTTTTTTTTTAAATCTAAAGTAGGTCATTCATTCATTCATAAAGCAAGAATTACAAGTAGACGATAAATTGGATTCAGAACATAAAATACTCAAAAGAGGTTGGGGTGGTGTATATAACCAATTTGGGAAAAGGGATTTGAGGCGATGCGATTTCGCTACCCAATCGGCGGCTTGGGTTAGCTTCTCTTGGGCAATAGGATAGCTTAACGAAGGTTAGGCTTTGTAGAATACTTCTGCTTTCATTTAGCACGCTGCTCACAGCCCATGGAGCTTCAGCCCGGCCCAAAATTGCTTCCACAAGTGTGAGATTGTCGCTTTGCACTTCCTACTTGCTTTCCCTGAATTGAACTGCTCCCACGAGACTCCCTATTCGTTGTTTCAGAAAGTACAAACCGTGCAGAAGTGCTAGGGCTTCAACGTGTAGAGGAGACGCGTTGTGAATCTCTTTGACGAATCCATTGATCAGCAGGCCTCTCAAGTCACGAACTATCCCAGCCACGGAGCTCATCTCTTCTCCCTTCGCCCAAGAGCAGTCAACGTTGAGTTTGATATTGTTGCTGTCCGGCGCTTTCCAGAACTCGGGCGAGTTTCACTTTCTGGTTTTCTTTTGTTCTTTGCTCGAAATCCATATGGAGAAGGCCCGAACTTGTGCTTGGGCTAGATTTACTATGGAGTCAGCTTTGGGAGGTTGGGATCTGAAGATATAGTCGTTTTGGAGCTTCCAAATTAACCAAATCATGCTGGCCACCATATCTACTGGGGGTAAGTCAGTTATTGTTGCAAAGAAATCTGCAAACCACTTGTCCATCCAAGTAACTGAGTTAGTTTTGTTGTAGAGATTGAGGCGCGGGTCAAGTCATATATGCCGAGTTCTTTTGTAGAGGAAGAAAATGCGTTCTACTGTTTCAGGTTGCCGAAGACAAATGTGTCACAAGGTGTCACGCCCCGAACCTCGAGCGCGCGCGCAACCCTTGGTGGTCGATAGAATTTCGCGACGTTCCCAGGACTCGTCGCCGACCCTTTTTATTTTATTGCACATGCGGAAGCGAATTAACTAATCCCCTGACAACAACATACATGGGATAGAAAAGCAGGACAACCAGTTTCGAATCAAAATACACTTTCATAAACACCTCAAGCTTATACAAAAGGTCTATCTCATAAAGAACTACTGAGCCACCCATGCTCCCGACCCTTCCGCTTCAAGCTCCAAGTTCTTCACACTAGGGACCTGAAAATGGTTATTCAATAACCAGGTGAGATATAAATCTCGGCGAGTTCTACCCCTAAGCCCCGGTTAGTACACCAACTCAACTCGGGGTATCTATCCGTAACTACCCCACCACAAGCAACAACCAACGGTCGATTCGCATACAACCTTACCTGTTATGCCATACCCTGCACGTTATAATTCAACACGATACATGCAATGCACATGGCCATTAGATGATACATTTCATCAATCACATACGAGTCGCATCGCAAGCGATCTCACTTGGCCATTGCCACGCCCTGCACGTTATCGAGTCGTGCGTGCGTGCCATAAACAATGTGCTTAACTCTGCGCATGATGAAATCACAAATGCCATGATTCTCATGCATTCTTGCACATTATCACAGTTCATAAACACAATGCATATATTCAATGCATACAACCATTGAAACGCCTTACTCATCTCAGTCAATCACATGGGTCCTGATTATAAGACTAAATCGTTATGACACGTCTTATTCCGTGCCACACAATTTCGTCCCATAATCCGGCGCATCAATAACACTCAGCATGCGTTCCAATTGTTAATCACTGCCACACATGGGCATAGCCTACTCGCGGTTCGGCTATCTGCGCGTTTAACCGAGGCATCGTCTCCCCCGTGGAGCACGGCCGTCACTACGTCGACGGCATTCCCGAAGGAGCATCGTCTCCCCTTGGAGCACGGCCGTCACTACATCGACGGCATTCCCGAAGGAGTATCGGTCCGTCGGCCCGGCCTCTCTCGCGACCGGCATCCATGCGCGAGCATCCCATATAGGGGCACGTCTAGCTCAATAGCTCGGGACGGTTCCTCATTAGCCAACACACGACAATTCATTATCGGCCCGGATACTTTGCATTTCACTCAAATGCCTCGATTAAAATAGTAATCCCGGCCTCTTTTCTTCCTATTAAAAACATCCGCAAAAGTACTCGTGCGTGGGTACACGTCAATTCGAACCGAAAACCGATACTTTCCTTTTTCAAACCCCACTTGTTTAATATAATACTTAAAATCCATTTTCGGTGTCCAAACCCAACACCCGGATTTTCTGAATAAAATCCAATTTTCCAATCACCACACAATTGCACAAATCATCATTCAATTCATGCAAATGTTTATGCAATAACACATCCAATCACTTCATAAGATTAAACCCATATGAAATTAGAAACTTTTCGTTCTCGGGTGAACAGTGTTGTGTGAACACTAACTCGTGAACAGTGTTCGTGAACAGTAAATCGTGAATAATGTCGAGTGAACAGTAAATTTCCAGAATTTAATAAATGATAATTTAAACTCAGAAATTATTAAAAACATTAATTAAAACAATCAAACAATTAATTAAGCAAAACAAGCTTAATTAAACACGTAGGCACAATTAAGCAAATAAAGCAAGATTAAGCTAAACTAATTTAATCCATCCATCTAACCACCTATATTAGAGCTAATAAAAATTAATTTAATCACCTAAACTAGAATTAAATCTAACTAAACCAATCCTAAGCAAGTTTAGGCACTAATCGAAGGATTAGGAGCTAAACTCACCCGTTAAGCGGGCCGGAGGCACCGACGCGGTGGCGACGACTGTGGCTACCCACCGAGACCTCTACAACGACGATCCAAGGCATTCTCAAGCTCAACACAGCAACCACAGCTCGGACTCCCACTGAAAACACTGAAAAACAGCCCCCGGAGGAGAAACCGAGTTGAACGGCTTGGCGGGAGCTCCGGCGAGGGTTGGTCGACAACCGGAGGCTCCCAGGGGTCTTGGGAATCTTGTGGGTGGCTGGGATGGGCAAAGGAACGGCTGGAATGGGAGAAAACGGGCTGCAAAGTCGAAACAGTCCAGGCTGCAGGCGGACCGACGGACCGGTGACCGGCGGCTTGCGACGGCTGTACATGACGGACGGCGACTCCTTTCGGGACGAAATTAGGCTCGTTGGAACGTTCTGTCTCTCACGGTCACGGTGATAGGTGGTTCGTTCTCTGATTCAACCGGGATGACCACTTTTGACTCGATTCTTCACCGAAAGATCAGCTGGAGCAGAAACTGAAGGAAGAAGAAAATGGAGGAGAGAGAGAGAGCTTCGTCGAATTGGGGACGAAGGAGGGGAGAGAGAGAGTGAGGGAGGGCTGTCAAGACCCCCATAAATGCTTGCTTCAAGTCCCCATGCCATGACATCATCTTCTCTCTCTTCTTTTGCCTTATCCACATGCTTTTAGGGGCAATTTGGTCATTTCCACCTTGCACAAATTACACATCTGACCTTGGGCTGAAATTGGTGGATGGGCCTAAGAAATGGGCTTGTCCATGAATAGGAGTGGGCTTGGAAATTAATTGGGCTTGATTGGGCTCAAAGTTGGACCATGGGCTTTGAAAGATGAATAGTTGGTTTGGGCCCAATGGGCTCATTTGCTTGACTTAGCCCATTTGGTGGTTGTCCCAACTTGGGCCTAAGGTCCACACCGGCTTGGCCCGGCCCACGTCCTCACGGGCTTGCTTCCTCGGTCCGAAAATCCCTTTTTCAATTACTCGCTTAACCTGGTTTTGTCGACCGTTTGATGTAGCTTCATCCAAAGTCCGTCCCGGACATTCCCGATAATTCGAAGTCAAATACTAAGTTCTCTTGCCATGTCAATTTCGCCCTAATGCCATTTTGATTACAACTCGATCGACAGCGGCTCCGAGGATTCACGCGTAATCGACTCGTGCCAAACCACGTTCAAGACATCTCGACGCATGGACGTCCTTGACGTGAGATTATGGAGGATAGATTCTTATTTCAAAGTACACGATCCCCGAAGATCGACATAGGGTCGTTCGAGGGTTCGATAACAGTAAACGGAATCACCCGTCGTTCCATTATGTTCTGCCCGCGAATCGACTTCTAGTCGTCCTTAGAATCGACTTGCTTATCTACAGGATCATCCTCACGCAAGTCTCATGGTCAAGTCGTTTTCCCAGGTTGAGTTCTTTAGTCGTACGGGTTCTGTCCTCATTAGCCTTTCCCCTCAAGGTCAGTATCTCATGAGTGATCAATTCCGAGTGAGATCAACCAACAATGCATTGACGAAATTCACTTTCACTCGTCCCTTAGAGGGCTCGAATTTCAGGATGTCACACAAGGAATCAGGGAAGATTCGCCTCTTAAAGGAATGGATTTGAGATGGGTGATGGTTGCATGTTTTGAATGTTGGCAACAATGGTTGTTAATGTTAGGATAAGAGATTTCCTTTATGATCTTGGGATTTTCTAAGGGGTGAGAAATTTCAGAATTGTGATATGCTATTATTGGAAGGAAAAAGATGATTTAAAGACGCAGAAAACATAAAAAGGAGAGCCCAAATGGACAAATAGTAGCATTTAGTATCAATGGGTGCTTGATGTTGGAGCACTGCATGGAAATCAGGAAAATTATCAAAAAATTTATGAATTTATTGCACTTTAATCAATTTAATTATAAACCTTTTAATTTTTCAAATTGAGTGTTAAACATTTTAATATTTTACCGATTGAGTCAATCTAGTCAATTTTGGTCTGAAATCACTTATATGAACTTGGCCATTCTATGTGGTGCAATTGACGATTGGGTAGAGGAGGAAGAAGTGAAGAGAAAAAAGAAAATAAAAATAAAAAATACATTTTAAAAAAATTATGAAAAAGTATTTATATTAACGATTTTCGGTCAAAATGGACTTAATTGATAAAAAATAAAAAATCTCGGCACTTAATTAGAAAAATTAAAAAATTTAAACTCGATTAATAAAATAGTAATAAGTTTATGATCTTTTAGATAATTTTCTCACTCGAAATCAGTGTTCGGGAAATATAGGGTGTAAAGTGAAAAGTATTGGAATAAAGTGGAGGATTTCTGGAACTTTCCTATTTCTTTAGGGATTCGGGGAGAAAAAATTACACGCGCTTCCAAAAAAATCCCCTCGAAGCGGCTCCAGCTCCCCGGAGCGGCCACGTCACTAAGCATCGGCCCGTCGACCGAATCGAACGGCTCAGATTCTTCCCGGGCGGGCGACTCGCATCTTACCGAATCATCCCCAACGGATCCAGTCGTCGCCAAACTCTTTTCCCCCAAAAAGCGAAAAAGAGAGAGAAAAAAAAAACTTTAAAAACTCAAAAAAGAGCCAAAAAAAAAATAAAAAGAACCAAAAAAATTAAAAAAAATGGGGAGCGGAAGCCGAGCCTTCTTCCTCTGCGCCCCGCCCTCCTCGCCTTCCTCGTCCCTCCCCTCGCCGCCGCCTCCGCCGCCGCCGCCCACCGCCTCCGGTCCCGGCTCAACCCGCTCGGGCCCCACCCTCCCTCCCCGCCGATCCCCGCCCGCCGCCGCATGGCCACGGAGGCCTCCGCCGCCGCCGCCGCCTCGCCGTCGGGCGACGCCGCCGGCTCCCCGGGAGTCGAGAAGCGAACCGCTCCCGCCTCCGCTTCTCCTCCTCCTCCTCCTTCGCCGTCGCCGTCGCCGTCGCCGTCGCCTTCTTCCGCGTCCTCCGCCATCGACTTCCTCACTCTCTGCCACCGCCTTAAGGTATCTCCTCCGGTCTCTCCTAGAGCTCCTGAGAATGTGGAGAAACGGAGCGTGGACAGTGATAAATCATGAACGGAAAGCCGTTCGCGGGAGGGAGGTTGATGAACTTGAATGGAAATGGAGAGTGTTTGTTTCATTCTGCGGTTGAGGAAGATTATCATGATCAGATGGTAGCATGATTGGAGGGGAGAGAGATAGCCGCGCCTTATAGATGTAGCTTATTTCGATGGTTTGGGTATGTGCTTCGGCAGTTTGATCGCTTGGTTTTCTGATTCTAGGCGTATATACACTTTTGTCAGTGCCTGTTATCAAAAGGTTGATTGATAGACGCTATGGCAGATTCTGAGCTAATGTAGCTACTCATTTGTTGTCTCCAATTGTTCTTTTGTCCATCTTTTGAATTTAGATAAATGCACTTTAATTGTGCTGCTTTGGTGAGGGGAGATTCTGCTCAATTAATAGCTATTATCTGATTATAGAGTTGAATTTTTTAGAAGGGAAAATGTGGCCCTCAAGTTAGAAAAACACAGTTTTTTTACAAAAGAATAAATTGGATAGTTTGGCCCTATACCGACTAGCATTCCTTTACCTACATTTGAAACTGTCTTTTCGTTTTTGGTTTTGTTTCATTTCCATATGGTTGGAATCGTGCATGTTGTTTAGTATGCTCTCTTTCTCTCTCTCTCTCTCTCTCCTCCATTTGTCACTGCTTGAGTTTGAATTGTATCAGACGACCAAAAGAGCTGGTTGGGTGAAGAGAGATGTAAAGGATCCAGAGTCCATAGGGGACCATATGTATCGAATGGGATTGATGGCGCTTATTGCTTCGGATATTCCTGGTGTTGACCGCAACAAGTTGGTACTTCTATTAGTTTCATTACTTGGTTTATAATTTTGCAAGGAAACATAATTTTAAGAAAAATTGCTTAGTTTATTCTTTGGACTTACCTGGATCTCTATTCAGTTCATATTCCTGTATATATTCTTTTAGATATTATGTATTCTAATGAGTACTTAATTAGAAAGAGTATTGGATTTGAAATGTGAAAATTTCTTAGTTACAATCTTTTGACATGGCTTTGGATGATGTTCTTCTTGTTCATTGCTCAGGCAGAGTGGTGAGTGTCATTGCTTAACAATGAATGTTCTCCTTCATCTACCACAATAGCAATATTGTGGAATATCTTTGACTTAAGCTAAGGAAAAGAGGATGTGAAATGTCTTTGAACTTTCAATGTCTTTGCTATGATGTCCAGTTCTAAAATATTCTTTTAGTGTTCCTGCTCCCTTTTATTAGATTACTTAGATCGGTTTAGCCTTAAAAGTGTGCTTTTAGATGTCAGTTACATATTAAGAAGTCTAAAACATATTTGAAGATACGTTGCTGAGTCTATATTTGTCAAACTAATGAAGAAAGTATGTGAATACGATCTGTCTATTATTGATAAATGAATCCGGGCCCTCCATTTTTTTTGGATTATAAAGTCATGAAGCATAGCGACCAATCATGTGAACATGATCTGCTTCCTCTTTTCTGTGTGTTGCTTTCGATTGAGATCTTTTGAATATTTTGTAATCTTGTCTTTTATTTTATTTTTCTTATTTCAGGTGTATAAAAATGGCAATTGTACATGACATAGCTGAAGGTATGGAGCTTTTACAGACTTCCATTCCGTGTTCTTTCCTCTGTTGTAAGAAGATGAAATAAAGTCGTTAGATAAGTGTAATCTGCTGATAGTGACTGCAAGATAATTGCAAGATAGCATGTCATTCGAGGATAAAAGGAAGAAGGAGAAGTTCATTTTACTCGACATTGTGCTTCTTTCCCGATTATAGAGTAGTTTTACATAATAATTGATGTTCTGAGAAATAAGTTGCTGATTATGGTGGTCACCTAGCTTAAACCTTTTTTCATTAGGAACTTTTTGTGTTGAATCTTTGCCCAAGGGTAGAGCAATAAGGCTTCAATCTTATGCTATTTAATTGCTCAACTTCATATGTAAGAAGGCATGTCAATTGAGCTGCAAGCTTTTCTGCTAGGAAATTTTTGCATTGATTCTAATGCCCTCATTGGAGCAAATGGGCCTTCAGCATTATGCTATTTGATTGTTCAACTTTAAATGTTGCCTAAAGGACATAATGATGAGTAGTGAGTACGTAACAGGGGATGTCATAATGATTAGAATGTAATGTCCTTACAATGTCATTTGTTGATCTGACGGATTGTTGGTTCAATTGTAGATAAATGTACTTTGAATAGTTCTTTACCAAAAAAAAAATGTACTTTGAATAGTTTATTTGTGAAGAGAGATTCGTCCCAAAGTATGCATTGTTGCTATTGATCTTACCTCTCAACTTTTTGAATTAGCTATTGTTGGCGACATAACCCCTTCTGATGGCATCTCAAAGGTGGAGAAAAGCCGAAGAGAGAGGGAAGCATTAGATCATATGTGCAGATTACTTGGTGGAGAATCACAGGGTATCCTTTGTGTTTCTTTTCTGGCCTGAATATTTGTGGTTTCTTCACTTACCCACTTGCAATTGCAGCAAAGGAGATAAATGAACTATGGATGGAGTATGAGGCAAATTTATCACCAGAAGCCAAAGTTGTTAAGGATTTTGACAAGGTGCATGTGTTTGCCTTTTACATTCTATATGATTTGCAAATGCTTAGCCTCAATTTTACTTTATTACTTATGGACAATTCTTTCACGGATTCTCTTAGTTCTCATCAATGGGATAAAAGTATGGCACGTAACTGGTGATCCCTTTTCCATAAAATCAAAAACATTACAACCTTTCTATTTATGGTAGAAATCTTTCATCATCTTCCCTAAGTTGCTTATGATTTCTCCGTTCTTCCTTCTTTTTTTTCCCCCTTTTCCGAAAATGCCATCTAAAGCCCAGATGAAATGGGCTGATTTCAGAATTTTCTTTTAATATACTTGATTGATGGTAATAGGTGAAACATATATACTTGAATGTCCAATGCCATATGAGGTTTTATGTCTATTTCTGTATTGAAATTGGTTTAAATCTGGAATTGTATTCACTCATGCATTGCTTGGTGACCTATGACCGGGTTTTAGGGTCTAGATGATTAAGCCTACTGCCATTAGACGTGGGCATCAGTCTAGGGTCAACCCTGGACCGACCCTAGATTGGCCCAACCCTGCAGTCTTGGTCCGGTTTTCAGGAGACTGGGTCGGTTTTTAGTCCTGGGATTCTTAAACAAGCATTGTGCGGGTTGATCCTCAGTCCTGGAAGCTTAGGATCGGTTTAATCCGGACCAACTCTAATTGTAGTTATATTATATATATAATATATTATTTATAATTTTTATATAAAGAAAACCCTAAAACAAATGGCATCAACAACATTAAACAGCTCTTTAGTAAGGAGTCTAAGTAATTTTATACTATTCTTTAATAATTTAGATTTTTAATGTTTTTTATGGTGTCAATAGTTATAATTTACAAAGGAGGAAAATGTTTTTGTAATGAGTCATCACAGATCCAAAAGGGCATAAACAGATTCTTATGGCATCCTCTTCTAGTACTCGTTCTCTTTTGTCTTATTTGTCCTCTTAGCCTTCAATTTGTCAAAATCAAAATAAACAATTTCTTCGCTCGCCACTTGAAACTTGCCTCGCTCGCTTTTGGTCACTCGTGTCGCTCGTCGCCCAATGCTTGCCTTGCTTGTTGTTCGCTGCTTGCCGCGCTTGATGCTCACCCCACGCTCGACGTTTGCCGCTGACCTCTCTTAGCTAACCTCGCTCGTCACCGAATCCATTGGGTTAGTCTGATTTGCAATCGTCTTTTCAGGGAGTACAAAAAATGAAATAGAAAAATTATCGGTTGGTCCCGGGTTAATCTTGGAATCGGACCGAACTCTTGGATCGGTCTAGTCTTCGGTCCCAAGCTTAATAGGGTTGGTCATCGATCTCAAAAATTGAGAACCAACACTGTGCGGTTGGTCTTAGGGTTAGGGGTGGACCAACTCAACCCGTATCATGCTCACCCCTAACTGCCATTGGTCTCAATTGCCACGTGAGGAAATCCACACCTACCCCAGGAGAGGAGAAGGCCTGTCAACTTCTTGTGGATCATACTTGTGGATATAATTACCATGAAAATTATTTGGTGTTTTGGCCATTTTGTCCTTGCTGGTTTCTTTTGTTTTGATGACTAAGTTGAAGGATATGGTTAAGCATTACTTTGACTGTGTCTTTTCATCTTTGTATGTTAAGTTAAGCATAGTTAGGTGAAATTAGAATCCCATTTTAAGTGGTCATCTGTACTTTATAATCTGAAGGAAATTGACATTCTAAATATATTATTATTCAAATTTTTATTGTGCCATATTACACAAGGTCTTGAGATTTTGTAATAGTTTTCATTATTTGTGGGTTGCAAAACCTACAAAAATTAATTTTAACGCTTTAACTTTAAGTTGCTGATCTTCAAGTTATGGCATGAGATCAGTTGAGTATGTTTAACACTGTACTGGTTGTTATTCTTGGTGTTACTTCTGTTATGGTCACTTCATGATTACTGTTTGAAGCCTTTGGAACTGTATGAGTTACCTTGAGGTAGATACAGATGTGCTTGACACTCTTTGGGATGGTGAAATGAAATTAAAATCATGGAAATACTAGATGCAAATTGTAAAGATAGATTTAGCTTGAATGATTATAGGTTCAATAAGAACCACGGTGAATTAACTTGTAAATAACAACATGCTATAGCGCCTTGTTCCTACATATGATTTACCTTTTGTTTCTGAGAAAGAATCTAAATGGGGTAATTGTTCATCTTAACATTCTCATCTAGTTGGTTAGGATCTAAAGCCTTCAACACGTTTGGAATCTCTTCAGCTTAATAAGCATAAAGTATTTTGCTGATAACATGAGTGATTGATTTGATATACTAATCACATACAACGGGCACTCACTTTGATGGGCTCGTACAAGTTGCTAAATCATTAGATAAGTGCATCAGGGAGCGCAACATGTAATGTCCAGGACATGATTGAACATCTTTTTGGACCATTGCAAGAGAAACTGTGACAATTTCGAGTGAAGCCATTAAACAATTCGAATGGTTTGAAGAGCTGGTGGTAGTGTACATATGTGAATGTGAGCACATCCATATCTTACTAGATGCTGTCTTCTTAGTGATGCAAAAAGAAAGATGAAGTTGCTCTTTCGGGACTTATCATTGTTGTAATTAACCTTGAGAAATGTGTTTTGACATTTTTTAATTCTAACAATCCTTCATGTTAATTAGGTGGAGATGATACTTCAAGCCCTGGAGTATGAAAATGGTAAGGCTTTTCTTCTGCGACAATGGATTGAAGATGAGAAAAATACTTCCCTACCTTTTTTCCTTTGGATAAGGAATTATTTTTCTCTCTTTCACACTCCGCATTTCACTGATTATCTGCTCAATAGACTGAATTGTTGTGCAATATTGTGGCATTGAAGGTTGGGAGAAGAGGGGTCATGATTTGTTAGAAGGAGAAAGAGAGTGGCATATGAATATGTGGATGCTAAGTAGCTGCTACTTATTTGAAAAATGCCATATCATTTTCAATTCTTCTTGGATGATGGTTGCTTTTTTGTTTGCCTCCATGTTTGTTGGAAATCTGGCCCTTTCCCTGAGTGATGAACTACTTTTCCATTCATTCACTTTAGTCTCATGTGTGTAGCTTCTGTGAGGCGTTTTTAGAACAGTTGCTGTCAGCATCTTTCTGTGATCTCTTGCTGGGTTGTTCTTTGCAAACAGAAAAAGCCTTTGGCTGTAATCTTTATCAAGTTAGGGTGATGATTCAAGTGTTTTCATCTTAATGCAGAGCAAGGGAAGGATCTCGACGAGTTTTTTGTGTCGACTGCTGGTACGTTTATCTTTGTTGCTGTTCATGAACACTTTCAATAAGTTTGCCACTTGACTGAACATAGAGAAGTGAAAGCAATGATTCATCAGTATTTTGTACATTAGGTTTAAAGCGTTAAGGGAAAATTGCAAGTAGCATGCTCACCTAATAGTTTAGTTGCAATTTGCAACCATAATTCATTTTTGCCTTTTCCCTGATCTTTGAGTTTGTTGCCTTATAGGTTTCCTAGTTGTTGAAAAGCCAGAAATAGTTTATTGATTATTGCGAAGCACCCCTTCTCAACTCTCAATCACCATTAATGGCCATTTCACCCTTCCTATCAATTTTTGGCCTTATCGTAGTTCTTTTTATTTGTCACAAATAGGTAACCATGAGATCATATTGAACTGTTGTTATTGCCTTTTCGGTTAAGGTGATAATATTTCTTTCAGTTTATTTCCTGGTACTTTCACTATTTGACCATCATCTCAATGATTAAAATCTTACTTCTCTTGTTAAATTGATAGAGAGGATGTGCCTTAAATAATTTTATAGACTTCGAACAACGGTAAAGCTCCTATCAAAATCTCGCCAAGTCTATGATCTTCTTAATAGCATAGTGTTGCACCGTGGCCTTTATTTATTCGTTTATTCGTATGTGTAAGAATGCTCAATTCGAACTGTGCATGATTGAATCTTTTGTTAGTAGTTACATACAAGGAAGCAGCACCTCTAGAAAAAGACAAGTTAATCTCACTTATGATCTTGTGTCGGTCACGATTAAGTTGTTTTGGACAATGCTATCTGCATTATACTTGTTCCACATGGAACAAACTCAAAAAAATTTTCACCATCTTCTCTGCAGGAAAATTTCAGACTGAGTTGGGCAAAGCTTGGGCATCAGAGATAGCATCAAGAAGGAAAAGGCAGTAGTTAAAATCTTTTTGAAGCTTTTCAAATTTGAATCTACGGTACTTCAGGCAAGTGATATGATCGTCATGGAAATTAATGACTCTATTTCAGTGAAATGGTTGGTGGCATCTGCTCTCTCTCTCTCTCTCTCTCTCTCTGAACTTTCATATCTTACAGCCGCCGTTACACGAGGAATTGACCTTTGCTAAATTGGGAGGCTCTTTTTATCATCTGATTCCGCAATGATTCCATGTTACCTGCTACGCATTTGATTCCAGACTTTTTCCGGTTTGGACTTTTCCATGATCTTTAACTACAGTACATCCTTGGTTTTTTAACTGGTGTGTTACTTTTTCGCTCTAAATAACATTGATTTGACATGCAATAGCGGGTTTTGTCGATAACTGTTCTTGTTTCCCTTATTAAGAAGTTCGATTTTAGGAAGGAAAAAAAATAGCCTTCATCCTGGAATTCCTTATCTAAAATTTGCTCTAGTCGAAAAAAGTAAAAAACTCGCGATATGAAAGTCTCTAGGGAAAATTCCAAATAAGGATATGAAGTTGACCAAATTTCTCAAAGAATGACCCGAAATGAACTTTATATAAGATAAAAACCTAAAGTTGATACATTATCTCAAATAAGGACCCGAAGTAGTTGAATCAATTCCAAATAAGAACCTGAGCTTGTTGATCAGCTAAATATTCGCTGGTTATCAAGCATGTGATATTTCCGACGACCGGAGTTTGGTCAATTTTGTCCAAAAAAATAATAGGAAAAATTAACAAATCCTAAAACAAAAACAAAAAAAACTCTAGGTTATTTGCTGTCTTCCCCGTTCCTTGTATCCATCATTTGCAAAGTCAAAGACCAAAGTTCTCTCCATTTCTTGTACCCATTCTCCACAAAGTCGAAGACCCAAATTCTCCATCGATCGAGCAAGGCGAGGAGCGACGAGAATCGAGTCGTGATGATGACTGGGCAGTGATTTGGTCGAGGAGCAGTGGGGGAGAAGAAAGAAGAAAATGTAAACATCTAAATAAATAACCTAAACTTAATTAATTTAGAATTTTCCCTTTTTTTTCCAATCACAAATTTCAGACAAAAATTGCCCCTATTTTAATCGCCGAACTAAGGTCCACAATAGAGATTAACTTGATCACTTTGGGTCCTTATTTAATACAAAATTCACTCTGGGTCCTTATTTGAAACAATGGGTCCATTTTGAGTCTTTATTTGACACAAAGTTCACTTTGTGTCCTTATTTGAGAAAATAGATTCAATTCGGGTCCTTGTTTGGAATTTTCCCAAGTCTCTAAGTTCACACTCTTTAAAGAGAAGGTAAATGCCTTTATCCTTAACTAATTGAGTAGGGCATATTGTAGTTTTTTTTTTTTTGTTTGGGGGGGTCCTTAAGGGCATATTGAAGTTTAAAGTGAAAAATACGTTAATTTCATAAATGAAGAAGGGAAAGGACATTTTTAGAAAGTGAAATCTCTTCCATGGTACTCCAGTCACTAGGGCTTCACACGATTGTGGATCATGATTTGGACGTGTCAAATTTAGGAATTGCATAAACTAGACCTGGAAATGAACCGATATAACTTGGAGAAAGCAAACATATTTGTACGAAATTCGATTCTGCATTTTCGTGAATTGAGTTTTGATTTCGCGCAGTTTTGCACGGACCTCTTAACTAGTTTATCGTCATCTGTTCTTATTCAGTTTGAGAAGTCCCGGAGGATGTTGTGGTGAAGAACCAATGTCTTGTCTTGGTAGTGAGTCTTCTTCTCTTCAGATGATTTCTCGCGCTATTCGTTACTCAACTCATGAGATTGTAGTGTCTATTTCGTGTTCATTGCTTTTATTCTTTTGGAATGCAATCGCTACCACCATCACAATGAAAATGGGACCACGAACACATGTACTTTGACATACTAAGGCAGAGAGACCAGAAAACAATGGAGAAAAGGGGGGAGATGCATATCATCATCCCCCTCATCAATAGGCAGTTCCTTCGACCAGTTTGTCCAGCTTCTTGGTCCTCAGCCTCTCGGCAAACGTCTCGCTGCCTTGCTCGTACCTGCACTTGGACAAACAAAAACCCGCTATTAACCCCCAGGCAAGCAAGGACGGCCGACGGTTTGTATCTCTCTTCTCATCTCGAATATGCAAATCACGAATCGTGTAATCGTGTACCTCGGAGGCAGGGATATGAGAGGGCCGAGCCGCTGCGCAACCTTCGCGGCCAATTCTTCAGTGTTGACCGCCTGGTTGAAGCAGAAGTACCTGCCCCGCGTCGAGGGGTCCTCGAGCGCCCGGATGTGAACGTCGGCCAGGAAACTAGTGTCGACGGATGCGAGGACGCCACTTTCGTACATTTGGGAAGCCCCTGCATAAAATCGCATCCTTTAGCAATGTCTGCAGCTCTCATCCTCGAATTAAATTTTGAACCCCTCAAGGCATTCATGGCTGTGTACGAAGAAAGTTCCACAGAGGGCTTCATCCCTTTGTCGCCGTGTCGCAACCCGGAGGAGTATTACCGAGTAAAATTCATTGCTGGTACTAACAACTGAGTAAAAGGGTTTGAAAGCGTTTTAACCTTTAAGATAAGCCAATGTCGATTTGGGATTCTGCTGAGCCACGGCGGGGCCGAGGACGAGACCGCTGTTGATGGAGACCATGTTGAGCATCCGGTCCATGGCCAGCGCCCATGCCGCCTGCTCTGACAGCGTCTTCGACAGTGCATGCCACAGCTGAACCGGTCCGATCGACACCAAAACCAACAACCGCATTCCAATCAAAATCCAAATCCGAAGAACAAGTCTCACCAACACCAAACACACCCCTTTCGTTTTCAGCACTTGAGAAGGTCAAACCGGGAAGTAACGAGAGCAGTTAAGGATGTGGTCAAAGAGAAGCCAAAAGCTTCTAGTCGGTCGCGAAATATCGACATTGACTAGTCATTTAGAACCCGGAATGGGGTGTACCACATGGTGGTGTACCTTCAATTTCCTGCAGAAGTCCGGGTCGCTCCAGGACCTCTCGTCCACGTCTACCTGGGACGAGATGTCGTCCTTCCATATCGCCGCCGTGAGGGAGGAGCTGAAGACGACCTTGTCGATGCTGTCGGTCTGCGCGCACGCCTCCACCACGTTGATCGCTCCTCGCACCTCCAAATCCGCATTTTTCTCCTGAAGAAAACCCGAAAGAAAATCGAATCATTTTCAAACTAAAAAGAATTGACGATTACTTTGGATTGCTGATGTATCTGTCTTGGAAGGACTTCTCACGTCGTCATAGCCATCCGAGCTGTCCAAGCAGCAGAACAGAGCAGAGCACCCCTTCAAGGCTTCGAGAATGCTTCTGTAATCCAACACTTCCACACTGTAGACCACCAATCTCTCTTCGATCACCTCCATGTCCCTGATCTTCTCCACTATCTCTCTCTCTCCTGCAAGAATCGATGAAGAGAGAACAAAGAGAGAACCCGTTGAGCAAAAGAAGCAGAAGACCTCAAAAGGGTCCTTCAAAAAGACGCTGAGAATTGGAGAAAAACTTGCCATTCTTCTGAATTGCAGCGTGAACACTGTACCCTTTGCTCAGCAAGCCTTGGAGGATCCAAAACCCCACGTAAGTCGACGCATCGAGGACGCAAACCGCCGGCTTGTCGCTCTCGGCCATGTTTGCATTCGCGTCTTCCCTCTCCATTTTCTTTTGCTTTATTGGATTCTTCTTCTTTTCCTTTTCTTTTCTGCGTCTTGTTTGTGCTGATGAGTTTTGCTGTGTTTATAGGACAGCAGAGGGGATGTGGATTTTCATCTTCTTTTGAAGGCGTCAGAGAGGAAGAGTTGGTGAACTATTATGTTACACGTTCTCATCTGCTCACATTCTTGTGCTCGGATGACTTTGTCATATGCTTTCCATATCAACGGTTGGACAATGCGTTTGAGTTTGAGCTTTTCGGGAAAAAAGATCAGATCTCTCACGCTATTTGTGAAAAATCAATAAACTGGCTTTCCTAACTTTAATCATTGTTATCTTTTATAAAGATGAGTTTATGAAAGATATCTTCATCATTTGCAACCTGCGCTCATACATTTTTGTTGATTATGAAAATGCTTTTCATTCCCCGTTTTCGTAAAAGATATGAATGATAAAAATTAAGAATTATTTTTTCAAATCATTGATTTCCGTGAAACAAATGGGAGCTATGTTGGTTCCATATGTTTTTTGATTTGAGTGGCAACAAGAGAGTGATAAAATATTCTCGTATAAATTTTTTGAGTGAATTTTTTTATTTCTTAAATGAAAAATTGTAAATTAACCCTATGAGTTTGCCTGGGGTGTAACTTAAACCTGTAAAACACCTAAGCAATTGATCAATTGTAGACTTGGTATTCTCTGGATTCATAGTGGATTTACTAGTGGCTTATAACCCTCTAGTACTGACACATCAAATTGAATCTCGCAAATCTCCGATGTCTTTATTATTTCTTGTTGATTTCTCCGTTAATTTATTCTTCTCGAGATAGCTTGAATTATAAGATCCATTACCTATTACATTATTTTGCAACATCTTTAATAATCTCAATTTGGGCGATGGACTAAGGAAATTGCTTATGGATCCAAAAGATGGTGTGTTGAGATGGGTAGGTGCTCCTCGTTTCTTCAATTTCCACATGGATGAGAGTAGATTGGGGAGCTGTGTACACGAGCAGGTTTCTCTAATCACAGCACTTAATTCCAAGGAGGGCTAAGAAAGGGCCTCGTACATTTTGGTGAATAGCAAGCTTTGCCGTTGGTAGGTGGAGAACGTGCAACCATAATTTGTTGTTGACTAAAAGAAAAAGGAAATGAAGGCAACTTAAAAAAAAAAAAAAAAAAAAAAAAAACTTTCTAATATGGGATGAAAACACGTGAAATGAAGAGTCCGGTGTAAAGATATAGAGAATAGAGATGAAAATAATTATTATAATTATATGGTGATCATTTAGGTGGGTCTCATCATTCGTATTATATGAAAATATTATGATGTGTTTTGTATAGTTTTCATAATCACAAATTGGCTTCCAGCTAGAGAAGCCAAAACTATCGCTTTTGGTCGTGGAAAAATAGTTTGATCCTTCCGGCTCATTGTAACACCAATACCTCAACTTTTTCTTCACGTCACCAAAAATTCTAAAGTATGTCCCATTGTCATTATGACACAAATATAAAAATAAACAATATCAAAGCATCTATACCTCAAACTTTTGTAATATTGATACAAGTTTAGGATATTAGTGGTATGAAAAAAGCTTAGGGTACTTACGTAAGAGTTTCTCTCGTCGACACAAGGAACTTTTGTCTCACTAGTACAATTATGAGCTTTAAATGACACGAAACAAAGTTTTGAATATTAGTGTCATAATTGACATTGTTTAGAGTTTTTATGATATTTTTATGGGTTAATACTCTAAAAACCCCTCAAAATGGTACACATATGATAATTTACTCAAAACTAATTTTTTGACTATCAAAAACCTTAAATTGATATACCCGTGATAAATTTATCCAAAACTAATTTTTTTACCATCAAAAACCCCAAACTGATACACACTAGTGACAAATTTACCACAAACTAATTTTTTTATTATGAAAAATCCCAAAATTAATACATTTATGACAAATTTACCGTAAATTAATTTTTTAACTACTAAAAACCCCAAACTAGTACACTTGTGATAAATTTAACATTCGTTGGCTTCCGTCAAATTTAAATATTAAATTTTATGACCTAGATGACACATGGTGATGTAATATGGACATGGAAATCTATATAGTAAATATCATAAGAAATCTCAAACTAGTACACCTATATCAAATTTAACGGTACTCAAGTGATAAATTTAATGATACACCTATGATAAATTTGGAATTTTTCATGGCATTAATTCTAGGGATTTTCAAGTGGACTTGCCACATCATCATAACATGTCACTATATGTCATTGTAACATGTCATTATGCGTCATTCACGTCAACAAGTTTAATGGTAAAATTTGACGGAAGTTAATAGAGGGTAAATTTGTCACAAATGTACTGATTTGGGATAGATTTATCACGGAAGTACTAGTTTGGGATTTTTCAAGATATTAACACTATTTTTATCAAATTAAATATATATGGTAAAGCAACTAACTGGTTAAAATGAGGACGTTAGATGTATATACCTTTTGGATCCATTTTTTCTTGTGGGCTGCTTTCCTGAAACCTTAATCTTTTATGAAATTTGGATATTTAAGTATATTTTTGAAAATCATTTACATGAAATTTGAGAGATATCACCAAAAGTTTAGGAGGGTTGCACAATAATCCGATTGCCAGTGTATGTATTGAGCTTTACACACGATATGCACGATGCGTACATCATCACATAAAGCAAATGACTACACTGAAGACAGAAGAGCTAGAGGAAAAAAAAAAAATACCCAAAAAAAAAATGGAAGGTTTTATGAAAATTCAAACTTTGAGTGCATTTTACAGAAAATGAATAATTTGAATTTTTTTTTTTAATCGAGAGAGTAATCGACACTATTTTTTTTTTCCGGATGAAACGTTGGCAGCTTTGAGTTAAAAGGCAAATCGAAAACACTATCTTGATGTTCGACCAAAAAATAAAGAACAGTATCTTGATTAAAAAAATAGAAGAAAATTTAAACTAGTAGCGGGAAGTCATACCCAATATAAATCCCCCTCCCCGACCAAGAAAAGAAACTGGCTGCATGGCTCCATATTCATTAAAATTAATCAAGTCGAAAGGTTTGGATATCCAAATAATTCTTATAATCCATATTGAGTTTGGACATAATGGGAACTATCTTAGCTATTGTAACAAGTTACCAACCATTGCACTCTCTTCTAGTTATCGAGATAATTTAATAAAATAATTATACAAGTAGCCCATTAATTTTACCCAGCATACAGTATAATCATTTAACGTTAACTTAATATGTAATGTGGTTTTTGTTTAATATGACCCATAAAATTTTCGTAAATACTCCATTTACCCCATGAATTATTGTATTTCCAAATTCAATCTAATTCTCGATTTATCTAGTTCATGAATTAAATTGAATATGTATCAAAAAAATATATTGAATAAGTTTATGAAAAATATTATATATTAAATTAAAATTTAGAGATCGAATAAATTAGAAGTCGAAGGACCGGTCAAAATTTAAAAGTCATTTGTACTATTTTTTTAATTTAGTTTTGTCGCGTGGCAATCATGAAAGGGGGCCACGAGCAAGAGTTATTTTGTCCTTTTAGGTTGTCCTTGGAGGCACGGAGGATATTATCCATGCCAGAATTTGACAATGGAAAGGAAATTGCAGCTTCCTATGTCACATCATTACACCCATGTACGTCCTAGTGGGGCTTCCTCAGTTCGGTTTACGAATTCTTTTTTCCATATTTTTTTTTTTTTTTCATTTGGCCTCTCTAAATGACATAATCAAGTTTCGTGTGACTAAATCTAATATATCATATATTGTGACTTTTTCTTTTATATTACGGTATTTCGTAGTAAATAAACTCAGATACATTAAAGTGATTAATTAAAATTCATGTGGGATTAGAGTGAATTACTTGAATATTGCATTATTAAAGAGAATTAAGAAATATGTGCTGAGAATGGATAAGTTGGATAACCCTCTATTGGAGTTTGGTAAACCAACACCCAAACAACTTAGGGACTCTCTTGCTACTTTAAATCTTGGGATATGTTCAGCAGAAGTCTAAAACTTGTCAAGAAAGTGCAATGATTGAGTCCTAAAACTTACAAAAAGTACATCAAGTCATAAAACTCATCGAGTTGGTTCAATTGAGTCATAAAGTTAATATCGTTAGCATTTTCCGTTAAAAATGCTGACATGGGCTGATCATATTTTAAATAAGTTTTTTAATTTTCAAATGGCTTTTTTAATTATTTTTTATTCAAAATCTTTAAAAATTATATTAAAAACTAAAAAGAAAATCTAAATTTATTTAAAAAAACAAAACAGGCAAACCTCGACGAACCGGCACCGGTGGACTTCCGCCGCCACCCATCGCCGGAGGGGCCGGCGACGGCCGTCGTCGGAGGGGTCGACGACGGACGCCGCCCCGAGCGAGGTGGCCGGCCCTCGCCGGCCCTCGCCGGGGGGGGTCGGCCACCCCGCGCCGGTCGGGCGAGGACGCCCAATTTGGGCACGCCGGCCCTCGCGGGGCCGATGGTCGTCACCCGCCCTAGGCAAGTCTTCGCCGGCCCTCACGAGGGGCCGTTGCCCGCCCTGGGCGAGGCCTCGTCGGCCCTCGCTCGGGCCGGCGAGGCTCGCTAGATCTTGGCAAGGCTCGCCCCGATTTGGCGAGCCTCGCCGACCCCGAGCGAGGGTCGACGAGGCCTCACCTAGGGCGGCGATGGTCGCGGCCACGAGCGCGGCGACGAGGCCTCACCCGGGGTGAGCGAGCGTCGCCGGCCGGGCAGGGCCGACGAGGCCTCGCCCGGGCGGGCGACGATCGCCGGCCCTCGCCCGGCCGGCGAGGGCCGGCCACCCCGCCTAGGGCCGACGATCGTCGCCCGGCCCCTCCGGCAATGGGCGGCGGCGACGGCGGGGGAGATGAGCCGCTAATTTTTTTTTAAACAATTTTTAAAAATAAAATTTTTTTAACTTTTTTTTAAGTTTTTGGTGAAAATAAGATAAAATGAATAAATATAATTTTTTAGTTTTTTAATCTATTTTTTATAAATGAATAAAAAATAATTTAAAAATCCACGTGGAAAATAAAAAATTATTTAAAATGCCACGTCGATTTTTAACGGAAAAGTTAATTTAACTTTATGACTCAATTGAACCAACTTAACAAGTTTTAGGACTTGATTGCATTTTTTGTAAGTTTTTTGACTCAATTGTACTTTCTTGACAAATTTTAAGACTTCTGCTGAACATATCCCTTAAATCTTTTTAGGGCTTCACAATTGTTTCGAAAAGTACGTGAACATGAACAAATTTGAGGGTAATTTGCAGGGAAGGACCTGTACTTTTGTAAACCGCGATAATACTCCATGATTTCGGTTTCTTTTGCAATTGTCATCATGGCGGCTGACCCTTTTCTGATGTTGCCACTAGAAAGAGGTTGGCACCGATGGCGCGAGGTCAATGCCTCGGTCCGACTCCTAGTCCCCTATACCCATAAGGGGCCGATCCTCGAACATGGTGTCGGCTTATGCTCCTAGGGCTCATTTTGGAACTTTCGAAGTTGAATGGGGCAACATGTGAGATTTTGAAAAGTCGGAGCATGCTTCAAATTTTACTAAATTGTAGAAATATGCATCCGCGAAGTTCACTTTACATTTGTTAAACTTCAATTTCATTTATTTCAAAAAATGAATGATTGATAATATATTTTTCTATAAATGATTATTTATGTCTATAAATTATTATTGAGAATGAAATTATTTTCTATTGACAAATTAAAACAATATAAGTGATTGAATAGAAGGAAATTATTTTCATCTATGTCAGATGACCAGTTTCAGGTTCTTTAGGGCTCAAGCAAGTGCCTACGACTACAGCCGTACCTCCGGTGGAATCTACCTCGTCCGGCGGATTCGAACATTCCGGTATCTCCTTATTCTTTAGTTCCTCGCCGTTACCCTAGGGTGAGGCAGCTTCCCTCTCACCTTCGAGATTATCTTTGTTTTTCTGCTACCTTTTGGAACCTCAGTTCCGTCGAGAAGCTCGGTCCAACCCTCTGTGGCAGCTACCAAGGTCTGAAGAATCACAGGCACTAGAAAAGAAATCAAACACGGCACGAAAGCACGGCCTGTAGCTAAAGGCTTTTCACAGTCGTACCGCAATGATTAAAGGAGACTTTTGCTATCGTTGCACGACTTGTCTCCATGCTAAGCTTGATCGACACCTCCATGGAACTTAGATGAATGTTAAGAATGCATTCTCGAAAGTGATCTTACTGAGGAAGAATATGCAACCTCTTCCTTGGCTATGGTTGTCCTCCTGGTAAGGTTTGTTGCCTCTGGAGATCCGTGTATGAATTGAAACAAGTACTACGCACATGGTTTGCCAAATTCGATGCTACTGTCAAGCAATTTGAATTTCAATCTTGCTCTCATGACGAAGCATTAATTGATCGTCAAAGCAATGAAGACATAATTTTTTTTTTTTTTACTTAATACTTTTTTTGAATGATTTGATTATCAATACGGGATGGCCTCAATTGCTTCTCAATCGTCATTTTGAGACGGAGTTTCTTCTAGTTCAATTGGCAATTATCTCACTTGAGCCAATTATGGCTCTAATATTTTCTTGTGAGTAGGTTTGATCCATGACAAGGGTCACTTCTACCCCACTAGAGCCCAAAGCCAAACCAGACGTTCTTAATGGACTCTATCGCAAGACGCTATACTCCATCAACAGTCAGCTATTTAGTAAATCACACTATTACCCGTCTTGACATGATATTCTCGGTTCATATGAAAGAATTGGTTTTTCTACTTTGAGTTTTATTCACCATGCCAACATGGTACATATCTGTGTAATATAGTAGGGACCTTGTGATATGATATTTACCATCCTTCCAACACTTTTGAGAATTACATGCCCACTTGGGTGCAAACTGTATCAGGATGTTACTTGATTACTTGGCTTAGTAAGAAACAAACCATTAACTCACTCAACTGTATTGGCTTTTGGAAGACATGAGTATTCCTTTGAAATCAACTATTATTATTTGGTGCGACATAACGTCACTGTTCGAATCAATTTTTTGTGAGTGCACCAAACATGTTGAGAATGACTCACTATCGACAACATCTTCTTCAAGGAACTATTGATCCTGTCCATGTCTTTTCTGCTGATCAAACCGTTGATGGTCTTACAAGGCGCCTCCCCTGCATAAATTTCTATTTTCTAGTGTATAATCCAAACGATCCTCCCCCTTGCACAATTTCCTAGTTTCTTGTTCAAACTCTAGTTGGTTTCCTTGATTTTAACTCGAGTTTGAGGTAAATTTTAGAACAACGCCAGAATATTACAAGATTTCTCGGTTTGAATGAGATGCTGATTGATCCTTGTCAGATCCTATTTTTTGCCGTGCATATTATTAAGGTACGAATTCCCCTTAATTATAGTGGTTTATTCACCCAAAATATCCATCACGGACCTTTGCTTGCATCTTACATGATTCTTGAGGTCAGCGAACATTTCG
Source organism: Eucalyptus curtisii (assembly GCA_017140595.1). Classification (NCBI taxonomy): domain Eukaryota; kingdom Viridiplantae; phylum Streptophyta; class Magnoliopsida; order Myrtales; family Myrtaceae; genus Eucalyptus; species Eucalyptus curtisii. The sequence goes on from CM029496.1 coordinate 21,398,552, forward strand.
TTAATCCGTGATTTACCTGACTGGGTGGTCTTCTTCGTCATTATAAAATAGAAAAAAAATGCCAAACAGATCGTGGCTTACAATTCTTATCCTCAAATTGACCCAAAAAATAAGTCATCTGAATTTGCTTACTATGGCTAGAGCCTTGCCACATTTATAACTTCAATTCCAAGCTATAGACATCTCAAGATACAGTGAATTGTGACCATAATTTCCTCAATTGGCTGAAGCTATCCCTCTAAACCATTTGCTACAGCTCGGATCTAAATTACAGAAGGCCTTTAGTGGCAGAGAATCAGGACTTATTCCACCGGCTCGAATCAACATCGGGTAGATGGTTAGTATAGTCGCCAAAGCCATACCCGTCCTAGTAACTTATTTATGCTTACAACAGTTTGATTGCTGGTCTTCGAGTTTATTGTTCATCCTGCTACAGCATTCGCCTCGCTACTTTCTTCGGCAACGTCCTTCCCTGTCAACATGGCCGTGTGTTGCTCTAGGTACTCCTTGCTGTTCATCTCTGTTAATCTGCACCAGTATCTCTTAGTCAGTGATATCACCACAAAGAATTGATTGCACAAGTGGGCGGTCTAAATGAATCAGCTTCTACCGCATGATCCCAAAATTATTACTAATTGGAAAAGAATGGACAACTCGGAGGGTCAAGAAGCATCAAAGGTGTCACGGCAAATCTATGGTCAAGCATGCTTATAAAGAACTCCATGCACGGGGGTATCTTGAACATTTAATCAATGGAACGATGTATCGCATCCTAATTGCGATTGTAACTTGTACTACGGGACTTCTTCAACATAATGTATCAAGACCTTTTTCTCCTCTTTTTGGTAATAATGAAGACGAGACGTAGACGATGAGTAAATGACCATTCTCTCTTCCCTATTTAAATGTGACTAGCGAACAAGAATTGTATGCGGTAATCCAAAAATGATGCTCTCAATCAGGTAGAGAAACCATCAAAAGCAGCCACCTTCCACTACCAAATGCCAAAGACCCAACTGTCGGCAATTTCAGTAACCTAGTCCAGCTTATTCAGTCACAAGCAAAGTACATTGTAGCTTTAGAGGATAAGTTGATTTTGTGTTCTGATGATAAGATCGTTAAGGTGCATAATTATAGGCTTTATAATTCATAATCATATGCCATGCATCTCTGCCATTCACCACCAGTTGTCCACATATTAACATAAGTATATCCACAGAAAAGCAGAACTTGTCACGAACTCCAAATAATCAGAGACTGAACCTAAACTCCGTGCGGAAACTCTAAATAGGCAGCCCCCAAAGAATTTTAGATGAATTAGCAGCACCAGATGGTGCTTCGTGCCTCACTAACCTCAGTGGAAGAGGTAGCCTCAAACATTCACAAAGATCTCCAAAAACAAGTGAATTAGTTGATAGTCGTTAAAGCAAGATAAAGTAATTAAAATAATAGATTTTGTTTTGCAGCAGGGAGTACTGCAAATCGTTTAAAATATTAGCCATCAACACAATATAAAATACAGAAAAAACTCTTAATAGTAAGGAATGGAGTTCTTTACATACCGGCTAATAGTACGATCTTTAGCGAATCCAAGTTCATTGTCGACGCAAAGGTCCAAATCGTCACTTCTCCTTGACCTCGAAGAGGTTCTGGGCGCCATCTGCTTTGCATCCTCGACCGTCACTATCCTATCAAAAAGTTCATGTGGGCTGCCCTCAGCCGTACACAGTACCCTAGCCTTGTTCTCATACATGACCTGGTAATCAGTCAGTAAAATGTAGTTAAATTAATTGTCTACTCAAAAACTTCCCATAAACCTAACCCTGAGAAAAAAAGGGCCAAAGAAAAGGATAAATTTAAAAAAAATATTGACTTTGCTCTCTAAAACATGGCATAGGTTTAAATTCTGTGTTAAAATTGTACTTTCTTTAACTAATCCCCAAAGGGCATCCTCAACAGTTTAAAAATATCATCAGACTATCAACCAGATATGGTTAAGAAGGAAGAACGCATACTTCTTTAAGATATACTGCACATTGGAGAGCAAAAAAGCTGATAAGCTGCAGTCCTATTGTGGAAATTGTGAAGCCAAAAAGCCGAAATAATATAAGATCTTAAAGAACAAACTTATTCAGATTTGAGGCTTACATCAACTAAAGTGACAAACCGATAAGCTGCAGTCCTATTGTGTAGTCCAAAAATCGGCACACCATCCAATGCCAGGGTGTGAAAATTCTCTATGAAACAAAGAAAATGAGAATTTAGCCTGCAATATCTGAAAAATAGCATGATCATTTAAGATAAGCATGATAAGGCACAGAGTCGGCACCTCTAACAGTGGAATGAAGAAGAAACATATCCAACTCTTTACTGCTCTACCTATTTCAATTTAATAATTGGCATTTTGGATGCCCCTAGCTTGAGTAGGATCTACTAATATCCATTTATCAATTTATTCAACCTCATAGAAGACCATAATCACAAAATTCTATGGTTTGCATGGCCATGCAAGAACAATAACTATCAAGAAAGTTGATAAACAAAAGACAAAAGGTAGCAGTGGGCATTATAACAAGTACATGTTCCCTTAGTCTTGATTAGTTTACTTGTTGCATAAAAAGTAGTTTTAAGTTTGTCAGTGCCTAGACTACCATCACTTCTTTAAACACCTAAAAATGACTTACTGCACAACCCAAAATAATCTGCAGCACCAAGAGGCCTGTCACATAATTCTTCAAAGGGAAAATAGGCGCATCCATTAGCACCAAGTGGAACCTAAGCAGGATATAAAATAAAGTAGTTAAGGGAGAGAAGCCCAAGTAGCCTTGGATATTACAGAAGAAGGATACGAGCAGTCACTACATTTTGTGGCACATACCTTTAATTTCCGTCCCATTACGACTTCAACCTCTTGAGGTCTTGCGGTTGTGTGTTCCCCAATCAACTGCTGGAACTTTTGCAGGAGATATGCAGATGAATCTTTGCCAACAAAGTATGAACCTTGATCTGCCTGAAATTGGACATAAAATACAAGTTAGGCATAGAGATGTGTCATTTGCCAACTGAGCGGCAGGTGTGGAATTCTGTGAAAAAGAGTTAAGCAACTGCACCGAAGTCATCTTTCTATAGTCTACAAGAGATCCAATTTCACGAACTACACATCTTTCCTGCATAGAAAAAGGACATTAGAAATTAATTAAAACTTTAACTTGAGCAAATGCACAAACCATACATAAAAACATTAAGCTTTTAACTCTTTCTCTCTAAGTCTGCTAACTTACTAAAGTAAATATACATACTCACCTTCAAAGTTGCAATGAACGGCAGGAAAAGATCCCTCTGCAATCCACCTTTATAGAGGTTATCGGGAGCACGATTTGAAGTTGCGACAAGTATCTGCAGTTGCACACAGTAGCATATAATATGACAATTTTGCAACTATCCAACTTGAATTTTTCCAAATTGACAATGCATAGAAGCATCAATAAATCCAGAAAGGTTGTCACTTACAACACCATTGGCAAATAGATGTCTATATAGACGATTAAGGATCAAGGCATCAGCAACATCATTTACCTAGTCCGAACCAAAAAGAAACACGCCAGTAAGAGACTTAACAGAATCCAGATAAATTAATAAGTAGATCACCATCATTAGAACTTCCAAATTTGCTATACCATAAATTCATCGAGACATAACAAAATCGCCTCATCAGATATTTCTCCTGCAACAACTTCGAGTGGATCTGCCACACCCTTATGTTTCTGTGAGGATATAGAGTTAGACAAACTTGCTACAGATAACGTAACTGTACATTAAATATGGCCAAGGAGATCAGCACCAAAGAGCTTTAGAACATTCAGATGACTGGCATATATTAAATGCACAACTTACTATTCATGCTAGAAATTTACAGGGCTCAAGTGCCATACATGATTGAAGGTCTAAAAGAAGCAACCGCCAACCTCAATTTGGAAAAAAGTAGTTAAAGACACTTCATAATAAGAAAGAACACACGTATATTCTTACTTGCAAGCGGCTATGGACATTTAGCATGAAGTCATGAAAATGGATCCTCTTTTTTCTCCAATTTCCAGGCCTGTCATGAAGGGCACATTGACATTCATCAGTAAAGAAAAATGAGAAAAGTCAATCTGAAATGATCACAATAATGTCAGAGCAATCCCCCCCCCCTCCCCCCAACCATCTTGAATTCTACATAACATCTCCACGAGATGATCCAATAAAATATTGGATTGGCAAATTAGACTTACAGCTGATCAAAGAACAAGTCCATCAACATGGTTTTTCCAGTGCCCACCCCACCATAGAGGTATAGACCTTTCACAGGTGAGTATGTACTCTGTGGCATAAAACGAGACCACAACCACCGACTCCTAAAACACAAATTCATAAACTTAATTTTTGAGTAATGATGGGCGAAAGAGTCACCTTTTTCAACAGTACAAATGACAAGGGGAAAAGATACTGAAATCAGAGAAAGAACTACACTGGCTAAGCACTGAGAATGTTGACCTGGTACCTTCCAGCTTTTTCTGAAGCAGAATAACGATCCAATTTACAGGCATCAGCTAAAGCAACAAGTTCATCATAAAGTCTTTGTAGCTCTTGCAGAGTGCCTACCTAAAAAAATCATAATGTGCAAATCATTCAACAAAAAACCAATTAGAAACAATTGCACACAGCAAACTCAAGCCGGTCCAGAAAGTAATCTGTCTTATGGAGTCTAATGAGCAATCCCACCAAAAACCATGAAATAGATGGATTTTTGTTTTGGCGATTGCCAACGATTTGAAACTCAACTCAGGAGTTGCAGTTCCTATACATCAAAAGGTAATAACAATTTTTCTAACATAACAAGAGCTGTAAAGGAAATAGTTAGGCATAGTTTAGCTTTAAAGTATGAAAGGTGAGGAAAAGGATGCTTCAAACGGCTGCTGTCAACCACCATAGTAAGAATTTGACCTTATCTTTACCTCATTTTTCCTGAACCATATTCATATGCATCCAGGCACGAACGACACATCCAACCGGAAAGCTAATCATATGAGCTTCATTATTTAAACTACCGAACTAACATAAACTTCACTTTAGATGATCTTACTCAATATCACTTCAATTAAAGGTCACTTAATAGTGTAATAGATTGAGCATATAGGAATCAGTGTTCTCTGTTCTTGTCATTAAACACATGAATAAGGAATGCACCTTTTCAAACTTAAATGCGCATGTACATTATTAGTTCATATTTTCTGTCATTTAGAACTTATTTGGTATTCACTAATTAAAGATCAATTATCCTATATCCTTGTAAAAATTCTCTCAAACTAGGAAAGAGAGGTGGTAAAAACAATGATGAGAAAATACAGAGCAAGACCATCTGCTAGAAGATACAGTAGGCATTTGACACTCAATCGAACATGCACCGCTTAAATGCTAGTTTCACCATTTTTTTGGTAAATCTACTTTCACATATCAATTGATGCACATACCAAACAACGCACACCACCAGAAAACACTGCAAATAGTTATCAGGAGGTAGCAGACTTTTGTTCTTCTACTGAAGCTCGGCGCATCATACCTGGCACATGTCACCATCCACGAGTTCACCTACAGCAATTCGACGTTCATACTCGATGAGTGGCCCCGCTTGACTTACATCTGCAGATGAAGAATTATAGTTAGGAAAACAACACGGAAACAATTCATGGCTTACATCGACAATTGAAAAACATCACGTCATGTGCACCCTAAAAGAACAAACCTTCAGCATTAACTTTCTCGGCATCAACAGAAAGAGCTCTCGAGGTCCCCAAGTTAGGTAGTCCAAATACAGGTAATTCGTCATAGTACCTAGGCAACCTTCGCGTTAAACTAGAACAGACCAATGGTCCCTGTCTCCTGGCAAGATTACAGGCGTGATAATAATGTCGGTGCTGGAAAGCAGCTCGAGATTGGCGAATTAACCGAGCTACCGCTCTCATCTTCAATCGGAACGGACGGAATGTTAAGTTCCACCACCCCAAATCTCCTTCAAGTAGATGAGATTTAGGAGCGGTTCAACGTCTCAAATTGACGCAAGATCCTGAAACATTGAGATATTAAAAGAAAGAAAAAAGTACGAAAATAGCAGAGCATATTCTTGATACCGCAACAAAACAACTCACGGGCACACAATTAAGACAACCCAGAATAAACAAAGGACGGTTCCGGTCTCACGGAGCGAAAACGCGAACGAAGTTTAGTGAAAAACGCATCGTGAATTCGATCAAAAGAAAAGAAAGGCCGACGACCCCACAACGCCATCCTTTCTACGGAACTCATCGAACCCAAGAAACAATCCCACAATTCCCACAGACCCAAAACCGAAAAATTCATCGAAACAGCGCACAACCCACGAAACACAGAGACACGGACGAGCCCAGAATCTGACCCGAATCAAGAAGCGGGAAGCCCACGAGACCAGCAATGGAGGGCGGTCGATCTTTCGACCAGAAGCAGTCGAGTCTCAGCGAGATCGAACAGGCGAGGTACGATTGCAGATGGGTCTTGGACTTTGGGTGGCAGAAGAAATAGAAGAAAAATCCAAGAAAATGGGTCTCTGCGAAGGCAGAGACAGCACCCAAAGTCGCGGAGAAGTCCTCGAAAAACGATGACAAAACTTGAATAATTATGAGAGAGAGAGAGAGAGAGAGAGAGGGAGATGCTGAGCTTTTTGTTGGGCTTTTACAGGTTGTTTAAGTGGTTGACTCGCAATGCACGCCCGGGTAATCACGATGTCCCGCATCCGCACGCTATCCATGGCCGTCGTCCTCGTCGTTTCCGAGCGTCCCAGCTTTTTATCCATTTCGAGGCAGATTTTTGGATTAATAGTTAATTTTTGGTCATCTATGGAAGAGTTTAAAGAATTTGTTTGGGAGTCGTTCTCCAAAGTTTATATTGTGAACGGATTTTTATAATTGAGTCGAATCGAAATATAAAAATCATTGTCTCAACTCTTGATATGTCTGTGCATTTTTTTTTATGTATCTAGATCAAGCGTCACCGGACCTAATTGGGCCTTACTGGTGAGTCGAGCTGAAGAAGGGAAAATTGCTCTTTTAATCGGCCGATCGGATTTAAGTCAGCCAAAGCGTGCTCTAAATCTCGTCATTCGTTACGTTGTTTTCCTCTTAATAATATTTTATCACTTAGATTGAAAATAAATTGGTGTAAAAACTTGAATTGAAAATGCTTTGCGTTTGCCTTTGGGTTCAACGTGAAAGAAGGTTTGAGCGAGAGGAATTGGATGGTTTATTTAGGTGGAAACTTGTAAGTGGATTAATAATGAACCCTCGAATTTGATCGACTTCTATAAGAAGGGAATTCGATAAGACAAATGCGTTTTATGATCATATTAATTTGCTTATATTTATGGGAACTTACAATCAATTTGTCTTCCTCTTCCTTTATTTTTTAAAATTAGCTCTCTACTGTTATAATGGTTGACTCACTTTTGGGTGGCCCCAAATTAGTAAAAACACTAATTCTCCTGCAGTCAATCTTCCCACACCCCACGTCTTCATTTCCAGCTATATCATCTCTCTTCTGTGTCAAAAGGGCTCAACATTCGATCGTGCTTATTGTTCCATTACGTGCAACTTATTATTCACATACAGAATCCGCGTGAATAATAATAGACCTGGCGATACTTGAACGGCATAAAAATTGCACAAGATGATAATTTTAGTTTTTTTTTTTTTTTTGAAAGCTTACTAATTAAATACACCTGTCAAACGAGTAGATTGGATCGAAATTGGTCTGATTTAAATTGACTTTTTAAATTGTTTTGACCCAATTTCTATGCACTTGAATCTAACTACTCACCGACAAAAAAAGAATCTAACTACTCATACTCAATTCGACCGAGAAAAGTACCAAAAAATTATAAATTTATTATATTGATATCAATTTAGTCGTAAATTTTTTCACATTAATACCATTTATGTTAGAAATTATTGACGTGAACGCCAACCGTTCTATATGACACGGCTGCATTAACACCAACATTTTTAAATATTTATTTATTTATTTATTCTTTTTTGCTTTTCCATATATTTTGTTGGTGGCTACTAACCACAGGCCATGGCTAGCAAGTGTTGGCCTCACTTGGTTGAGGCTTAGCACTAGTGAGGCCCTCCTCACCAGGCAGCACTCGCGCTTACCGACCCTTGCCTATGGCTTGTGCTGGCATTGGTAAAAAGAAAAAAAGAAAGAATTAAAAAAAAAATAGAAAACTATTCACGTCTGCGATTTCCGGCCTAAATTAATACTGATGTAATATATTTATGACATTTTTTTTTTTTACTTTTCCCTGACCCAGTCTATATTGTTAAATATCCATATTTAAATTGAGGTGAGAGCATGGAGAAAATGAGTGCGAAACTGAGTGAGGGTAAGAGAGAGTCATATATGTGAGTTGGGTTTAAGTAAGTTGTGCACTTATATAACACTCATTTTTTTTGGATTTAACCATTCTCAATAATGTACAAATATAAGTAATCTAGATAATAACTCAGCCCATCAAATATAGATTAAAAAATAAATTTATAATTTATTTTGATAGATCTACTTATACGCCATAATTCACTTTATTCACGTCGTCTCGTTTTGGTTAAAACTGAAAGAGACAACATCTGGAGTGCGATCCACGGGGGAGGAATCCCCATCGGCCTTCCGCGGTCGCCACAAAAAGGCCTCGCCTTTCCGGGTGGGGCCCTTTCTAAAGTCACCCCGGCTGTTCTGAAACGGTGTCCAGCTGGACGCGGATTATCCGTTGGCCGAAATCAGACGGCTCAGATTGCTCGTCGGAGGTCGCGATCGGCATAGTGGGAGGGGCCCGCAGGCACTTTCTGTGGTGGAGATTGGCCGAGGAGGGGGTTTTGGTTGAGCCCGAGCCGTCGCTGTAAATAGGAAGAGAATCGGCCATTGCTGTCGCCCGCATGGACTTGGCTTGGCCCGTTCCTTGGCTGCTCGTCTTTCTCCCTCTTTATCTTCTTTTCTTTTGCTTATTGTTGTAGTTTCTTCTCTTTTGAGTCTATTTTTATATCCAATGGAGCATGGCCATGGCTATTACGTGAGTTATCTAACTACGAAACTTTAGAAATGGTTGCTATCGTTAATAATCTCGAGCGTGTTTTGCTTGATCTCTTCTTTATTTTCATATGACAAGAAAACTCATATTAGATAGATAAACCTCAAGCTCATGAAATATCCTACTTATTTCATGAATGAGGTAATGTATGAGTGACCCAAAATATGAAATTGCTGATTTCATATGCCCAATTCAAACTAACCATCGAATCAACTTTACTTAAAATGAGAGAGAGAGAGAGAGAGAGAGAGAGCTTTGGGCCGCCTGAAGGGGGTTAAAAGGTTCGGTGACGACAGCGGCTCAAGCACGAAAGCAATTACGGAGGGAGTATAGAGGCCGCGAGGGCGGTATTTTCTCTAGACCGAAAAGAAAGAAAGTATGTGATCCAAAACAAAATAATACAAAAGAAATTCACAACTTTCATCCTTTGGTGTTTAAAAAATTAGGAAGATTTTGCTGCAACAATCCATTTTGATGCCCTTTTTTTCACTTGGATGCATCTCCGCAAAAGAAGAGACCGGCAGGTATCTCAACATCGAGTCTCGTGTTTTGATTATACTGTCCAAACCGAGCTAAGCCAACATTACGAAAACAAATTAACAAAGCTTACTTTGATCTTTTGCACCAAGAGGATAGGGCCACGAGGTCTCGACGACATTGATGTAATTCGGTCTCATTACGCGGTCGAGACAATGACTTCGAGTTTGAGCCAACGGATACACATCAGCAAGAGGAATCTACCATGGATATTCTGCTCTTAAGAAACCCTTTTTCTTATCCGATCAATAGGTCACTAGGAATTCCATGGCCGGTTGTGAAAGAATGGCGAATCAAGTAAATGATCGGATAGCTAAAGTCCAACGTTTGAAAACTCTTCCCTCTTCTTGGTTAGCCCAGCCCTCCCAACTAGAGTGGGACTTACCGTGTTTTGATGTCCCTTCTTTGGGCTTCTTCTAATTATATTAAAAAAGAAGTCTTAAACCTAATGTATCGGGACTAATTCAATGTTAAAATTTTCAACTTTGTCAGTTTAATCATAAATTTTTGTGCGAAATTCTAATTTATTTATTCCAGTCAAATTCTGTAGGAAATTGCCAACGGTCTACTCATTACCAATCGTGCTACATGTTTCACTGCCACGTCAGCAATTTTTAATGACAATAAGTCAAGAGGATTATATTGAGATTTCACGGATAATTTAAAATTGTCCAAAAAGTACTAAATTTATTTTTCGACAACTAATTCAGTCTTCAATCTTTCAATTGTATTAATTGAGTTTTAAATCTTTTATCAATTTAGTTATAAATATTGCAATTGTTCCAATTTAGTCCTATATTGGATAATTTGCTAATTTAGTACTTCAGGTTAATTTTGTTTGGAAATCGCTAATGTAGTAGTCTAATCAATGTCAACCGTCATACCTTGGCATGGTCAATGCTGTGACAATTTTTAATTTTCTAAAAAATTATTTTATTTCCTTTTTTTTCTTTTCTTTCTTCTCTTTTGTTCCAACTTTGGGTTGGCGACCCTTGTTTTGCCCTCGCCAGCCAACAAGCAAGGGTCATGGCCTTGCCTGGATCTAGGTGAGGGCCCGACGCCCTAGTCGAGTGAGAGTTGGAAAGAAAAAAGAAAGAAAAGAGAAGAAAAATACAAAATTCATAAAAAATTAAAATATTACAAAAGTTGTCCAAGTTAATATTGATCATGTCATGTAGAACGTCGATGTTGACTAGATTGCCCTGTTAGTGATTTTTTATTTAAAAAAAAAGGCTAAAATGACTAAACTAGCAAATCGTCAAAAGATTTAGCATTATATTGGCAAATCATTAAAATGTTTAAGACTAATTGGTACAATTGAGAGGTTTAGGATTGAATTAGTCGTTATACAATATGTTTAGGATTTTTTGGACAATTTATCTAAGTTTATAACTATATTGACAAAATTACTGAGTTTACGTTTGAATTGGCAATTGTATAATAGAATTCTTAAATATTACATGTCCATAAAGAAGTATATCAAAGTTGAGATACCTTCGAATGCAAATTTGAACTGGTTTCCTTTTTACGGGAAAAGAAAATTAATCGAAGTCACTCATTTGGGTTTTGTTTCGCATGTTATGTAATTTACGGATTCGCAAAGTACTTTAGGATTCGCTTTATGGTACACTTTCCCTTTCGAGAAAAACAGAATCGCTTTATTAAAAGATGATCTGCTCATGCTGGTTTCTTAGAGTATTGGGGAAATTATGCTCTTTTTATTTTCCTCACTAGTTCCAGCGGTTATAACATAAAGCGAAAGACCGAATAAATTCTTGCTTTGCATAGGAGCTCAGATTCGTTTGCTTTTCCATCGGCATTTCCTCTATTTGTGGAGTACATCAAATGGACTGAAATGGCTATGATAGAATTTCTCTTATTCGCATTATCACATTAGTACCTCATTCTCGCCTATAAGCATATATTTACTAAGATACTATTACTCTTTCATTTGCAGATAACAAAATCTATGCAAGTTAAGTATAAACTTATGTCATAAAAACAGAGCGATCAGCATTATAGGCCATTTGTATAGCCTCTCGAGGGATGCATCTTTTAACCATAACTTTTCGTGACCACAAGTACGCGATTGGTATCTATGCTTTTGTGATCCAACAGTTGATAATCCTCGACAAACCCATCCTCGACGATTATTACAAGCCCCCTTAGTATCAAAATGTTGCGATCTGTTTATAATGACATAGAATTTATTATTTCCTGCACGTTGATCTCATGGAAAGACGATGGGCCTTGGATCACACATTGCATGGGGCCATGGGAGCAGTTGCCTGTTTGTAAAGGCTTGCGTTGCGTTGCATTGCAAGTCCTTTTGCCTTGACATATTAAAGACTATAAAGGACAACGGAATTGGTTTGAGAGCACGAACACTATCTCGAATTTGAACTCAAGACAAGTAGAGAGAGAAGCTGAAGATTCCGATGGGCGATGATGGGTCCACGGTGGTCAGTTCCTTTGCTCAGTATCTTTTCAAATGTACGAGTATTTTAATCTTACAATACATCAAGGTTCATAGACCATTTAAAATTTCAAAAAAACAGCATAAAGAGGACAACCAGATTCCGATACTTCCAGGGACATGGAAAACACAAAAGGGCCAAAAGGATGGACGAAAGCGGCGCGTGACACCACAGGCAACGGCATAAAAAGGGAAAGAGAGCATCAAACGAAAACGACCCGTAACAACTCACGCTCGACACGGCTTTACAGTACCTTCGGATACTTAGCCAGATAAAGAAGCTCCAGCAAGTCATGTTCATGTCACTCTCACCACCAACTCCTTAGTCAAATACCACAAGAAAGTTTTCAAGCTTCTCAAACCTTTGTCCCACGCTCGGGAACACAAGCAGCAGCATCTGATGATGCCGTCCTCCCCATCTCTCCTACACAAAAGCAGACCCAACAAAGGCTGAAACTCTATACGGTCTCCCCAAAGGTCCCATCTACATTTTGCACAGTGAAGAACAAGCCCCTAAAGAAGGAACTGAGATTCGAAGGTAAAAAAAGAAAACGAAAGCGATGTGTATGTACACCACCATTGGGGAAAAAAAGATTGAAAAAGGAGGCACGAGAGGTTTTGAAAAGTTGCTCTAAAGAATCGTGCTCACGCATTGCTGTCTTGTTCTTGTTTTGGTTTTGCTTTCCTAGTTTCGCGGCTATCTTGGGCCGGAGAGCTCCATAGCGTAGGTATCCAGGGAGTGCTCGTCGTCGTCCTCGTCAACAGACATGCCGAACATGCTCGACCGGTCGGGGCCGTGAATGCTGGCTTTGGCGGCGCTGGTGATAAGGGAGAAGTTGGTGGCGGGGTTCAAGTGGTTGTGGGTTGCAGCCCATTTCTCAGCGAGTCCATCGCCTTCCAGCATCCGGACGACTTCGGACATCTTGGGCCGGTGGGCCGGCAAGTACTGGGTGCACAGGAGTGCCACCTGTAGCATCTCTCCCACGTCGATCCCGTCGTAGCTGCTCCCTAGCTCTTTATCCACCAGAAGTTCCACTTTCTTCTCTTGATGTATTTGCTTCACCTGTCGCAAAAAACTAGACCTGTTAGATATCTTGCCAAAAGAATGAAACTGAATACAAATGCCGTAAGAGAAAAACATATCTAATGTGCTTGTGGGTCAGCGAATTTACAGGGAGCAATGTCTAATCTTATGGTGCATTGCAGGATCACACTGAACTCAGATGATCTGAAGACTTGTTGATTGAACTTAAGCTTTACAGGCTTCTATATGCACATAGCGTGCACGTGGATGCGCAGACCTTCTAAAAATTATGTTATGGAGATTGAAATGGTGTTGTCTAAATGACATGCCTCGAGTGTAAAATGTTTGAAACAGGCATCAATGCACAAGGAGAAATAAGTGAAGCTTAATGCCCAATTACAGAATCCTAAGAACTAAAAGATGCTTTTCAAACAGTACACAGTAAGTCAGTGAAAACATATAGGGAAATGGCCAAGTGCTGACTTAGGCTGCTAAGTTGTTAGCGCATTCTCAATTGTACTTGTATGCCTAATTCTTGCTCACACATAAAAACGAATCTGCACAGGTGACTTACCCATTCAAGCATCGCTCCTTTCTGATTTACTGTTTTGCCAAACTCAAGAGCTCTCATTCCTGTTATAAGCTCTAACAAGAGAATCCCGAAGCCAAAGACATCAGTTTTCTCAGATGATTGGCCCGTTGAGAGATATTCTGGAGCAATATGTCCAACTGTACCACGAACTGCAGTCGTGACATGGGAGTCAGCATGGTCCAGGAGTTTTGCAAGGCCAAAATCACCAACGACAGCCTCACAATAGTCATCAAGGAGCACATTAGCTGCCTTCACGTCTCTGTGGATTATTTTTGGGTCGCATTGCTCGTGCAAGTACAGGAGACCCCGGGCAGCTCCAATGGCTATCCTCTTTCTCGTGTTCCAATCTAGCGCTGGTTTTGCTGTACAAACGGAGGTCATGAATGTATAAGAATTCCAGTTTATCAGAGCAGGAACCAGACTTGTAGATAATGCCACACTATCAATTCGTTAGAGCCATCATGACATTGCTCTGGACATAGTATGACCACCTGGGGTTTCAAATGCATTTATTCAACAAAATCGAAATGTAGTTTGACCGGTCAACCATGTCGATTTGACTAGAGTGATTATAAACAAACCTTTGAGCCTTGAAGCAACACTACCATTGGACATGTGAGGGTAGACCAGAAGCCTTTCGTTCGAAGTGGCACAGTATCCAATCAATCGCAGCAAGTTGCGATGGACTGCCAAGCTGATCATCTCCAGTTCAGTCCGGAACTGCAACTCTCCAGTTGTCCCAACCACATCTTTCAGACGTTTCACCGCGACCATAGTCCCATCCCCAAGCTTCCCCTTGTATACATTGCCGAAACCTCCAGTACCAAGTATGTTCTTGGAGCTGAAATTGTCTGTCGCCAATTGCAGCTCTTTGAAAGTGAAGGGCTTGAGGTTTCCCAGGCTCATTAGCCCCACTTCTTGCTTCTCTGCAGAAACAGTTGACAGGCCCCAATCAGAACATCGCATCAGACAATGACGTATCAAGACAGAGTTTCTTTTTTAAAGAGAATTATGACACTAACCATTGATGTCGAGGATGATAAGATTTTTCTTTTTCTTCGCATGTAAAAGGAACCCAATAGCCAACAGAACAAGTGTGGCAAAGCTGAGACTGACCCCGAGTGCAATTGCCAATTTCTTGGACTTGGATTCATCTGTATAAAACCAAAAGGAAAAAGAATAACAAAAAAGATAAGGAAGAAGACAGTTCAATTGGGTTAAAGAGAACAGAGGATTGTTGAGAGAATAATAATTGAAATAAAAGTGAAGGTTCAGAAGAAGTTACCAGCAGAAGTATTCAAGAGGGAAAGAGGGATGGGAATAGTTGATCCAGCGCACCCTTCACTTGGATTTCTTCCACATATCAATGGGTTTCCCACAACACTGCAGATTTCAACCATACAAAAATAAATTACAAATATAAAACCAAATAAGAAATAATTTTGGAGAGAGAGAGTTGATACTTGAATGTTCTAGCAGGAAATTTGGGCACAGGTCCACTGAGATTATTGTAAGACAAGTCCCTGAAAAAAAAAAAAAAAAAAGAAAGCATCATCACCAAAAGTCCTTCAGGGGAAAAATAAATGAAACCCAGGCCCCCAACATTCAGCTTTGATTTTCTTTTCTTTTTTATAAGAGTCTTTTGAGGTTTTGCAGCTGAATGATTACGATTCTCGAGGCATCGAGTCGTTCAACACAGAGAAAACGAGAGAGAGAGAGAGAGAGAGAGAGAGAGAACCGTACTCACAGGAAAGCAAGCAGTGGGATTTTGGCCAAAGACACAGGGAAAGCACCAGACAAGCTATTATTGTTTAGCCTCCTAACCTCACCACAGGACAAAACAAACAAGGTGTTAGACGACATCAAGAACATCGAATATGGAAAGAAAAGAAAAAACATACATTAGGCAACAAGAAGGAACGCACAAGAAACATAAATCACAATTTGCTCATACCCCAGAAAATAAAAAAGGGCACAAACGGTTTGGATTAACAATATCACGCAAGCAAAGACAGAAGAAAACTGAAGAAATAATAGACAATTTCGTACTCACAGATATTGCAGACTATGCAATTGCCCTAGAGACTCAGGAATTGGACCAGACAAGTGATTGTTGGAGAGATCCAAAGTCTCGAGTCTTGGAAGAGTACCCAACTCTGGTGGGATGCCGCCTGAGATATTGTTGTTTTGCAGTAGCCTAAAAGAAAAAAGAACCACACGACATGCATATTAAGTTTGAAATTATTCGACAAAAGATGGAAAAAAGCTGAAGCTGGTCAAACATATGTTCTTTGAAAATCAAGAAACTGAGGATGGACAAAACACAAGACAAAGAAAAACTTCCCAACCCAACACGTTCGTTTTCCCTTCCCCTGTTCTTTTTTTTTTTCCAGAGCAAACAAACAGAAGTTGAACGAGAAATTCAAAAGTTGCAAACACAAAAGAGTAAACTTGAAGGAACATGTCCTCTGTTTCCTTACACTTGTCGGAGATTGGTGAGATTTCTTATAGTTTCAGACAGACTTCCTGATAAAGACTGGCTAGGAGCTCCTCTGCAAAACAGGATCCGAGAAAAAAATGAAAATCCAGGACAAGAACTCTCAAAGGACGACCAAAGGAAAGGGAAGGAACCAAATTCGCCATGGAAAATGCGAGGGATAACTCACAAGCCAATGACTAGATTGTCATTCGAGCAAGTGATCATGGCCCAACTGCAGGGGTCGACAGAATCTTCATCCCAGTTGTTCAAAACTCCATGTGGGTCGTTCAACTCTCTCCTCACACCGATCAAAGCCTCCACTGGAAGACCGCCAAGAAAAAAGGGTATCAGTATGTCACCACCACCCCACACAAAGTTTCGCGTACGAGGAAAGTTGATGGGTTTACCTTCATGGTTGCGAGGCTCGTAGCAGAGACAGGGAGTAGGGAGCGAAGCAGAGAGAATCACGAAGATAACGGAGAAGACAACAGGAAAAGCTTGTTGGCAGCCATGGTCTAGTCCAAGAACGAAAGTCATGAACGTGTTGGACAGAAAAGAACACAAATGGCGTGCCCGAAATCTCACTTTCCCTTTGTATCCTGCCTCCCTCTATCTCCCTCAATCTCTCTCTCTCTCCTCGGCTCTCTTTTGCTTTACCAGTCCTTTTCAGTCCATCCCCTCCCCACTTTGCCTTCCCAAAAGACTCGTTGCAGTGCATTTGCATACGTGACAGCATGATTTGCTTCCCCCATAAAATAATAATCAAAGAGAAAATCGAAAAAAAGATAGGGGAGAAAACGAAAAAGAAAAAGGATGGGGAGCATATGAAAGGGAAAAGGAAAAGAAAAGACCAAGAAAAGAAAAAGAAAAAGCAGAGAGCCAAAGCTCCATCTGCGTGTCTGAGGGGGAGAGATGATACGGCCTGTCAGACCAGGGTGGTGCGCAGAATTTGAGAAGGACGGGCGGAACTGCAAGGAGAAGAAGAACAGCATACAAAGCTTATTTATTAAAGTAATTAAATATTAAATTACACATTCGTTTAACAACTTATTATGCATTATTCTAATAATTTAGGCTGTTAAAATAATTAACAGAGGTCTTACAAAATCTCACATGATTCCATTTACTTATCCAATTGAATTTTCACAATTAGTGCCAAACAAAAAACCGTTTCAAATATGAGGGAAGTGTGCTTTTATTCAACAATGTAAATTTTTACAATAATTTTCACAAAAATTTCATATAATTAATGGTATTTAATGAAATGATTGTACTTTATTATTTATATATTAGATGATGGTTCGTCACATCGGTTGCTATGATTAGCTTTCTTCACTTGGCTAGGCAGAGCTTGAACCCACCGGCGGAGAGGAGAAAAGAAAGCTAGGCTGAACCTAGGAAATTATTGTTGACCAAAAAAAACGAGGACCAAGAAAATCATTGTTGTGAAAAAAAAAATCGCAGTTTTGGCAAATGATCTTCTGGTCTTTCCTGTTCCAGCTTATATGGCATTCTGTGCTGGCATATCATATCAACAGAATGGAGAGAGGGAAAGAGAGAAACGAGAAAATAGGGTTTCTATTCTTTTATAAGTGAAAATACCTTAAAAACACTAGATTATGTTTATCTAGCACCATTATTCTACACTTTTTTGATGCCGTCAAGATCTTAAATTTGTACTAATATGACAAAATGCCTTCTATGTACCACTAAAAATATACTTTGTCCACAATGATACTAATATCCCAACCTTTTTTTTTTTCATGTTGCTAATACTCCAAAATTTGTAGCAATATGACAAAATTTTAGAATATTCATGTCACAGTAGGCATAATTTAAAAATTTTGGGTAATTGTGTTATGGTAGAAAAAAAAAAGTTGGATATAGTCTCACTTTATTTATGTTAGGTGATAAAATAAGAATGATAGATTTATGCCACTAAATTTGTATATTTGACTTCAATAGCTTTTAATATTAAAAAAATGCTCTCGATATAAGTATGCTACATATATAATATAAAAGTGACCTAGTTTGTTCTTTTTGACAGTATACAGCTCTGCTCCAGTGGAAACTCTTCATGGTTATCATCGTGAGCCGTGTTGGCCTTAGTTAATTTTGTTTTTTCCCTTTTGAAAAAGGTTTTTTTAATAATATTGTTTTGTTTTATTCCATGAGAAATATTCTGACAAGAAAATACGACTGATTAGACCCTGGCTTTCTTCAGAAGGAAAATACCTACTCCCTCCTGCAAACGGAATAAGAAAGATGATACATCAAGGGATGTTTTGGCAGGGAGTGTGCTGATTTTCAGAGCTAGGGCTCATGTTGTCTGGCGACCCATAAAAGTCAGATAGGACATACACATATAACTATAATTATTTTTATTTATGTTGGTTTTGGTGATGGCTTCCAGATTAGCCTGGCTGTGAATAAACACAGATGTACGAAAGATAATAAATAGGAAAATGTAAGGCCTATTTATTTGTACATTAATATAATGGATATGGCTTGTAAAGTTATACCTATTGAGATCTCCTAAAATAAATTCTCACAAAAAAGACAGTTATATAGATGTACATATATATACATATATAGATTTAAATTAATTCATTGAGAGAAAGATTCAAAGATGTGAATTAATTGATGAAAGGAATTTAAAGGATTGTGAGATGAAGGAGACTTGAATTCAAATGTGGCAAGTAGAATATCTATTGAATGAGTTGGTAATTAATTGACTATATTCAGATTTTAACATAATTTTTTTTTTATAAAACATATGTTGTCGTAAAATACGTCAAGCATGGACTGTTCATAGGATTTTTTTTTTTTTGTGAAAGTTTGAGATTAAAACAGAATGTGCTAATGGGTTAATCATCATTCTCATGGTATGATTCTACTCATAATGCTCTTGTATGAGTGATTATTCACTTCACTTAGATATGGTATAAGTGAAATATTTCATTTCTATGTTATGAATAACAAGAGAGAGATAAGGTTTCTTCTTCTATTATTTTTCCAATTTTTTTTTCTTTTAGATAAAAATGTTTCATAGATCTCTAAGATACATTGTGGGACAAAGATCCATTCGTGTCACCAACATTAACAAAAAATCTCAATATTTTTATCAGTAAATAAAACATGGAGTCAATTGATTAGTTGGACTTAGTGTTTCTTTGAAATTTATTCCTTTTTTGAGGTTTTTTTTTTATTTTGTATTATTAAAGAAAAACTATCACGATAAAAACTAATAAAATTGTAAAAAGAGTCAAAATAATTTCTTATCCATTTACCATATTTTAAGACACTTTCCTTTTTAACATAAGAAAATTAGTACCAAACTAAACTTTGTGGATAAGAACTTGAAAAGATCTTTTTTCAACACCTTGATTATTGTTTTTTTTTTATAGATTTAATTTCTTTTATTTACTAAATTTCGTGACGATAGTAGAATTTTACAGCAAAAAAAAAAAAAAAAAAAAACACACTGGCTTTGATTTCCCACGTGGTTGGCATAGAGACACATATACTCTTTTAATTAATCAAGAGTCTAAGTTGAATTGAGTGTAATTTTGGTAAAATAAAATAAGTAGAGGTAAGTTAAAATACCAAATTGTGGATATGAGCCATCATTAGTTTTTCTTAAAATGTGAAAGTATATTATATTTTAATAAAAATAACTATGGAAGATCTTCTTACTGGTTTAAAAAAGGCGTAAAGAAACACTTTAATTTGCTTGAATTAATAGGGAAAAAAAAAGTTTGCCTAAAATCTAGCAATTTGAGTTGTGTAAAAAAATCATAGTACGAAAAAAAAAAAGGGACTGGTAATAGGGTGTTGGGATCGCACGTGCAAAAAGAAAAGTTTGGATCAGATGAGGCTTGTCCTTTTGATATTAATTAATCCTCGTTGATCAATCACTAATCATAGACTAACAGCCTCCTAAGTCATAATGTCTACAGGTTGTGTTCAGATAATTACTTCATTAATGTAATCAGTGTTTTAAACTTACATTTTATATAAAAAAAGAAATAAAGAATAGACTAACAGCCTTACTTCACTAATTACTTCACTAATGTCATCGCTAATCATAGACTAACAGCCTGACTTCTTTTTTTGGTAATCGTAATGAAGAAATGGTGGTGGATACTCTCTAAAAAGGTATAGTTTTAAACCTCACCAATCATTTAAATTTATGATCTTATATGAAAACATGTCTTACTCTATTGTGAGCATGAATCGAAATAAATCATGATAGATACAACAGAGTTTGTTGGAGAGAGACTCTAAATGGGGCTGGAGAATTGTTTTTCTCTTTTTCCTAACAAGGTTAGATATTGCTGATTAGTTAGAATTTTCACACATTTAAATGTGAAATTTTTGTAAAAGAAAAAAATAAGGCAGTCATATATAATTAAGTACACATGTATTTAATTTAAAAATAGTATACGATTGATCTTATACCTTTTTTATAAGGTGTCATCGACGCAATACAAGGTGCTAGGTATAACCTGGTGTTGCCCCAAACTCTTGAATCTATTGCGTATTAAAATGGTTCCGAAATTTTGGAACCCAAAATTCACCCAATTATACAAGTTTCGCGTGGTCTATAGATTTAGCAAGTTATCCCGCATACCCCTTACTATGATGGTCACTAAAGAGACCCAATGACTATCAAATGGCTCAAGCCTGATTGAGGCAGGCGATATGCAAACTTAACTTATTATCCAAGGCCCCGACACTATAAAAAGTTATGCAATGCTTGTACTAGACATGACCCAAGCTTGCCTAATTACACCTTCGGGCCTCACCACATGTTTAGGCAAGCATCGAATTTGACCTTTGATCCCTCTTTTCTTTTCTTTCTTTTTTTTAAGGCGAAGGGAGGGGGCGAGGGGGGAGATGGAGATATATCTTTTATGCCATTTATAATTAGTATATATCTCAATAAATCCTATCTCAAGAGGATACCAAATGCCATATAAGATAAACAGACATAAATTGGAAGTAATTGGCTTAAAAATAAAACCAATAAAGTCATCTTTATTTTTAAGTAATTTTATTTTTCTTTCTTTGTATCTATCTTCTTTAGTACCTTTGTTCACTGCAAAGCACACAGAGGTTAGCATCATTCCAGGGTTGACCCTGGATCGGCCCAACCCAAGCAGTCATGAGACCATTAAGACTTATACTGTGTGGATTGGTCCCTAGTCTTGGGATTTTAGGGTTGGTCCATCTTTTTATTTTTTATTTTTATCCAAACCCTAGGTACATAAATATAAGCTCCCCTCCTCTTATTTTGTTGTTTTCCTATTTCAAAGTCTTACTCTCACTCTCCCTCAACCTCATATTATCGTTGAAATCTTACGTATCCATCTCTATCTCCTCTCTACTCATATTTCTTTTGACTAAAAACATTTCTTTAATAAGTGGTTTTCTAGAAAGACAATGGTGGAGGTTAAAGTGGAGTTTATCGGGGACACAAATATGATGAAAGGGAGTTGTCATGGGATGCATAGAGGCCAGCTTGCCATGCAAAAGTGGATCAAAACTCCTAAGATTGCAGAACCAGGTTATATGTAGTTTGATCACCACATGACTCTTCGGCATGGGACTCCTTTTCTCTTCGACTCGGTCTTTGATTAAGTAAAATGTCAGAAGACTTACAATTGCATAATCAAATCCGAACTCACAATCGGAACCAAAAAGAGAAAAAAAAAAAAACTGTGGATCGTGTGAAAGTAGTATACTCCAAATTCATGGGTCCGAGAATTTTATAAAACATCCTTGGCCAACCCAAAAAAAAAGTGAATGAAAGATATAACAGAGGGCATGAATCAAAATATATCATGGTAGATATAACATAGCTTGGAGAGAATCTAAGTGGGATTGGAGAATTGCTTTTTTCTTTTTCCTAATAGGGTTAGATATTGTTGATTAGTTAGGACTTTCACACATTTAAATGTGAAATTTTTGTAAGGAAAGGTAGTCATATATAATTAAGTATACATGTATTTAATTTTAAAAAATTATACAATTGATCTTATGTCTTTCTACAGGGTATCATCCACACGATACAAAGTGCTGGGTACAACCTGGTGTGACCCTAAACTCTTGAACCTATCACTACTTATTGGTTCCGAAATTTTGGATCCAAAACTTACCTAATCATATGAGTTCTGCATGGTCTACAAATTAAGCAAGTTATCCCGCATACCCCTTACTATGATGGTCACTAAAGAGATAGATGACTATCAGATGGCTCGAGCTTGACCAAGGAGATACATGGACTTAACTTATTGCCCAAGGCCTCGACTATAAAAAATTATGCAATACTTGTACAATGCATTGCCCGAGCTTGCCTAATCCCAAGCTAGCCTAATCACACCTTCACGCCTCACCATATGTTTAGGCAAGTATCTAATCTGACCTTTGATTGTCTCTTTTCTTTTTCTAATCTGAATCTAGAATGGCCTAACTCAGCCAGTCTTGAGGCTATTGATAGTCCTTGATCCTGGTTGGTCCGACCCGAACCAATCCTGTCTTTTTATTTTTTATTTCCAAACCCTAAGTATATTACTATAGGCTCCCCTCCTCTTTTTTTTTCCCCTATTTTATAGTCTCACTCTCACTCTCCATCAACCTTAAATTGTCGCTAAATCTTATGTTTCCATCTATTTGTCTTCTCTCTACTCATATTCTTTTGACTAAAGAAATTTCTTTAATAAGTGGTTTTCTAGAAAGACAATGACAAGGTCAAAGAGGAGTTTGTTGGGAAAACAAATATGATGAAAATCAGTTGCTATGGGATACATAGTAGCCCAGCCTATCTTGCAAAAGCGGATCAAAACTCTTAAGACTGCAGAACCAGGTTATATATCGCTCGATCACCACATCTCTCTTCGGCATGGGACTCCTTTTCTCTTCGACTTGGTCTTTGATTAAGTAAAACATCGAAAGACTTACAATTGCGTACTCAAATCCAAACTCACAATTGGAACCAAAAAGAGAAGAAAAAAAAACTTGTGGATTGTGTGAAAGTAGGTTTCTCGAATTCATGGGTCCGAGGGTTTTATAAAACATTCTTGGTGAAAAAGAAAAAAAAAAGTGAACAAAAGATATAATGGAGGGCATGAATCAAAATGTATCATGGTAGATATAACATAGCTTGGAGAGAGAATCTAAGTGGGGTTGGAGAATTGTTGTTTTCTTTTTCCTGACAAAGTTAGATATTGCTGATTAGTTAGGACTTTCACACATTTAAATGTGAAATTTTCTTAAAGAAAGGTAGTCATATATAATTAAATATACATATGTTTAATTAATATATATAATACGATTGATCTTGTGCCTTTATATAGGGTATCAGTCACATGATACAAGGTGTTGGATACAACCTGGTGCGACCCTAAACTCTTGAACCTATCACATACTTATTGGTTCCGAAATTTTGTAACCAAAACTTACCTAATCATATGAGTTCCGCGTGATCTACAGATTTAGTGACTTATCCCGCATACCCCTTATTATGATGGTCAGTATAGAGATAGATGACTATCAGATGGCTCGAGCTTGATCGAGGCGATACACAAACTTAACTTACTACCCAAGGCCTTGACTATAAAAAATTATGCAATGCTTGTACTAGGCATTGCCTAAGCTTGGCTAATCACACCTTCCGGCCTCACCATATGTTTAGGCAAGCATCTAATCTGACCTTCGATTGCCTCTTTTCTTTTTCTAATTTGACTTTGGATGGCCCAACCTAGTCGATCCTACGAATGTTGAGACCTCGGATTAATCCCTTGTCTTGGGACCTTAGGGTTTGTCCAACCTAGACTAACCCTGTATTTTTATTTTTTATTTCCAAACCCCCCTCCTCTTCTTTTATCATTTTCCTATTTTAGACCCTCACTCTTACTGTCCCTCAACCTCAAATTATCGCTATATCTTACATTTTCATCTCTTCATCTTCTCTCTACTCATATTTCCTTTGACGGAAAAAGTGTCTTTAATAAGTGGTTTTCTAGAAAGACAATGATAGAGGTCAAAGTGGAGTTTATTGAAAAAATAAATCTGATGAAAGTGAGTTGCTATGGTATACATAGAGCCTAGCCTGCCGTGCAAAAGCGGATCAAAACTCTTACAACTGCAAAACCAGGTTGTATATTGCTCGATCATTACGTCTCTCCTGGCATGGGACTCCTTTTCTCTTCAACTCGGTCTTTGATTAAGGAAAACATCGGGAGACTTACAATTGTATACTCAAAACTGAACTCATAATTGGAACCAAAAGGAGAAAAGAAAACCGGTGGATTATGTGAAAGTAGGATACTCCAAATTCAAGGGTCCAAGAATTTTATAAAACGTTCTTGGTGGGAAAAAAAAAGTGAATGAAAGATATAATATAAAGCATGAATTGAAATGTATCATGGTAGTCCGGTAGATATAACATAGCTTGTGAGAGAGAATCTAAGTGGGGTTGGAGAATTATTTTTTTCTTTTTCCTAATAGGCTCGTAGATTGCTGAGTAGTTAGGACTTTACACATTTAAATGTGAAACTTTCGTATAGAAAGGTATTCATATATAATTAAGGATACATGTATTTAATTATAAATATTATGCGACTGATCTTATGCCTTTCTATAGATTGTCATCCACACAATACAAGGTGCTGGACACAATCTGGTGCGACCCTAAACTCTTGAACCTATCACGTACTTATAGGTTTCGAAATTTTGGAATCCAAATCTTCCCCATCATATGAGTTTCGCATGGCCTACAGATTTAGCAAATTACCCCACATACCCCTTATTATGATGGTCACTAAAGAGACCAGATGACATTAAGATGCCTTGAGCTTGACTAAGATGATACATGAATTTGATTTATTGCCCTAGGCCTTGACACTACAAAAAATTATGCAATGCTTACTCGAGCTTGCCTAATCACACCTTTGGGCCTCACCACATGAGGCAAGCATTTGATCTGACCTTTGATTGCCATTTTTTTTTTTTTTTGGGAATTGAAAGATACCTTTTATGCTATTGGTAACTAGTCTAATAAATCCTATCTCCAAGAGGATACCTAATGCCATAAAGCACAATCAAATACAAAAATGGATGGAACTGGCTTAAATGTAAAACCCATAGAGCTACCTCCAATTTTTTAGTAATTTTATTTTCCTTTCTTTATATCTAGCTTCTCCGGTCCCTTAGTTCATTGCAAAGCACATAGGGGTGAGCATTAGTTCAGGGTTGACCCTTGATCAACCTCGAAACGGCCCAACCCAGCTGGTCTTGAGGTACTTGAAATCTATACTGTGTGGATTGTTTCTTGATCCTGGGGTTTTAGAGCTAGTTTAATTCGGACCAACCCTGTCTTTTTATTTTTTTTATTTCCGAACCCCAGGTATATAACTTTAAATTCTCCTCTTCTTTTGTGATTTTCCTATTTCGGAGTCTCGCTTACTCTCTTGCTCAACCTTAGAATGTTGCTATATCTTATCTTTCCATCTCTTCGTCTTCTCTCTACTCATATTTCTTTTGACTCAAAAAATTCCTTTAATAAGTGGTTTCTAGAAAGACAATGACAGACATCAGAGTGGAGTTTATTGGGAAAACAAATTTGGCGAAGATGAGTTGCTATGGGATACATAGAGCCTAGCCTGCCGTGCAAAAGCGGATCAAAACTCTTAAGATCATGGAACTAGGTTATATGTCGGTTGATCATTGCATCTCTCTTCGGCATGGGGCTTCTTTTCTCTTCCACTTGGTCTTTGATTAAGTAAAACGTTAGACGATTTACGATTGCATGCTCAAAAATCTGAACTCACGATCAGAACCAAAAAGAGAAGGAAAACAAAAACCATTTATTATGTGAAAGTAGGGTACTCTAAAATTCAGGGATCTAAGAGTTTTCTAAAACCTTCTCGACAGAAAAAAAAAAAAAAAAAAGATGCGAATGGAAGGTCTTGCCACATTGGATTGGGTTCATGAATCTAAGGAATAGGGAAAATGATTGCAATGGACCACACAAATCTTTCATTTATATTTAAATATCCGGCACATTTAATCGTATTTTATTTAAATCCACCACCACCAACGTTATCTTATGGCCATTAAATATAAAAATTAATCACTGGGCAAACTTTATATAATGCCTATATTGGAGCACTCCCCCCACAAACCACACCACAATCTTTTTTGGAGTGCGTTTCGTTCTTCTTTGCCATCGGGAATGATTCGCCTGCCAATCGTTTCATCGGTCTCGGTCTTTTAAAGACTAATTTATTAAAGAGAGAGAGAGAGAGATGTAAAGCAAAAGAGCCGCCCTCCTTCCCCAGAAAAAGCAAAAGGCTATACGCTCGTGCCTCCTTCCTAACCCAGCCGCTCCTCAACTTTTTCTAGGCCCACGGTGTTCCCATGTTTGCTCTTTTTTTTTTTTCTTCTCCAAAAAAATGTTAGGGTTTTTTTTTTTGGTTGGTAAAAAATGTTAAGAGTTGAGCACGCGCCATATGTACGTGAAAAATCAATAAATGTAGAGGCTCAGTTTATTTTCATAGAAAATAAATGATTCGTGAAACAATTTTTTAAAAATGATTGCTTATATCACTTACAAAAATAAATAGACATATAACATTTTCATCATATATGAAAATACCTATATAAAAATTGCCATCGATAATGAGAATATTATTCATTAATTAATTATTTCAAATGATATAATTAATCATTTTTATAAAAAAATTATTTATTTTTTACTAAACAAATGGAGATGTAAAAGAAAATAAAGATTAAGAGTTGTTGAGATAGTTTTTTTTTTTAGTGAAGGTAATTATTCAATGGAGTGGTGAAGTGGGTGTCTGGATTATTGAAAAATTTAAGTTGCTAATGTTTTTCATATTATTCTGTAGGATAGTTTGGAAGGAATAGAAAAAATGAGTTAGTTGTGTGTCTTGACTTAATATGGAAGTTTCTCTTCGCATTTGGATACCCGGTTAATCTCAATAAATCAAGATTCCTATATTTTCTGGACCGAAGGCAAAAGAACTGGTCCTGAGTGAGTTTCCTCTGGGGCAATTTGATGTTTGGATTTGAGTTTAAATCAACTCAATATTCTTGGGTCATTAAGCTCCGATCTCCTTTGATTTGATAGACGAAAGAAGGTGGAAAGGACAATTGGCATTAGCTGCTGTACTTTGTAGAGTCTTTGAAATTCTTCTCGATCGAGCGAATCTACTGTTGCCGTAAAAGTGAATCCTAGTCGAGTAAGACCCTCTCCAGAAACATCTGATTATTAAGAACTACAATAATAAGCATGTTTGAACCGGCGACTACAAAAACATACGTGGCGGTTAAACTTTGAACATTTCCCTCCATCCTTAATTTGAGTTTTGATGGATAGAGAGCCAGCCAGATAACTATGTCAAGACATTTTATACGGTTCCCAAAACCGCCTAAATTTCACTGTCCATGAAAAAATGGCTACTGAGTTAATCTATGTCCGTCGAGTTTAAAAATATAACTTTCCGATATTGATTTTTCAAAAGACTTTCAATTTCTAAGGTCAATGAAGGGCATCAATAGTGAAATTACATTAAACATTACCGTGACTTATAGGCTTCATTAATTTACAACAATGGGTCTCAAATTGGTAGGTGCATCGATTAAGAGGAGATATATCGGATTTCTCCAACTATTTAAGTTCATTTTTCTAGACAATATCAAAATCTACATCTTGTTGCTATTGATCCATGAAAATTTTATATGTTCTCTTTAATTAAATATATCTTGGACATACTCTTTTATCATTTTTTAAATATGTTAGATCTATAAAAGCAATTTCTTCGTGCACCATAGTCCCAATTTTCTAGGATTGGAGTTTGTATTTTCTAGGAATAACATTACAAATTTTCAATGAACTTTATGTATGCAATGTCGTCCTTAAACTTTAAATTTGTGCAATGTGATTATAAACTTTAGTTTAATGTATAATGCCATTTCTAAATTTTTAATTTATTTAATGTGGGTCATTGAAATATTGATAAATATTTAATATGGTTTCTAAGCTACATGGAAATGCTTAAAAGTTTGCTTACTACATTGAACATTGGATCAAAATTTAGGTATTTATATTAAACAAATTAAAAGTCTACGGATGATATTGTACATTAAACCAAAATTCAGAAACTATTTGTGTTGCTTTCCCATTTTCTACTATGTAGTCATCTTTGTTTATTTATTTATCCTGTAATTTCTTTTAACATTTTTAGAAGCTGATTCTCCCATATCCTCTTTGCTGCTACTTTTAGAGCTTGGACCAAGTCCCGCTCTCTCCAGATAAGGTTCCTCATAATCCGGACCGAGCATGGAATGCCAAAATAGCATGAAAACGACACCAAAGAGAGGACCAACCACTTCGTTGACCGTAGCGGTGGGGGACATTGACATCTCCCTTTTCCATTAAAAGAAAAGGAAAAAAAAGTTCTTTATAGCCTGAATTTATCTTAATTCTACGCTTTTACACCTTCAACGGCATTTTTTTTTTCCCATTCAAACCAAAGCGAAGAATACTTTTCTATTTTCTTGCTAAAATTTAAGATATTTTCTGAATTTCATAAAAGTGTGAAAAGGTTATAGGTGAATCTATGAATCAAAACTCGAGTATAGTGAAAATTTCTAGAGTTTTGATTTAGAAAAAAGTCAAAGCGCATGAACCGTTAAATTTAGGTTTAGTAAAGTGAAAAACAAAAGTGAAAGTCTAACCATACAGGCAAGTACCTGTTTTTTTTTTTTCCCAAAAAAAAACCATTCAAGCATGTGAGATACATGTGCAAAATGCAAGGTTCTAAACTAGAGGAGTAAAATAACCGAGTAGATAGTTGAAACGATGTTTGTATTCTCTCTCGCCCACAAGAGTAGCGTCGCTATAATCCATAAGAGAGGTGATCATGGATTCAACAACTCGATAGCCGGCGAAGGCCGACCCGGGTCTACTACGCCCGAGGCATGGACAGGCGAGCCTCGGACAAACCCGTTTGCTCCTCGGCAACTAACCCGATCTAGTCCGGTCCACCACGGCCCGGCTCCGATCCGTTTCACATGGGAAATTTAGGTCAGGGCAAGGGTTTTCAATCTCGGTATCGGGCCTGGGTTGACCCGAACCCGCTCATCGGTAGGGTCCAAAAATCCAAGATGGGCAATGTATAATGGGTCCAAGAATCAAGCCGAGACCCAAGGCTGCTCGATCCATGGATGCCAAAGCCCGATCCATATCCGCAGGACGACCGTGGCTTCCTTCCCCTTCAATTCAACTCTCTTTCCTCCGACAAACGGTAACACGATTCGCTTTGGATCATGGATCGTGGCTGTCCGCGCAGCATGTGACTGTCCGAAACTTCCCTAGAGCTTCCCCCCCGAAAGAAAACGACACTCCCGATTCCCCCCCTATACGAACCTGCCCGCTTCGTGCTGTTGCCGAGCTCCGTCGCCTGCATCTCGTCTTCTTCATGATGGGAGGACCCAACGGTATGTTCTGTCTCTCTCTCTCTGGTGGGTGCGTGAATGCACTTCAAGTTGCTGAAGAAATGTCTGAAAGAAAAAGACTAATGATCAATCATCATACCCATCATGTATTTCTTGTTCATGTGACCGGATGAATTGAGGAAAGGATGAACTTGCCTGTTTTGGGATCTGGGTCTTCCTCTGCAACCGAAACAGAGCCTGAATTCTCCAGATCTCCAGTCTTTTGACCCTGATTTGCTGTCCTTATCTTTCTTCTCGTCGTGGCAGATGCAGCTGGTGGCAATTTCCTCTCCGAAAGATCGGCCAAGGTCTTCGTCGCGGGCCACCGCGGTCTCGCGGGCTCGGCCATCGTGCGGAAACTCCGGGACCTGGGGTTCACCAATCTGGTCCTTCGCACCCACGCCGAGCTCGACCTCGCACGCCAGTCGGATGTCGAGGACTTCTTCGCTGCCGAGAAGCCGCGGTTCGTGGTCCTTGCTGCTGCTAAGGTCGGCGGCATCCATGCCAATAACACGTACCCGGCAGATTTCATTGCCATCAATCTTCAGATACAGACCAATGTCATTGACTCCGCCCATCGCCATGGCGTCAAGAAGCTCTTGTTTTTGGGATCTTCTTGCATTTATCCGAAATTTGCACCCCAGCCTATTCCGGAAGATGCTTTGCTAACTGGGCCCCTCGAGCCCACTAATGAATGGTAATGCCACTAGTCCTATTCTCACTGAATTCGGGTTTTTTATTCAAGTGCTATCTCGTAAGTCAACCTTTAATTTTACCTGCGGTGTCTACCTTAATTTCTTCTTATCTTGTTTTTCATTAGAGACTTGGGATCTTTCATGATCTGCTGGTTTTGTCAATGGTGCTCTGGTCTTTGATTTGGAGCTGTCTGTTTATGGTTAGGTATGCGGTTGCGAAAATTGCTGGGATTAAAATGTGTCAGGCTTATCGGATTCAGTACGGTTGGGATGCGATATCGGGAATGCCCACAAATTTGTATGGACCGAATGACAATTTTCATCCTGAGAATTCTCATGTCTTGCCAGCATTAATGAGGAGGTTTCATGAGGCAAAGGTGAGGGGAGCGAAGGAGGTTGTGGTGTGGGGTACAGGGAGTCCATTGAGGGAGTTTTTGCATGTGGATGATTTAGCTGATGCAGTCGTTTTTCTGATGGAGAAGTATAGTGGGTTGGGGCATGTAAATGTTGGGAGCGGGAAGGAGGTGACTATCAAGGCATTGGCTGAGTTGGTGAAGGAGGTTGTGGGGTTCAAGGGTGAGCTTGTTTGGGATTCTTCGAAGCCAGATGGGACTCCTAGGAAGCTCATGGATAGTTCAAAACTGGCAAGTTTAGGTTGGACGCCAAAGATTTCTCTGAAAGAGGGTCTTTGCGATACTTATAAATGGTACTTGGAGAACGTGAAGCAATGATGCAGGTGCTTCACTGGAGATATCTATTGTGGTGCTCTTTATATTCTGTTTTCTTTAGTTGTTTCACTGATTCATTGCATTAGAGATGAACATGTATAACAATGCTTTGGTCTTCTCGATATTTGGTGTTCTGCCATGTGTCAATTACAACTTGATGAGCATTTGTCACCAGTTGGTGTTATTATTGAGAGAATAAGAGTTGTGAGTTGTACCTATTACCTTGTCAATTGCAGACAATACATGATGTTGATGCTTCTGCTGGTTATAGTACTGCTCTTAGTTACTGCATCTTGTCAGTTGCTTAGATGTGTATAATATATGTTGTTGGATGCTTTAGTCAATTATTCTTTCCAAAAACTCAACACTGTAATCCTTTTGTTATTTTTATCAGCATTATGGAGAAGGTTGAGGATTCTATAAACTGAGCTGAATTATTGTATGCTGTTCTTCATTCAGACATGTGCTGTAAAGATATAATTACTATTTTATTTAGTCAACAGAAAAAAGAGAGATATGGAGTATTGTTTTTTCCCTTTCTTCCATTATGCAGTCTGAATGAACCTTTCGCTTGGTTTCTTTGTAGAAATTAGCCATTTTGATTATGTATTGTCTATTATATGGATCGTTTTATGTCTTGTGTTTTGATGCTCATCTATTGAGATTGCTTTGTCATTGGCTTAAGAACACTGCTCAATCACTTATGTGGCTAACTGTTTGTTTAGACATTCCTGTAGAAATGTTTGTAATTCTCAATTCAGATTTTCTTGAGCCACTTCTTTCTATACATTTGATTAGGTGCAACAACACATTCCCTGCACCAGTACTTTTCCCTTTTTTGTTGTAGTTCCCTATTTTAGCGCTTAGATATAAATTCCCTATCAAATTGTTTAATTGGTAGAATATTGAACAGTGATCATGTAGTAACAGACTCAACTCTTCACCATAAAATAGACCAGTTTTCATACTCAAAATCTCCGTTTTCAAGGAGTCACTAATCTTGCTGCTATGCTTATGGGAATTATGTTGATCATTGACTCCTCTTCCATTCCTACCGTCACTAGGTGGCTACAGAAATTGCTTGAATCACATGAATTCTGTTATTTGCCCTTGTAATTTAAATGCCCACTCTTCTTTGTTTTTCCTAAATGGTGAATTCCCTAAGTTTTTGCAAAAGATCCGATTAGTCAGATACCAAGCGGACATATCAACTCTGATTTTGTCCAATCCGCTCAAGGACAATCTAAGAGGTGTGTGTAAGGGTAAGGAGAGTCAAATTACAGGCATAAGGGCATGCATCACGACCTCTGTGTTTGATGTATTTTTGACTCTTCAAAAAGACCCGTTTTTGGTTAAATGTGATATCAAGTAGAATTCTGAGATTTCTTTCCTTGTATTTGCCTGCACCTATTCAAGCTCAAGTCGAGGCAGCGTATCTGGGATGTCCTGCATATTATTCGTCCTTCTCTGCTTTGTATGGATCTGATACTTCAGTGCTAGTGTCACTACATTGAATCTGGGATCAGGTTTAAGGTGGCCATCACTATCCTTTGGAACTATGTGTGTGTGTGTGTGTTCTTTTTTTGACGATTAGCCATGTAATAATATTATGGTAACTCGATGGTTGGAATCAATGGTATTGAGAAACAGAGCGTTGGGTCAGGAGCCTGAGATTGATGTGGTTGATTAAAGAAAGATGAAGTGCAGATTATTGTTCATGGTTTCTTCAACTTGGAGATTCGTTACCTGCAAGACCACACGGTTGTGGAACTCAGGCATTGTGTTCGTCATCGTTCTAGCATGAACATTTACATGGTTATTTGTGATACGTTTTCGTATGATGTGTGATGCATGTTATTGCTTAACTAGATAAATTGAAGCTTTTGCGACCAATTTGTATTTGGCAAAAGAAGAAAAATGTACTAACTAGCTTACGAACGCTCGTGACGATTCATGGTCATTTGCTAACCCAGCACAAACAAAAGTGAAGTATGCATTGTATGTAATGTTCAAATTGCTTAGCTTGATTCTACTGTTTTCAGGTCCGATTTTTCTAATCTAAGCAGAGAAAGAAAGATACATGGGAGGTCTCACCCTCATTCTTTCCTCCATGGTCTGTGTTTTCCGCCTTCTCGGCGGCTCTTCTTGCCGCTTTTGACGTGGCCCTTGTGTCGCCACCGTCACCCTCATGCCCCTATTGCACTCGCTGCCGTGTTGCATCACTCATCTCTCCTCTCACATTCTGCGTAGCAGTTTTGCGCTGCATTTGCTCGAGCTCACCCCACAGACGTCACCACCTTCCTCGACACTTCGTTGAATTTACTTCCATATGCTTTATTTTTATCGTATTAGTTGTGGTTGTCTACTTTCCGTTGATCATATGCTCATGCATGAACATCGTTCATTGGCATAGGATCATAAAATGGATAAGAATCCATATGAATTGCTTAGGCAATAATAATCAAGTTTAGGTATCGAAAGAGCCTTAATTAGAAAATTGATTTAATCAAATTATTGATCTCAAATTTTTGGTAGTGTAAGAAGTAAGCCGTCCTTTCATGCCTTGCTTGGCTCTTAATTGATTTCATAAATAAAACCCTATTTCGGGAGCGTGGCGGTAAGATCCCACGCGGATAGCATCTCTGACAAGATGCTCCACCTAGAGATGCAATTGGTTGGGGTTATTGGCTTCTTCACCCATACCGTCTGTCTATGTACTCATACTATACTCATAATCTTTCTTTACCGAGCTAAAAAAGACTCCGTTTTTCTTATTTAAATAATTTGAAAAATAACGTAACGATTTATTTTTCAATATGCATAGTTATTTCATTGGCAAACCTCATTTCTTTTCAAGACAAAACCCATTTAACCGACTAATGTTATGTACAGCACAAGGCTTCCCTATGCAAACTTTCAAAAGTACAATAACTTTCTTTCTTTTTTGTTTTTCAAAGGAATATGTGCATTACAAGTCTTAAAACTTATCGCGAAAATGTGATTGAATTTTAAAATTTTTGAAAAATACAATTGAATCTTAATGCTTGTTGAATTGATTTAATTGAGTTTTTCCATTAATACCATTAGTTTGTTCAAACAGAAAAAGCTGATGTGATATTTTTAAATTAATTTATTTTCCTATGTGGCATTTTTTATTACCTTTTGCTTTAAATCTTATTTAAATAATAGTAAAAACTTAAAGAAGGAAAAATAATTTTAAAAAAAAATAAAATTGTAAAAATGAAAAAAGAAAAAGAAAAATAAGGGTTATGGATTGTGGCCAGGCATTGCCACCGCAGCCACCATCAGAGGGACCAGCGACCTTGTTGGCCCTGGCTGGTGAGGGCTGCCGCCCCTCCGCCGCCTAGGCCCCCTTCAATGAGCCCTTGTTTTTTTGTACACAATTTTGTTTTTCTAAAATATTTTAGCTTTTTTTTTACTATTATTTCAAAAAAAAAAAGTTTTTACTATTATTTAACAAAAAAGTACTAAAAATATCGCGTATGATAAATAAATAAATTTAAAAATACAATATCAACATTTTTCGTTAAAATGAATTGACAGTGTTAATGGAAGGGTTGAATTTCACTTTTACCATAAATTTTGAGCCTTATGGTGCAGATACCCATTTTCCAAATTTCAGACAACGACTTCAATTGAGCATTCCCTCGTACCTTGCCGACCTGCAGTTCAAAACCTTGGTCGTTACACCGTCCACACCGGCGCACGGCCAGAATGGCAAGATGATTGCGCTCGTGATGACCAGCAAAAACGCGATCTTGCTCCGCAGATGCTTCGCCACGCTCGTTCCCAGCGTCGCCAACCCATTGCCCGCCGCAGCAATCCCACCATTCTCGTCGCAGCGTAGAACAGAGGAGGCTCTCCCCAGCCACGGCTTCGTCTCCGTGCTGGGGACCTGTTCCGGCTCTGCCCATCTTCAAAGAGGCAAGCAAGTCCATGCCCAGTCGGTCGTTCGCGGTATCAGCAGGAGCGGCCTTCTGGGTTCGAAGCTCTTGGGCATGTACGTCCTCTGCGGTGACTTCTTGGCTGCCAAGGACTGTTTTTATCGGCTTGAGGAGGTGCCGGGTTCTGCGCCGTCGAATTGGATGATCCGAGGATTGGCCGAGCTGGGTTGGTTCGGTTTGGCATTGTCGTTCTACTTCAAGATGTTGGGTCGTGGGATTTACCCTGATATGTATACGTATCCATACGTGATCAAGGCTTGCGAGAGTATGAGTAAGGCTGTCTCCCATAAGCTGGTTCAGGGAATGATTGACTTGATGGGTGGGGAGGTTGATATGTTTGTTGCTAGTTCGGTGATCAAGTTCTATGCGGAGAATGGTTGCATAGCTGATGCGTGGAATCTGTTTGACAAAATGCCTCACAAAGATTGTGTTTTATGGAATGTGATGCTCAATGGTTATCTGAAGAATGGGGATTCGCAGAACGCTGTGAGAGTGTTTATGGAGATGAGAAATGGTGAAATAAAGCCAAATTCGGTAACATTTGCTGGCATTTTGTCGGTCTGTGCCCTGGAAGGGATGATTGGCTTTGGTGCTCAACTCCACGGTCTTGCTTTTAGATGTGCGTTGGATTTAGATTCTCCAGTAGCCAATACGTTGTTGGCAATGTACTCAAAATGCCGGTGCTTAAATGAGGCACGCAAGTTGTTTGATCTGATGCTGCGGCATGATGTTGTAACGTGGAATGCCATCATCTCTGGGTATGTTCAGAATGGACTAATGGGTGAGGCTCTGTTGTTGTTCACTGAAATGTTAAATTGCGGTGTCAAACCAGACTCCATTACTTTTTCAAGCCTCCTTCCTTCAATTACTGAATCGGCAAATCTGAAACATGCAAAGGAAGTCCATGGATATGTTATGCGAAATGGAGTGCCATTGGATGTGTTCTTGAAAAGTGCACTAATTGATGTTTACTTTAAGTGTCGCGATGTGAAATTGGCATATAAGTTGTTTAAGAAAGAGACTGTCGGTCATGACGTAGTCATCTATACAGCCATGATTTCTGGATATGTGCTTAATGGTATGAATTCAGATGCTATAGAAATCTTTAGGTTGTTGCTTGATAGAAAATTAAATCCAAATTCAGTAACTCTGGCCAGCATTTTACCAGCTTGTGCTGGTTTGGCTTCTTTAAAACTTGGGAAGGAATTGCATGGATACGTTCTCAAGAGTGGTCTTGAAGGCAGATGTTATGTTTCAAGTGCAATTATGGATATGTATGCAAAATGTGGGCAACTGGATATTGCTCATCAAATCTTTAAGAGCATGTCTGAGAAGGATGTTGTGTGCTGGAACTCAATGATCACAAACTTCTCCCAAAATGGGAAACCTGAAGTAGCTATCCAACTCTTCCGTGAGATGGGGTTGAATGGAATCAAGTATGACAGTGTTAGCATTTCATCTGGTCTCTCTGCTTGTGCAAGCTTACCTGCACTCTATCATGGGAAGGAGATCCATGGCTACTTGACAAGATGTTTGTTTTGCCATGATATTTATGCGGAGACTGCACTCATAGACATGTATGCTAAATGTGGTCACCTGGAATTTGCTCGACGTGTGTTTGACATGGTGGATGAGAAGAATGAAGTTTCATGGAATAGTATGATTGCTGCTTATGGAAGTCATGGTCTCCTAAGCGAATGTCTCTCTCTGTTTTATGAAATGCAAGAGAATGGTATCCAGCCTGATGACGTCACATTTCTGACTATAATATCTGCTTGTGGTCATGCGGGCCAAATTGATGAGGGAATACAGTTGTTTCAGTGCATGACAGAAAAGTATGGAATTCGAGCAAAGATGGAGCATTTTGCCTGCATGGTAGATCTATTCGGACGAGCTGGTCGCTTGGATGAAGCTTTTAAAACCATAAAGAGCATGCCATTTTCCCCAGATGCAGGTGTCTGGGGGACATTGCTAGGTGCCTGTCACTTATATGGCAACGTTGATCTTGCTGAAGTAGCTTCAAGATATCTTTTTGAAATGGAGCCTGAAAATTCTGGATACTACGTGTTGTTTTCAAATGTGCATGCTGGTGCAGGCCAGTGGGGTGGTGCCCTTGGTGCCCGAAGTTTGATGAAAGAAAGAGGAGTTAAAAAAGTACCTGGACGCAGTTGGATTGAGGTTGACAACATGACCCATGTATTTGTTGCAGCTGATGAAACTCACCTGCAATCTGCTCATATTTATTCAATGCTGGAAATTCTTCTATCAGAGCTGAGAAAAGAGGGTTATGTAACTCAACAGTACATTCCAAGTCACCCACAAACCGAAGGGATTAATGCACTCAAAAAGGTTTCATTATGCCAGATTCACTCGACATAAGTTGGAACAGAGGAGTACGGGGGCTTGTTTGCTATGACAAATTGCATTACCAGTTTGAAGCATGCGCTTTCACATTAGCCTGTGGAAAGGTACTGTCATTGTTTTTCAGAAACAATACACAGATGGCGAACTCTATTTTTAATTAAATTACTCTAACACTCCCTAAATTTTATTTAAATTACATAGCCTGCTACTGTGGAAGAGAAGTCCATTAGATAACTATCTAAGCTGTTTTGAAAGTTAGAGGATTTATAGGATGATTCGGTGTCAACTACGGTTGGTTAATTTAAGTTAACTATTTTATTTTATTTTTTGAATGTGGGAATTTGCGTTATTTTTTATGTTAGAATCCCATCATTGAGGTTAATTTGAAGGACTTATTTTGGGTACATGGGCTATTTAGTTAGTTTCTGCCTATATAGTTATCTTGGGAATGCATTATATGAGGCATATACGAAGTGGATGTGAATGTGGCACCATCATCTAACTAAGGGACCTCATACTACAATTGGATTTGTTTTTGGCAGGATTTATGCAAGTGACAATACCTGAGCATTGGCAATCTGATGCTTTCAGGCCACATTTTAACAGCAATTTTCCAGTTCTTGCAGGAATATGCAATCTGACGGAAAAGGTTAGCATCTATTGGTTCAGACAATATTGAGGCCTATCAATATGCCTATAGACAACGTCTGCTGACCACCCCGGATTGAGTGGATACATCACTTGGACCATTATATTGTGGGGACTCTTCAAGAACAGTCAGCATGACATTGCTCGCTCAAGGAGAAAAAATTTGTTCCAAGCATTAAAAGTCGACAAGGTTTATTTTGAGGGTTGCTACTTTTATGCACGTGCTTAAAGTTGAAAGCGTGTCAGCAGTAATGCTTAATAATTACTAACGCATTTGTTATAGGGGTTTGGTTCATCTTGATAGAGCAAGTAATGAATCTTTGCCCAGGCTTGGATCGATTGGCATTGGAGGTTGTATGCTTCATCCTTAAATGAACTTTTTCCTGATCTATGTAGTCTAGACATAGTGTACATAGTTGCTATGAATGATTTCTACCACAAATGGAATTTGCTTCCAATGGTGTTATGATATCTGTTCTATTGGCTTAGGATGGTGCAATAGAACTCTTTCACAGCTTCTTTGACCTTCCTTGCAATTTAAGTTGTGTATTTCAGGGGGAAGACAAAGTCAGATGGACCCTGACCTTGAATATGATTTTTTTGACCAAATCATTCTATTGTAAGCTGTTACTAAAATTTGCCCAGGGGATCCTAATTTTCCGTGTAAATTTAATTAGAGAGTCTAGATTTCTGTAAAAGTTGCCTTCTTTGTTTGAAAGGCTGTTTAAGAGAGTAATCTAGTTTTGGAATTTATAGTGTAGATTGCAATGTGCTTGACGCTTTTGGTGGAAGTGCTTATCTTAGCCAGTTGGCCACATCCCAATTCATTGCCTCAGACTGAGTGCTGGAGAATGTTGTATCGGTGGGACTTGAAGGCATTCAGTGGGCTAAGGCTTCTGTGTCAGCAAAGAATTCTAGTCTTGGAAAAAAAATTATTTTGTAAATAACAAAAAGAACAGACCGATACTTGCTGCTATCCCTCTGACAATTTTATCATATTTGGAGGAGAGAATTTGAGGGCTTCTGAGAGTCTAGAATCTACTTTTTCTATTTTAAGAATGATGGTTACTGAGTGGTGAGCTTTTGGTTTTGGGTTACTGAAAAAAGCACTTGGTAGTATGGATAGTTAGACTTTTTGGACATTTTTTCTTAAATTAGATTTTAGAGAAGGGTGGGGGTAAACTTAAATTTAGTTATAGTGATAGTCTAGCCACTCTATCAATGTTTACAAGTACATTTTGCAATCAGCTTAATACAATTTCGAACCGGAAAACACGGATTCTAATGTTAAACCGACATGTAAAGTAACCCTTCCTGCTAAATTTGCTCAACCAAAGCAGGACTTGGTTCATATTAGCATATCTATCAGTTCATTTCCATTGATCCTTTTACTCTTATCCTTGATGGTTTCTACTTATGACAGTGCAAATTTCATGTCTGACAATCAGTTTACATAAACATTCAGAGATACCTTTGGAATTTTAAAATAAAGAAGCATCTAGCTGAAAACTTATGGTCAGAATGTGCCGTTTTCATCTGGTATTGACTAATTGTTGAAGATGTTCTCATTGGCAGGATAAAGGTGTTCTGCCCATTGGTGAACCCTAGATTCTTCTTCATGGGAACGATCTAATTCAGACTCTCTAAAGTGGCATAAAAGGTTTCTCCTGAGGATTGCTTCGATTTGGCTGAGAAAAATCTTGTGTAAGGGAGTCATGCTGAGCACTAGGAGAAGGCTTCTCCAGAGGTGATCGCACCCTCGCAACGCCAACAAGGCAAGTTCCTCCGGCTGGTCCAGAAATTTTGATATGGACATATAAACTTGCAATCATACGATGAACTCATGTGCCAATGATGATTTTCTGAAGTAAAATACCACCTGTGGCTAGGCTACGACATGGAATCTCAACTACTACATCAACAATAATGCACTGAACGAAATATTTGCCCAAGTCCAGGTCATTGTGAACCTTGCGAACCACGGACATCGAGTTGGACATAACCTACATGATTTAGGGTGCTTTTGGCAACGTTTCTGTTTTCTGAAATAATTTTTTTTTCTTTTCTATTTCTGTTCCCGGGAATAGTTTGAGTATTTTAAGGCGTTTGATAACTATATAAAATTTATGTTCTCGGAACAAAAATACGTTAGGTACAACCCTAAATATTTTTGTGACTTAGAAATTTTTTATTTATTTATTAATAATTTTATTATATTTTTTTCTTTTTCTTCTCCTCCCTCTTAGGCAACCGCCGACCTTGGCCATGGTCGGCCAGACGAGAGTTAGCGGGGTCGTCCGCCTCGAGAGAGCCTTGCCAACCATCGGCGAGTTCCCCCAGAGCCTCGCCATGGCTGGGTGAGGCGGCCTCGCCCTGATCTAGCGAGGTTGAGCCTTGCCGTGGCTAGGCGAGGCTCGACCTTACCTAGATCTAGAGAGGCTGAGCCACTGCGATAGCGTCACCTTGCTAGATTTGGGCAAGGTCAAGCCTTGCCGGTGGTCGGCAAGCTCAAGGTGACCTTACTAGCTGGTCACCGGCCAACATCGAGGTCGGCGACTGGCTGGGGATAGAAGAGAGGAAGAGAAAGAAAGAAAAGAAGAGAAAGAAAAGAAAGAAAGAAAAAACTTATTTATTGTTTTTTGAGTTGTTCTCGGAAACAAGAAACAATTTTGTTTTTGTTTATTCTTTCTATTTTAAATCTATTTTCGGGAATAAAAAAATTACCAAATGTGTTTCTGTTTCATTTTTATTCCACGGAACAAAAAAATAGAAACACGTGTTTGGAAGAGCATTATCAAATGCTCCATTAATGGCTGAAAATGATGTCAGTTTGTGCAATGTTTGTCTCGCGTTAGCAGCTTTACTTGGTTAGATTGTTGAGTTTTCTTTGACAGTGTATAAGAACTTTGAATATCTTATAGTACTTATATCAGGATTCCAATACTCTTGTGCTATTAAATATCTAAAGCTTAACTTTGCAAACTCTCGAGCTCTGACTGGAGAGATCGATTACAGGGCTGGGAGGAAAAGAGGGATAGAAAGAGAATTCTCAAGGATTGTGAGAATGAACTTATCGGAAGAACGGATGGCATTGGAGGTGGTAGAAAGGAGCTCGAAAGCTTTGTGATGAGCCTATCAGATGCAATCATTCCGCATGTGGAGGAGAGAAAATGGAATAAGTTGCCCGTTGAACTTAGTCTTGCCTCTTTTGCGAAAGCTTCCTACTTTTTCCTCTTGACTAGACTAGTGAGCCCCAACGCAATTTGGGTGGATTTGGACGATAGTGTGAAGTGAGCATGATCGGCTTGGTCCTTCCGGCACGAGCTGGGATCGGACATGCTATACTTATTCCCGGGTCGTCGAGCTTGGGAAACAACTTCGGGTGGCCCAATGCCCATGCAACGATCACCTCTATTACCGACACGTCTACTATAGGCGTGAAGCAAGATGATATTGGGTCCATGTCTCTATCAATTCCATTTTCAAGTCATGATACCTCCATTAATTTTGTAAAAAGTCTTAGGATTTGTTCAAGTCGTCTTAGCATTAGATGACTTATTGTTATTACATGCTCTTTGACAAATCAGTTGTCTTTCCACACAACTAGTCGCAGATGGTCAATGTCATCCAAATATTTATTTTTTCAAATTCTATTTCTTCTTTTTATTTTTAGTATTCTCCCAAACATCTCTATCTCCCCATTTCTCTTCTCCTTAATTTTTTTGCCATATGTATGACTAAAGCTTGTCTGCTACAACCTTTCGAATTCAATATGCGCTTATTTCACGTTCTTGCCAATATAACAAGAGAATCATTTCTCCAAAAAAATAGGAAAATTTTAAAAATTGCAGATGCCTCAAATAACTACAGAATTTTATAAAGTCTTAAAAGACTCAAAGTGCTGAAAATATGAAGTACAGAGTTTATGAATTCTAAATGCTAAGATTACAAAGAAATTAAAAGACCCTTAGCCCTTATCATGGGGTTGCACGAATTCATTAATAAATGTATCTCCAAATACCCACACAATTTTTAGTAGGTGAAAAAGAAATAAAAAGAAATCATAAAGATCCATCCATACATACATATATCAGAGGCCGTGGCAGAGTTACAGGAAGTGGAGTTACCAATCAAAATTGGACTAGTCACCTTACCCATGTGGCTATGAACAGCAGTAGCGACAGGCGAAGATCACCTGTCGCTACTGGTCCCCAATTTACTTGCAGATATCTATAGAAATGGTGGGGGGTTTTCATTTAATGCTGTAGCAGTTCATTTAAAGAGGGGGCTCGCACAAGCTTGGAGATTGCGTCTTCTGTTTGAACATGACAGCGACACCAATCGACTCGGTTCGATAAATCAAAGTGAAGGTAGGACAGAAAATTGCAGATGATGGAAAGGGTGCAGGAAGGAATTGGGTGTTTCGTTTGCATGCTAAGGAGCCTGCTCTCACTTATCAAACATGTTTTTTTTTTCCTTTACTTATCAAGCATGCTTAATCAGTAGAATTTCGTTAACGATTGCCTCGACAATGCTTTTCCAACACTTAATAAGAAGATGTTCAGCTTATGAAGTACCAATTGTGTATGTCATGATAATAATCGGTGCATTGAGCGTCATAGCAATCGATTGCTCAAGGAACATCGGGTATTGTAACAATATCTTAATTGTAATATTTCCTTTTAAAAAGTATTGGTTACTCACAATATAATAACTTATATTACGGGCTTTTCTCATTTTGTTGTTTGAAAAGAGATGTGCAACTAGATTAGTTCTACTTGGATTTCAAATCAGATCGCCTTGAAAATAGGTTAGATTTGCAGTTCCTGTTCCTGGATCTGAGGGAAGACCCCACTTAGGAATCAAACTGATTTTAGAACCAGTTTCATAAAGTTGAAAAAAGTTTTTTTCTAATTTCTAACTTGGGGTATATATTTATTTATTTATTTATTTATTTATTGCAAATTCAATTATGTTGTTTGTTTTGTTTTCTAGTGGTTAGAATTTGGAATAATATATTTATGGATGAATGATGGATGGAATTTTAATAATTTATGTTTTACATTACACATTTGAATTTTTTATCATTTATAATTATACATGAATACGTGTTCATATCATATATTGTTGTTTTTGGCTGATAAGGATTTCTATCGTTTATTTTTTACTTTAAATCATCTTATTATTCATATTATTTTGTTATGAGAAATAAAACCATAAAAAGGAACAAAAGAATAATAGGTTCTCCAGGTAAAACCTGAAACCGAATTCATATATATATATATTTATATATATTTATATGTGTGTGTGTGTGTGTGTTCAAAAATCGATTCCAAGGCAAATAGGGTGAGTTTCGAGTTTCAAGTTTCAAATCTGGAACTTACTCACCCTAAAACTGATCATCCTTGTAAGCTACTCATGTCAAGAGAGCTCTTCTTATACATTGCTTAACAACTGTTCTTATTTTTGTCGTGGTGTCACTCATGTTGAGGGAGCTTTTCTTATATCATTGCAAAGATTCCTGTTGATAGATCTTATCATAGTGACTATCTAATGATGGAAATTTTGTTCATAAAGTCAAGTGCATTATGGGCTTTATGTCTATAAAGGATCCTTCAATACTTTAATCAATATGCAATTGAGTGAACTCGACTAATCCCAATCTTATATATTTTTATGTGCGTATGCGCTTGCAACTAATTAATGGATCTTAAATTTTTTTTAATAAAAAATGATGTAAACTTCAAATACATCTTAATGAATAATGAAGACTTTAATTATCTCATTGAGCACAATTTACCATAATTTTGTGTTCGTCATGGTAAAATAATTTTTTATTGCTAGGAAAATGATTTT
This sequence comes from Eucalyptus curtisii, assembly GCA_017140595.1. Taxonomy (NCBI): domain Eukaryota; kingdom Viridiplantae; phylum Streptophyta; class Magnoliopsida; order Myrtales; family Myrtaceae; genus Eucalyptus; species Eucalyptus curtisii. The sequence continues at coordinate 21,442,594 of CM029496.1, forward strand.
TTCAACATGTTCACTTGTCATGACTATTTTATTGGAAATCACATGTGCATTGAAGCATCCGAAGTGAGCAAATTATGTTTTTAAGATGAAATATATACCACTAGGAATGGTGGGTCATCCCAAATTTCTAAATTAGAATATGGAACATATTGACATAATGATGGAAACATTGAAAATTCTCGTGTGCCAATCATAGATATCTTTAAGACAAAAAATATAAAGAAAAAATCATAAATTGGGACAGATTGTCAAACACGCCCTTTTTCTTTCATGATTTTGTCTCCCGGCTTCTTCAAATTAGCGACATTTTCCTGATTTGCCATTAGAAGTGACGCGGCCCACTCTTGAGATGAAGTCCAAAGGCATGACGCAATTCAATTTTAAATATCTTGTACTTCTCCCAATAAAAATAATTAAATTTATTATATAAATCTACGTTCCATTTTAAATATTTCAATCCAATTAATGTAATCAAGTTTATTCAACTAAGTTTCACATAAATTTCTAACGTCGTAATTCAATCAGCAACAATCGTCGTGCATGTCACTTCTGATGATTTGACGTGAACAAATTTACTCAAAACAACATCTTTCTAGTTAATCCTATCGACTTTATAATTTCTTTTCTTTCTTTCTCTTTTCCTTTCTTTTTTTCCCCTCAACCAAATCTTATACCTCCTTGGTTTCACGATTGAATTTGCAAATGCCATCGTTGCTCAACCCCACAAGTTGCATTATTGCTAGCCCCGTCCTCTCTCAAGTCGATCTTTAACATGATTGCAGTTTAGCCAAATCTGGTGCCTTCTGATGTGAAGGCTCGATAGTTGGCCTCCAAGCTTGAAGCAATTGAACTTTTGTTGCTTCAAGGTAAACCATATCTTGCACTACGTCGAGTTCAACTAGATTTGACATCTCCAAATCTAGATGTGATGGGCCATCGACCTAGTCTAGAATGGCTTCCCGTCACTGTCTAGGATCTAACTTCATGAATCCAAAATTGAGTAGTGATTCCTTTCTCGATCGTCCATCATGTTTTCATGAGGATCATAATTGTCTACTTTCAAGTTATTTGTAAATTTAGTGCAATCAAATAGCATCATGCGATCAAAATAATAATTAAGTAACATGATTATAAAATTCATTAAATTTCAACGGTCACATACGTAGTTTACCCGACACCACATTGTAAACCTACTTAGGTCGGCCCAAAAATATTAGACACATGATAAGGCCTTGACCCCAACCCATCCATTGAGCACCTCTACTTAGAAATAGGTTATTTACTGATAGATGTAACAAATGAGTAAGCTTGGCCAGATATTGAGCCTAAAATGCCTTACCTGTGCTTGCCCAAAATCAGGACACACACGCACACATATATATTCAAATTCATTTAGAAAAATGGTTATACGGGAAAGGCCTTCTTGGGTCACGAACGAAATTGTTTATCTAAGCCTGCACAATTTATGCTTCGGGCCTTATTGGGTCTGGCAAGTATGATCAGGTCTACTTACGAAACATTACAGTATAGTCGAGTCCAACTCGAAGCATTTTCTTGCCTAGACCCTATTGGATCATGGAATCGATGAGTGCTAACCATTGTTTTGATAGTTCTCACATTGTCTAACGGCTTACCATGTGCCCACTCCGGGACGAGGTTCGTGTAAGAAACTCTCCCAAACTTGGGAGTGGCACGTGGAAATAGCAGGAAAATTGGAGGGGCACACAAGGAAAGGGAGAGAGAGAAAAAGGGGGAGGGAGGTTGCTTGCGCAAATCTAGCTTAATGGCCCCTCTCTCTCTCTCTCTCTCTCTTTCTCTCTGTGTGGTTTCTGAGGCAGAGAGAGAGAGGCACGGCACAAGCGGAAAAGGTCTTCAGACTTGCGTCTTTGCTTGCAAGGTTGGGTCCGAGGAGGGGCCATCAAAACGCCCCCTCCCGCTCCCTTTGATCTTTACCAAATCACGCCACAACACCTCTCTCTCTCTCTTTCTGTCACGTTTGCTCTACTTGGTCTAACTATGTCTTGAGACACACAGACAATAACTCTCTCTCTCTCTCTCTCCCACACGCACGCACGGACAACACTCGAAGCCCAATTTATCTCTCTCATGCCTCGTCTCCGGAAATTGAAGGTACAGACTTTCTTTTGGACGCTTATTTCCACATGAGACAAAAGAACCCATCACCGCGAAGACGCCCCTTCTCTCGCGAAAGAAGAAATTGGGCAGAAAGAGAGAGAGAGAGAGAGAGCGGGGGGGAGTCGTACAGATCTCGTGAGCTTGCTGCTGATGAGAGAGCTCTGCGATGGAGTCTTTTCTTGGAACTGCACCGCACTTGAGAAAACAAGAGCCCATCTTTGCATCGTTCGCCATTGAAGAGAGAAGCCTGTGCACTGTTGGGTTGGTCCAGCCGGCGATGGTCGCGGCAGCGGAGACAGCGGCGGAAGGCGGCGGCGGCGGAGGCGGCGGCGGCGGCAATCTTGGGTGTGGTTCGAGTGTTTTTCTTTTTCTTTGGCCCCCCCCCCCCTCTCTTTCCTAGGATATACTTGTGATAATGCAGCAATGTAATTTTTCAGTCAGGCGTAGTTCTTGAGAGTTTTTCTTTTCGATGCACACGCGACTCTCTCTCCCTCCCTCCCTCCCTCCCTAGATTAGTGACTGATGATAGTGGTTTGGTGATGGTGATATTGGCGAGACGGCTCAATCTGCAACTCTGCTAATCGCTTCTTCTTCTTTCTTTCTTCTTTTTTGGTGTGGATTTATCCTGATCTTGTGAGTGAGAAATTTGTTTGTTTTCGATTAAGAATGTTATCAGGAGGGGCATTTCTCTCTCTCTCTCTCTCTCGCATGGGTCCATGGAAACTACATTGTCATGTTCTTGAAAGAGCCTCAGATGATGATGCTGAAAAAGGAAAAGGCCGAGGCCCCATTTCCTCATCATTTGAGGAAGAAACCGCAATGAATTTTGCGTACTAAGCACCGCAATGCTGATTTTGGCGGAGATAATCAAAACATGACAGAATTCATAGTTTTCTTGTTCCCTTTCTGATCTATGCATAGAATACAATAGGATAGAATGGTCAAGAATACGTCTTTTCTCTTTGAATTGCGATCCTATGTGCGGATGAAGCTTCATTCAGCGTCAAAAGGGCAGGAGGAAAGCACGCTGCTTTAATGGATGCTTGATGGCTTGATATGGACAGAGATGTCATCCGGTCCTTTGCTTTGGTTGTTGGTCTAATTTCCTGTTCCCCTTTTCCTGGGGAAACGTGTAGCTTTTTGGGACAGCGCTTGTTTTGTTTAGTGTAAAGCAGTGTTTTGTTTAGGTTTCTTTTGGTGGTCCTGTACCAATTGCTTGGGTGGACAGTAGAGCAAGTCTACAAGGACCGTCCGTCGGGAGTGTTTTTCTTTTTGATATGATATACAAAGCCTTGGACTTTGCTGCTGCTGCTGCTCGCATCGTTTGCGGGCATTTCTTTTCCTCTTGGTTCTCTCTTATCCTTTCGTGTTGAGCATCCTCTATGCCCCCCTTGCTAAAAAAAAAAAACAAAAAACAAAAGTTTACTTGCCCTCGTTGTCATGAATCGAATTGATCCCGATTTCACTACGGTTTAGCTTGGTTACTGGTGTGTGGCGATATGCAATGGAAAGAGAGGGTCTTGTTTGTGCTCTCGGGCATTTTTCGAGGTGTTTTAACTAGGAAATATATGCATTTTAAAGTATTAATTATGCATATCAAGAAAACTGTCTATTTAGTGGAGGTTGTAATACTTTTTATTTGATTTCTACGAAATTGTCCCGAAATCAATTTTTATCAAAATCCTATTTATACTCAAATCTTAATGCGGTATTTGGCAATTTACAAAAGGCCGAAAGATCATAGGACGAGGGCGAGCACAAGAGAGGCTTTCATAAAGAACCAATATAAATTAAAGTAAGTATGATTTTCAATTTGCAATTATGATTACAAAAGTATATATGATAAATTTTTCTGGGGAAAAGTGACAAAAAAGTCATAAACCTTTTGCCTTTGTGCCGATTTAGTCCTAAACCTTTTTTTTTTAGTGCCGATTCGGTCTTAAACCTTTTTACGTTGTGCCAATTCAATCATTTCCGGTCAATTTTGGCCGGATTTTGGCTTATTTGGACGTCGGCCGGCCGACGTGGACAATTTTTAATAATATTTTAATCTTTTTGAATTTTGAATTTTTTTATTCTTTTTCTTTTTTTCTTTTTCCTCCAGCCGGTCGCCGAAGTCTGGTGACCGGCCAGAGGCGACGGCCGACGAGGGCGAGGTCATCCTCGCCGGCCACCTCGCGGGCGAGGGTCGAGCCTCGCCGGCCATGGGCGAGGCTTGCCCTCGCCGGATCCGACGAGGCAAGCCTCGCCCATGGCCGGCAAGGCTTGACCTCGCTAGATTCGGCCACCGGCCATGGGCGAGGCTCCCCCTTGCCGGATTTGACGAGGCGAGCCTCGCCCATGGCCGCCTCGCCGGATCCGACCATGGGCGAGGCTTGCCCTCGGCGGGCCATGGGCGGGGCTCGCCCTCGCCGCCTAGCACGAGGCTCGACCCTCGCCGGTCGGCAAGGTCAAGGCCGACCTCGCCGGCCGTCGCCTCGGCGGTCGCCGGACCTCGGCGACCGGGCCGGAGGAAAAAGACAAAAAGAAAAAAAAAAATAAAGAATAAGAATAAAAATAAAAATAAAAAATTCAAAAATATTAAAATATTATTAAAAGTTGTTCACGTCGGCGCCATTAGCCACGTCGTACAATTAAGCATCCAGGTTAGCAAAATCCGGCCAAAATTGGCCGGAAAGGACTGAATTGCAACAATGTAAAAATTTTTAGGACTGAATCGGTACTAAAAAAATGTTTAGGACTAAATCGGCACAAACGCAAAATGTTTAGGACTTTTTTGCACTTTTCCCAATTATTCTGCCCCTAGATATATGTTCACTATAATAAAATAATTGCATTGAAAAAGTTAAGTAAAATATATATGGCCAACCATAATTATAGTCGGGCATAAGATATTATAACCTGTTCTCGTAAATTAAATTAATCTATCATTTGTGCTTTTCAAGACGATTACAACATAGGAAATTGGGTCTTGATAACGAGGAAAATGATTCATAGCTATGTCGGTCATTTTGGTCCAAGTGGGCTCTCAAATCCTTGAGTAACGTGTAAAAGCTATCATCTAATTTTCTTGGGAAGGTATTATAGTTATTACAAAACTATCTTTACTTGTTTTCCTAGGACAATATAGGAAATAAGTTAAGAAAGATAACTAAAATATACGTATGATAATATTTTTGTTCTTAGGAATAACTTCTATTCAAAAATAATTTTTTATATTTCTATTCCCTAAACAAGCTTATGAGTAGAATAACGCTTTTGGTAACTGCATAGAATTTCTATTTCTGAAATAGAAAAATAATATAAATGCTTTCAATATGACCCTAAAAATTTCTATTTCCAATTTTTTCATTTAATTATGAAAATGTCAATGGAGACTTAAAAAGTCATGTATGAATAAAACTGGAATTTTATAAAGATTTAACTGATCAAAATATTCTAAGATGGCTTCGCATAATCCAACGTAATAGTTAGTCAAAGATGGATGGCTGGAAATAGCAGTAAAGAGTCCCATTGGCTTATAACTCACAATATGATGGGGTTGATAGTAAATATTTGGGTATTACAATAAACATGTGTATAGGCCTATTGAACTTTTTTTTTTTGGTGGAATTGCAAGAAGAACAAGCATTTTTTGGTGGAGGCGATCTTAAAGTTGGTGTGCTTATTTGCACAAACTCATCAAACCTTCAAGCAAATGGCGTTGGAAATCTATAGAACACATGCTTATTCAATTGCTATGACCACAAGACAAATGGTAGTGCAAAAACTTATTCAGAGCCATCGGATTTTATTAATACAGAATTGCAAATGATCTCATAGGATCTCTCTAGTAGAATCTTAAGTGAAGAAGATGTCTTCTCTCAGTGGGGTCGCCAAACTGTCCTAACATAGCATTTTCAAACTACATTCAAAAATCCATATTGTAAAGCCTAAGAGCTTATTCAATTTTGAATCTAATTTTCATCCAAAAAATTTCAGATTTTTTTATGCACTAATTTAAAACTAGTTAATACTAAAATCTAGTAAAATTACTCAAAATCTAATTTCTAATTTCTTTCCTAAATTTCTGAAATTTTTAATTTTTTTATTCCAGAAAATGAGGACTTGGATCAAGTTAGGAGACTTGGTCTGGATTTGTGTCTTCCCCAGACTTTGTGTTAATTGAGTAAGGACGAGTATTAGGTCATGTTGAGCTTGTTTCTCCAAAATGAACTCGTTTCTTCTTTGGTTCCCGAGAACAAAAAGGTATTTTTTTTTTAACTTTTTATTTTTGTTCCAAATTTATTTTTTGGCCACATTTTTTTTATGACTTAACCCTCGACCTCCGAGAAGGGGTCAGTGGGTCCCCCACGATGGGGAAGACTTATCAGCGGAGCCACTGCGGCCGGTGGTTATTTTTTGGCCACTTTTCTATCTTGGAGATTAGAAAATTTAATTGAGATACACAAACGGATTTATGTTTTTTCTCTTCCGAAGAATAAAAGAACAAAAAAATAAAGAAATAGAAACGTTACCAAATACGCATTAAATGTTCAAAACACCTTTGGAATTTTTATTGATATTAAGATCAAAGCCTAATTTATTTTATAATCACATTCCTGAAAAACAATCATACACAATATTTATACTTAATGGATGAAAATAATAATAGTTTTCGTGTCTAACTATAATTATAGTGTCTGATATATAGCTTACTAGCTTTCTTTCAATATCTTTTTTTTTAATCATAAATTATATCAAAATGCATACTTTGCAATCATTACTGGCGAACTTAAAAATCACAGTAACTCTTATTTGATATCGGTTCTTTCATAAGAGCATCATTTTTTTTCGGACCTTTAGTTTTTTCGCCTCTTATATAGATATTTAGTTAAAAAATACAATATCATTTAAAAATACAATGATCATAATTCAATTAAAGATCCACACCATCAAATTTTTTAGGCTTTACTTATCTACCAATTGAAACCATGATTATGACTTACTTTTAATTATAGTCTAAAATATGTAATAGCAATTTGATCTACAAATATTTCATTAGATGTTTGTCATTTATAATTTAATTTATAATAAGTTTTGACTATAAAGACATAACAAACTTAATTTCAACTTATACAACCAATCATATTAGTTGTTTCGGAACTGTTTTGATCAAATATAATCATCCAATTTAATTTGATAAACCGTTCATTATTAATAAAAATCGTATTGTGATGATTGACTTATTTGGTTTATAATTAATTATTAAAAATGCAAGGTCATTTATGTTCAATTCGTTCCTAAACCGAACTACAAAATCCATCCCTAAGCCGGTTTAAAAATCATCAATTTCACTTCAGTTTGAATGGGTTCAAACGAACCAATGTATGGTCGGTCATTGCTAGTTATTGCATATGCACAACTACAGTTACTCCATAGCAGAACTCCAGCACAAACATCGAACGACTAGTCGGGCTAAAAGCCTAAAACCACAAATTTTCTTTTGGTGCTAGACAAGTACAGAATCACGCGACCAATTGATCATTAATAAAATCAAATGCCTGAATCGAACAAATCATGATATTACCACTCATCATCAGATCAAAGTCAAATTACAATTAGCTGGAGGTCCAGTAAAAACTCAGTATATAGGGACTTAAAAGAATACAAGGGAAGTGCGAACCAAACTGAAGGAAACAATCAATCTCTCATACATGATTCGAATGGCCAGTATTCATGCAAATCCAACCAAGAACTGCAGATGAACCAGACAGAAGTCCAATGGTGTGGACAGAGGCTTGTATTCTCTGAAAGGAAAGCTTTGTCTCGGTGACTGACTGAGTCTCTTTCGCTTGTCAAGCTCGGTCTTATTTTTTTTCTGTTCATAGTAAAGAATGTACATCATCGATGACTCTGGCGAACAAAGGCCTGTGGCAAATCACAAAGTTAATATGGCTACATAAGCAGCTGCTGTTCTTCTGCGTTTTGAACCCCAGCAAACCTCTAACTTGGCTATCTTCTTTTTGGTTCCCAGATATCCTTGACAGTTTTGAGATCCACAGCGGCACTCCACCTCGGGACCAAATTGTACAAATCTTTACAGAGGGAAATAGAATAGTTAAGAAGCCATTACAGGAGCTTTTAACTTATTTAATTTAAGTGGAGTAAGGTAAAAGCACATCTATGAATGTTATTTCAAGGCTGCACAAGCAAAAACATGGATCATACTTTTTAAGTTTTCGATCAATAAAGCCTCACTAACCTGTAATCATATGTTAGCGGCTCACCAACTTTAATTGACCGAGCCGCAAAAACACCCACCCTTGTTTCCCCCTCCACTTGCCTGAAAAAGTCAACTTATTGAGTCCCAGAGTTCAAAGATTGTGGAACGGTATCCCCATTAGAGAGAGAAGCCATTGCCAACAGGAAAGACTATAAAACCAGACAAGAACTGTCTATTTGATGTCTCATTAGATGAACCAGAGGCATGAGAGGATTGCTGGATGTGAGGAAGAGACTTTGAACTGTTTGGGGAAACTAACTGCCATGTAAAACTGATATTTACTGAATACTGATGCCTTTCCTCAGGCCAAGTGGCACGTGAAAGTTTTAAGTTTGTCTATACTAGAAAGCTCAAGCCAGAAATATTTTTTTGACTCCTATATAACGCATGTTAGTCTCACTTTTATTTAAGAAGCCTGAAAGAAGACAGTTGCTGATGTAACATTTGATATACTTAACACATAATAGAATAGTCAAATATGACATTTGTAATGTTAAATCACAAGGACTAAGGAAGCATCATATAACATTCTGTAGAGACTGTGCCTCTCGGTTGACAGACCAGGTAAAATTGAATCTAGAAATTCCTAGCCAGGAAAATTGTTTGATTTGACAAAAGCACGGGAAACTTTTTAATGCTAACATATATAGTGAGTAGAAACTTAAGAAATTTTTTTCGTAGAAATGACAAAACAGCAATAGAATCATGTAGTGGAATTGACCAAACTAACCACTTCTCCAGGAAACAGTTAGGATCGCAGCCGTGGTTAAGAAAGCGAGATGCATTTCCCTTGAATGTTGCATCAATTGTGAAGTCCTTTCGTACCTCACACATGTAGAAATTCTTCATGCCTCTGAATTTCATATCCCAAAGCCTTTTTTCACATAAAGCATCATCGATAACTGAAGCAGGGAGGGTGACTGATGAAGTAAGTAAATTGAAGAACAATCTAAACAATCAGCTATTTAAGAGTAGACAAATAAGAAAATTCATTATGAGCAAATGATAGCAAAGCTGCCAAATAAGTGACTGATGATATTACAAAGTTCAAGAAAATCTCTAAGAGGCCCTAACCCAAGGTCTTTAGTCTTCAAGGAAAAGAAAGATCAAGTTGAATATCCCTTAAAGGCCAATTTGATTCATGAAAAGGGTTTCAATTTTTTTTCCTTTAAGTGAAAATGAAAACAGATTTTTTTTTCTATTTTCAGTTCTCTGTTTTCTTAAAAAACATATTTGGTTACTGGAAAATTTAATTAGATATGAAAATCTTGAATAAGTACGTGTTTTCAAATTTCTGGTTCCATCAAGTTACACTAAAAGAATACATGTTGCTTTGATTTTAACATAAATTGCTAAACCAAAATTAATTCCCTGAAAAACTGTTGAGAAAATTTTTGTTTTATTTTTTCTACTTCATCTTTCTCTTTCCTTTTCTTATATTTTCAACTATAACGCTCAGGATACTTTTGCTGATCTTTAGAATCTTATGCAATTGACATAATAAAACCCTTGATGTGGAAGCTTTCTCCATAAACATGGCTATGGCGAGTCTGTGATAATGGTTAAGCACTTCTCTCTATCACAAGTTGATTGACATAAGAAGTTGCAGTTGCCATGAAGAAGACCAACTCAGTCCGGAATGAAACATGGGAATTCTGTTTTGACTGAATGTTGTGAAAACAGGAAAAAGGTGTTTTTTTTATCCTCCAGCCTATACATAAAAAAAACCTACTGCATTTTAAATTGAAAATATGTCCAAAACCATCCCAAACACATTTTCATGGTGTTCTGTCGTTCTTAAATGAGAAAGAAAATGAAAATTTCGAAAACTTGCATATGCCAAACAGGCTATAAAATCTACATTAATGACAAAATGAAACAGCAACAAAGAGGCCTATACTCAATCTGGCATAGATGTTACATAAACCTCACCAATATAAAGATGAGACAAACACCAATGATCTTGACTACCGACAATCCAGGCAAGAAAAAAGATGAGAAAAACACCATTGATATTAGCCACAAACATTGTTTACCTTCTCCGATATATTCAATGATAAATTCCCCTTTATTTATGGATTCAGCTGCCTCTACACCCCAACCACAAGATTCTGTCTGACATGGAAAATAATATTTTCCATTTAAGTCATTGAATACAGAACTTCAATGAATAATGAAAGTACGATTGCAAAATAATGTATCTTCTCATTCTTAGAAACAATACACTCAACAGATAAATTAATTCAGTGTAACTGAAGATACTATCTTACCTTAACGATCTTTATCTTCTTGTCCTTCCGAAATGGCCTGTTGTTGCAATTTTCTGGGCAACGACAAGCCTTTGAGCAGCTTATGCATTGGACCCTATCAGAAAAGTTATATATGCATCATTGGCTGGGACAGAACTCAAAGAAAATAATGCTCTACGAGTAATTGATAAAGCATACTATCAGAATAGAAACTTTACAAACACAATTTTGAATCACATTTACCCCTAACTCACTCCTAGAGTACACCATAGTTAGAGTCCAAATGACCAGATAATCTCATGCAAGACTAAATTTCCACAAATAATCTCATGCAAGACTAAATTTCCACAACCTTAGGCTGATTGAAGCAGTTCAATGACAGTACTATCAGCTAATTTGTCATTGACCAATTTCTACGCTATTGTTATTAATGTCATGTATTCCTTGCCCAGTAAATCATCCTAATAAACACTAGAACAGCACTTGGACTTAAGATAGTGAATCAACAAAGGCATTCTAGGATGCACCATTGCAGTCTGCTTGGCTACCCATAAAATGCCGTTAAGTCATGAGGCACATGAACAATACAAGATGCACATTTATCAAATAGAGCGAAAATTCTATAAATCAGTGAGATGGAAGAACTTGATTTCTGGTTTCCGAGGCCCCCTAAAATGTGTTGACAATAAAAGGCAGAGTGTGCTATCAAATTTCTTAACTAAAGAAGCTAAATGCGGGGATGTTGCAGTGACCTCCCCATGCATCCCCAATTTCTCCTCCCTCCCTCTGTGAGTGTGGAGAAGTACAGAAAAATTAATTAAGCTGCTTTCCAACCATCAATGAAAAGAGACATACACTACATTTAAGAGTCTAGTGTTCATTCCCAAGTACCCAGCCTAAGGCTGTCACTAATAAAGCTACATATGTGAAAATTAATATGGTATTAATGTATAATTCTTGCAGACTGTAAAATTCATTAATCGCTTTTAATGTTGTATGAGACGAAGATCCCCAATATGAGTGCAGGAAGGACGGTTGTAACACTGGAGTAGGCAGAAAGATCCTTACTAATACCTGCACACACAATCATCAGAGCACATGGAACTGCAACTTGAGCATCCAATACCATCACCAACATCGTCACGCTTCTTTCTGATAAGATAAATATCTGATTCCAGTAAAGGCCAGTATCATACAAGTGATGACTGCAACAATGACGGGTGAATAAAACATCAACCAGTATGGATCCTCCATATCTTTTGTCATCCAGAATTCTCCACTATAACATTTCTCTGTAATTGCCAACATGAACGAGTACTCTAAACAATATAACACAATACAACACAAAGGATACTTCGCCTAATGTGCACGTATGGAGGTGGCTCCATCTTATTTTCAATCATGTCTTTCATTGTTATGTCAAACTTAAACTCCTCTTCATCATAAGGTGTAGGTAAGCGACTGAAAATTTCCTACAGTAGCAAGTATATAAAAGTTAGCATCCCAGGGGTAGCACTTAGAAAGATCAATAAGCAACTTCCAATCATTCGGACATCAGACTGCAAAAGAACTGGTCTATTTACTGCTGTATGGCTATCTAGCAGAACTTGGATGAACATAAACTCATCAAACATAAAAAGTAAGGTTAATAGTGTTGGGACACATGCATATTAGGGCAGGATAAGCAAAACTTGTATTGGAACAGATATATAAATTGTCTACAAAGACTACCTAATGTCATTTCAAGTGGAATAGACACTATGGACATAAGAGCTGCACTCAATATCAGTTCTAGGGAATATATACATTAACCACAATATAGTTTGCAAGTACATGTAACAACCTACCTACAGGCTACAAAGCATTAAAATGTCCTTAGGAGGAAGGAGGAACAAGATGATAATATGTGAAAACAGCAATTTCCATGGCAACTGTAGAAATGAAAAAACTAGAATGTAAAGATTTTTGTTGAGAAACAATGGGAAATCTTGTCAAAAGAGATGAAAGAACAGATGATTAGAGCACACATAGCTGTTGTTCCACTGTCTCCACAAGGGAAGACATACCTTATCACCATTTCACTTGGTAGATGCAGCACGCAGAATACTAAGTGCCAGTAGTGCTTGTATTTTCAATTTAGTTTGCAGGAATTAGATATGTATAACATACAATGCCAAAATGGACGTCTGCTTACACTCAGTGGATCTGAAAATGGTGTTCATGAAAAGCCAAAATGACTGCATTCAGGAAATACCTAACAGAACATTCATTAAGTCCGTGCATAATTCTTTACAATTGTATTTTTGGAAGTGCAGTTTCATTGGATTTCAATCCCATGCCATACCAATGAGTTTGTAATGTTCACTAGGTGCCATAGTTGAATCATAATATATGAAACTACCCCATATAACTTAATATCAAGGTTCTCCAATGGCTAACCTCTATGTCTGATGTCGAAACAGCATGCTGCTCATTCAACAAACATGTAATCCTGTCAGCCAACCCGACCAGTAAACTATAGGAATAATATAGAACTTCAGAACGAAATACAGATAAACTTAAGAAAAATTTGAGGCAACTTGATTGTGGAAAGAGAAAAGGAAAATGGGCTAGAAATTTTAAATATTTGAACCATTGAATATTGTCTAAAACTACTACATTGTGGAGTAGCATGAAAAGGGTTAATAGAGCTTCATACTCTTCGAATGAAAACATCCTAAAGTGGTTTTGTCAAATAGCTTCACCAGAAAAATAACCTCTCTGATGAAGCAAAGAGATTGACCTTCTTAACCAACCGTGAATTAGTCAGATGCCTCCAACAGACAGCTCGACCTGGTGGATTCTTCAAATGCATCACCTTTTCTGGCCATGCCGCACACTTATAATGTGAGGCTAATGTGCACAGCACACATCGCCAGTGTGGTTGTCTCTGTTTGCAGATGAAGCATGCCTTCACGAATAAAACACATATGTATAGAACAAAAAAATTACTTGCAGACCATGCAAAGGAAAACGACATGTAACTCGCTAAATTAAATAATAAAATGGGCAAAGCATCAAATTGTAGAAGAAAAGGAGATCTTACATGTTGTGGACACTTGAAATTCTTCAAATTGGATACCCCGAGCCTTTCCTTTGCACATGACGAGTGATAGGTCCCATCACAACCACGAACTACACAATGCAACTCCTCATCGGGGAATATAAAATGATGGCAAATGATGCATTTCGCCTGATACAGAGTGAAATGTCATTCAAGCAAGACCATGCTCATGACTGGAAAGCCCTCTCACGCTCTATCATCCACAAAAAAAAAAAAAGGAACAGAGACCGGCAGAAAAACCTTTGCAGCACTACTCATTTGTCGCTGCAGAATTGAGTTAAGTTGTTTGCAAATAGGCTTTTTTCTATCGTTCGAAAATCGACCCATATAAAGGCCTAAACAGTGACTCAATTATCACAGTAAAAATTGATCAGAGGCTACCATGGTTCATGTAACAGTAAGTCTCAAGTACATAAAGCAATTATCCTAACATAGATAAACCTCAGCGAACTGCTAAAGACGACGAATGCAATTCAAAGAACTACATCAACTCGCGGAGTCAGCCACATTTCCCCGCCTACCCAGCTCCAACCAACAAGCAAAGAGAAATCGAAGAAAGAAAACGAACGCCGGGGGGCAGAGATTACCGAGCTCTCACCATTCTCTTGGCGCCGACGAGGAACGGGAGGAAGCACCGGGACCGCGCCTCGCCCGACCCCACCTTCCGCTCGGCCCAGTCCCCGACGTGATCCTCCAGCGTCCGCGCCGCGTTCCTCCGCGGCGGCGCGGCGGCGCCCCCGTTCTGCGAGTGCCGGTTCCTCTCCCGCGCCGGCTCGCGGTCGGGGACTCCACCTAGGGTTTTCGGCGGGTGCGGGAGCGGGGCCTCGGCGGAGCCGCGAGGAGGGGCCGATTTGAGGCCCGAGCCGCCGCCGGAGCCGCCGCCGCGAGCGACGGCGAGAGGCGAGGAGAGGGAGGACGGGTTGCAGCCCAGGTCCGGCATGGCTCCCGCCTCGTCTCGGTTACGGAGGAGGAACCCTAGACGGATCGGGCGAACGTGTCTGAACGAGTTGAGGAGAGAGAGGGAGAGAGGAGGAGAGAGAAAGAGGGGAGGGAGCGGGGAAGGGAGGGAGCGGGGAAGGGAGGGAGGGGTTTTTGGGTTTTGGCGGGAAACGGGATTTCGTTCTTTTTTTATTTTTCATTTTTTATCATTTGGGCGGTGTGGATTTTTACGGGGCGGGGGGGGTTTCGGATTTGGCGTATCCGCGAGATTGCCACGGGCTTTTAGAGAGGGGCAAAGATTAGGGGCGAGTTATGATTTAGGTTGGGCCAGTCTAGCACTTAATATAAAGACTAACCCGCATGGTGTTCGTGCTCAATTTTTGGGATGGAGAACCGATTCTATTGAGCTTGGGATCGAGGATCAGACCGACCTTATAGTTCGATCCGGTTTGGTTCCGAAGTCAACTTGGGACTAAACGGTTTTTTTTTTTAAATTTCTTAAAGGAACAAACATATTATTTCGAATTATATATATCCATAAACAATACGACATTAAGCAATTAAACTATAAATTTCGATACATATCAAACATAAATATAAGATAATGTAGCAATAAAAATTTGCTTTTGCTAAAAGCGACAAGCCATAAAAGTGAACACATGAGATGAGGGAATAGAGGCGAGTGGCGACCGACAAGGTGAGCGAGGTCAAGGTGGGCAAGCCAAGCTAAGGTGAGTGAAGAGGGTTTCTTTTTTTTTTCTTCTTTTTCGTTGAACTAGGATTGTTTCTTTCTACTTTTTAAGTTACACAACAAATTGAACTATGAAGAAAATGAAGGAGGAGGTGCTAGAATTTAGAGTAGACAAAAGCATATAAGGTTTAGGTTGAACCAACCTTAAATTATTAAGACTAATGACCAACCCCCACGGTACATAGTCCGGCGGTTCCAAGACCAAGGATCGATCCAGTCCCCTTGAGAATCGGACTAGGACCAACCGGGTTGGGCCAACCCAAGTCAATCTAGGATTGACTTTGGACCAATGCTCACCCTTAGCAAAGATAGGGTTGAGCAAGACGGACCAAGTTGGCTACTTCCTTGGGAATGCCGACCTAGTTCCCAAATTCTAAAAGTGAAATTGGTGTCTAAACGGTCCGGTTTTCTATTCCAAGGGGAGAATCGGGTCGAATCGGATTGCCTATACTGATTGTTTTTTTACTTATTTTTTGAAATGTCTCACGTATGCTTTCTCTCCTCTTTCGATTTTTCCCTTTCATCGCACGATGCTCAATCCTACTCCTCTTTCAGTCTTTCCTTTTTTCTAGGTCTCCTTCACCTCTCATGGAGTCGAGACATTTTTTCATTTGAATCCGACTAGTTTCATTGGACTGCTGGGAAACCATCCCTGGCTCCCGAAAAATGGGAACAAGTCCATCCGAACCAGTTTCCGATTTTAGGGTGAAACTAGATTGAGAACCGATCATCAGTAGGCAAAGATGAGAGGAAGCGTGTGATATTTTTGATATGGCCATATTTCTTTATCCGTCTGAATACCTTCTGATGAAGTTCCTTAGACGAATCATTTAGAAGTCAATTTACTCTTTTGCAGAAAAGCGACCTATCGGAGAATAATCTGATCTGTTTGAGCAAAGGAATGGATAAGAATCGTTTTTTTTTTAATAAATATATTGAACTTTCGAAATGTGGGAGTTACTTCCTGGAGACTTTCTTCAGCCTCGAACGCTGCCGTGAATAATTCCGATTACCCCGACCGGAGGCTTGTTGACTATCGGCTAGACTGAACCTTTCCGGGCCCAAACTCGGTGCTTGAGAGCCGAGGATGGATCCTTGACGACCAAACTCTGTGCATGAACGTTCGACCAAGTCTCCTGTATAAGGTCCATGGCCATCGGACTAGAGATCCTGACAGTCGGGGACGTGTTTCGACCGAGCAAACTCGAGTCCTCACGCTACCAAATGGCCGGGCCATCAGGCCCTTTTAAGAGCATATAAAGATTTCCAATCAATAAAAGCCAAAACATCAAAAAAGAAATAATTCAAGAAAATAATCTAAAAAGTCCTAAACTTTTTAATTAAGCATATTCAGTCCTAAGCCTATTGTACGACGATTAATTCAATCCTAAACCCTTTAATGCTACTAATTGAGTCTTAAACCTTTTAACGATTTGCTAATGTAGTTATTCTAAGTGATCTTGGCTGAAAATCGCTAACATAGAGATTGAGTTAGTATCAGCCATTCTATGTGGCATAATTAACACTGACGGACATTTTTTTAAAATTTTATGAAATTATTTCTCTATTTTTTTGTCTCTTTTTTCTTTTTCCCTATTTCCCTCCACCAATGGTTGGGTCACCCGTGCCGGACTTTGGCAAGGGTCGTTGATGGCCAGCAATTGGCGAAGGGAAATAGAGAAAAAAGAATAAAGAACAACAATCTCAAATTTAAAACAACATATCTGAATTCTATAATCCAACAAAACGTAAGAATACATCTCCAATGTATACCTAAAATTCAACTACTAAAAGTTTCTTGCTATCAACACTCTCGTTTTGTTTGTTGCTAACTAAAAAACTTGAAATGACTGTAATAAAAAGGATGAGCAACCACAACTTAGTAAGTAGTATTGCCCATTATGCGTATTGACCACGTAAAGTCAAAAACTTATAATCTCAAATCCATTATCTTTGAGCTGGGATCCTTTCCTTGCTCTTGTTTTATTGTAATGTGCCGTTTGTTTTGCTTGTTAAAAGCCTTTTTGGGTGTTTTTGCCGTTGTTTTGGGTTTGCCTTCGGTTATTTTACCTTGGCATCCTTCCACTCGCTATGACTTTTGTCTTTGTGAGTGTAAGTTTTTGGTGCCGAGTTCTTGCTTTATAGCTATATATAACTCTTTGGTTTAAAGTCAATATAATCTTACTTTTTACCAAAAAAAAAAAGGAGTTATATCTTATCCACATAACTTTATACATATCGGATTACTCATTTTAAATCAACATCAAATCATATATCAATGGTTCATTCCATGGATCAATCTTACATCCCATCACGTCTTAAGGTCTTAGAGGTGGTTCTCATGAGACTTACATCATTATGTAGTGCTTAGCCCTCGAGTAGTAGAAGGCCTTAGAGGTGACTCTCACGGGACTTGATTTTTGTGTAGCACTTAGCCCTTGTATAGTAAATCTCTTATCACATTACATGTCAAGGTCATAAAGGAGGCTCCCATGAGACTCCCTTTATCATGTAACATTTAACCCTTGAGTAGTACAAGGTTTTAGAGGTGGCTTCTACGGGACTTGATCCATGTGTAGCATTGAGCCCTTGTGCAATCAATCTTATGTCACATGGCTCCTACAACTTAGCTCTTGAGTCGTACAAGCCCTTAGAAGTGACTCCCATGAAAATTAATCCCCGTGCAGCAGTTAGCCCTTATATAGTATGCATAATCCTCTTCACTAAATTCACCAATATCCCAACAATTTGCATAATCAAAATCATAATCTGTATCGTAAATGGACTTTTCAAACCAAATCATATAACATTTCATAACGGAATACTTTTCATAAACCAAAATTAATATTCTTTCATAACTCATTTCATCAATTAGGATATGTTTAGTAAAACATATCTCAATTCATTTAAGAGTTCAATTCATAGATTCGATTGACAAAGTAGTATATATGTAGAACCTTTTACAATATATTTACTGAAACATTTCTCAAACCATTCACAAATGCAAAATGTAATGAATGCTTGATATAGATTTTTATTGAACAAAATGCCATAAACAACACTTTCACCTTTTAACCAAATCATACTTTGCACATAATATATCTGATCCTTTTTCTTTTTCAAAATATGAGTTTAGAAATTCAAAAAAGAGATGGCGTTGCTCACCTAAATATGTCTCAAACCAAATAACAATGCTCATTGGAATCAACAAACTCGTAATCCTATCATATAAGCGAGAAATAATATGAAAACCAAATAAAATAATATCTCAACTATGACTTGGCTAAACTAACTTTAAACATTGACAAAATTATTCTCACGTGTCAACAAATCACTCACTTAAGGTGATTATTCAATGCTATTCACAACACGGAGCTTGAATGTAGAACTTAAGAATTTTGTTCTACTAAACTGTTGCTTCAAATCAACATCGATCAAACCCCATGGCTCTACAACATTATTAATCCATGATTTCCATGAAATGCTACAACTTAAAAACTCCAAAATTGGATTTCATGGTTCAAATATCACACAATTTCTATTTTAAGCCTTAATTTTGAAAAATACTTCGATGAGGTGAAGAAAGTGCGTAAATCCTTACTAAGTGTTGCGATATGTAATTGATTTAACTTGAAACCTTTGTAACTAGTACGAGCAAAACGCCTCCCCTTTTTCCCCTTTCTTCTTCTTCTTCCATTCTTTTCTCTTTTTTCTTCTTTCCCTTTCCCTTGTTCGTGTGTTCACTACTCTACCCTTTATATAAGCTGAAGTGCACCCTTTCACTTCTTCTCTAGACTTTTCAAAATTTTCTTTTGCACGGGTCCCACCACTAACTCGAATATCACAAAAATTACTAAGAAATTAACTATAAGCTACTCTCACTGCCAGCAATTCTCGTGGTGTTTGTTTGGTGTGGTACGAGGTAGACATTTTCCATAGAGTAGGAAAGTTGAAATAATCTTTAATAATACATTAATTCCATACGAGCATCACTTTATTTTAGGACATGAGGAAAAGCAGAAAAAGATAAAGAACAAAAGTCATGCAAAGTATAGAAAAGAGGAGATGAGACTATTTTTTTAATGGCGCGTTTAGTAATCATTCTGTTTCCAGGAACAATTTATGGGCAAAAGAACGCGTTTGGTAACTGTACAAAATTTCTATTCTCGGGATAAAAATGCGTTTGGTAGGATTTTTAATTTCTTTAATTTCTTTTAATATTATATTTTAATATTTTTCATTTTATTTTTTATTTTTTATTTTCCCTTTTTTCTGCTTCTTCCTCCTTCTTTGTGGCTTTGGCCGTCGTGGCCGGCAACTAGCTAGGTGAGGTCCAGTGAGCTTGCCGGGCCATGGTGAGCCTCCGCCTCGCCAGATTTAGGCAAGGCTAGGCCTCTCTAGGCTAGGGCGAGACTGAGCCTTGTGTCGCCTGGGTGAGGTCAAGCCTCGGCTAGCCCGGAGACCAAGCCTCACTAGCGGCTAGGCGAGCCTCCGACAAGTTTGTCGAACCTTGCCCAATCGATCGCTAGAGGAGGCAGCGGTGGCGATGGCCAGTGACCAGCTGGGACTAGGAAGAAGAAAAAGAAGAGAGAAGGAGAAAAGAAAGAAAAGAAAAGAAAAGAAAATTAGGCTTGATTATTGAAATTGTTCCCGAAAATAAGAAGCAACTTTTTCTACTTTTTAATTCTGTTCCAAATTTATTTATGGGAACAAAACATAGATTTTTGTTTTCGGGAGCGAAAATTTTACCAAACAGATTTCTATTTTTTTTTTTTTTTCGAGGAATAAAATGATATAATCAATTGTTCCGGGAATGGTTACCAAACAAGGCCTAAGAGATCTATTTTTCTTGGAGTGATTCTCAGCAATTCGCTTGTCATTTTCATTGTTTCGGAGACCCTTAATTAATAAATATAGAAATGTCTATGAACGGCCCTTCATTCTCAACGGCTTACTTTAACATCGTTTTCTTTCTTTGCATCAACTGAGAATGGATAGGCTCCTGAACTCCATCGTCCAATTCTCTCTGATGAAGAGTCAAATCGCTTGCCTCAATTCAATATGCTGCGTTATTTACCTCAAGCCCAATTCGAGGAGTTCAAGGACTAGGATTCTGAAATGATGTCGCTTGAGGAAGAGTGGAAGAAGTACAGATTGCTGGCATACGAGGAAGAAGTTCCTAAAGACCTGTAAGAACTCGTACTCTGTGAAATAAAGGCGGTGGAGCATCAGTGATGCATTGAGCCCTTCATTGAGAGAGGCGAATGTAATGGCTCATCACCGCCCAGATCAGCAGGAGGATCGCCATTTGGCACATTGCTACTAGCATTTTGTTACCGACTAGATGATGCTGACACAAGCAGAGAAGCTTCTCTCCAAATAATGAGCAAATGGTTCTCACGTCACATGATGCGGTTAATCTCCTCGAAATGCCATTAGTTCCTTCTGGCCTTCTATCCATAAGCATGCATGCAAGGTCATCAAGACGCTCTTCCGTAAAGTTCTTGCTGGACCAACTTTCAGCCTGCCTATTCCTACATAAGACCGAACTCAGTGAAGATGTTGCCTCGGAGGTGAAAGATCACAACACGGGATTTCTATGTTGAGGTGATTTATCTATGATTGCAAATTACCAACTTATATTTAGAAGTCATATCTATTTGAAATAATTCTGTTTTACTTTCGATGAATGTGATTTGCCATTACTAAGTTGGAAATTTGCAACCTTAAATGGGTTATCTCAACTCATTGCATTAGAATGGTAAAGTCGAGCAACCAAGAGACGAAGGAGAATTGCTAAAAGAGTCGAGTGAGTTGGCCTCCAAGATTTGCAACTAAGTTACAAGTAGAACACATGAATGAATCAATCAATGAGTTTTCTAAACACACATGCCAAAATTGAACCTATCCGTCTTATAAGCTAGGAGGAGCCAAATGAGAGTAATAAACTCCCTACCTCTCATGAGCTATTGTGCATGGCTATCCAAATCACAGTGATATGCAGCGTAACACAGCATCTCTGTCCACACACAGTTGATGATTTCCAATTTTTTCTCTTGCGTCAACAATTTCCTTGAGAGTTGCTGTGCATCGGGCAATATGAGTCATCCTAGTTCAATCACGGGATCTTCCGGCTTTTTGGCGGTATGGTCAGGGAGTTTGACAGTTTGTAGAAATTGGCAGGCTGAATGTTCGTCCTTCATTTCCAGTTTCAAATCCTGGAGCTTCTTGATGACTATGCATACATGCTCATAGATAACTTGCCCGGAAGGAACTGATAGCATTTCGGGGAGATTAACCAGGAGATGCATCATGTATTCTGAGATCCATTTGCTTTTTTCTTTAAGAGAAGCTTCACCACTTTTGTCAGCATCATCTAATTGTTAACAAATGCTAGTGGTAGCAAATGCTTAATGTTAACATGAGCTATCAATTAGGGCCTCAATAGGAAAGTTTTTCTATTTAAGGTCTTTGTATATATGTATCTTCTGATTTGTAGGAGATCTCCAGATTTGTAGTGATTTGTAGGAGATCTCCTGAGTTATAGGAGATTCTAGAGTGGCTTACGTCGGTGTATATATGAGTGGTTATATTCTTGTAAAAATGTAGAACATAGAAGAAAAAAATAGTTTACTGCTCAACATGGTATCAGAGCAAATGATTTAGGGACTTCTTGTTCTGATCACGATCCGAATTTCTTGCTGTGGCGTAGCCGCGCGGTGGTTTCGTGCAGATTGCCATGCTGACTGCACCTTTTATCGGGATTCATGGTAGATGATAATCCACCCATCGAGATAGTTCCTCCGGCTCCAGCGAAAGGCACTATAGTCCCGCATCAGGCTCCGGGAGGGATGCACTCCTTGAAACCTTGACGTCCAAGTTGACACAAATCTTGACTCACCATCAGGCCTCACATTCTCATGCTGAAAACTCCGCCCCACCAATTGCAGTCAAGTTGGATGGCCGTAATTATGGCCTTTGGTCCCAAGTTGTCGAGATGTATATCTCCGGGAAGGACAAATTGGGATATATCAATGGGGATTTTTCACCCCCACTTCCGACCGACCCTAATTTTTGGAAGTGGAAGACTGACGACTGTACAGTTAAAGGATGACTCATCAATTCCATGGACCCGGCGTTGATTGGAAATTTTATCCATTTCCCAACAACAAAGGCAGTATGGGATTCGGTGGTTACTACGTTCTTTGATGGCACCCCTGTCTCCCAAGTGTATGATCTAAAGCGACGTTTGTCTCGACTGAAGCAAGCAGGCGGCCTGATTGAAAAGTATTATAATGATCTTCAGGGTTTATGGCAGGAGGTTGATTTTCGACGACCTAATCCAATGACTTGTCCTTGTGATATTGAGCACTACAACGCTCATGTGCAAGAAGACCGCGTATATCTTTTCATTGACGGGCTCGATGATCGCCTTGATAAAGTCAGGGCTGATGTTCTACAGATGCATCCCTTCTCGACGGTGGAGCAAGCGTATGCCAGGGTGAGGCGAGAGGATGCACGCCAAGCTGTTATGTTATCTTCAATTGAACCATCTAGCACCGCAGCAGCCCTGGTGTCGCGTGGTGGAAATGTTATCTCACACTTTCTCGAGGCCAACAATGAGTCCAAAGCTCTCCAGATGGTCCCTCCTAATACTACGTCTGGTGGAGGGAGGACTAACAAAGGTTCGAAGACTAAACCACAACACCCGGGAGGCTGTACTCATTGTGGTAATACTAAACATACAAAAGATACATGTTTTAAATTGCATGGTTATCTGGATTGGTGGAAGGAGTTGCAGAACAAGAAAAGGACAGAAAATGCTATAGGATGGGGACAGGCATCATTCGCTATAGGGACCTCACCTCTTTCTTTGGTACCGCAGGTAGACGTTACCAATACTTTTGATGCGGCTCCTGAAGGTAACACTGGGTGTGCACTTGTTAGTAATTCTCAGTGTGGTGGGGAGGGGTGGATTGTTGATTCTGGGGCAACGGATCACATGACACCCAATCGTAACGATATTATATGCTACACCACTCCGATGAGACAGAGTATCTATAATGTGAATGGCACTAGTTATCCTGTCACTGGGGCTGGCAATGTTGATCTTACACCTTTTTTATCATTGTCTCACACTTTATTAGTGCCCTCTCTGTCTAACCGTTTACTCTCTGTTGGCCAACTCACTGATGCTTTGAAGTGTTGTGTTCTTATGTATCCGTCTTTTTGCTTATTTCAGGATATCCTCACGAAGGAGATTATTGGTCGTGGTACTAAAAGGGGGGGGGCTGTACTATGTTGATGACTTTCATGCAGGCCGAGCACATCACACAAGAAGTGGGTATACTAATAAAGAGAAAGCAATTTGGTTATGGCATCGTCGTTTAGGACACCCGTCTTTTGGGTATTTAAAACATTTATTTCCGGACTTGTTTCATAATTTGTCAGATACTGAATTCCAATGTGAGACATGTATTTTGGCAAAAAAGTCATTGTCTCTTTTCCTTTGAGTTTTAATAAGAGCACCAAGCCGTTTTCTTTGGTTCATTCGAACGTGTGGGGCGCTTCACCGCTTACTACTCTATTTGGGATTCATTGGTTTGTAACATTTGTGGATGATTGTACCCGAATGTCTTGGGTTTATTTAATGAAGCATAAAAATGAAGTGGCAGCAATATTCCGTATGTTTCATCGGATGATTGCAACGCAGTTTGGGACTCAAATTCAAGTCCTTTGTAGCGACAATGGTGGGAAATATATTAACTAGCATCTTGCAGCTTACTTTCAGGACCATGGGCTTATACACGAAACGTCTTGCACTAGGACACCCCAACATAATGGTATCGCTGAGAGGAAGAACCGCCATATCCTCGAGACGGCACGGGCACTCCTCATAGGTGGTCAGGTTCCATCTCGTTTTTGGGATGCCGCCATGGTTACAACAGTACATTTGATGAATAGAATGCCCTCTCGTGTGTTGAACTTTCAGATCCCACTTCAAGCACTTGCAACCTATGTTCCTCTTCCTTCCATCATGACACTACCTCCCAAAGTGTTTGGGTGTGTGGCATACGTCCATCTCCACAAGAACCAACGGACAAAACTCGATCCGTGTGCGGTGAAGTGTGTTTTCATTGGTTATGGCACTCATAAAAAAGGATACCGTTGTTACAATCCGGCTACCAAGAAAACCCACATCACAATGGACGTCACCTTCGTCGAGCCCGAATTATTTTTCCCCACACCCCATTGTACATTTCAGGGGGAGACTTCTAGTGAAACAACAAATTTGTGGGAAGGTGGTGTGATGGTAGGGGTTGCGGCTGATTTTGCTTTAAAAAAAAAATGACCTCACAGTGCCAACGCTTGGTGACACAAGGACTAGTAACACGCAAACTAAGGTGCACGTTGACAAGCGGGTTCACATGCTGCGGCAAGCAGCGTTGGCCCAGCAATGGTGTGGTCACGGATCATGGTGGGACACTAGAAAATGAGCAGCAGTACACTAAGGAATCTGATCATTAGGTTGATTTGGTGCAAGAGACATACGAACAATCTCAAGAATAGCTCCCTCCACTTCAAAATACCCCCTCTTTAGTACCTGACAATTCTCCTGAGGATACTTCTGAGGTAAGTTCTCCTACCACATAGAATTTGTCTGTTGATACTGATGTAGCTGTTTGTTATAAATTTCCCAATAAACATAATCATGGCAAGGCTCCTAATAGGTACTCACCAGATGTGGAAGAACGAAGGTCGAAGTATTCGATCATCAATTATGTTTCGACAAAGCAGTTGTCGGGACCTTTAAAGGCATTTGTCTCAAATGTCTTTGCACGTAGAGTTCCTAGTGGAGTATAGGAGGCATTGAGGGATCCCAAGTGGGTTCAAGCAATGCAAGAAGAGATGGAGGCTTTACAGAAAATTAAGACTTGGAGACTTGTCGAGTTACCGAAGGGAAAGAAGGTAGTAGGATGTAAATGGGTCTTCACCATCAAATATAAAGCAGATGGTTCTATTGAGAGGTACAAGGCATGCCTGGTAGCAAAGGGATATACCCAGACCTATGGTGTGGACTACCAAGAAACATTCTCTCCAGTTGCAAAACTGAACACTGTGCGGCTATTGTTATCACTTGCAGCAAATTTGGACTGGCCCTTACATCAATTTGATGTAAAAAATGCGTTCTTACACGGAGATTTGGAAGAAGAGATCTACATGGAAATCCCACCAGGATATGCGTGTGCTGATAAATTGGAAGTGGTATGTAAGCTCGAGCGGTCATTGTACGGTTTAAAGCAATCACCACGGGCTTGGTTTGGTCGCTTTAACTCTGCAATGAAAAGGTATGGGTACACTCAAAGTAATTCGGACCATACGTTGTTCCTCAAACGGCAACATGACAAAATGATAACATTGATTATATACGTAGATGACATGATCATCATAGGGGATGACCTTGAGGAGATCACAGAACTTCAAGGGAAACTGGCAAATGAGTTCGAGATGAAGAACTTGGGGGGCCTGAAATATTTTTTAGGTATTGAAGTGGCCAGATCAAGGAGGGTATATTCTTATCTCAACGAAAGTATGTGTTGGACTTGTTGGCTGAGGTGGGGATGTTGGATTGCAAACTTGCTAATACCCCTATAGTACAGAATCATAAACTTGGAGTTTTCTCTAATTAGGTATCGACCAATAAGGACCGATATCAAAGGTTGGTAGGGAGATTAATTTATCTATCGCACACTCGACCTGACATTGCATATGCTGTAGGAGTTGTAAGTCAATTTATGCACGCTCCTAGTGAAGATCATATGAATGCTGTAGTTCGAATTTTACACTACTTGAAGTCAGCACCAAGGAAAGGACTTTTCTTTGCGAAGAATAATCACCATGAGGTGGAAGGATTTACGGATGTTGATTGGCCTGGCAATACCTCAGATAGGAGATCGACGTCAGGCTACTTCACATTTGTGGGAGGAAACTTGGTTACATGGAGGAGCAAGAAACAGAAAGTAGTAGCTTTGTCAAATGCTAAAGCCGAGTTTCGGGGGATGGCTAAAGGATTATTTGAGCTTTTGTGGCTAAAGAAGTTGTTGACAGAACTTGGTTTTCCACCTAAGTCAGGAATGCAACTGTTTTGTGATAATAAGGCTGCGATTCAGATTTCCCACAACCCAGTTCAACATGACCACACTAAACATGTTGAAGTCGATAGGCATTTTATCAAGCAAAATTTGGATGACAGGGTGGTGAGTTTATCGTTGGATGAATTGCGTTGCTGATATTGACCCTTTCATTTATCAAATCTAAAGATCAATTGGTAGACATACTTACAAAGGCTGTATCGAGTCGAGCATTCCACAGCTCACTTGTCAAGCTGGGTATCAAAGATATTTTCTCACCAGCTTGAGGGGGAGTGTTAACATGAGCTATCAATTAGGGCCTCAATAGGAGAGTTTTTCTATTTAAGGTCTTTGTATAAATGTATCTTCTAATTTGTAGGAGATCTCCTGATTTGTAGTGATTTGTAGGAGATCTCTTGATTTGTAGGAGATTCTAGGGTGGCTTACGTCGATGTATATATGAGTGGTTATATTCTTGTAAAAATGTAGAACATAGAAGAAAAAAATAGTTTACTGCTCAACACTTAAAGCCTCATTGATGCTCTGCTGCCTTCATCTCACGGAGTACAAGTTCTTGCAGCTCTCTAGGTTCTCTTTCCATGTACGCTTGGAACTTGTACTTCTCTAGCTCTTCCTTCGGGCAGCAACATTTCACGATCTTCGTTATTAAGCTCCTCAAATCAGGCTTGAGGCAAAAACAAAGTAGATTGAACTGAGGCAAGCGATTTGACCATTTTTGCTTTGCCAGAGAGAATTGGACTAGAAAGTTAAGGAGTCTTTCCATTCGCAGTTGATGCTGGTACCTAATCGCCCATGCTATTGCCCTATCTGAGAAGAGCAGTAATTGTAAACCTAGGAAGCCCCCGACACAATTACTGCGCCAGGAATATCTTACGTAAGTTGCAAAACATCTCGGGGAGGGTATTCTCTTCATCGTTCCTCGAAATGGCCATGTCCGCCTCCTGGTCGAGAGCAGATTTCAAAGCCCATGCTTTTTCCCCGTATTTGATGAACCCTGCGAGAAATATTGGCAAGGTTAGGAATGAGAGGAGTGTAAGTCCATCACTAAATGAGAATCCAAATAACTAGACCCACTTGGGCAACTGTTTCAAGTATTTCTCCCGCCTCCAACTGATTATCTTGAATTGAATAAGCAGTAATTGTGTCGGGGCTTCTTAGGTGGAACAAGAGAATGGGGGCAAGAAGGGCCTTATGTGAAGTCTTTGTATCGGGCAAACTAGGGTTGTGGATGCTAATGTCGCTAAGCTTACTGATACCGACAGTAGAAACCCAGCTTGCCATTAAGTAGCTCGACCAAATGGCTAAGTCTGATCAAGAATCCCATGACATAACTCCAGCGATGGCCAAAGACCAAAAGGATAATTTGGAAGGCGAGGCTCAATAGTACTGAGGTCTAAATGTCCCACATACTCCAGAATCTCTTGGCCTGCTTGACAATCAGGTCCCAGAACATGTCCATCTTCTTGCCCTCTTTCAAGACAACAAAAATCTGATCAAGTAGATGGAATATTCAAGGTCCTATCATTTGGAGAATGATTACATCTTTTATAAATTTTGATTTTGTGAAAGGAACTTAAATTTAGGTCAACAGAAGATAATCTAACAAGAGCGAGAAGACAATCAGGACTCATTGTTAGAGTTTGCATTAGTCTTATACTAAAATTATCACGCCCCGAACCTCGAGCGCGCGCATATCCTTTGGTAGTCAACTAAATTGCGATATTCCCATGACGCGTCGTCGACCCGATTGATTTATGCATATGCGAAAGCGAAATAACAATCTCTAGACAATAACCAAACACATGGGATAGAAAAGCAGGACCACTACTTTAAACAAACCACACTTTATATACAGCCGGGTCAAACCTGTGGTTTATATACATGAGGTCTATCTCAAAAGAAACTACTATGCTAACCTTACCCTGGACCCTACCTACTTGGGATCTGGGTCTACTATGACACCGTTTGGGATGTCAATGTCTAGAGGGTTAGCTACCTCCTCTACTTCGGGCTCATCATCCTTGGGCAACTGGTTTGCCTCGATATTAGCTATAATATCGACGTTCACAACAGGGTCGAGATGCTCCACATACTCATCATCGATAGCAGGTCTGTCAAAGCCATCCAATGGGCCCTCCCGAACACCGTTGGGCTCGTGACAAATCCACACTTTGAATCGGTGAGGTACCAACTGAGGTAGACCCTCATCGACCCAAATGGTAGTCACGACATGCTCATGGGTCCAGTCGGGGTTCCCATGGATAGGGAGTATAGTACGTTGAGTCTCGGCCTCCCGCGGCCACCCAAAATGTATGGGGCGCACCTCCATCTAAGGACCTGTAAGTTGTAAATCATGACAGGGTGAGATAATGTCTCAGTGAGTCCATGCCCTAAATCCCGATTAGTAAGATAATTCACCTAGAGGTAGCCTAAACACACGTCATATAAGACTTACCTCGCCTCAGCACTTCCCTGCACATTAGTACAGTTCATATAATAGATGCATACAGTAAATGCACACAATAATTGGAACACTTCACTTTCATATATCAACCAATCACATGGGTCCCGATTATAAGGCCAAATTGTTATGACACGTCCTATTCCGTGCCACACAATTTTGTCCCATAATCAGGCGCGGCTATCTTACTCATTCAAGCGTTCCAATTAGTTACGACCCAATGGCCACGACCAACTCAACTGTCGGCGGTCATCCGGTATAACCGGGCGTCATCCCGCTTCGTCGGGTACGGCAACATCTAAATCTAGATGGCATTCCCGAAGAAGCATCGGCCTAGCCTCCACTGCGACCGGCATCCGTTGACGTGGGGCATTCCTGAAGGAATATTGTCCGGCATAAACGCATCGTAAACGCATCGTGCTTTGCACTCAAATGCTTCAATTTCAAATAATGAACTTGATCTATTTTCTTCATATTAAAAACACTCGGTAAAATAAGTGTGCGTGGACACACGATCAGATTGAACCATAAAGCGTGATATTCTCTCATTTAAAAATCCTACGATTTGATATAGTACTTAAAATATTTTTGGCGTCAAAACCCAACACCCGATATTTTTTTAATTAAATACCAAAATTTCATATTTTTGAAATAATAAATAAACACCAATCAGCATCCAATTGCACAAATTAGCGATCGATTACACAAACCAACTACACCACGACGATCGGCACGAAATTATGACGACCGGCTATCTCGGTATAATTTATGCTAATTAATAAATAATTAAATAAATTACATTTAATTAAATAAATTGTAAAATAATTAAATTAAAATGCTTACTTAAATTAACATAACCTAACTAGGCTAATTTACCTAAGCTAATTAAACTAATTTAACTAACTAACTACGTAATCTAATTGAACTACTAACTAACCTAACTAACCCCTTAGCTCATCTAGTTAGCCTAACTACTAATCCTAACTAACTACTTATAGGAACTAACTACACTAATCCCTAATTAACCCAACTAATCCATCCTAAGTGTAATTAGCCTACTAATTAGGGATTAGGAGGTAAATTCACCAGTTTAGCGCGAAAACAGGTTCACGGCGACGGCGGTGCGCTGGCAACCGCAACTCGGGTCTATGGCGACACCTAAGGAGGCCGGGAAAGGGCTGAAAACAACCAACTAGTGTGACAATCTGATTTTCCACTTCTGTTTGAATGAGCCAGGCTTTTCATCGATGCACTTATAGTGCTATTCTCTGAGCCGATCACTCATGAGATTACTAGATTATTTGGGGAAGTTACTAAAGGATTTTAATGCAACAGGTTTGAGAACTTGACTAGGAATGGCCTGCTCGATCATGTTAGTCTGCAAAGGTCATTACGGCATAGTGGAAAATCTACCAGAGATCGGAGATAGGCTGATTTGACCAAGGTGCGTGATTAAGTGTGGGTGATTCCACTTAATTGCAAAATTCTCGTTGATCGGCACTAAATCGATTTTTCTGTCGTTTTGGTACCCTGTGCCCATATTTAAAACCTCGAGATTTTTGCGACAATCGAGAGTTGCCAATGAGTCGAAGATGTACATTGTGGCTTGAAAATAATCGACCACGGGTCAATTGCACTAAAAATTCCTAAAAACTATCCAGTAGGTTGGGTCACGCTAAAATCGTGTTAGATCGAAATTAATCGCAAAATTTAATCCGATTTCAGAAATTGAAGGTTTTATCGTGTCGCGATTAATTTTAGGAACATTGATTTGTCCGTTCAAGGCTTCTTGGTGAACTTGAATTTTTGGCGGTAAATTTAAATTGTAGCAAATTAAGTTGAGTATTGGAAGGGCCGCTTCAAAGTGAAATTTTGGTCTTCAATAAGGAACAATGGGTGAAAGGAAAAATACGGAATTAATTGAGGCCTTACCATTGTTACCTAAGGCCATTGAAGTGTAAAATATGAAAGTGAAAACTAGTGCAAGGGCTGAAAAATTCGGATGACCACATGCCTAAGGGATTTCACCTTTATTTGAGTGTCATTTTAAGAAGATAGAATCACTTTTGAAGGGGTAGGACCCATGTGGCCCAAGACTTCAAGGTAAAAACTAAGGTGTGACTTTGTGAAGGAGGGGGACCCTCCTTGGTCCTATTTTCTTTTTCCTCTCTCCTCCTAGCAGTGCGTACGCCCCCCCTTTGCTTGCTTCACCAACTCTCTCTCTCTCTCTCTCTCTCTCTCTCTCTCTTTCCTTTCCTTTTTCCTTTCCCTTTCCCTCCACCAACTTTTTTGCCTTTGTCTTCTTCAAGTGTGCGGTTTCTGCTTCCTCCTTGTCGACTGAATAGTAGCACAAAAAACAGAGCAAGGACTCTATTTTGTGTCGCTAGTTTCTGCACCAGCGCAGCCCCCATCGACTAAAGCTTGCCCTTCATGTTCCATTTCTCTTTTCTTTGGTCTCTAGCTGCCGCTCGATCGCCCCCACCAGCAACCCGTCAGCCCTCCAAACTCGGTGTGTCCCTTGCATCCCTACACCAGAAGCTCAACTCCTATGTACCCGGTTGCTACAACCATTATTTAGCCCATCCCTCATCTATTTTGGTTCACCAACCTCACCGGAGACCACAGCCCCATAGCCTTTGCTGCCGCCCTATCGCCGAGATCCCAACGACGTCGGTTCAGCCCGCTAGCCGGCTAATAAGCTCCGCTATGCTGCGGCCTCACTCCTGCGATTCCCATTCAGCTCTTGCTCGGCCTCAACCAGCAAGGAGCGTTGTCTCTCGGTAGTGAGCCGAGAGCTTTGCTAGCTCTCTCCGGGTCGACCAGACATCCTCTAGCACCCCCGGGAGCCAAGGCTTGGTTGTCGTTGCTCAGCCGCCACCGAAAGTCAGTAGTTCTTAATTTAGGTGAGTTAACCTCCTAAATTTTGATTCGGGGTTAATTACATTTGTTAAGTGATAGATTAAGCTTAAGTGTGATTAGTAATGAGTCTAGTTAGAGTAAGTCTTAGTTAGCTAGATTAGTTGAGAGGAAACTAAGTAGTTAGTCTAGTTAGTTAATTTAGTTAAGTTATTTAGTTAGGAATTTACTTATTAATTAGGATGGTTAGTTTAGGAGGCTAGTTAAGTAGATTAATTTAGTTAAGCATTTACATACTAGATTGGAATTATGATCTAGTTACATGGGTAATTTAATTTGACAACCATGGATTAGTTAAATAATTAATTTAAATGAGGTAATTATAATTTAATTAATTATTTAATATTTTCCGGGAATTACAGCGGGATAGCCGGTGACCGGAATTTTGTGCTGATTGTAGTGGTATATTCAATTTATGCAATCGACTGTTAAATTGTGCAATTGAGTGATGGTTAATTTTAAGTATTTATCTCAAATGATGAAATTTCGGTATTTAATTAGGAAATACTAGGTGTCGGGTTTTGACATCGAAAACTGTTTTTAAATACTATATAAACAGTGGGACTTTAAAAGAGAGGATATCAAATTTTCTGGTTCGAATTGCTCGTGTACCCACGCACGATTAATTTCCCGTGTATTTTTAATATGAAGAAAATATGCCAAGTTTACTATTTTAATTGAAACATTTGGGTGCAACACACGGTGGCCTGGGCTGAAATTGGATGAGTGCATGATTAATGTGAGAATTAATCACGAGCCTTTGGGGTCGGACGATGCTCCTTCAGGAATGCCCCAAGTCAATGCATGCCGGTCGCAGTGGATGCTAGATCGATGCTCCTATGAGGAATGCCGTCTAGATGTAGACGTTGCCGTGCTCAATCGTGCAAGACGATGCTCAGCTATGCCTGAAGACCGCTGACTATTGAGTCGGCTGTGGCTGGTGGGTCGTAATCAATTCAGACATGTGAATGATTGAAACTGAGGAGCCCGATTAGGAGAAGAAATTGTGTAGTGCGGTATGGGACGTACCATAATGATTTGGTCTGGTAATTGGGTCCAGTGGAATTGTGGTGATATATATGTTGAGGTGTCCCAATGATATATGATTTCAAAACAATTATGTGTGAGTTGAATCATACTAACGTGTAGGGGAGCATTAATGCGAGGTAAGTTTCGAGGGTATGTGGTTAGGTGACTCGTGGGTGTATTTTTCTCCTAATCGAGATTTAGGGCGTGGACTCATCGAGACGTCGTCTCACCCTGTCGTGGGCTAAATTTTTCAGGTCCCTAGATGGAAGAGTGCTAGAGGAGACACAGTGTTCCGAAGGTGGTGGAGTTTAGGTGTTTCCATGTTCTCTACTAAGTTTTGACGGGCCTTACGTTGGGATTGAACAGTGGGTGATAGTTCACCCTATGGACATCGAGAAGCCTGACAGGGTCGTAGGGGACTCTGGTCCCATGGACGAGGAGCTTAAAGCGTAGATAGCCTAGTAGCTCTTCTTTTTGAAATAGACCCATGTTGTGTTAGACTTTTCTGTATATAAACGCTGCTGTATGATAAGCGTATTTTGTGAAAAGTTTATCCTACGTTTCTATCCCACTCTTATGTTGTCTAGAGATTGTTATTATGCTTTCGCATGTGCGATAAAATGAAATGGGTTGGCGACACTGCTTGGGACGTCGTAGGTTATTATCGACCACCGAAGGATGTGCACGCGTTCAAGGTTCGGGGCGTGACAACTAAGTCTCAGCTCTAAGTTGAGGTTTGGTCTTGCTTGTTGGTCGCGGGACTTGGCCGAGGTAGCTGGCGGAACCGAGCGGGGCAGGCGGTGACGAGGACGAGTTGGAGCAAAGCTGGGACGCCGGAGGCGAGTTGGTGACATCGGGCCTGGCGGACACAAGCAAGGACGGCTCGGGGACGGTGGGGACGTGAGCAGGAGGTGGAGCAGGCGGGCGGATGCTGGCTCTGGGACGGCTCGCGGGCAGTCGAGCGGGGCGATGCTGGGCTCGAGGACGACGGTTTCGGTGGCTGGCTAGTTTGTTCTAGGCTATTGTAGCATCAACAATGGAGGACAAGATGAAGGAGAAGAAGAAGAAAGGAAGAAGAAGCAGCTGCTGGACAGAGGGGGAACAAGGGGGGACAAGAAGCCTTAGAAGTCCACTCTAAATATCTTAAACACTTGAGTGAAGCCCCAAAAGTCTTCAGCCAAGTCCAGCTGCCAATTTCCCCTCCCAAACTTCCAAAACAAGCCAAGAATGAAGGTCAAATGTTGCAGCCCCACAGCCCTACGAATTTCACCCATTCCCCTCAAGTTCTTCACAAAATTACTTCAATTTCACACCAAATAACCTCCATTTAATGGCCACACAAGACATGGTAGCAATCCACACAAATTCCTTGCATCCCCTTCACCAATTAGCTCACTTTGGAGGCAAAAAATCTACTCAATTTTGCCCCTCCGAAATTCTTGAATTTAAATCGCCCACTTTTGAATTTTCACCAAAATTCCGAGCTCGTCGAAAATTCTTCAAAGGACGAGTCGACGTTCCAAAATTAAATAGTGACACACTGGAACTTTCGATTCTAGAAACCGGATTCAATTTCGTCGTTAATTTCAACCGGACGCGATTTTAGCGTGACCTAACCTATCGGGTAGTTTTTAGGAATTTTTAGCGCGTTTCACCGTGGTCGATTATTTTGGATTCACATTGTGCATCTTTGACTCATAGGTGACTCTTGGTTGTCATAAAAATCTCAAGGTTTCAATTACAGGCACATGGTACAGAATCAATAGAAAAATCGGTTTAGTGCCGTTTGACGCGAATTTTACAATCATGTGGAATCACCTACAATTTAATTACATGCCTTTGTCGAATCGACCTATCTCCGATCTCTAATTGATCATACCGGTGCCGTATTGACTCTTGTCGATTAGCATGGTCGAGTAGTCAATTTCTGATCGAATTCTCAAGTTTGTCGTGTTTATATCCCTTAACGGCTTTACCTGATAGATTAGTTATCTCGTGAGTGATCAGCTCAGAGAAAAAGACTATAGGCGCGTCGATGAAAAGACCATTTCATTTAATCGAAACAGTCGAAAATTTAGGATGTCACAAAAATTGAACATCATAATTAAGTAAAATGCTTGAAGATGATTGAACAGGGAAATTGATAACAGAGAATGAAGCAATGGAGTGCACCTTACCCGGCTTCGAGGCAATTTGTTGGGCTATATAATGGAGGTACAAAAGAGGCAATACAGAGAATTTGGAAGGCTGCTCTTTTTTTTTTTTCTATCTTTTTTTTTAATAATATATATTAAATATTGAGAAGCATCGCTTAGGTTTCTGTTAACTGTGCCACGAGCGCAGGCCAGGATGAGCTGTTGAGAGACATCTATTCCTCGAGGGTCTCTCGAACAATGAAAACCACTCACAGAAGAATAGATCTCTTGCGTGGACTCTCATCCTCTCTTTCCTGTACTATGTATAACTTTTCTCCTTTTTCCTTTTCAGATTTTGCTTCTGTACTACGTTAAAAAGATGCTCGTATGGACCCAGTATAATACTAAAGTAACACATACTTGAGATTGTCTCAACTTTCCTAATTTATTAAGGTGCCTACCTTGCTTTACAATAAACAAACACGGGTTATTTGACATTCAGATGAATGTGGTGCTCTTCGTACTATTCCTTTCTTGCTTCATCATAAACGTGTCCCATATTACAATAATGGAGATGGATATAGTTTTGACTGTAGCTTGATTTAATTCCTTCTACATCTGTCAGTTTGTACAAGAGTAGGTTGTTTATCGATTTTGCATTGAGGTGATGCAGGGAGTATCTTATACTAACTATTTTGCTTCACATAACAGATGATGTCAATTTATTGAAATTATCGTGATGTCAAGCTTGTGACATATAGCAAAGTATTTGTTCCTGATTGTATAATCCTTGATGCTTACTAGAAAGGGAAATAGCTTAGGCTCGGCTGTTCTATTAATCGCCTTTCAATTGCTTTTCCGGACGTCTCTCTCTCTTTCTATAGTTTTTTTTTTTTTTTTTTTTTTTTGGTCGAATCTCTTTCTCTAGTTGAGATTGATCGCATTCCCACTAGAACCTACTCAAATTGAGGCGTCAGATGTGAAGAATAGACAGGTAAAAGTAGTTGTGGGTATAAGTATGGTTTGTCGAAAACCACTTCATTGGGTTTTGTCAAACTTTCTTAGGTGCTTTCTGGTGTCCTTGACAAACGGACTTTCTAGGAAAGTAAGCAATCCAACAAACAGTACTTCGAGAACAAAACTATGGAAAAGCAAATGAGCACAAGAATCTAACATCAAAGACAATGTGACACAAAAGAAATGATCTTTAAATTCAAATTAAACTTCAATGTAAATAATATGGACTGACTGAGCGAACACACCAAATCGCTGGCTGCAGTCCCCTGTAGGTAGGATAGAATTAGGAGAAGAAAAATAGAAATGATGGATGAAGGTAATCAAGCATAATTATTCGAATGATGAGAACTGAGTCTCTATTATTAGGAAGTTAGGAACGTCAAATGAACTGTTATTGTTCCCGCTGATTATTGGACACCCCTCCTTAAACTCCAATCTCTTTGGTTTTGCTTTTCATAGAATTAAACTTGTCTGTCTTGTGAGCTAGCAGAAGCCACACATGGGTTAGAATGTCTCCACCTCGCCTCAACAGCTTCGTGTGGTTATAAATCTGGCAATTATATGCTGTGTAACACACCATCTCCACCCAAACGCTGCTTATAAGCTTCCATGGATCCTCCATCTTATTCAGCAGACCTGCGAGTATTCGCGCCTGCTCAAGGACAGGCCACTCTTCGGAGAATTCAGGGTAAATGCGAAGTTCCAAGTCAGTTTCTTGCACCGGAGATGGTGATAACTTACCCAATGCAATATCCCTGTCGCCCAAGTTTGAAACCACCAGAAATTTCTTGACCTCGGAGTAAGCATGCTCCAAGGTGATCTCATTGGTGGGGATTGACAATACGTAAGGCCGTATTGCGAGGAGGTACATCATGTAATCTGACAGTAGCTTACTCCCCGAGCAATTCTTTGACTCCCGAAATTTCGAGTGATAGCAAATGTCTGTTGCCATGTGCCATGTGATGATGCTTTTGTCGAATGCTGTCTCAATGCTCCTTTGTAGTTCATGGAATGGCTCGAGCGTCCATTGGCCTCTACTAGTGAAGGGTTTTAGACCTCTTTTTATCTCCAAATCCTTCATGCCTTTGAGGAGCAGTTCTTTCAAATCCATGTCAATTGCTTTGAGAGTGGATTTCAAATATCTCCTCAACTGCTTCTCCTGGCCAACAAATTCAGGGATTTTGATGAATTTCAACCATTTATCATGCAGGCAATAGTCTAACAAATTGAACTGCCCGATCATACCGGAGGATCTTTTCCTTTTCATGGACATTTTCACGAGAAAAGGTAGAAGAGTTTTTACCAACGGCTTCCTGTGGTGCTCAACCATCTTCACTATTGCCCAATCTGAAAATGGCAGAGCCAGGATTTGGTATATTTCCAAGATTGTCACCCCAGTCAGCAGCGCATATGTATAGGCCACATAAATGTCAAGCAGGAAAGAATCCTGAAATATTCCTGCAAACCCACTTAAGGTCGATACCAAACAGATGAAACTAATGGACCGCAACGTGATGCCGAGCTTAGTATAAACAACCGGACCCTTAGTATAGAGGACGTCGTACATAAATCCTAGCTCAATTGAAGTTGTCAAATAGGCATTCTCCACATTGTATTCTTCTATTGACATCCAAGGGCGTGACCTGATGGGGTGGTAGAGCCAGTTCTCAAGGTGGGGCTTCAAAGTGTTGAACCGGTAATAAGCCTTCACGAAGATATCTAAGTATGGTATGTCGGTTGGTAGTTCTTGCAACAATTCGGGGATATTCTTTTGTTCTTTAATGTCCTCCGAGGTTCTGCTCATGTTTTCGCCGTACACCGATTTGAGAGCCCAGATGGTTTCTCCATACTTGATCATCCCAGAGACAAAGATGGGGAAGTACAATGAAGCAGCAGCAGAGATGTTCCAGCAACGGATAAGAATCAAAACCACGAAAGCTACGGTGAAGACAAAGTTTAGCACTTGTCTTATCCCGAGCCGGTTGTCTTCGACTGAGTATGCGGTTATGCTGTCTGGGTACCCGAGCTGCATCAGAAGCAATGGTGCCAACAGTGCCTTCAGCTCTGTGTCATACTCAGGTTTTTCTGGATCATTGACATGGATTACCGTGAGCTTGCCGAGAGCTAGGGCGGCAACATATGTGGCAAGCAAGTAGGAGGACCATACAACAAACCTTATCAATGGTCCAGTCATGTACCTCCTCCCGCCGCCAAAGATGGCCAGAGTGATTTGAAACATGAGGCCAGTGAGTACTAGTAATTGGATGCTCCAAGCTTCCCAAAGATCCATCAGCCATGGAAAGCATTTGTTAATTACAAGTGGAACCCAGGCGAGGAATTCCATGGCAACGACTTCCTTCTTGTGCTGCTCTCTTCAAAATGAAAGAATTGAAGCTGGAAAATAAAAGTTAAGGGAGTCAAACCTTATGTAACTCTAAGATGAAGTGTGAGATAGCAGCATTCGGGAGTGGGATAAAGAATTTGATTTTGTGGATAACTCAATCAACAGGTACTGAATCTTGTTCTTCAAGAGGAATTCAGATTAATTGCACTACTTTAGATCCATATACTATAGCTAGTGTTTTCAAATGGTCTTTGACGTTAGAAATTGTCGATCTGGGTCAGTTCATTTTGTTCCGGTCATAGACTTCCAACAGAAAAACATCCCTGACACGCAATGCATTCGCAGTACATCTGATAATCATTTATTCTTTCCTAGAGGAATCGAGAGCTCCATCATCTGCCATCAATGATACGATCTTTTCCATGAATTCAATTTCTTTTTACAATTTTATTTTCCACAAAGAAACTGATGATACGCATGTCTTGCAGGTTCACAGTGAACAATATTACTGATCATCAATTCTTGGAAAAAGCAATTTAAACTCTCTGGCCTGTTCGGTAATGTCTTATGCAAGGTGGATTGTTAGAGCATGTAAAATGTGCATATTTTTACATCAATGACACAAAATAGACATGCAGCTTTGAAAAGGCATATTTTGAAAGCTCGGTTTTTGATCTACTCTCGCAGCACTTCCCATCATAACTTTCAACATGTAGAAGACATTAAACAAAAGAAAACACACCTATTTAATTTCCACGTTAATGCAAAAAAAAATTAGGAGGCTAATCAACTGAAACGATGGCCTGTCGAATTCGACATTCCAAAATAAATTCAAGAATTGAGCTAGCTAGAGCACTGACCTCTTAGCAAACCGATGCCATACCAATACAAAACAAAAATGGTCTCAGGAATCCCGAGATAGAAAGCTGTTAAGAGATGTACAAAACGAAGCTTTTTGCGAATTGTCTGCAGGAATCAAGACCTCGGTTTCATTTCCAGATAGCGAAGAACACTTCAATGTACGACATTCTTTTATAGCATAAGATTGCCTAAAGTTTTCCTGAGTTTGTGCATGACAACAAAAAGGACCAAAGAACAACAGAATCGATTATTACTTGTGGCTTTCCCATTTCAACAGTTCTGTACAATTTCATTATTTCACCCTTTATGCTGCTTTAGCGACCATTGAAGTAACCTCTTAGTCCTTTTGCATTATTCTAACAAAAGATTCGGGCAGAAACGTGATTCTCCTCGTTCGGCTATACCGAAGCGTCTGTCTCAATTTCTGCTCTGACGTCACCAAGTCTTCCCACTTACTTCTAGTTAAAGTCATCGCAAATGTAGAGGGAAGCGACTGAAATAGTCATCTTCGAAAGACAAGAAAATCCACACCTGAAGTATGCAGATTATTAATAGTGAAAGATGCATATAAAACAATTCGATAATGGATGTTCACAAAGGAGGTCGTGCAACTGAATAAAAAGGAAAATGCACGAAGATGTGCTTTCGACTTGCTTACTCATCATCTCGGTGCAATGTTAGGATCATCTTTTTGATTTTTAGAGAGCTTTGACAATGTATATATCGAACTAAAATTAGCTGCCGCTCCCCTATGATCGATTAAATTCAAGAAAATCTAATGCATCAGATGTGATTCTTTATATTTATTTTAAAAGGAAGTAATGATGCTAATAATCCTTAAATTTTACTCATCATCCAATGTCAATTGTGCACATTTTTATTTTTCAATATCATCAATAAACTTTCTAAGGATTCGTTTGTTTCACGGAAAATTTACCATTCTTGAAAGAAAAATGACTTTATTTTCCAATGGCCGGCTTAAACATGGAAAAGACCCAAAAAGTTTTTTCCATTGTTTGGTAAGGAAAATCTAATGGGAACTATAAAAAAAATTTGTATTTTTAACTTCCTGGGCCGATCGTTGACCAGCAACCAACCATAGGTGAGGTCGAGCCTTGCCAAATGTCGGTGAGGTTGAGGTTGCTATGACTCACAAGGTCTCCAGCTTGTCGCGACTTGCAAGGCCTCTAGCTCACTTGCTGCCGACTTGTGAGGCCTTAAGCTTGCCATGAATCGCGGAACTTTGGTGAGGCGTCAAGTGACCTCGACCTCGCTGGATCACGCGAGGTGAAGCCTAGCTCGAGGCCGGCTAGGCTCAAGCTTGCTTGGGGCCGATCAATGGCCGTCAAGTGGTGAGGAAGAAGCAAAAAGAAGAAAGAAGAAAAAAAAAATTCAAAATTCAAAATTTTTTAAAATAAAAATAATAAAAATATGAGAACAAACGAGTATTAACTAAGGACCTGAGCTCAAGCATCAAGGACCCACACATGGCGTTTGTGGACCCAGGCCTCAGGGTATGGATGAGGGCTCGAGTGTCGGAAACCTGAGCACGATCTTCATGGACCCTACATAAAAATGGGCCATAAAATCTAGCCCCTTTTTTTATTAGCCAAAGCTCAACCCATTTCTTTTCCTTTCCCCTCAATTGATAGTGCAGTTGAGCGTGAGCATAAAAGGAAAGACCACGGCCGCGACGGCAAAAGCAAGGAGAAAATAAAAAATAAAAGAAGCGCTCGATCGTGAAGATGGAGGGAAAAGAGGGGAGAGAAAAATCTTTGCGCACAGTCATTTTGAACGTTTCGACTAGTCGAATTAACTACAAATCACAGCGCTTCGTAACTATTCAAACCTATTATTCGTCTAATTAGAGTGATTTTGGAAATTAGATAATTTTTTTTGTAATATATGGGTCATAAATCCAGCCAAATATATTATTTAGTTAAACCTAAAACTAGCCCATGTCTCTTGCAACCCACAGCCCATCTTCAATCATCTTCTTCATTTGTTGCCCACTCAAAGTCAGCGGATAGAACCAAGACGAAAGTGGGGGAGCTCGTGGAAGAGAAAGGAAAAAGGAAAAAAAAAGGGGAAAATTTTGGTGCAGTCACAATCCAGACAGCTTTTTGCAACGTCAGCGTGATCAAAGCCTCTAATTGTCTATTCGAACGAATCATCGCAATTAGGATTTGAAATTCAGAATTACTAGAGATTTGTGCGTCGAAATCCGATTTTTGAATCTTTGAGCTGCGTATTTTTGTAGAAATAATA
Organism: Eucalyptus curtisii; assembly: GCA_017140595.1. Taxonomy (NCBI): domain Eukaryota; kingdom Viridiplantae; phylum Streptophyta; class Magnoliopsida; order Myrtales; family Myrtaceae; genus Eucalyptus; species Eucalyptus curtisii. The sequence continues at coordinate 21,484,221 of CM029496.1, forward strand.
GACCAAGAGAGAAAAGAAAGTGGGCTGGGCTTTAAGAACATGGGCTGAACTGACCCATATATTGCAGATCTTGTGTGGAGAATGACGAAAACATTGTCCAGAAATGCCAATTCAGATCCCACCAAATAAGTCCGCATGCGCTTGATGTATCAGCTCAATTTATTTGCGTCCGTCTACTTTTCAAATCTCTTGCCCGCCAATCCATGTTGAAGCGAAGCGTGATGTGAATAATTTTTTTCCAAAATAGACTTCTAGGTGGAACCACCTTGTGCAGAATCAAAATAAAAAGAAAGAAGAATCCTCCCTCCCTCTCTCTCTCTACGTGTTAAAGGTGGCGCTCAAGCCTCTCTCCCTCATCCTCTTCCACCGACTCAATGTCTCCGTTAAGATTAGAGGTCGATCATGGCAGATTGAACCTCTGCATCGAGATCAAGGTTGGCCGCATAGGATCTAGGGACATGACCAACTCCAGACAAAACTCGAATGTCGTGGGGGCTCTGGTTCAGAGCTCGAATGGCCGTCTTAGGCTCTAGTTCAGAGCTTGAATCGCTGTCGCAAGCTCGAGCAGCAGCAATGGAGGCCTGAGCGATGTCAGAGATGAAGTGTGTGTTCAGGAAGCTCCACATCGTCGGTGGAGGCCTACAGGACCACCACAGGGCTGGGCTCGGCGAGACTCGATTCAGGTTGAGCCCTGATTTGGCCGCAACCCCCCTTCTGCCCGGTCCCGAATCCAGCACCATCGCCCTAGTTGAATTTCCGAGCAATGGGGAGGATCGCAATGGAATCGGCATGCGGAGTCCTAGGATGCATGGACACTCTCCAAGGGTCACTGTGCCGGTGTCAAATGCGTGTTGAACACCAACACCCGTCCGATATGCGACCGACATGTGGTCAACAAGCGTCAAACATCTGACAAGTGGTCAGCGCTCCAGACACACCAGCCACACGTGAGTCCAACATCCCGACTTGCCATTTCATTTTCAATAAATTAGAGGTCAAAATATAAATATATAAAAAATATATATCTAAATCATATACCCAGCCACCCCAAAATTAATATACCCAGTCAGCCTCAAAGATATATCCGACATGTGGCTTGTTTTTTTTTTTTTTTTTTTTGACTTATTGTTAAATGTTAAATTTAATGGTGGAAAGTGGAATTGCTTTTTTTCTTCAAGTTTTGTGGATTATTAGAATGGAATGTAATTGAATTTGTCAATTCGAATCAATAAATGATATAAACAAATTATAGATTAATACTTTTGATATAAATTCATTCTAGACTCTTTTTTATTATTTATTTATCTGTGAATTTAAAAATATATATTTAATATACAACGTATCCCAACGTATCGAAATTTTCTATTTTTTATAGAAATAATGTATTAGACTACTTAAGTGGATCCCAACACCCTTGTGGAGCTCCTTTCACTTTGATGTCGTGTAAGCTTCTGATCCCCAGCTTTGGGGTGGGGTGTTCTTAAATATTCTGTGGCTTTTGAAACAGAAAGAAAAGAGAAAAGATCCACCTGAGTTCGACTTTTACCTTCAAATTCTCACTCTGCCACTTGATTCTGTTAATTTCGCTGTCAAGACTTTCACAGTTCACCCAAAAGATACTCTACTCGTTCGTGTCCAAGCCGAAGACAGGAAAGGAACGCTTCCAGGCTCCGCAAGAAAGCAGCCTTACTGGGAATTTACCCAACCTGAAATCAATCATCTCTAATTTTAAAGTTTTATTTTTTTACAAACAACATAAATTGATCACAGGATTGACAGTGTGTGGTTTTCACTTCGGCCTATTAAGTATCAATGAACCTAAGCCTAGGTATAGAAAGGCGAATGCGAGACACAACATTCGAGTGAGAAGTGCCAAATGTGTATGGAAACGCTCCCTCCCGAATTCTTGCTTTCTAGCCGATTTAACAAGTGTCACCTCAAGGTACAAATTGTAAAACTTGATTTAAAAACTTAAGTTATTCAATAAATATGTGATTTAATATTTAAATATTTAAGTGCTTCACCTCACAAGTAAGCTAGACTATTGCCCAATATTAAAGCATGGGAAATTGTTAAGATGCATGTGTGAGTTGTGTTAGAGAAATTCCATATCGATGAATTGGTGTGATAAAAAACATTTAATATATATTCTAATTGGCCAATAACTTATTAGTTTAAGTTTTTAAGTAAATGTGAGTCAAACTAGATATGTTAACAGGCTCGGATTTAGGCTCCAAGGTATTGAGTTTTTGATGCTCGCTCATAACAAAAATATATAATTAGGGATGTGAACAAGGGGCTTGAAAATATTCAAACTCAATACCTCATATTATGATTCCATACGACATAACCAACAGTGATTTGATACTTAAATATTCTAACATAAATTACCATCCGCGCGTGACGATGGCGCATCTTAGTTATATATGTGTTTAGCATCTACCTTCCCGAAAATCTTGTGGAAGCAATTGGAAGAACCTTTTGCCAAGGAGCTAGATTTGGTTGAGGCAGCAAGATTTTTAGGTAGCTGGTCATTGCTCGAATGGTACTTGTCGGTCTTGTGAGCCAAGAGGAGCCACACATGCGTGATAAGCTCACCTCCTCTTCTCAGTAGCTTGGCATGGTGATACACATGACAGTTGTGTGCTGCAAAACACAAAATCTCCACCCAAATGCTGCTGATGAGCTCCCACTTATTGTCCAGTGTCCTCAGGTCGACCACGAGCTTCTGCACCTCTGACAACACGTTCCAGTCACGAGTGATCCTCGTCTCATTTCTTAGTTTGATGGGGGGTGGGACCTCTCCATCCGGTGACGATAGTGACAGTGTGCTAATTGCTTCATTATAGTCCCGGTACCTTAAGAAAGGCCACAGTGTGGAACAAGCGTACTCCAGTGTGATGTCGGCAGTGGTGAGGGACAACATGTAAGGACGCAGAGCGAGGAGGTATATCATGTAATCCGATAGTAGTTTGCTTCCCCTACAAGCATCGGAGTACTCACTCTCCAATCTGTGCAGGATTTCCGTCGCAATGTGCCAGATAATGATGCTCCTATCGAATGTCGTCTCAACGCTACCGCTCAACCCTTGTTTCAATTGGATGCCGTGAGTCTCGAGCGTCCACTTGCCTCTTTCTGTGAAGGGCAGGAGGTGTCTTTTCTTCTCTAGCTCTGCCATATTTTGAACAACCAGCACCTTGAGGGACGAGGGGATGGCCTGGTGGGAGTGTAACCAATACCTCCTGACGATCTCCCTTTTCTCAAACCAATCAAGTACCGTGGCAATGGGCTTCGGAAATTCTTTGTACAAGAGGTTGTGGTCTAACAAATTGAGCTGCCCCACCGACCTCGACCATCTTCTCTGCTTCATGCACTGTTTGGCTACAAATGGGAGGAGCTTTTGGACGAGCGGCACCTTAAGATTCACACTCATCTTCACCACTCCCCAATCTGAAAACGCCAGCATTGAGATTTGATAAAGCTCGAGAGATGTGACTGCCATCAGTAATGCATAGGTATAGGTGATGTACATGTCGATCAAGAAGACGTTCTTGAAGATCGCAGCGAAAGCACACAAGGCAGACATTATGCAGAAGAATCCGAAGAAGCGGACTATGAGGCCCATATTAGTGTACAGAATGGGCGCTTTAGTGTAGAGCACGTCGTACATGAAGTTTAGCTCGATCTCGGTCATGGAGAAAGCATGGTCAGCGGTGTAACTGTCGATGGACATCCAATCGCGGGATATGAACTGAGGGTGGTACAGCCAGTTCACGAGGTGGGGCTTCAAACAATCAAACCGGAAATAGGCCTTCAAGATGTCCTTTGCGGACTCGAACTTCTCATCCTGGGGGAACTCTTCGAACGCTCGCTGAATGTTGGCTTCTTCTCTTATGTCCTCGGCGGTCACACTCGAGTTCTCATCATACACCGATTGGAGAGCCCAGACCCACCCCGCTGATTTCGTAATACCGACCAAAAACAAGGGGAAGTACAGCCTTGAGATGGGGGACGAGCCGTCCCAACAGCGAATCAGAATCCAAACCACGATGACAAACGTAGCTCCAATGTTCAGAACCTGTCTCAATCCCAGCCGGTTATCTTCCACCGCATAGGCCGTTATGCTGTCTGGGTACCCGAGTTGCATCAGAAGCAGCGGGGCCAATAGCCCTATCAACACCACATTGTAACCCGGATTGTCAGGATCATCGATGCGGACCACAGTAAGCTTACCCAGCGCAATTGTCGCAATGTAAGAAAGGAGCAAATAGGAGGCCCAAATGATGATTCTAGGCAAAATTGATGTCACATATTTCCGACGGTTGCCTAATATTGCGAGAACAATCTCGCAGGCAAGGCTTGCGGCAACCAAGAGCTGAATCCCCCAACCCACCCACAGGCTTTTTAACAGCCGCAACACGGTGTTGATTACCAAGGAAATCCAACTAATCAAACTCATCTCAGCTTCGTTCAGGTGTGCTCACTAGACATCAATGCAAATGTCAGTGCGAAAAATTTTCACATTGCTTCTGAAGAACAATTACTAAGAGATTGCACAAAACTGCACAAATGCATACATCATTGCATACGTCAAGTCTCTCAATCTGCTAGAATTTCGCACAACCGAGTTAAGAATGCGCGCACTGTTTATCCTACAAGTCATTCGCTAGAAAGACTCCAGACTTTTCATTTGGTCTGTATTGGATGCATCATGGGTCGAGTGACACAAGGATCAAACACAACGTGCATAAACTTTTTCTATGCACAGTAAATGAACCGAAAAACTAAATACTCAAGAACCAGAGAGGAAGATTTGCAATGCAATTAAATTTCTTTTTGCTAATTTTACGTCTAAGAGAGCGTTTACATCCATTCATTAAAACCGTTATAAGAATTAATTTAGTTCATTGAAAGTCCCGGCAAAGATAGTACATCTGTAGATTTATTTGTTCTTCTGAAGCCTGTTTGCTTACATCCAAGCAAAAGGAAAAAGAAAATATTTTTGTTTGTTTTCTCGTCAAAATTTAACAATTTTCAGAAAAATAATGGAAAAAATTGTAAGTAAAACTACACATCAACAGTTGAATGTTGTTAAAACGTGAGGATATCTGAATTCATAACCGACGATCACAAAATTTTAAATTAAATAAAAAGTAAAAAGTGAAAAGCAATTTAGGTATAACCATTCAAAGTAAATTCATCAAAAGAAAGTCGCTTTATGACTCGAGGAAAGAAAAAGTGGCCTCATAGTTCATATTTACCCACTTGCTCATCACTCTCCATTTTCATCTCTGTTTCCTTTCCTAGAGTGGTTGAGTGTATTTTCTTTTGCCATCCTTGTATTTTCCTTTTTATGTTTTTGTTACACCTCTTTCTTTCTCTTTTATTTATGATGAGTTCATCTTGATCTTCACTATCTATAAAGTGCCACTCATCTCGCATCGTGAGATGTTTTCTACTTTTATCATCTAAAAAGGGATTTCATTGTATTTTCTTGCATTTAAATTTTTTTACCTTAAATTTTTATTTACCATTAATTTTTCACTGACTAAGCTCTGATGTAGAGATTTTTTTTTTTCTAGCAAGGGAACATTTTTTGCATTTTGAGGCTCTGTTCTTTCCACAGAAAAATTAGGAAATTTTTCTGCGTTTGAATCGCTAAAAAAATGAGTTAACAGAAAATGTTTTCCCAATCAACAAAAAACTTCTGCTTAAATTCAAGAAAATAAATTTCCCTTTAAAAAATAAGAAATCAATTTTCAAAATATGACTAGATATCAATGCTTGTACTTGAAATTCTACACTTGGGCATGAAAACCCAATGCCATGTCCATCGAGGCCAAGCCGTGTCCATCGAGACCAAGCCGTGTCCAAGGAGGCTATGCCTAGGAACCCTAATGCCCAAGCCCGGGTCAGCAAAGGTGGGGGTTGGGACACCGACTTCCATGCCCCGACCTTGGCGCTTGTGGCCTAGTCCACAAAGGCTAGGCCTAGGACCCTAGTGTTATTGCTCAACTCCTTGGCCCAGGTCCATGGAGGCCAAGCTCGAGACTTTGGTCCTTGTGCTCCTAGATTCGCAATGCCCACTCCTCGGTCCATGGAGGCAAGGCTAGGTCCATAGTTGCCGGGCTCAAGAACCCAAAATTTATGCCCAAATTCTAGGGCCCAAGCTAGAGTCCGAGTCCATCCGGCTCAAGACACTAATGCCCATGCCCAAGTGTCCCCCACTCAAACCTTGAGGTCAAGGTCCAAGACCCGGTACCCATGCATAAATCTTTAGCGACCTTGGGCTTGGGTCCATTGAGATTGGATTAGAGACACTAGTGCCCATGTTTAGGTCCTCGACACCTGCGCTTGAGACCTTAATGCTTGTGCCCAAGCAGGTCCATTGAGGCCGAGCTCAGGATTGGATCCTCGGCACCTAAGCCCGGTTCCATCGAAGCTAGGCTCGGAACTTCAACGCTCAAGCCCACGTCACCGACACCCTGGCCCAGTTCCATTAAGATCGACTCGGGACCTCAGTGCCGATGTTTGGTTCCCCAGCTACCTTTGTGTAAATCACAACAGCCTAAATAGTATATATTTATTTAGGAAAATTAAATTAGATTTTTCTTTCTAAATGATGAAAAATATTTTTTTTTCTCAAAAATGTAACATTTCTCGTTAAATAAGCGGAGTCTGAGATTTAGTTATTTTTATTGGATTTCAACTCTTTGGGATCGAAGAAAAAATATATAGAAATCGATTTGCGGAGAAGGAAAAAGTTTCATTGGTACACATGTGAATCCAAATGATGGACCGGTGATAAAGTTCCTTGGAAGTCAATCGCGAAAGCACTAAAGTTGGCAATATATTAATTTATCCTGTTTTATGGGGTTTTTGATGTTGGCATTTTCGGGTTTAAAGAAAGAAAAGATAAAGATTGATTAGCAGAATATATAAAATAAATAAAAAAGTTTCCATTGGGACACTAATAGTACGTGATTAGCACAAAAAAAGACATTAACATTAGGCGATTCACATAATTTTGTGTGTGAAACTTTAGTCCTTTCAGGTTGGAACAATTTATAGATGATTTGACTATCAGATTAATTTCGTTTTGGGATTTTCTTTTTATTAGCCTCCACATTCTAATAAAGGTCTTTATAGTTTAATTCTCCACAAATTCTCATATGTCGCTTTTAAGTTTTGTCTGCCTGTGTCTTTCATCTATTAGCTTTTCAAAATATTTTCAAAATATATTTAAAAAATCAGAACAGGAAAAAAGTGGAAGAAATGGGTCACGGGAGTATTTAGTAGAAGTGTGCAGGTTCCATCATAGGTAGTATATTTCTCCTACCTTGCAACGTTCACCATAAGTAATGGTCATAAGTTTTTAAACTTTGAACCTACCTTATAGGCTCTTCGAACCTTTTTTGAAACTGGTAACCTCTCGATTTTATAGGTTCGAGGGCATTATTGGCCTATACTTTTTGAAAAAATAATAATTGAGCATAAATTGTCTTGGTCCTAGTTATTAACACATTGAATAGTCAACATGACTCACATGTTCATGTCAAATAGTAACATAATCCTAAAAGGTTAATAAAAGCTTCCACCAGATAGTTAAATCCTTGAGATGGGATGAAAACCTCTCACTGTCTATTGACAACATAAATTAAAATGTATAGTGTGTAGACATGGCCAAGCTCATCAAACTAATAAAATTCGCTATGTGTGTGTGTGTGAATAATGATTTTCAAATGACGTTGGAGATTGTTGTGGGGTTAGAACTTTCACATGTCTAAATGTGAAAAAATTCATAAGGACAAAAAGAAAATCCTGAACAATATAGCACACATTTACTTAAAAAATGTTTTATTGGGTACTTTGAAAAGGTACAAGGTATAGGATGGTGGCCCTAACCGTGAAATCTACCTTATACTCACATGTTTCAAATTTTAGGAACTATAACCTACACTATAAGTTCAAGACTCATCAAGGAACCTAGTTGACTAATTATGCAAGGTTTGTAGGATACACCAGTTCTCCTAAACACCCTAGTATTTAGTGGAGAAAGAAACTCCCCTTAATTTTGGGTCCTAACTTCATGAACTAAGCCTTTTTTTCTTTTTTAATATAGCGAATTTTATTTTGAAGCTTTGTGAAAGATGGTGGAAAAGACGTGTCAGATAATGAGAGGGCCACATGTCAACTTCTCAATGGCCTTCTACTATGTTCACCAAAATACTTAAATAGTATTAGAGTAGACGAGTTTAGGTGCAATTGCTTTTAGGTTGGATTTTCGAAGATTGAAGTAGAAGAGGTTTTCTCCCAAAATAACTCCTGTAATCCTTTCACATTGCACAACCTGCAGCTTTCTTAAATCCCATTCACATAGGAAAGACTGCATTCAAAAGCATGTTTGCTATACTTTTTCAGACATGGTAATCTTTAAATGTCAAATTTGACAGGCTGTGAAGGAAGGAAGAAGGTCTCCTGGTAGTTTTTTCACCAGTTAGAAAATCAACATCGAAGACAACTAAACATGTGCCATAACTTAATATAGAGTATGGTTAAGTGTACTGACCAGCAAATTAAAGTAGATAATCACTTGCCAAAACATCCAAAGCGCGAAGAGCATACAATCCTTTTACCCTAAAGATTATATGGGTTAGTAAGCACAATAAGCAAATGCAAGCTAACTAAAGTAACAGGAAAGAAAGATGTGCAATGCAATTCAAGACTAGCGCCACCACACCTGAACTTGAGGGCTGATGAACAGCAGAAGTGCTCCTCAGAAGATGCCGACCCGACACCGACACCGGAAAAAATGGAGAAACTGAAGTACAGAAAAGCAACAGGGAGACCTGTCCCAAAGTCATTATTATGCAACAAGTAACCAGGAATATGTGCTTTACTTTCTTCGCTAGCAGAGACTCGTGTCTCAACACAGACACTTTACAGCAATTAAATTCTGTGGGACCTCTAATTATTATGTAGAAAAAGACGGGCATGGGAATAATGAGGACAAAAGTAGAATGGAATAAAAAGCGGAATGGGAATTTGATAATTTGCTTGCAACTGTCGTCTAAGGCTCTTTTTGTCTTGTCTGGTCGGCCTAATGGATACTTATCATGTCTAAAGCTTCGCCGTCTATCTTTAAGGTCACACATGATTCTCGTTCTATCCTACATTTTTAACTCTTGAATTAGGCAAATGATAGGCCAGTCTAACAGTAACCTCGGGTCTTAATGAAATTGCAGGAAAACTTCAGGTCCATTTTGTTTCCTAGAAAAATTAACATCACTAGTAAATACTATTTTGCAAGGAAATTATTATCAAGAAAAATAGTTTGATTTTCTTGTGTACGGTATTCAAATGAGATGAAAATCATTATCCGAAGTTTGGTGTTGACAAACTTCAGAATGTGGTTAAGACAAATAAACCTAGGTTTGGTGCCAATTATTGGGACCTTGGCGGCAAGAGTGGGAACTCAAGCCTTTTACCTAATATCTAGGTGCCAGACTGGGACCCCGAGCCTACTCAATATCCTAGGGGTTAGAAACTGGAGGCTTATCCAAGAACTTGTGGCCTAAATGTGCAAATCTCGCCCACGACGTTTAAAGTCTAGGTGTCTGGGTCCAAAGTTTAAGCATTTGAGGCACTAGTTAGTGCGCTGGGATCTTAGGTGAGGCCCCTCGTGTCCTATGTTTAGGAGCTGGAGGGTCCGATCCGATGCCAAGGTCTGCACTTTTTACGAAAGCAATGATCCTAGCAATGGTAGAGGTCAAGTCACACCCTTCAAAATGAATACCAATCTTTTAAAGGCGTAAATCATTTTTCAAATTTAGATAATAATTTTTGTTCTTCATGAAAAATAATTTTTATTTATTCATTTTTAGGGTGATGCCAAAATGACATAAAATGAGGAGATTCTTTCAATTGCTATATTTCCACAACATCAATCTATGCTCCGTGTTTAAAAAATTTGCTCTGAGGCCTCCTATAAATACTTATAGAATTCACTAATTTAAGAGAGCTATCAAGAGGTGGGATGATTATACAAATTTTAATTCCAAGTCGAAAAAAACAAAATGTTTTGCGTAATCTCCAGGTTATTCCAGGATACGTGTCACGACCCCAACTCCACCCTAAGGTCACAAGCAGCAAGGGTTATTTTCGCGATGTCCCAAGCGCGTCGCCGTCCCATTTCTTTTTATCTTTTTATTAAGCACATGCAGAAGCGTACATACAATATCTGGACAACAACAAATAGCTAGGAAAACAACCATTTAAAAATATACAATTACATCAACTACGTTTACAAGCCCTTCTATCACGGGCTGTTATATTTACAACTACCACATCTTCAAAAGGTCGGAGTAAACTTTAGCTCCTCTAGCGAGATTGCAACTCCCAAAATTGACGTGAGACTTCCACGCCTACAAGACTGAAAGGATGAGGGGGTGAGTTTTGGGGAAACTCAGTAAGTAAAACCCCTAATTCTTTACTAGGAAGACATCTCGTCATCAAAATCTAATAGGTATAACACTCGCAATGCAATATCGATGACAGATCAATAGCAAACTTATTACTATAACTCTACTACATGCAGATGTCCATTGCAGCATATTTCAATGCATGCTTACCTTCAGCTTGTCAATGAACCTATCAACATATCATACTTATGCATATACCGGCACTCATGTAAATTCATTTATCGTTGTCACGGCTCAATCAGGCCCTCCCGGCTCAACCGAGACATCCGGCTTCAAGCTAGGCATCCTAGCTCAATTAGGGCATCCCGGCTCAACCGAGGCATCCTGGCGCTAATTCACAAAGGCATCCAGGCTTAACCTAGGCATCCTGGCTCAACCAGAGAATCTCGTTTAATGAACGAGGCATCACCGCCAACGCTATGTGACGATGGACACTTTTTCCTATTTAAGTGCACACACAAGTACATCACACAAACCGGTTTTTCATCTCTTATCTTAGCCAATGTATGCAAGGCTCAAAGGCGTGCTCATTCAAATGAGTGTGCCATGATCCTCAACATCATATTATAAAATATGCCGGGAACGATTCTTGGTTCGTGACTTGGGTCGCATGCTTAGCCCATCGCGACTTGATGTTAATTCCAAGCCAAGCGAACCTTGACCTCGTCCTGGGGCGTGAACACACTCAAACATGTAAACATGAGCAAACACACAAAAGAACATTACAACATACACACGACTTACACGGGTGACCACACCACTAAACTCGACGATGTAGGCTATCACCCTAGCCAAGAGTTAGAGATTCTGCTTACCTTCGATGAATCTCGATGAACTATAAGTGATTTTACCAAGAGATGGTCATCTTGTGAGGTGGTGGGCGAGCAAGGCCGAGAGAGGAAGAGGGCATGCAAGAAAGGAGGGAAGAAGTGAGCCAAGGAATGAGGATGAATGGGGGTGGTCCTCCTATTTATAGGCCAAGCCAAGCTTCATTAATGGCCCTAACTTATTCTTCAAGGAAGATCCTATCGTCATGATTATCAAATCTTCTCCTTGCCACCTAAGTTAGTAAGTCACACCTTCATTTAAGGACTAGCCTCCAAGGAACATGTGCTACTTATTCTCCAAGCCACTCCTAATTGGTCCACCTAAGCTTTCATCATTACTTGCCCTAACTTAATCTCCAAAGAAAATCTTATGCAATGATGATCATATCCTCAAATGGCCACCTAAGCTAGTGATTCATCCCTTCATTTAATGCCTAAGATATGGCCATCATAAATCTTGGATTCATGGGCACATTTTTTTCATGGCTTTTCTTGCTCATTAAGCTAAGCATTCTAGAACCTTCTATGGTATGGTTCACTTAAGCCATAAATCATTAACTTATTTACCAAGGCAAATATTTTGGCATTATTACATAATCTTAAGATGGACACCTAAGATGTTGACAAGGCTTCCTCCTCAAGTTGGGTGTGTAGCCCCTTCCTCTCCAAGTTTGGCATGTAACTTCCCATTCTAAGTTGAAGAACAGTTTCGAGCAACTTTCGAAATCAGTGTCATTACCTTATCAAACGAACTCGAAAAATTATAAAATTTTAATATTTTTTAGAGAAGACCTTAAAAAATATTTTTTTATGAAGGAAGCCAAGTCAAATTCGTGCTGTGGAAAGAGCAGAAAATCATTGAACACGACCCAAATATTCGTCCATCGAGCAGATTCAACAGTCGGAGAGAGAGAGACTCATTTTGAAACCCAAATCTTCACAAAACCCTTTAAAATTTTAACATGTTGTAGTTATGAATGTCATTTAAAACTTTCATGAAGGAAAAATGGTTAAATTTGAAATAGAAAAGTTTATAAAAATTTGAGAAGGTAAGTTGGTCACCGTTTCACTACACAGGACAGGTTTTAGACGGTGAATAATTGGGCCTTCGTCCCTACCATTTTACTTCAAAAAAAATATGAAATTTAAGTTTGTTTTATATCAAGATGTTTAAAACCAATTTCATAAAGGACGTTTCTTTAGATTTGCACCAAAAAAACCTATGTAAAATTGGCAAATAGCGGAGGTTCAAAAATTTCGAAAATCAAAGGTGACAATCTTAGTTTGGAAAAAGTGGCGTCCCACTTGGTCAAGAAGTATTAATTGTTCGACATCCTTATTCTCTAGGTTAGTTTGGACACTTCATCTTGCTCATTGAATGGCTAAATTCCAAGAAATATTAATGTGAATTTTTCTTGAGTTCAAGTTTGAACTTGGCTAGGCTTCTCTCTCTTTTCCTCTTGGATGTGTGGCCCTTTCCTTGTGGCCTCCAAAGTCCACATTTCACACTTAGGTATTTAGGGTATGATGAGGCCTAGGCTATAGGGACACCCTTTTTCACACATCATTTGATGCGTTCACATTAATTCACACTTATTATTATTATTATTATTATTATTATTATTATTATTATTATTATTATTATTATTATTATTATTTTATTATTATTATTATTATTTTTGGTGACCTAGGGAATCCCGTACGCCGGCAGCGCGGCGGGACAAACCCTGGGGCCGCACGAGGGAATCACCACCCCATGATAGCGGTTAAGGCGCCAAGCGCCTCCACTGGGTTTCGAACCCTTCACTTTTGAGGAAAAGATCAGCAGAGCCTTATCCAGCGGAGCCACCGTGATGAGTGGTATTAATTCACTTTTATTCATACTTGTTTTTCTAAAAAAGTATGACTAGTCCGAGGCCTATCTAGCTTAGCCTTCTAATTGGCATCCAAAATAAGGGTCGAAATCGAGAATGTTACAATACTACTTGACAACGGTAGAAGTAGAGCAGGAAAAGGCTTGTTTGTTTTAATTTGACTTGTTATGGCGACAACCATATGATCTAGTATTTCACCAATGTTTCAGCTTCTTTTTCTTGCTCGGCATCCGGTTCCTCGCATTGAAGAAAACTCTAAAGGTTTTTGTACATCAACCTCCATATCTCCGGGCTACAGAATTTCTGTCAAGGATCCCCTGTGCTGCTTGTACTACAACCACTCGCGTATACCCGCATACCCCGAAACACATCAGCCTCAAAATTTACTACGATATAGTAATACCCGCGGGAAGGGGGGGTCTCAATCTACAATTCCCATCCATCACTGTATTGTGAACTTGTCTTCCATAAAGCATGTGAAAACCCGTAGCACACTGCTGGCTTCAGCATTCAGCTGATACCAAATTACAATCACCAAGCCATTATACAGCACTAGAAGAAATATCTGAAATTACAGTCTCCGGTATGACAATTGCCAGGTAAATCCCTGACAAACCTCAGCAATTAAGAGCAAGGTATTCCGGCTGTTTTCAGCAATCGAGAATAACGCAAACATTGTCTAGAAATGCCAATTCAGGTCCCACCAGTTAAGTTCAAATGCAGTTGATGTATTAGCTCAATTTATTTTCATCCGTCTACTTTTCAAATCTCCTGCCCGTCAAATCCTTGTTGAAGTAAATGTGAATAATGATTTTTTTTCCAAAATAGACGTCTAGGTGGAACCACTGTGTGCAATATCAAAATAAAAGGAAGGTAGAATCCTCTCTCTCCACGCGTTAAAGGTGACGCTCAAGCCTTTCTCCGTCATCCTGTTTTACCGAATCAACTTCTCTGTTGAGATTAGAGGTCGATCATGGCAGACCGAACCCCTCCATCGAGATCAAGGTCGGCCATGGAGAATCTAGGGTCATGGCCAACTCCAGACAAAACTTGAATGACATGGGGGCTCTGTTTCAGAGCTTGAATGGCCGTGGTGGGCTCTAGTTCAGAGCTTGAATGGCTGTCGCAAGCTCGAGCAGTGGCGATGGAGGCCTGCCCAAGCACCACAGGGCTGGGCGAGACCCGATTCAGGCTGAGCCCTGGTTTGGCCGTGAGCCCCCTCTGTCCAGTCCGAATCCAGCGCTGTCACCCTGGTAGAATTTCCGAGCAATGGGGAAGATCGCGGTAGAATCCGCGTGCGGAGGCCGACGCCCTTGTGAAGTTCCTTTCACTTTGATATTGTGTAAGGGGGCTTTTTCTTAAATATTCAGTGGCTTTGGAAACAGAAAGAAAAGAGAAAATATCCACCTGAGTTTGAATTTGACCTTCAAATTGTCGTTCTTCTTCTCGAATCTGTCAATTTCACTGTTAGTGACTCGAGTTCACCCAAAAAAGAACTCTACTCGTTCGTGTCTAAGCCGAAGGCAGGAAAGGAGCCAAAAACAGAGAAAAATCAGGAAACGGCCTTAATAGAAACCGACTACCCCAATCTTTTCTTTTCCAAACATCATGAACTGATTGCAGGATCGACAGCTTAAGCTTTTCACCTCAACCTATTAGGAACCCACGACCTGAACCAACGTGTAGAAAGACGAGTGTGAGCACGGCATTCGAATGAGAAGTGCTAAATGTGTACGGAAACGCTCCCTCGTGAATTTTTTGCTTTCTAGGTGATCCGACAAGGGTCACCTCAAGGGTATAAATTGTAAATCTTTGTGGGATCAATCCCACTTGTTGTAAAAAGTTAGACTATTAAATGGATGTATAGTCTATTATTTAAATATTCAAATACTTCACCTCATGTGTAGGTTAAACTTTTGCCTAATATTAAAGCATGAAAAATATATAATTAGGGATGTAAATAAGGGGCTTGAAAATATTTAAACTCAATATCTCATATTCTGATTCCATATGACATAACCAACTTTGATTTGATACTCAAATATTATAAAAATAAATCACCCATATGCGTGGCACATCTTAGTTATATATGCGTTTAGCATGTACCTTCCCGAACATCTTCTGGAACCAGCTAGAAGAACCTTTTACCCAGGTGCTAGACTTGGTTGAGGCGGCAAGATCTTTTGGAAGCCCGCCAATGCTTGAATTGTATTTGTCAGTCTTGTGAGCCAAGAGGAGCCACACGTGAGTGATGAGCTCCCCTCCTCTTCTCAAAAGCTCGGCATGGTGATACACTCGACACTTGTGTGCTGCATAACATAGCATCTCCACCCAGATGCTACTGATGAGCTCCCACTTGTTGTCCACCGTCCTCAAGTCGACCACGAGCTTCTGCACCTCCGACAACACGTCCCAGTCACGAGTAATCCTCGTCTCCTTACTTTGTTTGACTGGGGGTGGGAGATCTCCATCTAGGGATGATAGTGTGCTAATTGCTTTTTTATCATCTTGGTACCTCAAGAAAGGCGATAGTGTGCAACAAACGTACTCCAGCGTGATGTCGGCAGTGGTGAGGGACAACATGTAAGGACGCAAAGCCAGGAGGTATATCATATAATCCGATAGAAGTTTGCTTCCTCCACAAGCCTCGGAGTACTCACTCTCCAATCTATGCAGGATTTCTGTTGCAAGGTGCCATATAATGATGCTCCTATCAAATCTTGTCTCGATGCTACTGCTTAGTCCTTGTTTCTCTTGGATGTCGTGAGTCTCGAGCGTCCACTTGCCTCTTTCTGTGAAGGGCAGGAGGTGTCTTTGCTTCTCTAGCTCTGCCATCTTTTGAACAACCATCACCTTGAGGGACGAGGGGATGGCCTGGCGAGACTGTAACCAATACCTCCTGAAGATTTCCTTTTTCCCAAACCAACCAAGTACCTTGGCGACAGGCTTCGGCCATTGTTTGTACAAGAGGCGGTGGTCTAACAAATTGAGTTGCCCTACCGACCTCGACCATCTTCTCTGCTTCATGCACCATTTGGATAGAAATGGGAGGAGCCTTCGGACAAGCGGCACCTTAAGATTCACGCTCATCTTCACCACTGCCCAATCCGAAAACAACAGCATGGATATTTGATAAAGCTCGAGAGATGTGACTGCCATCAGTAAAGCGTAGGTATAGGTGACGTACATATCGATCAAGAAGGCTCTCCTGAAGATCACGGCCAAAGCACACAAGGCAGACACCAAGCAGACGAAGCCAAAGAAGCGGTCTATGAGGCCCATATTAGTGTACAGAATGGGCGCTTTAGTGTAGAGCACGTCGTACATGAAGTTTAGCTCGATCTCGGTCATGGAGAAAGCGTGGTCAGCAGTGTAACTGTCGATGGACATCCAATCGTGGGATATGAACAGAGGGTGGTACAGCCAGTTCACGAGGTGGGGCTTCAAACAATCGAACCGAAAATAGGCCTTCAAGATGTCCTTTGCGGAATTCAAGTTCTCGTCCTGGGGGAACTCTTCGAACAATCGCCGAATGTTGGCTTGTTCTGTTATGTCCTCGGCGGTCACGCTCGAGTTCTCATCATGCACGGATTGGAGAGCCCAGACCCACCCCACTGGCTTCATGATTCCGACCACGGACAAGGGAAAGTACAGTCTTGAGACGGGGTTAGAGCCGTCCCAACAGCGAATCAGAATCCAGACCATGATGACAACCGTAACTGCAATGTTTAGAACCTGTCTCAATCCCAGCCGGTTATCGTCCACCGCATAGGCCGTTATGCTATCTGGGTACCCGAGTTGCATCAGAAGTAATGGGGCCAATAGCCCTACCAACACCACATCGTAACCCGGATTTTCAGGATCATTAATGCGAGCCATAGTAAGCTTGCCCAGCGCGATTGTTGCGATGGAAGAAAGGAGCAAATATGTGGCCAAGATGATGATTTTGGGCAAAATCGATGTGATATATTTCCGACGGCTGCCTAATACCGAGAGAACAATCTCGCAGGCAAGGCTTGTGGCAACCAAGAGCTGAATCCCCCAATCCACCCACAGGCTTTTTAACCGCGGCAACATGGTTTTGATTACCAAAGAAATCCAATTGATCAAACTCATCGCGGCTTGATTCAGGTGTGCTCACTGGACATCAATGCAAATGTCAGAGTGAGGATAATTTTCACATTGCTTCTGAAGAATAACTACTGAGAGCTAGCAGAAAACTGCATGAATACATACTTTATTGCATACATTAATTCTCTCAATCTATTAGAATTTCGCACAACTGAATTAAGAATGCGCGCACTGTTTATCCTACAAGTTATGCATTGGTAAGACTCCAGAATTTTCATTTGGTCTGCGTTGGATGCATCATGTGTCAAGTGACACACGGATTGAACCCAACGTGCGTAAACTTTTTTATGCACAGTATATGATCCAAAAAAATAAATAATCAAGAACTAGAGAGGAAGAGTTGCAATGCTATTAAAATTCTTTTTGATAATTTTACGTCAGAGAGAGCATTTATCATCCGATCATCGAAAACTATTATAAGAATTAAATTAGTTCATTGAAAGTCCAGGAAAAAAAAGTACATCTGTAGACATATTTGTTCTTCTGAAGCCTGTTTGCTTACACTCAAGCATAAGGTAAACAAAAGGTATTTTTGTTTGTTTAGGGCGCGTTTGGTAACGTTTCTGTTCAAAATTGTTCAAGGGAACAGAAAAAAAAAACTATTTCTGTATTGAAGAACAATTTTTGAACAGAAGAATGTGTTTGGTAATCGCACAAAATTTCGCTCCTGGAATAGAAAAAGAACAGAAACACGTTTGGTAAATTTATATAATTTTTTTTTGTTTCTTTTAATTTTTTTAATTTTTTAATTTAATTTTTCCTTTTTCCTTTTTTTTCTTCCTTTTGGCTAGCGGCCTCGCCCAACCACGGCAAGGCTCGCCGGCCAGCGTGAGGTCGGCCTCGCCTTGGCTGGGTGAGCTTGAGCCTCGCCGATGTTTAGGCGAGCTCGGCATCGCTGACCCTCGACAGCCGATCGCCGGCCATGGCCGAAGCCGGAGATCGGTCAAAGAAAAAAGAAGAAGAAAAAATTAGAAGAAAAGAAAGAGAAGAAAAATATAGGAGATAGAAAATTTGTTTCTCGAAAGTGTTCTCGGGAACAAGAAACAAGTTTTTCTTGTTTCTTGTTTCTGTTCCAAATTTGTTCCTGGGAATAAAAGTGTAAACAAACAAGTTTATGTTCTTTTTTTGTTCGCCGGAACAAAAATATAGAAATTTGTATTCCGGGGAACATAAACAAAAATAAACAAATAGGCCCTTACTCGCCAAAATTTAACAATTTTCTGAAAAATTATGTAAAACATTGTAAGTAAAACTACATATCAACAGTTGAATGTTGTTAAAATGTCAGGATATCTGAATAGTCGATGATCACAAAATTTTAAATTAAATGAAAAGTGAAAAGTAAAAAAGCAATTTAGATGGGTGTAACCATTCAAAGTAAATTCATCAAAGAAAGTCGCTTTATGACTCGAGGAAAGAAAAAATTGGCTTCATGTTTACCCACTTGCTCGTCTCTCTCCATGGGCCTCTCTCTTTCCTTTCCTAGAGTGGTTGACTGTATTTTCTTTCGCGGCCCTTTTATTTTTATTTTTGTGTTTTTCTTATACCTTCTATTTATTTCTTTCTTTTTTATTCATGATGTGTTAATCTTGATCTTCACTATCTATAAAAGTGGCGCTTTTCTAGCATGGTGAGATATTTTCTGCTTCATCATCTTAGCTTCTTAATTTTACTAATGGTAATTACAAAAGAAAGATCTAAAAAAGGGATTTCATTGTATTTTATTGCGTTTAGAGTTTTGTATCCTTAAATCTTTAGTTACATATTATTTTTTCATTGACTAACTGATATTTTTTTTCTGGCAATAGAACATTTTTCGCATTTTAAGGTCCCAATTGTTTTACGAAAAATATTCCTCATCTTTTTAGCATTTGAATCACTTAGAAAATTGAGTCAATTGAAAATATTTTTTCAATTAATGGAAGGCCTATGCTTAAATTCAAAAAAATGATTTCTTCTTTAAAAAATAGAAGTCATTTTCCAAAATGCGGCACTTAAACTTGAAACTCTATGTTTGGATATGAAAACCAAAAACTCGTTCTAAATTATTCACAATGGACCAACAACTAGAGGCTTGGATCGGGTCCATCAAGGCCAAGCCCGAGTCAAAAGAGGTCATGCCTGGAACCCAGTTTCCAAGCCCAGGTCAACAAAGTGGGGGCTGAGGATGCCGCGTCCAAAAACATTTGTAGTATGTGATTCAAAGAAATATTTGTGTAAAATTTTGATTTTGTTTTTTTTTAGCCTCTACATTCTAGTGAAGTTCTATATAGTTGAATTCTCCACAAATTCTCATGGTAAAGGAGATGCGTCAGGGAGTACTTAGTAGGGTGGTACGAGTTCCATCTTAGGTAGGATATTTGCCCTATCTTGGTACATACCAGTAGTGGTGCTAAGTTTGTGAACCTATCTTATGGGCTCTTGGAGTTTCTCCGTTTTACACGTTCTAAAGCGTCCTATATTGTCCTGTACTTTTTCAATTTTTATTTTATTGAGCACAAATTGTCTCGGTCCTAGTTGTTGACACATTGAATATTCAACATGACACACGTGTTCATGTCTAATAGTAACATAATCCTAAAAGGTTAATAAAATGAAAAGTAAAAATAAAAATAAAAATGTAAATTAGCTTCCACCAGTTAGTTAAATCCATGAGTTTGGGATGGAAACTCACCGCTGTCTATTGAGAACATCTGTAGACGTAGCAAAGCTCATCATGCACATTCACAGGCGCACGTCCACATATTTATAGATAGAGAGAGAG
The DNA here is from genome assembly GCA_017140595.1 of Eucalyptus curtisii. Classification (NCBI taxonomy): domain Eukaryota; kingdom Viridiplantae; phylum Streptophyta; class Magnoliopsida; order Myrtales; family Myrtaceae; genus Eucalyptus; species Eucalyptus curtisii. Next base: position 21,504,298 of record CM029496.1, read on the forward strand.
AGAGAGAGAGAGAGAGAGATTTTTATTTTATTTTTGTTCAAAAGAGAGAGAGTTGAATGATGGTTTTTCATATGAAGCTGAAGATTGCTCGGTGGCTAGAGCTTTCGCACATCTAAATATGAACAAATTCATAAGGACAAAAAGAAATCATGAATAATATAGTACACATATATTTACTTAAAATTGTTACACCAGGTACAATGTAAAAGTTATAGGGTATAGGTTATAGGATGGTGACCCTAACCCTGAAATCTACCTTATATTCACGTATTCCCAATTTTAGGGACTGTAATCTACCCAACAACTTTAAGACTCGTCTCGGAACCTCCTTGACTAATCTAGTTCTTTAGGTCTGCAGGATGCACAGATTATCCTAAACACCTAGTATTTAGTGTTCAAAGAAACTCTCTCTAGTTTTGGGTCTTGACTTCATGAACTAAGGCCTTTTTTTCCCTTTTTTCAATTTTATCTGTTTTATCTCTTCTGCCTTCTTTTTCCAGAGAGCCCAAATTCTCTTTTTCTAGAAATCATTAGCTGAATGAAAAGTGCTTACATGCTGTCCCCTCTTTCAGTTAAGTTTTTCTTTAAAAACGAGCTCCCTTGCAACAAAAGAAATTCCCAAGGCAAGCCCCCCGGAGCAGCCCCCGGAGCAGCCCATACCAAAACCACCCCCCCCCCCCTTTTCTTTCTCTCTTCTCTCTTAATGCCTTTTTTATCTTCCTTGCCAGCAGTTTTAAGCTATCTGAAAGATGGTAGAAAAGATGGTCACACAACGAGAGGGTCACATGTCAACATGTCAACTTCCTTAAACATTTTGGGACTCCCAAAATAATTCATGTAATCCTTTCACATTGCACGGCCTGCAGCTTTCTTGAATGCCATTCACATAGGAAAGAAAGCATTCAATAGCATGTTTGCCATACCTTTACAGACACGACAATCTTTAAATGTGAAATTTGACTGGTTGTGAAGGAAGAAGGGTCATAATTTCTCCCGGCAATTCTTTCACCAGTTGAAAAATGAATGTGGAATAAAACTAAACATGTGCCTTAACGTGTACAGAGTCTGTTTAAGTGTATTGACTAGCACATTAAAGTGGATTGCCACTTGCTGAAACATCCAAAGCATGGAGAGCGTACAAACTTTTTACCCTAAAGATTATATGGGTTAGTAAGCACCATAAGCAAATGCAAGCTAACTATAGTAACAGGAACGAAAGAGGTGCAATGCAATGCAAGACTAGCGCCACATGCCTGAACTTGAGGGCTGATGAATCCCAGAAGTATCAGTCAGAAGACGCCGACCCCGACACCGGAATAAATGGAGAAACTGCAGTACAGAAAATTATCGAAGAGATTTGTCTTAAGAATCGTTGTTAAGGAACGAGTACTAGGACTATGTGCTTTACTTTCTTAGCTAGCAGAGAACTCGTGTCTCAACACTTTACAGCGATGAACTTCTGTGGGACGTCCAATTATTAAATAAGAAAAAGAAAACCACGGGAATAACAAGGACAAAAAGAGAGTGGAATAAATAGCGGAATGGGAATTTGATTATTTGCTTGCAACTTTCATCTTAGGCTCTTTTTCTCTTGTCTGGTTGGCCTGCTGAGTACATAATCATGTTTAAAGCTTCACCATCTATCATTAAGGTCACACATGATTCTCGTTCTATTTTGCATTTTTAGCTTTTAGATTAGGCAAATGATAGGCTACTATAACACTAACCTCAAGTCTTGATGAAACCACAGGAAGACTTAAGGTCCATTTTGTTTCTTGGACAAATTAACATCACTAGTAAATAATATTTTACAAGGAAATTATTTTCAAGAAAAATAGTTTGATTTTCTTGTGTTTGGTAGGGGTTTTCAAATGGGGTGAAAATCATCATCGGAAGTTTGGTGTTGACAAACTTTAGAGTGTGTTTAAGACAAATAAACCTAATTTTTATTTTTTCGGTCATAAGATAAACCTAGGTTTGGTGTGCAATTATTGTGGCCTTGACGGCAAGACCGGGGAATTCAAGACTTGTACCTAGTATCTAAGTGCTAGACTAGGACCCAGAGACCCGGACTCAAGATCCTAGGGGTCAAGACAATCGAGGCCCGTCCAAGAACTCGTGGCCTAGGTGTGCAAGTCTCGCCCCCGACATTGAAAGTCTAGTTGCTGCTTGCTAGGGTCCAAAGTTTTAAGCATTCGAGGCACCGGCTAGTGCACTGGGATCTCAGATGAGGCCGCTTGCGTCCTATGTTCAGGAGTTGTAGTGTCCAATTTGACCCCAAGGTCTCGACCTTTTACGAGAGCAACGATCCTTACAATGGTGGATGTCAAGTTAGATCCATGAAATGAATACCAATCTTTTAAAAGTGTAGATCATTTTTGGAATTTAAATACAGATTTTTATTCCTCATTAAAAACAACTTTTGTTGATTCATTTCTAAAGCGATACCAAAATGACAGTAAACCATAAGATATTTTCCAATTGCTAGTTTTTGCAAAATAAATCTGTCCTTAGTGGTTAGAAAAGTTTACTCTAAGGCCTCCTGTAAGAACTATTATATTTTAATGGTACGTCCATGATGGGGTGCGATTAAGACGCACCAGTTCGTCTTAGTGTGAAATAATAAAGAGATACCTATTGAAAGGATGTAAAGGAAGTTATCTTTTGAGAGAAGTTGTATAAATAACTTCTAAAGATAACCACAACAGGGAATTGGTAAAAAGAATGTTATGATAAACAGTTTTCTCTTCTTCTCCTCTCTCTATCAAAGAATAAAATGCAATTCCATTACCGCTTTGAGAAGACAATTGGAATTAATGCTATAGATCGTGAATACTTCTCTCATAATTGTATTAGGACTATTGTGAAGTCATATTGTCCATCATTCGCTCATGATTCAATGTACGCTCCTAGATAATTCGTTTATTACTCATCGAAGAGTTTAGTTGTTTCTTCCACCAACTATTCTTCCTACATTGGTATCGGAGCCTATGTTATGATCTCTACTTTGTTTTTTCCGTCGAATTTTCTCATTTGCTGTTTGATATGAAGATCGCAAAGTTGAACTTCATATCGTCTAGATGTTTTTTTTTGGTCGGTATCGTCTAGATGTTCATTACCCAGAAATTGCAACATGATGTTGAAAATGAACCGAAGTGAAGAACGAGTTTGGAGGTTGTGGATGACCATTCTATTTTGGTCATTTTTGGGAATATTTTTTTTTGGCCAAAATCAATTTTTGAATGAGTGAAAGTACGCGTCGAGACTATCAAAATGGTGGATGGCATGCCATTGGACAACACTGAATGTGCCCACACACACCCCCAAGCACCCTACCCATTGGGATGGCCTAGCACGTGAGAGACACGCACGTGTCGAATTGACGCCTACTCATGTCATCACTAACATTAGCAAAAAGTCGGTAACCAACTCGCTAACGTCATCGATGATGTCATCGACTTGACCCAACTCAAACCATCAACCTGTGAACCAACTGGAAAATCTAACTCAGAGACCTCGACCTGACCCAATTGACTGGTCAACTAGTCAGATTGAGTTGACCGGTTAGCTAGTTGGATCGATAGGATTGGTCGGACCAGCTTATGGATTGAACCAAAGCATGTGGGTCATACACATTGCGCACTTAAGTGGCGAGTGTAGGTGCATGCGGACTTCAATGAACATGTGGTTGATGGAGTTATTTTACATATTTGAGACTTTCAAAGGTAAAAATTGCATACGAAATGCTAAATACATGTACTTTTGGGATACAAATGCATTGTTGATTTCCTCTAACTTGTATTTCACTATGGTTTTGGAAATATAAAAGCTAGCATACATGTAAATGACCACATGTATGTTGTGTAGAGTTTGTTTCAATGATAACATGTATATGGTTTAACGTGTTAGCGATTTCTTGATTTCAAGGAAACTGATCAATGGCTAGAGATCCTTGATCTTTTCATTACATCATGAATTCTATTTTTGGTTATAGTTGTCACATGATTTTTTGTACATTAGTTCACATCATGCTATATCTTTCGATATTTAATAGAAAATGTGATAATTACATTAGGTCATGTAATCAACTTTTCTAGTGGGAGTTCATCGGTTGGTAATTTTGAAAGAATTCTCTCATAAAACTTAAAATTTAGGCAAATTAAACTAGTTTATGATGTTATAATAATTGTACACAGAAGCTGATTGGGAACATAGTGAATTTTCGTTTTGGTGTCTTTTGTTGAATTGTCATTAATTTGGTTTGTTTTTATAGAAAATTAAATATGTGTGTTACTTTGTCAAAATGTGCTAATATTGATTCTGCATTTATTATATCAATGTGCAGTAGTAATTGATTATGGCTTTGACATCCAAGACCATTGTGGTTGACCTCAATAAAGGTGAAAAATTGAACAATGACAATTACAATATTTGGCATTAAAAGATTTAATACATCCTTGAGGAGCAAAATGTTTTGGAAACTCTCAACTACACCATGGATGAGCCTAAGCATTGAATTTCAGCTTAGTATATAAGAGATCAAGAAGCTTATCAAACTTGAAAAAAAAAAATAGCATTATCAACATCACATTGTTGAGTTGTATGCAAGAATATATTATATGTGAATTTGAAGGTTATGATAAAGTTTAAACAATCTAGGTTGCTTTGAAAGATAAGTTTGGTTGTACATTTGCCATTAAGTTGAGGAAGCTCGCCAACAAATTTGACGCATATCAAAAGTGTCCAAATCTAACCATAAGGTAGCATTCCTAAGAGATTTCAAACATGATAAGTGATAATGAAGTCGACAGGTCACACCCTTACTAATAAACAGTAAGTCCATGATGTCATAAAGTCTCTTTCTAAAAGTTGAGAGCATATAAAAATCAAAATGACGCACAATGAGAATATCGTCGCTTTTGATAATATAGTGCATCATTTGAAATTAAAGGATGAGTGTTTAAAGACTGTAAGATCTTCTACCCATATTTATGTTGTTGAATTGGGCTCACACAAAGTTTCAGGCTTCAAACGTAAGGGGAATGATAAATTTAACAACAAAGGGATAGAGATTGATCAGGCACCCAAGAGAGCTAAAAACCTCTTATGCAAGAAGAGTGGTGGGAAGAAGGATAAGGCTTAAATGAAGTGCTACAATTATGACAAGCTGGATCACTTCGCTTGTGAATGCACTAAGTCAAAAGAAGTACCTAATTACTTCATTTTTTTAAGTAATACTTTGTTTTTAGAACTATATTGCTTGTTAAATCTCATCCTATGTGGACTATAAATTCGTGAGCAATAGATCACATAGTTAAATATCGAGGAGTATTTATGGAGCATTATTTGATATAGCTTGAAAGAATATGGATAAATGTTAGGAATAATTCAAGAGTTGAAGCAAAGGGTATTAGCATATGTAAATTCATCGTACATGGTAGTTGAAATCTATTCCTATATGATATTCTCTACACTCCTGATATTCGATGAAACTTGATTTCCCAGTTGTTCTTCTAAACTTAGGTTATCTATTATCTATGATGATTTTATTGATATTTTATTTAGAACAGTTTATTATAGTTCTTGTTATGTATTAAATGATTTTATGGTATCAGACATTAATTATAATGTGTATAATGTTAATGTTGATGGTTGTTTTTCTTTAATTGAATTTTCTAGTATTATGAAGATTGATGTAAGTACTTGGCATGCTATACTAGGTAACTTTAGATTACAAAGAATGCAAATGTTGGCTAGAAAAAGCCTTTTAAGGTTACTCGCTTAAATTGATTTATCCATATGTGAACATTTCTAGTAGGAAAAATAAATAAAAAATCATTTGGTAAAGGAATCAGAGCCAAACTTCCATTGCAACCCATACATTCTAACATTTATGGTCCATTAAATAAGAGGGCGAGGTATGGAGCCTTATATTTGTTCACTTTTATAGATGACTTCACGCATTTTGATTATATTTTATGATCTTTCATAAGTCCAAAGCATTGGAATACTTTGGAGGTTATATAGCTTTGATAGTGAATCGGTTGAACAAAATAATAAAGGTATTGAGAACCAATCACGGACATTAGTATTCATTTGAGTAATTCAAGGCTCTTTGTGATAAAAGGGAAATTGTAAGACCATTGATTATTCCCGATACTCCGCAACAAAATGGGGTTGCAGAGAGAGTGAATAGAACCCTATTTGAAACGGTTAAATGTATGATGATGTAGGCAAATCTACCTATTTCATATTAAGGAGATGTGTTATTCATTGCTACCTGTATACTTAATCATATGCCTTCTAAGTCAACCACTTACACCATTTTATAAATCGTGGACCATTAGGAAATCAAACTTAAGTAATCCATAACCAAAGGGTTTTGTAGCTTATGTTCATGATTCTTTACATTAATATGATGAATTAGACCATAGAGAGAATAAATGTACCTTTATAAGATATTCCAAACACCATAAATGGTATACATTTATAGGTGAATAAGATGATGAAAGTGTAACTAAAATGGAGTCACGGGATGTTACGTTCCTAGAACATAATTTTTTTAATAGAGGTAATATTAACAAGGATTTCAAATTATATGAGATAGAAGATCCTGATAATACCCCTATTAATGTTGTTAAGGGAGATGAAGATTTACCTCAACATACAAGACCTAGTGGGAATGTCTCATCGCTTGGCAAACCGAGTTCAGAAGAAATTCAGTTACATAAAAGTAATCCTAAAATTATTTCCCGTCATCGTTTTAAGATTGAAGGAGAAGTAATTGTAATTATTTCGCAAGATGATGCAAGCCTAAGACTGTCCAAGAGACTTTCTCATCATCTAACAATGAAGAATAGAGAAAAGTTTTGGAAAATGAAATGAAGTTAATGAGGGCAAACCGCGTTTGGGACTAAATTGATCTACTACCTAATCACAAGGCTAATGAAAATAAATAGGTTTTTCAAGATTGAGCGAAGGGTGGATAGGTCCATTGAGAAGTATAAAGCTCGTTTTATGGCCAAAGATTATACTCAACAAGATGATATACATCATTAGAAAACCTTTTCATCGGTTGTAAAGTTTATCTCTATACGTCTTATCCTAGCCATTGTCACACATTTAGACCTAGAATTATATCAAATTGATGTAAAGATGATATTTCTCAATGTAGAATTAGATGATGAAATTTATATGAAGTAACCAATAGATTTCATAATTGAAGGCCAGGAGTGTAGAATTTGCAAACTTCATTGCTCAATATATGACATTACGCAATCTTTTAGATGGCGTCATTTTCATTTTCATTAGGCCATAACGTCTTTTGGGTTCACTAGGATTAAAGAAGATCACTATTTATATGTCAAATGGTTCGAAGATAAATTTGTAATTTTATCATTTTATGTAAACAATATACCATTGGCTAAAAATGACAAGGGTTTGGTTATCACCATAAAAGAATTATTATCCTCCAATTTTAAAATGAATAACATGGGAGAAGTTTTTTATATATTAAGAGTTATGATCAAAAGAGATTGATCAACAAAACTCTTTACTCTATATCACAAGAGTCTTATATAATAAAAATTTTAGCGTTTCAATACGCAGTATTATAATCTTATCGATACCCCTGTTATGCAGGACATAGGCCTGAGTACTAAAATATGTCCTAAGACTCTAAAAGAAAAGAAGGAAAAGTAAAATGTTCATTATGCTGGTGCGGTTATAAGTTTGATGCATGCTATGATATGCACTCAACCAATATATGTCACACTGCAGGGCTGGTGAGTCGATTTCAATCAAATCTTGGTAAAGTATATTGAAAAGCAATGAAGATATCCTAATTTATTTGAGGAATAAGTACACTATCAGTGCCAAAACTTGTGTACGGAGTTCACTTTGGTGCCAAAAGTTTCCGTCGGATCACTTAAGTGCCAAATCGGAGGAAAAACGATCACTTTGGTGCCACCGACGAAAGATTCCGACCAAAATGATTACGTGGTTTTTTTTTAAAAAAAAAATCGACAGGCCTTTAAACAACGTCGTTTTCAGTCCTCCTTAAGAAAACAACGTCGTTTTGCTGTCCTACATGGATGGCCTCACGAAAACAATGTCGTTTAACTCACATGGGGATTGAAATTAGGGTTTCCGCCGCTTGGCCACCGTCGTTCGCCCGCCGTCGCTCGGCCACCATCGCTCAGCCACCGTCGCTCAGCCACCATTGTAGTTGCTCGACCAAGTGAGCGAGGAGAGACTGAGATTGTTGCTCGAGCAATAAGTGACAGGAAAAATCGGAGGCGAGGATGGAGGAGGAGGAGGAAGAAGATGGGTCGAAGGTGCCGTTGGTGCGGCTAACTTCTTTGCTGGCGCGTTGCTTTGGTGTTTTTGCTGGTGCACTGCCGATGCTGTTGTTGGTGCCGTGCTGGTGCCGTTGCTGGTGTGGGTCTTCGAGGAAGAAGAAGACGAAGACAAGCCTTCCCTCTCTCTCAATTTGGGGATTAGGGTTTTTAAGTTGGGGGAAAGATGCGAAATGGCGTTGTTTTGGTGTTTGGATGCTGACTCACCTCTCCAACGAGCCATGTCGGCTTCAAAAATTAATAAAAAAAAGGCCACGTCAGATTTCCAGCCAATTTCGTTGGTGTTGGCACTGAAATGATCGTTTTTCAAAATTTTTGGCACTTAAGTGATCCGACGGAAACTTTTGGCACCAAAGTGAGCGCCGTACACAACTTTTGGCACTGATAGTGTACTTAAAATGTTCATTATACTGGTGTGATTAGAAGTTTGATGTATGCTATGATATGCACTTAACCAATATATGTCACATTGTAGGGCTGGTGAGTCGATTTCAATCAAATCCTGGTCAAGTATATTGAAAAGCAATGAAGAGATCCTAAGTTACTTGAAGGCACTATGGATCATCGACTTTGTTATTAATTGGAATTATTTACGCTTATTAGGCTACTCAGATGTGGATTAGGGAGGAGACCTATATATGAGCATAAATCAACTTCTGAGTATGTGTTCTTGCTCAATGAATGTACAATTTCTCAAAATAGTAAGAAACAAACATACATTGCCTTATCTACAATAGAGACAGAATTTATTCATGCTTTGCCGCCATGCAAGAAGAAGTATGGCTAAAACGTTTCTTGAAAAATTTAGCTATTATCATTGAGGTTCCAAGACTAATATTAGTTTATTGTGATAATCAAGCAGTTATTGCTTGTATGAAAGATTCCAAATATCAAGGTAAGATGAAGAATATAGACATAAAAAGCAACTTCATCCGTTTAAGAATGTTGTTCTTAGATATATGTTCTTGACCTACATGATGTCTCTAGGTGTGTAGAATATGATACGTTGTGACATCCAGATTTTTGGGTCCTGATTTCGATTAGATAAATTGGACATTTCATCGATGTGGCTATAGTGTTGTTCTCTAAGTTGGCCACTCATGAGATAACTAGACTAGTTGGGTAAGCTATTAAGGACTTTAGGGCAATTAGACTTGAGAATTCGATTAGGAATCGACTTCTCGACCGTGCTCATCTTCAGAGATCATTGCGGCATAGTATAAAATCGATTTGAAATCAGAGATAGGTTGGTTCGATTGAGATGAATGACCGATCGTGGGTGACTCCACTAAATTGGAAAATTCTCGTTGACCGGCACTAGATTGATTTTCTTATTGTTTTGGTACCCTGTGTTCGTATTTGAATCCTCGAGATTTTCACGACAACGAAGAGTCGCCAATGGGTCGAGTGGGTTCATCGTGGCTCGAAGAAAATCGATCACGGGTCATTTGCACTAAAAATGCCTGAAAGTTACCTGGTAGCCTAGGTCACGCTAAAAAGGCGTTCGGGTGAAATTAACCGCCAATCTAAGTCCAATTTCAAAAATTGAAGAGTCTGTCATGTCACAATAAATTTTTGGAACGTCGACTCAGTCTCAAAAGATTTTTCTGACAACGAGACTTTTTGGAAAAAAAAGTCGGTTTAGGGCCGTTTTCGTTCGGTTGAATCCGGGGATTGTGAAATTGGGATGCAAGTTGGATTATATGACGAAAAAAGTCATGAAATGGACAAGGATACCTTAATGGATTTATTTAGGCTTCAATTGAAATTGTTTGTTGAGAAGTGAACAAATTTGAGTAAGATTGAAGAGGGAAAAGTGGCAAATTCGTATGCCACCTTTACCCAACCCTTTGGACCACCCTAAAGCTTCTAGAAGGGGCATTTTTGGTCAAGAAAATGAAGGTGGTGGGCAGCTGGTGGTGGGCCATGAGAGAGAAAGAGAGAACCGGTTCCCCTCCTTCCCTTCTCTCTCCTGTCGCTGCCTCTCTTTCCCTCATCTTCCTCTTCGGTTTGGCCTCCATGGAAGCCGAAGACTAGCGAAGCAGAAGCAGCTCGCCATCGCAACCAGCAACCGAAGTTGCAGTCACCGCCGCTGCACGCCATTGTAACCTTGCCGGAGTCGCGTCATCTCCACCTGCGTTGGCCGCGCAACCGCCTTCTTTCTCCCCCTCCGTCTGCTGCTCGAGATCCCGGATGCGGGAGGGCGCCCAGAGCGGCGCGCGCCGCCTCACGCCGCACGCCATCCTTGCCCCGCGTCGCCTCGCCGCCGTGCTTCCGTCCTCACGCGCCGCTACTGGCCTCGCGCCTCGGCCTCCCTCTCGCCCAGCTCGCTGTTCCAGCTAGCTGTCCAACTCGTACAGGAGTCGCCGGAGCCGCTCCGACCACCGTACGCCGCCACCTCGACCCGCCTGGGGTTCCGCCTGGCCCTAGCCACCCTTGGACGCCTCAACCGGCGCCGGATCCGCCCCCAACCAGCAGCGAACAGAGAGTGCATAAATGGGTATGACAGCAGCTTTTTGGCCCGTTTTGGCCGGCTTCCCGAGCCGGATGCTCGGCCCGCCTTGAGGAAAGTCGATCCTCGCGTCGATCCCATCGTTTTGAGTGAGTTTTGCTCACTAACGCCCTCTTAGTTTGCTAATTATACTTAAAGGTTGACTAGTGTTAGTTAAGTGTAATTAGGTTATTAGATTAGAATGGATTAGTGATTATTAGTTAATTGCATTGCATATTAGTTAAATGGTTAGTGTACTTAACTAGAGAATTGCCTATTTTATTTATTGAATGCTTCTCGGGATTTTTCCCGACCCTTATCGGGCTTCAATTAGGCATTTTGGGCTTAAATGGAATTTTTAGTAATTAAATATTAATTTTCGAAATTAATTTAATTATTTATTTATTTATTTTTTGAAAATTCAACTGGGATGGCCAAAGTGATCGGGATTTTATGCTGATGACCGTGGTGCAGTCTGTTTATTTAATTGAGCTTTATATTGTGCTAAATTGGAATTATTGATTTTCGAAATTAATTAATTAATTAATTATTTATTTATTTTTCCGGAAATTAGATCGGGATGGTCGACGCTCAGAATTTCGTGCTGATCGCTGCTGTGTATTTAGAATTTGAATTTGATGAGTGGATAATGCAAATTGAGTGTTTATTGTGAAAAATATGGATTTTATTCAGAAAATCCCAGGTGTCGGGTTTTGGCGCCAAAATTGGATTTTTAAGTATTACTGTTGTAATGGGAGTATTGGAGTGAAATATAAAGTGTCTGGGGGTCAGTATTGAATTGTCGTGTGCTGGTTGAAAGGCTCGGGTCGTAGTAGAGGCTAGGCCAACTAGACCTATATTCCTTTATAATCGCCGTCAATATAGTGACGAAGCTCGGGTCGCAGTAGAGGCTAGGCCAACTGGACCTGTATTCCTTTATAATCGTCGTCAATATAGTGACGAGGCTCGGGTCGCAGTAGAGGCTAGGCCAACTGGACCTATGCTCCTTCGGGAATGCCGTCGACGTAGTGACGAAGCCGCGCTCCAGGGGGGGGAGGCGATGCCTGGCATTAATGTCGGTAGATAGTCGAACTATGAGTAGGCTATGCCATTGTGTGGTAGTGATTATCAATTGGAACGCGTGCGGAGTGTGGTTACCGATTATATTGAAATTGCTCGATGGGGCCGTGGTTACCACCTATAAATAAGTTGTGTTCTAAGGACCGTGAATTATAATTGGGAATTAAGTTGGAATAATTGAAATGACCGGAAGTGGTATTGTTGACATGTAATTGACTAAGTCGATTGATCTTTGTTTTGATCTGATGTTGTGAATTGATTGATTGAATGGAAATGATCGGTGAGTGGTCTTGTTGGCATGTAATCGACTAGGTCGATTGGATCGATGCTTCGATCAGTGATGTAATTGCTTGGGTGACTATCTGATCTGTGCTAATATGCAGGTGGAATCTGAGGCTAAGATAAGTCCTCTGACTCGTGTTGTGCATAGGCAGCCCTAAGGTGTATTAGTTTACTAATCGGGTCTTAGATAGTAGAACTTGCTGAGACATAGTCTCATCCCGGTTGTGGGACAACATTTCAGGACCCTAATGAAGAATCGGAGGAGAAAGAACCTGAAGAAGAGTATCTGGAGGAGAACCCTGAGGATGATCCAGAGTAGGATCCTAATGAGAATTGAGACTCCACTCCTATCTGTTGACTTTTGTTGTAGAAACTTGTTGAGTAGAAACCGACCTTTTAACATGGCTTGTATATGTATATGTATGATTGAGTCATTATAGATGTACATAAGGGTGTTGGTTTTCTGGTTCAAATTTCTAGTCCTACTTGTATATCCCATTGCTTTATTGTTTGGGGATTTTTATAACTGCTTCCGCATGTGCTATTAAAAATGAAAGGGTCGGCGATATGTAGTCCTGGGATATCGCATTTTAAAATCGACCAAAGCTGAAGGATGGTCACGTGACCGAGGATCAGGGCGTGACACATGTAATATTATTGAGGATCATTGGTACATGTATACATGAACATACGTATTGCACTTATTTGTGTTTAGTGACTTGATATTTTATTAATAAGTACAAATCTTTTATGAGACTAACACAAACACATATATATTGTTGAAAGATATATCAACAGACATTGATTGACTCACTCACACAAGCTATCACCTTAAGTGTTATAATTAGCAAGTTGAGATGAGACATTATGTATTATAAATGCTGGAGAAACCAGTTTAGCACATAAAATAATTTTACGTCACATTGATTGGAATCAAAAAAAGGTTTATAATTTGTATGTGACAAGACCAAACATGATAGTCTCATAATCATGTATGCCTAAAGGATGTTGAATGCAAGTACTTAATTGAGTGTTGTAGAAAGCGAGTTGATATAGCACTAAAGCTAAATAAGAACACATGAAAAACATGTGACTATATTTGGGCTAATATCAGTACAATGGTTGTAATTAGTAAATGACATACACTCTTATAGAAAAAGAAATCCACTATAGTATGTAATTCATACTACATGTAAATTATACGACCAACAGGGAAATGTGAGTGAAATTATCCCTTTTTAATCATCATGTGAGCTTTTGAGGAAATTTATAATTTACCTCATTTTGTACCCATTACTTTTTATTTTCTTCTCAAAGTGAAAGATCAATGTTACTACTTTAGTATGTTAACATCGATCATGAATAGATATGATTTTATGAGACGTGTTTAGGAAATTAGTTGTTCTGAATTTGGAAAAAGACATGAATGTGAAGGAGGACTATTATTGTTTCATATCTGTTACATGTATTTATCAATCGACCAATTATATCGCATTTTTTGGTTTTGGATATAATTGTATGGTATTATAAAAATAGTCAAGTATAGCCTTTAAAGGTAGGTATACTTGAACTGATATAGCAAAATATATCTTGGGCACTATGAGACATCAATTGTTTATTTCTTTGTGGGGTAGTGGTCATTATATTATTCCTAACAGGTGCATAATTTGAGCTTCCAAATATAGGTATACTAACGAGTCGCATGGCTTTATTGCCAGTATGAATTGTTGCTAAAGTAGATGACTGTTGAATGCCTTATATTCTTGATAGAGCACTATCAAACTCATAATGTCCGAATGGGAGATATTATATTTTATTAGTACGACCACAATTGGGTGCAATTAAAATGCTTTAGTTCGTCTTGATGTGAAATAATAGAGAGACATTTATTGAAAAGGTGTGAGGGAAGTTATTTTTTTTTTTAGAAAGTTATATAAATAACTTGTGGAGATAACTACAATAGTGAATTGGTAGAAATAATGTTCTGATAAACTATTCTCTCTTCTTTTCTTCTCTCCATTAAAGAACAAAATGCAATTTCATTATTACTTTGAGAAGACAATTAGCATTAACGCTGTGGAATGTGAATACTTTCCTAGTGATTATATTCGAACCAGTTGTATTGTCCATCGTTCACTTGTGATTTAACCTACATTCCTAGGTAATTTGTTTGTTACGCATTGAAGATGTTAATTGTTTCTTCCACTGACTATTCTTCCAACAAGAATTTATAGAATCCACCAAATTAAGAAAATTATGACGAGGTAGCTTAATTATACAAATTTTGATTCCAAGTAGATAAAAATGAAATGTTTTGCATAATTTGTATACTAAAAATGAAGTAATGAATAGCACCAAGTATACTAAAAGATTTTACTAAAGCGAAATTTAATCAAGTACTTAAGGCAAAGAATGTTTCCTCCTGTTCCCTTCAACGTCTCCTTGTCACCTTTTTGACCAAAGGGCTCCATCCGCCATTTGAAATTTGCTTTGCTTTCTTTAATATATATATATTATCATGTTTTATTTTTGATAGGGTGACGTTGCTTTTTTGGGAAAATGGAGGGGAGAAGAAAAATGATGTGACAGAAGAATATTAAAATTTCCCACCAATTCACTCTCACATAATATGTAAGTTTATCAAAAAATTGTACACTTCCCCCCCCCTCTCTCTTTTAAGGCAAGTCGGTGGACGAGCTCCTCTCCCTCACAGACAATGAGAAATCACAAGTAATCTATAATAAGAACATTTGAAATTATAGATTTGATCAAGCATATGCACATGAAGTTCTTGTAGAAACATGTGAAGAAATATGAGATTCTAGATTTGATCTATACAAGGAAATAAATAATTATTACTACAATACACATGTATCTTCTAACAATAGGCTACTATGTCATATTATAGACGTTTTAATGAAACTTTAGTAGCAAAGTTATCAATTTGAGATGTCTTGGAACTTGGTTTCATGGTTCCCAAAGTTGACAATTTAAGGAAAATTATCCAAACATTTCTAAAGTTATGTAGACATCAATTCAATTCTAAAGTTTCATATTTGACCAAGTAATCTTAAAAATTTTCATGATTTTCTAATTTAGTCCATATGATTTGAATTGGCCAGAAATTGCCAACATAGCAATCCAATCATCGATGCCTGCCCTATGCATCGTGGCCAGTAATCTAATATAGAGTGTTTTTTTTTTTCTAATTATCTATTTTTTTTTCTTGTCTTTTACAGTTATCTTTAACCATATGATAAATATTGAAATCTAGATTTGAGTTCGGATTTTCTTATATTAAAAGTTTTTAATAATTTTTCTTGCTTCTTGTTTTCTAATGATTTTCCTAATGATGTGCACATGGCTGGTTTCGATTTAGGCACTGCTTCTCGATTCAACCTCCACCAGCAGCTTTTCGGAGACTCCATTTACACCTCCACAGCCAACAAACTGAATTCGAAGATCTCGACACGGTCCGCGACAAGCACAACAATCAATTCTCCAGCAGCGACCATCATGATGAGGCCACACACCAAAACCTAGAGCTCGGCACAATTGAGCAGCCATGGGCACCGGCGACATCGCCCCTAGATCTAAGAACAAGCTAAAGGTCTATAATCATAACCCAGTAGAGCGCCAATAGCCTCAAAGTCCCCATTCTAGAGGGTGGGAAAAGGGGTTGCGTCTTTGACTCCATCACTACCAACCCGTAGCAGTGGCAGGAAATCTGTATGATGAGTATCGGCACAGTCACCAACGTGAGCTTGTGGCAACCAGCCGCAGTTGGATCCATAGTGACACTCGAGGGGCGGTTCGAGATTCTATCGCTATCTGGCTCTTTCTTGCCCCCACCAGCTTCGTCGGCAGCCATGAGCTTGACGATATTCCTAGGGAGTTCAAGTTGTGGGGGGAAGCATGGTCGGCATGCTCATTGTTCCTGTCGCTGTGTTGTTCACTACTGTCAGGGGTAGATACAAATGCTGGCGGTGGCAGCACCACAACTGGCAGGTAGTGTAAGAGTTTTCATAATGTGAACTAAATTAATTGATATTGTAATTTACCGTTTTATGGTTATTGTAAAATGGGGTTGGTCTAAGGTAAGATAGAAGGTTTCTTAATTAGTCTAATACGGGGCTGGTTAGTGTGGACCGAGTTGAGCCTGGCCTGTAATGAGAGGGTCTGGCTGGAAATTCTATAAATAGTGCTCAAGTCTCTCCTCTAACCCTAATTCTCACATGTATCCTCACATAAGGAACGTTAACCTAACGCTAAAGGGTGAGGTGGCTGTCTCATTGACCAGTGATACGAAGGGCAATAGAGGAGAATGACTTGCGCATGGAACATCAATTTTCCGCTTCCGCTTCAAGAACGATGGATCACAAAATAGGTGCATTAATCTTTCTACTCAGTTATGCATGTTCTTGTTCTGGTTATGGAGATCTTGGGGTTGCTCAATTTGCATCCAACATGTGGCATCAGAGCAAGTATAACCCTAGAACTCGAACGCATAAAATTTTTGCCCTAATTTATGATTTTCAAGATTTTTTTGTTCAATAAAAATAAAATTAAATCACAAATTCGAACTGGGCTCGTTGACATGAGCAAGACCGAGGGCAGCGTGTCGCCGGGGGAGGCCCCATGCGTCGCCAGGGTGTCGAGGACCACACACGCTCCCACGCACCGCGCACTCAGGTGGCGCGTGCGGGCGCGTGGAGCATCGGATCAGCGCGTGGTTGGCGGCGTTGAATTCGTACGACCATTCTCTTTCTTGTGGTATATTTATTTTATATGTTTGATGATTTTATGGATGTGAAAATACATACAAACCCTAAATACATGTATTTTTAGTGTATTTTTTCGTATTTTTCTTCGTATTTTCTGTGATTTTGGAGATACAAGTGTTGGGTTACTGGTATGTTATCACATAAACATTATAAAATTATGATTCATTAATAAAAAGTAACTTTATTGTGAACTGAAACTAGCTTAATGAGATACAATCATTATGGGATAGTATTTGAACTATGTATTGAGATGGTGAGAAACAGTAAAAGGTTATGAAACTTTTGTTGTTCAAGCATACTCCTTTACATGCATCTTGATGCATTTTTGTTTCTTTATGATAACTTTTGAATGATGGACGTCTTAAGAACTCGTGACCAAACTAACTATACTACTTAACACATCTGCTGAATGTGAGTAATGCATCTCAGTTAAATTATTAGATAATGTTCCTAAATTCATATGGTCATTGGTTAATGTCTGTTAAGTTGAACATTTTTGTTAATGGATTACAATGATAATCTGTTACTTAAAAATTGGCTATTAAATCAGCTGTTGACCTTGGAGACATTTTTTATTTTATGAAACTCATAAGCAATAGTTGATCAGCTATCAGGCTTGTCAATTTGAAGTACCTTGTATTGCTATAGATGTTAACTTGTGAAAGATCTTCTAGATCGGCATTTTTTATGTTGTTCTGGTAATCTGTAATTGGGGTGCACAAGAGATTCTTTCTTCTGTGTTATGAGAAGTTTATTGTGTTGTTGTGATCGGTGATCTCATTGTAGTATGTCTTTTAGGTCATATATATATATATGATTATTTTTTATTAATGAATAAAGCAGTGTAATTAGCATGATATGTGATTTTAGTGATATACTGCCCCTATCACTAAAGTTAAAATCACATGTATATGGTGTATGTGAGTAGTGACTGCTAAAGTGGCACGCTTGATTGGGTTTGAGAAATATCGGTCTCATATATTGATTGGAATGTCTCCTGATCTAATGCGTAGTCATACTCCCAAAAGAGGTGATTGTGTATTAGTTCATGGAGGTATACATGATGTTGTGGTGGAGGAGTGACTGATTCTAGTGGTTCATATGCCCAAAGGTGATAAATTCACTAAGGTTAGAATATATTCTCATAACCGCTATCATGTGGAGAGTGTACAATTGCATGTCATGTATTCTGCCCAAAGGTGATTATATGATTTTGCATGTAATTCTCTGGATGTGTACTTGTACGTCAAGTTACACAGTGCTCATATGATACTAATTACATGCATTGCTTGTTATGTGAGTAGTAAAGTTTATAAACCTAGTATAATAGAGTTTCAAGGATTCAATTGAGTTGTGACTGCCAAATTGGCAGACTTGGTTGGGTTTGAGAAATATCGGTCTCATATAATGATTGTGATATCTCCTGGTCTAATGCGCAGTCATACTCCCAAAGGAGGTGATTGTGTATTAGTTCATGGAGGGATACATGATGGTGTGGTGGAGGAGTGATTGATTCTAGTGGTTCATATGTCCAAAGGTGATGAATTCATGAAGATTAGAATATATTCTCATAACCGCTATCATGTGAGGAGTGTATAACTGCATATCATGTATTCTTCCCAAATGTAAATATATGATTATGTGTGCAACTCTCTAGATGTGTACAAGTTACACAATACTCACAATACTCACATGATGCTAATTATATATATTGCTTGTTTTTCAGTCACATTTTCTATAATTAATAACTCCACTGTTATTAAGGTTTTTACTGTTTCAAATTTTAAGTTGTGGACATATGATTTTTTTTTTTTTTGGTAAAAAAGTTGTGGACATATGATTTGCTGCTTGGCAAAAGAGCAATAGAATTTGCTTACTGTCCATGAAGCGTTCCATTCAGGAACACTTGAAAAGTGGTTCGCTTGCAGGCTGCACTGCTAGGCAAATAATGGAAGCATTAGTGGCTTGAAATTATGTTTTGTCTAATACCGAAATTAGGACACATCTGCAAAGATTGTGTTTAAGTCCTAATGATATATACATCTCATATAAGGTTGAAAAGTTATTTCAAAAAGTTTTTAGTCTAAGGAATAATCTCACACAAGTCTAAAGAAAGAGTAGAAAAGTTGACAATGTTGATATTTTGTCTACTCTTAACGGTTAGCTAAAGACTTCTATAGATTATTGTGGAAGTAAAATGACCGAGATAAAGAATAAATTGGTTAGAATTAGTCTTAAAGATTGTCAGGTTTAATAGTGGCAGTGAGTATTTTGGCAAGTATGACAATGCGGAATAGCTTAAAGAGTCATTTGTCAAATACTTTGATAAATTCTTAGGTAGTAATTTAATTACTATGCTTGAAAATCCTAATAAAAAGATTTGGCCAAAAGACATAATTGCACCATAATGAACATGGTGATAAGTATGATTAGAAAGACTAAATTATTCGGTCTTCTATGGGCTGATATTATGAAAGCAACTTTTTCACATACAATAGGTGTTTATTATCAAAGTTGTTTCATAAACTTTTTTTTTTTCTTTAGTTATGGGCTGGATGTAAATTACTTGAATCATATTAAATTTAGAGGTGTCATGCAGAAGTGAGGTTATCTAATCTAATATTAAGTGCGTTGGAATTTAGATTCACTTAAAATTAGTTTATATCTTACCTAGATTGTTCAAAGGGTTATTGATTTTATGACCCTAATGAAGGTATAAGAATTATGGAATCACATACAGTAAAGTTTATAGAATTCGACGTAGTTGTAGAGGATAGCTGCTCTCAGACTTTTAAAGATAATAGTACTATGGAGGTTACTATGTCTTTATCTTTACCTATACAAACAATGTGGTATAAACAATTACGGAATCTCCTATACCATAGACTAAACTTGTTGAGGTTCAAGGTACTATTCTTGATATAGTTATAATGAAATTTCTTAAGCCTCGCAAGTGTAGAATGGAGTGGTTGTAGCTTTACTAAGGAGATTTGTTAGGGAACAGATTATCAGTTACACTATCAGACTACATAGTCTATTTGTGAGAGCATAATTACAATATCCACTACATGGTTGATTTAGCGAAAAATGTATAAATGTTGTTTCTTGTTCTCAATCAAGTATGTGATTAGATACCATAAAAGATGATAAAGTTTTCACTCTGAAAGAGGGGTGGATAGTTTATAGTGAAGAAATAATTATTTCTTTCTATTCTTTCTAGTATCTTTTAAAGATTCTTTCAGAGTGAACGTGGCATTAATAGCTCTTTTTTTATTATATATATATATATATATAGATATATGAAGTTACGCCAAATAGATACAAAATCTATATAGTGCAATCGGAAGATTTTGCAGCACATGTTTTATGAAAACTTGTGTGTGGACTGAAAAGTCTTACTCCGGTTTTAAGCAAGTTTCCAAATAATATTATTAAAGTTTCATAGTATTGTTATTTTGTTCAATTAAGAACAAAGTAATTCAGTATATATATATATATATATATATATATATATATATATATTTGTAAGGTCGATGGGAGGAAATTTATTTTTCTCATACTCTATGTACATGATATTTTGTTTACAAGTAGTGACCTTGAGGTATCATTTGTCCTTTGTACTGAGATCCGTAAGGATTGTTCTCACCATATTTTATTAGGTTTATCTCAGAGGACATTTTCTGATTGTATTTTGGAAATATTCAATATATATCATTGCAAGCTAGGAATTGCTCTTGTCGTTAAGGGTGATGAACCGAATCCATTACATTGTCTTTATTGAGATGTTGAGAAAATCTAGTTAAATAATGTACCTTGTGTCAGTGCACTTAAAAGTAGAATGTATGCTCGAATTTGCACTAGACTAAATATTGTCTTTGCGACGGGATTTCTAGGCAGCAGTCAAATCCAGGACGCGATCACTGGGTGACTACTAAGAAAATTTTAAGGTACTCAAATAGGACAAGAGATTGTATGTTAATTTACAGACATGTTCAATTCTTACAGTTAGTAGGGCATTTAGATGTAAATTTTGCTGGTTGTTAGGATAACATGTGATCAATGATGGAATACATATTTATGTTAGTAGGAAGTGTAATAAATAAAGTTTTATGTCATCTTCTACTATGTAAGCATAGTTTGTAGCATTCTTTTAGGCTGTTACTTGGGCTATTAGGCTCCGTAATCTCATTAAGGAGTTGGTCATTTTTAACTTTATGGATAAACCCATACGGTTATATTGAGACAATAAATTTGTAATATTTATTAACAACAGAGGTCTTAACGGGTCTAAATATATGACAGTCAAATTTTTGACCATAAAGAAACGGTACAGAAAGGTAACATAATAATATAACATATTTTCACAGATGATATATTACAGATTCACTAATTAAAGGCCTACGCCCATGTGTATTTGAGCGACATGTCATTAGCATGGGCCTAGGAGCATCATGAGATACTGTTGTTTAGTGAGAGCTATTTTGGCTTTACTCTTATAAAGGTTTCATCTGTGTTCGTTACACTTTATAACGATTTGATATGTATCGACTTTTACATTCAATAAAATATTTTTCAATGTGTTGTTATTATATTAAATACATATTGATAAAGTCTCAAGGTATTGTATAAACCTTGAGTGAAGGCTAAGGGCATCCTGTTATTAGCCTTGTGCATATACTTGTTATACGTAAAGAAATGTTAACCATAAAGACAAGGCATATGTGGGTTCATTGGAACCATAAAGACATTCTCTAGTGGCACAAGTTTTTTGTGACGCTTAAGGTAAGAGAATGGTGACTGACAAATGGGATCTCTTTATGAGATATATTATCCATTTGACACACTATCATATTGAATCCATTTCAATAAAGTTGAGAATATTCGTGACCATGTAAGGCTCTGTGTGTATACATGCAGTTATCGCCATGATTCGGTGTTTGAGACTTTATGGGATATGATTGACTAATAAGAATTATCTCTAGACCAATGTGTGCATATACAGTACAATTTCAATTAATATAGTCCAATTGGGAGAATCTAAGAGTTTTCCTAATGTAGACTACATTAATTAATATTGTAATTTACCGTTTTATGGTTATTATAAAACGGTGTTGGTCTAAGGTGAGATAAAATATTTCTTAATTAGTCTAATATGGGGCTGGCTAGTGTGGACCGAGTTGAGCCTGGCCCGTAATGAGGGGGTCTTGCTAGAAACTTTATAAATAATGCTCAAATCTCTCCTCTAACCCTAATTCTTACATGTATCCTCACATAAGGAACGTTAACCTAATGCTAAAGGGTGAGGTGGCTGTCTCATTGAGCCAGTGATACGAAGGGCAATAGAAGAGAATGACTTGCAGGTGGAACATCAGTTTTCGCTTCCGCTTCAAGAACGATGGATCCCAAAACAGGTGTATTAATTTTTGTACTCAGTTATGCATGTTCTTGTTCTGGTTATGGAGATCTTAGGGTTGCGCAATTTGCATCTTACAAGTAGAACTCATTTCCAAATCCATCTTCGGGGATTCTGCTCTTTAGTTTGCCCCTCGATAACATGGCCAACAATGATAGCACTACTGTCCAGCTCCCTGTTGATAGGTGGAGCACAAATTCAAGCCTTGTCCTCCATTTTGAGAAAAATGAGGGAAAAAGATGTGGGTGATTTGAAGTTTCAGTGTGATCATCAAATAGGCAAGTTAACGATAAAAGAAAAAAGAGATAAAAAGAGAATATAAGTCAGAAATTTAAAATTAAAAAAAAAAACTGGTTTTGAGTAGAGAAGGTTCTTGACAGATTAGCAGCCGTGACAAATAGAATAGTTAATGATGACTGGACTACCATGTTAGCAAGTTCCAACTAAATTAGATTGGATAGATTAGGAGTACATTGGTTTATGACTGAATTCGACATTTGTACAACATGTTCAAGATTTTTGGGTAATTTGCATACCCTTTTGTTATTGGTGTTATGGATTTTATAAACTCTTGGGCTCTTCGATGTGTTTAAGTGGGTTTCAACTAACAAGTTTACTTAGGTTTCTATCCTCTCTCATTTTCACCATCAATATATTACATAAATATTTGATTTGATTTCTGAAATATAACAGAAGATGCCGCTGAACTCTTCGTGGGACCTCATATTTCTATCCTCTCTCATTTTCACCATCAATATATAATAGATAAATATTTGATTTGATAGTCTGGTCAAAATGCTATACTTTGAAGAATAATGTTGGCTTTCTGCAATTAAGGTAAACCTTGTCTAGAATTGCCAATTTAGGTCCCACCGGTTAAATGCAAATGCACTTAATATTCACTATGGCACATCATTAACATGAGATTTGCTGTCAGTTGCTACCGTCAAAGAATTCTCATCAAGTGCTTTAACCATCGTGAGCCATTGTAAAGAAAGAGAAAATGATAAAAGAAAATAACGAAAAGACTGTTGCTGATGTATCTAGTTAAGACATGAAAGCTTATTATTAGATTATTGATTGAGGACAGCATAAGCTAAATTGTATGTAATATGGTTCTCAGATGGTTTTGCATATCACTTTTGCCTAGCTACAGCTTGCCTAAGATCTTAGAATTGTACATGTAGAAACATTGAAAAATTACAAGGAGGTTTGTTTTAGCTTAAAAGTGTCAATGAAAAAGATTTTGATCGATGTGGAAATCAACAAAAGATATGAATGGCCCTTTATTGATTCTTGGACAAGAAACACAACTAATGAGAAAATCAAAAGTAGAAATATTATAGACAATCATGTCCTGCCATGTAAAAGAAATTGGCATACAAATTTCGCCATTAGGTCAAACTTACATCTCGAAAGAAAATTATTTTGAGATTTGAGATCTCTGATCATAATAGAGCTCGATCCTTGAAAAAGAAAAAAAAAAGTCAAATTATGCATTCATTTGTCCTATTTAAATCTATAAGTTAGGTTCACTCCATTTCATTAGTATTTAGGTGTCATTTTATCAAAAAGTCAACAATCGACTTTTTCTTAGACTTTTGATCAATCTACGAAAGTCAACGTTTTACCGAAAACAAAAATCATGACAATGCATATGGGGCATTTTTCACCCTTCCATGATTGCACATGGACTGAGGAGTTAAAATCTCAAATTTCATGCATAAGTCAAAGGTTGACTTTTCGGATGAAACTAAACAATTTGACCGTTGACAAAAAGATCATCATTTGTAGGTCATTTTAAAGGACAGAAAGGAATTTCAGATCTATTTTGGCTTTTGCCAAAGTTGGTGCGGAAGGTTTTGATTAAGTAGAACATTTGTGAAATTAGGAGAACTTTATTATATAATTAAAGATAAAATGACTTAACTGCCGACACCTAAAATTTAGCTAAATATTTATGATTAAATTGCATAGAAAATTAGGATCTAATTTGGCCTTAACAAAAAAAAAAGATTTTCATATCACCTAGGTATTAATATCATTTGCTTCTACTAAGTTTTATTTTAATTTTATTTCCCTTATTTTACCCTGTCTCAAAAAATAAAAAATATTAAAAATATTTTTTAAAAATTAATATGTACCAAAAATCCCAAACTTTGTTAACTATGATACATTTACTGCAAACTTTTTTTGAAACTCTAAATTTGTATATATGTGACACATTTATCCAAAATTTATCAAGTGTGACATAATTACCTTAAACTATTTTTTATGATACCAAAAATCCCAAATTTGTATCCGTGCGACAAATTTACTCCAAAATTTTGATATCACAAAAAAAAAAATTGAGATTTTTAGTGTTACAAAAGAAAAGTGTGAAATAAATGTGTCGCATAAATATAAGTTTAGGGTTTTTGTTGTCATTGAAAAAATTAAGATAACTATGTCACACAGGTAGAAATTTGGGGTTTTTAGTGTTATTTAAAAAATATGTAGTAAATGTATATGGTTAGTAAAATTTGAGATTTTTTATGGTTTTTTTCCTTTATTATTTTTTAAAACGAAAAGTTCCTCTTGCCCCATGCGGCCCAGTCTCACGTAGCTCGCCCCACTGGCGTGGCCCAGCCTCGGCTACTTTACCTTCCTTCTTCCTTGTTCCGCTGCACTACCAAGGCCGGCGCAGAGCAGGCGCACATTAGAGCAGAATAGCAGGTCGGCACAAAAGCAGAGAGAGTGGGAGCATCTGGGGCAAAGCGAGAAAATACTAGGTGGGCTGGCGACGCATCGTCAAGCACGGTCTGGTTCAAGCAGAGTACAAGTTTTAGAGGCCGCGTTTGTAAAATATAGACTTCAAGCATGGTCTAGCCCTTAAGCAAACTTGTTTAGAGGAAAGACTAGTTCAAGTCCTGAAGTCGAGGTCCGAGGGCTCGTTGGCAAGGCGACCCATTTGGCTTCTATCTTGGTTCAATGTCCATTGCAAGTTGCCGCTGCCAGTTCTTGCAACAAAAAAGCGAACAAAGCCTACACACTCTTTTTCAAAAATCTCTCCCCGTCTCTCTCTCTCTCTCTCTCTCTCTCTCTCAAGAGCTGTTGCCAGTCGCATCCCAAGCTCAAATCTACTGCCTTCAGCACGTCGCTTCCACCCCCAATTCTATCTTCGCCTCTGCCGGAGTACAATTGCTATGCCATTACTTTGAGTCCCTTATTTTTCTAAGTCAAGCCTTTGCCGAAGTATTACTAGCTGATTCAAAAGAAACGAGTTCGGGTTTCTTGTCTGTCCGAGGTCAAGTTTGATTTTTTTTTTCCCCTCTTGCTGACTTTGGTAAGGGTGCGAGGGTTTAGGCATTATGTGCACCAGTTAAATGTATTCTATATGTTTGTATGTTATTTGTTATTTTATTAGGATTACTTGTCAAGAAAAAATAAATGTTTGAAACTTGTAATTATGATAACCTAAATCAAACATTAGAGCTTCTCTCTCATGTTCAACGTTTCGAACATTCATTTCCATGAAATTATCCTGAATGAAGTGGCAAATGGATCGACTTTCTTTAGTCCCTTTTCATCTTTTCTTTTTTCCATTACCGAGTGGTTTATGAAGTGACTAAAGAGGGTTCCCTCAGTTTTGTAATTCAGTGCATGCATAAGGTGGCGAGAATTCAAGTTGGTGGGTTGTGGAGCAACTGGCTTCCCGATCACTACTCAGTTTGGTAAGGATTATACAGTCGCAAATAGAAATCACCAAGACAGATTTTCTCTAATACCAATTCAAATTAACGCGCAAACAGTGATACATCTACCAACTGCCATTTCAACTTCCAAACTTGCGGACCAACACCCCAAACAACCAATTATGTATTAATGTAAAATATAGAGTACACTTGTTCAATGAAAGCGGATTTGAATAGAATTATATGCAATAATCATTCGGACAAAAAAAAAAGGTATGGCTTATTTTATGGTGGCTAAGTCTAAAACCTCCGATTCAGCCATCAATAACCTAACACGTGGGAATTAACTAAGTGACCGCAAGAATGAGGCACATCTCACCGGTGAGGGGCATTTGAGTTATGTTGTAGGGGTGTACACCGAGAAACGCCTTAACAGGGAACTGCTCGGACCAACTGATTTTGGGCGGTTCCCAAAGAAGGCAATTCGGTTCTCAATCCTGCTTTTGGAACCATTGGCCGATCGGTCTGGTTCCCGATTCCAAGATGGTAACTGGACCAATCGGATCGGACCGGTTAATTATACATATATATATATATATATTTTTAAATTTCTTAAGAAACAAACCATAATTTCTTTCAATATATTTCTTTTTCATTTTATTTTTGGCCAAAAACAACAAATTTACCGGTTCTACCAAACCGGACTAGTATGGTTGGTCGGTCTGATTCTTGATTTTAGAACCGGTCGGTCTAGTTCCCGATCCCGGAATCTAGGAACTGGTCCTTCCGGTTCCGAGGTGGAACCGGACTGAATCGGGAATCGATCAGTCTTATTATGTTGTGGTTGGGACTGGCTTGGCGTCGCTCGCTGAACAGAGGCACGATGAACGGTGTTATTGAGCCAAAAGTTTCGCAGTGTTGTTGAGACGAGTTGGACTTCGCAATGGAGACGCAAGTTGCTAATATAGAGTCCCGGCTGGGGCAACAAATATGCTCGATCGACACTGAGTCAGCAACGAATAAACCTGTAAGCTCAAGTTTGGTGTAGAAACAGAGCAGCGAAACGGCGATCAGCGGGACTGCACTGAGGCAGAAGGAGTTCCGCTTGAAATCGTGGAGGCTGGGCTGGGTATGCCCAGCGACTGTATGTGTTGGAGATCCCGACAGCCCGGGAAGAGACAAACAGGGACAGCGACCAGCTTCAGTCAGGAGATGAAACATAGGCCTAAATAAATCCCTTTTCATTTTGCCCTTCGGGGGGAGTGCTCAATTTATTTGACATACATTGTCCATATCATCTCTCTTATGCCATCGTCAACAGCAATATCTTATTTTGCTGGCGAAACTCGGCCCGAGTTTATGCGAGAGAGAATCTGTCAGGGAATGGCGTGGCGTTGCGTGAAGCAAGAACTGGCAGCGGCAACCAACAATGGACGCCGAACCGAGATAGAAACCAAATGGGTCGCCTTGCCAACACTCCAAAACGAGCCCTCGGACCTCGACTTCAGGACTTGAACCGGTCTTTCCTCTGAACAAGTTGGTTAAGTGCTAGACCGTGCTTCAAGCCCCTGTTTCACAGATGCAGCCTCTGAACTTTGTACTCTGCTTGAACCAGAACGTGCTTGACGATAGTCAACTGAGGATAGCGGCGGCGGCAGTCGTCGCTCGCTTCTGCTCGTGGGAGCGAGAGAGAGTTGAGGCGTGTGCGGGAAATTTTTGGAAAAAAAAAAAAAAGGAGAGAAAGAGAGAGGGAGAGAGAGAGAGAGGGGAAGAAGAGAGACAGCGTACGTCAGAAGGGAGAGTGCACGCAATTAATGAAGAGAGAGGAGAGAGGAAGGACTCACGGACGACACGTGGCGAAGTGGCGCAACCTGTTGCCCATTGATTGGCCAAGCCCACTGTGAATTCGCGTAGCTGGCTCACCTAACATATTTTTGGGGCAGAGAAGGTTGGAGACGGCGCAGCAGAGAGCAAGCGCAGAGCTAGGCCTGCTGCAAAGTGGACGGCCAAGGGTACGCGGGTTCGGCCGAGAGGGAGCCCGGTCGGCGCGCCCAGGAGTGGTCGGAGCACCTCCGTCGACCGGGCTCCTTGCCGATAAATAGAGGGCTGCGAGCTCGGTTGAAGGGGCGCGTTTTTCGGAGAGAAAAAAAAATCTCGACAAAGGGGTTCTTTAGAGCGAGATTGAAGGCCGTGAGTGAGATATGGAGAGCGGAACGAGAGCTGGGGGTGAGAGACCGCTAGCCGCGGCCAAGGACGCGCCACCGTGATTTCTGCCCTGCGCCACGCTCCGGTAAGCAGGGGCTTTGTTTTCGCCCTGTTTGGAGCATGTCAGGGCCAAAGCTCGCGACCGTCCGACTCAATAGCTCCAGCCCGAACCGACCATTGTTAGGCTGCTCTGCTCGTCATTTATCGCCCGTTGTGAGTCCCAACGTGGTCTCGAGCCGCGGTCAGCTCGAGTTGTTCCCACTTAGCCAGCATACTCCGAGCATTCGACGAAATGCTCGGGTGAGTTCTACTTTCTGTCCAGCCCTTTTGGCCGGAGTCGAGCCGTCTGCGCTCAGCTGTGCCTTGTCAAGGTGTGCTTGTAGCGTTGGCTCTCCCGGGCGCCGGCCGGTCGGCTGGTTCGACCTACGCACCCCGTTCTCCCTCCGTCATCCTCGAACGGAGCAAGCACAGGGGGAGTTGTCTCGGTTATCCCGTTAGAACCGCCGCAGCCACACCTACGGCCGCCGCCTCGAGGTGCCCGAACGCAATTTGGCTGGCCGCCCAAGTCCGCGAAGTCCCGGTATGCCGTCGGCCGGGCGGAGATGAGCGACGACGCTCGGCATCGTCGTCTCCGCCGCGACAGTGAAGCCGTCGAGAGGGGATGGTGAGTCGGGTCGGCTCGCGGATCCGGCTGACCCGGTTTGCCCCGGTATCGGGCTAGGGTTTTGCTTTGATGGGCCGGATTTGGGTTGGCTCAAGATGTGAGCTGGGCTTTTCTTTTAACTGAAAGTGGGCTTTGTCTTGTTTTAAAATGGGTGTGGAGTATTGTTTTTAAAAAAGGTTCTGGGCCGGGTCTACGTTTCAGGCCCAGTTTGGCCACTGGTTGGCGGTCTGGGTCGATTCCAACCCGAGGATCCGACCCGGATCATTTTTGTAATATAATGTTATTTTAACATAAAAATATTTTTTTTAAATATTAAAAATTCAAAAAATCGAAAATCCGTATTTTTTTTTTAATCAGGAAAGAGACTTAAAATTAGTTTTTGAGTAGTTTTTTTCCCCAAAAAATGCATGAAAAATCAAATAGAAATCAAACATCAGGATTTAAACAAAGATTAAATATCGAAAATGTATTAGTTAATTAACTAGTAATCAAGTGTTCGATCTAATTCTTTGATTGATAGGGAGTAAAATATTTCTCCTAATATTTTACTTAGATTTTTAATCGACCTAAATCAATTAATGACAACTTTTAAATGAAAATGACTTGCAAGTAAAAAATTCAAGTCATAAGTTGAGAATTAATGGGTTTGGTAGAGCTTGGATTAACCCTAAACTTAGCGAGTCATTAGCCTACGTAGGGCTTCAATAGGTCGCGACATTAATCAGAAAATTCGTGAAAGTATAAGGAGGAAAGGTATGTTCTTTTCTTGGTATGTGATCCAACTAGTTGATCAACTGCGTTTGGGTGATCTCAAGAATTTCATTGAGTAATCAAGTTTATTTAATCAGTTTGATGAGTCAGTTAACAATGTTGTGACCAATTCCATGGGAAACCAAATAGGTTATTTACACGTTACAAGTGTACATGAATTGCTCATATAAATAGGATATAAAAGGAAAAGCCACCGTGGAATAATTTCAAAATCTCATTCTTTTACAAACTACACAAGTTTGATTATAGGATCAACATCATATGATTTTAAACATAAATTTATTACAAAGACGAATGCGTGCGCGCCGTTCGAGTAAGAAATGCTAAATGTGTATGAAACACTACCTTGCAGGATTTGCGTCTAATTGATTGGACAAGGTCGCCTTGAGTGTTTGAATTGTTGTTGGGTTAATTTCATATGTTGGAAAATTTAAACAAGTAAATAAATGCATAGTTTAATATTTATAACGCTTTACCCCTTTTGTAGACTAGATTTTTGTCTAACTAGAAGAACCTTTTTCCGAGGAGAGACATTTCGGGGATTTCGAGGCAACGTTGAGGATTTTCAAAGGGGAAGTTCTCAGTCTTGTGAACCAAGAGGAGCCACACATGAGTGACGAGCTCACCTCCTCTTCTCAGTCGCTTGGCATGGCGAGACACTCGACAGTTGTATGCTGCATAACACAGCATCTCTACCCAGATGCCGCTGATGATCTCCCACTTGTTTTCCATCGTCCTCAGGTCGGCCACGAGCTTCTGCACCTCCAACAACACGTCCCAGTCATCAGTGATCCACGTCTCCTCACTTGGTTTGATGGGGCGTAGGATCTCTCCATCCAGCGAGGACAGTGTGTTGATTGCGTCTTCATGGTCTCGGTACCTCAAGAAAGGCCTCAGCGTGCAAGAAGCGTGCTCCAATGTCATGTTGGCGGTGGGAAGGGACAAGATGTGAGGATGCAGGGTGAGGAGATACATCATGTACTCCGATAGGAATTTACTTCCTCCATAAGCATCGGATTTTTCGATATTCAATTTTTGCAGTATATCTGTGGCGATGTGCCAGATAATGATGCTCCTAGCAAATTTTGCCTCGATGCTACTGCTTAGTGCTTGTTTCTCATTGATGCCGTGAATCTCGATCGTCCACTTGCCTCTTTCGTTGAATGGCCTGTGATTTCTTTTCTCCTCTAGCTCAACCATCTTTCGTAGTACCAGCGCCCTGAGGCACAAGGGCAAGGGCTGGCGGGAGGGTTTCCAATGCCAACTGAAGATCTCCCGCTTACCAAACCAATCAAATACGGCGCGGACGGGCTCCCACTTACCAAACCAATCAAGTACCACACGGACGGGCTTTGGCTTTTCTCTGTCTGGGCGGCAGTGTTTTAACAAATTGAGCTGCCCTATTGACCTCGACCATCTTTTCTTCCTCATGCACCGATCAGCGAAAAACGGGAGGAGCCTTGAGAAGAGTGGCATCCCAAGGTGCCTACCCATGTACACGACCGCCCAATCTGACCGCCCAATCTGAAAATGGCAACGTTGTGATCTGATAAAGCTCGAGACCTGTGACTGCCATCAGTAACGCATAGGTATAGGTGATGGACATATCGATCAAGAAGGCAATCTTGAAGATCATGGCAAATCCACACATGGCAGACATCAAGCAGAAGAAGCCGATAAAGCAGCCTATAAGGCCAAGTTTCGTGTACAGAATGGGCGCTTTAGTGTAGAGTGCGTCGAACATGAAGTTCAGCTCGATCTCGTTCACGGTGAAAGCTCGGTTGGGGGGGTACCTGTCGATGGACATCCAATCGCGGGATATGAACACAGGGTGGCACGGCCAGTTCCTGACGTGGGGTTTCAGACAGTCGAACCGAAAGTAGGCCTTCAAGATGTCCTTTGCGGGGTCAAACTTCTTGTCCTTGGTTAAGATTTCGAGCTGAGCACCACTGCCTTTCCTGACTTCCTTGGTGGGTACTTTGGGAAAGTACTCGGTATTCACAAATGAGTTCTCGTCATACACGGATTTGAGAGCCCAGACCCACGACGCCGCCTTTATGAATCCGGCAATGAACAAGGGGACGTACAGCTGTGAGACTGGGGACGAGCCGTCCCAACAGCGAATGAGAATACGAACCACAAAGACAACTGTAGCCCCGATGTTCAGAATCTGTCTCAATCCCAGCCGGTCATCTTCCACCGCATAGGCTGTAATACTGTCTGGGTACCCAAGTTGCATCAGAAGCAATGGGGCAAACAGCCCTTCCAACACCACGTCGTCACCTGGATTTTCTGGATCATCGATGCGGACAACAGTAAGCTTGCCCAGCGCAATTTTCGCAACATAAGAGAGGAGCAAATAGGAGGACCAGATGATGGATCTAGCTAACTGCGACCTCATATATTTCCGGCGAATGCCTAATATTGTGAGAAATATCTCGCAGCCAAGGCTTACGGTGACCAAGAAATGAATCCCCCAGTTCGCCCACAGATCTTTTAGTAGCGGCAACACCGTGTTGATTATTGAGCAAATCCAACTGATCAAACGCATGGTGGCTTCGTTCAGGTGTGCTCGACATCAATGCAAATGCAGAGTCAGGAAAATTTTTACATTGCTTCTGAAGAATG
The DNA here is from genome assembly GCA_017140595.1 of Eucalyptus curtisii. Lineage (NCBI taxonomy): Eukaryota > Viridiplantae > Streptophyta > Magnoliopsida > Myrtales > Myrtaceae > Eucalyptus > Eucalyptus curtisii. Next base: position 21,536,647 of record CM029496.1, read on the forward strand.
ATCACTAAGAGCTTCCGCAAAACTGCATAAATGCATCCAGCATTGCATACATCAATTCTCTCAATCTGTCAAAATTTCGCACAACTGAAACTATGAATTTGCACATTGTTTATCCTAAAAGTTAATCTCTCCATGTTCATCTCTCTCTCCATTCCTGGAGTTTTTGACTGTATCCTTTTGCGATCCTTGTATTTTTCTTTTTTTCCATTTTTTTTTTACACTTTTCTTTTTCTTTCGTTCCTTTTTTTTTTTTTACTGTGCTCAGCTAGATCTTAATTATCTAGCGAAGTGGCCCTCTTCTCGCATCGTATGATGTGAAGAAGCTTCGGGACAAATTTGTGCCGTTAGCCGTCCATCTTTTTATGAGCCTCCCTTAATTTTGCGGAATAATAAACTACATATGCTCGCTCCAATTGGCTAAGATGAATGTTTTCTAAAAGTTATAGAAGTGAAATGATCCATTGAAAATTTGTACCACTAAAATGAGCATTCTATGAACATTAGAGCATTTGTGGCGTCATTTTCTCAAAATTCTTTAAAAGTGGATTCTCCACAAATTTTCTTTGAATGCGGCTTTTAAGGTCTTCTACCTCTATTTTTTATATATTAGCTTTTCAAAATATTTTCTAAATAGATTTAAGGGGAAAAAAAAAGAGAAAAAAAAAGGTGGAGGAGAGGTGTTAGTGGAGTATTTAGCAGAGTTGAGAAGGTTTTAGGATGGGTAAGGTATTTTCCCTGCCATGGAACCTTAGGTAACGGTTCCTAATTTTTGGAACACCTTAGAATTTGGAACTTGTCAATGCCATGGGTTCTATGTACCTTATACTATCTTGTGCTTTTTCATATTGTTTCATTGAAAAAAAATTGTCATTGTCATTGTTATTTGCAACATTCAAATATAACGTATAAATGGGTGACATGTTAAATTCATGTTCATATCTAATGTTAAGATATCACTAATACATCAATAACCTATCATTTAAACCCATGAGTTGAGATAAAACCTAACACCATCTACTGAGAACATAAACTCAAAGCACGCGCACACACACTCTCATAGAGAGAGAGATGCATGGATGATTGCTTTTCAAATGAGGTTAGACATTGTTGATTATTGAGAGCTTTTGCACATTTAAATGGGCAAAATTTCATAAGGAAAAAGAGAAAGTCATGCAAATTATTTTGATCAGACATGCAAAATAAGCACACATTTATATATTGAGCAAATGTTACCAATGTACCCTACAAAAGCTATAGAATGTAGGGTATAGGATGGTATGACCCCAAACCCTCAAACCTACCTTACACTCATTTCTTCCAAAATTTTGGAACTAGAACCCACTATATTAGTGTTAATACCCATCTTGGAACCTACTTGACCATGGTCGTTCTATAGGGTCCATAGATTTCACGGGTTCTCCTATACACTCTATTATTTAGTCTTGAAAGAAATTCTTTATAATTTTGGGTCGACTTCATGAATCAAGGCTCTTTTACTTTTCTAATTTTTGGAGTTCTATTACTTTTAAGATTTGTGAAAATGATAGAAAAAATGTTTCACACAATGAGTGTGACATCCAGATTTTTGGGTTCTGATTTCAATTAGATAAATTGGGCATTTCATCGGCGCGATTACAGTATTTTTCTCTGAGTTGGCCATTCACGAGATAACTGGACTAGCTGGGTAAGCTATTAAGGACTTTAAGGCAGATAGACTGAGAATTCGACCATGAATCGACTTCTCAACCGTGCTCATCTTTAGAGATCATTACAGCACACTTAAAAATCGAATTAAGATTAGAGATAGGTCGGTTCGACTGAGATGAATGACCGATCGTGGGTGACTCCACTAAATTGGAAAATTCTCATCGACTGGCACTAATTTGATTTTACTATCGTTTTGGTACCCTGTGTCTATATTTGGATCATCGAGATTTTCACGACAACCGAGAGTCGCTAATGTGTCGAGTGGGTTCATCGTGGCTCGAAGAAAATCGACCACGGGTCTGTCCTAAAAAGTTTTGAAAACTACCCGGTAGCTTAGGTCACACTCAAAACGCATCCGAGTGAAATTAACCGCCAATCTAAGTCCGATTTCAAAAATTGAAGGTTCTGTCATGTCACAATAAATTTTAGAAATGTCGACTCAGTCTTAAAAGATTTTTCTAACAACCGAGACTTTTTGGGAAAAAGTCAGTTTAGGGCTGTTTTCGTTCAATTTAAGCCGGGGATTGTGAAATTGAGAAGCATGAGGGATTCTTGGATGAGAAAAATAATCAATTTGATAAGTGAGACATCAATTGATTTTATGAGAGTCATTTGAGAGAAATTCAAGAGGGAAATTGGATGCAGAAATACAAGTGGGAACTGAGTACTCTAATCTGAAATTTCTTTTGGGAATTTATGAGCTTATTCAAAAGAAAATGAAATAAGAATTTTCTATTTGAGGAAATTCTTTTCTTTTGAATTTATTCCCATTTCTTTTTCCCCATTTGGCCAAACACCTTTTTCCCCACAAGCTCTCTCTCTTTCCTTTCTTTCTTTCTCTCTCTCTCTCTCTCTCTCTTCCCCCTCGTGCGAAATGCCCCCCCCCCCTTCCACCGAATACACGGCTGTCTTCCAACTTGGCTTCCTCCCCTTTTTGCTTTTTGACTTTTCAACACTCTCTCTCTCTCTTATCTTCATCTCTCTCTCTCTCTCGGTACTCTCCCTCATTCTCTCGATACTTTCTCTTTCCTCCCCCCTGGTTCGAACAAGTGAGAAGCAGAAGCAGCAGCCTTCGTTGCTTGGACGAAGCTGCCGTCGCCGTCCTGCCGGAGCACCGCCGCCGTCCGTCTCCCTCTCGCCTGTTCGAATTCCCTCCGCCCTAGCCTCTCTCTTCCGACACCTCTCTCTCTCTCCGTTTCCCCTGGTTCGTGCAACGCCCTAACCAGCAGAAGTAGAGGCAGCAACCACCGAGGGAAGAAGACCGGAGCAGCTCGCCGTTGCCGCTCGTGCACCACCACCCGCACGTTGCCGCTCGCTGCCGTCCGTCTCACTCGCGTCCTCGCCGCATAGCCACATCGTCCAACTCCTGTTAGGTCTCGGCTCAGCCTTGTGAACGGCTAAGGAAGCAGTCGAGCCGCCGTCCAGCTTCATCCGGCCAACGTTCGACCTCACTGGAGCCCCGCTCGCCCTCCACCGGCCTTGCCTCACCACCTCAGCCCCGGATCCGGCCTCAACCAGCAGCGAACAGGGGGTTGAAAAATGGGTATGACAGCAACTATTTGGCCCGTTTTGGCCGTCTTCCCGAGCTCGGATGCTCGGCCCACCATGAGGAAAGTCGATCCTCGCATTGATCCCGTCGTTTTGTGTGAGTTTTGCTCACTAATGCCTTCTTAGTTTACTAATTATACTTAAAGATTGATTAGTGCTAGTTAAGTGTAATTAGGTGGTTAGATTAGAATGGATTAGTAATTATTAGTTAATTGCATTGCATATTAGTTAGGTGGTTAGTATACTTAGATAGAGAATTGCCTATAGTATTTATTGGATGCTTCATGGGATTTTTCCCGGCCTTTATTGGGTGTTAATTAGGCAATTCGGGCCTAAATGGAATTTTTAGTAATTAAATATTATTTCGAAATTAATTATTTAATTATTTATTTTTCCGGAAATTCAACTGGGATGGCCAGTGATCGGGATTTTACGCTGATGATTGTTGCGCATCCGTTTATTTAATTGAGCCTTATATTGTGCTAAATTGAAATTATTGTATTTAATTAGTTAATTTTCGAAATTAATTATTTATTAATTATTTTTCCGAAAATTAGACTGAGATAGCCGGTGACCGGAATTTCGTGCTGATTGCAATGGTGTAGTTAATTTCTGCAATTGGGTGTTAAATTATGCAAATTGAGTGATGATTGGATTTTTGGTATTTAATTCCAAAAATTGTGGATTTCCAATATTTATTCAGAAAATCCCGGGTGTCAGGTTTTAACACCGAAAATGGTTTTATATACTATATAAAATAGCGGGCTTTTGAAAAGGGAGAATGTCAATTTTTCTCGGGTCGAGTTGATCGTGTCTCACACACGACTATTTTCAAATGCGTATTTCTAATACGAAGAAAAATGTCGGTTCACCATTTTAATTGAAGCATTTGAGTGCAATGCACGCGTGCCCCGTGCCATATTTGAGTGATCGTGTGATGATTAAGAGAAATCGTCGCCAGTCATTGAGTGGACGTTACCCCTATATGAGATACCCCTTAACAAAGGGAAGCCATGATTGATTCTTGACCCTATGCTCCTTCGGAAACGCCGTCGACGTAGTGAAGAAGCCGCGCTCCAAGGGGGGAGGCGATGCTTGGTATTAATGTCAGTAGATAGCCGAACTGCGAGTAGGCTATGCCCTTGTGTGGCAGTGAATATCAATTGGAACGTGTGCGGAGTGTGGATACCGATTATATTGAAAATTGCCTGGTGGGGCCGTGATTACCACCTATAAATAAGTTGTGTACTAAGGACCATGATTCATAATTGGGTTGTGAGTTGGAATAGTTGAAATGACCTAGAAATGGTTCGGCTGACATGTAATCGACTAAGTCGATTGATCTTTGCCATGATTTGATGTTGTGAATTGATTGATTGAATGGAAATGACTGGTGAGTGGTCTTGTTGGCATGTAATTGACTAGATTGATTTAATCGATGCTTCGATCAGTGATGTGATTGCTTGGGTGACTATTTGATCTGTGCTAATATGCAGGTGGAATCTAAGGTCAAGGTAAGTCCTCTGACTCATGTTGTGCATAGGCAGCCCTAAGGTGTATTAGTTTACTAATCGGGTCTTAGGGGGTAGAATTTGCTGAGATGTAGTCTCATCTAGATTGTGGGATAATATTTCAGGCCCCTAGATTTCCCGAAGACGAGCCGGCATTTGAAGACGAGGATGAGCGAGAAGAAGTAGATGAAGAGTTTGAAGAAAATGAGCCTAGTGGTGAAAGATCTAAGGAGGATCGGGATGATGATCCCAAACATGATCCGGATGAGGACTGAGATCCTATCCTCTTTGTGAACCCTGTACATGTGTGGTTGTGAATTTCAATATGAAAAATATGGCATGCTTTTCTATCCCATTGTTTTATTGTCTGTGGATTTATAACTGTTTCTGCATGTCATATATAAATGAAAGGGTCGGCGATACATAGTCCTGGGATAACACATTTTAAAATCGACCAAAGGTAAGGGATGTGCGCGTGCCTGAAGATCGGGGCGTGACAATGAGAGAGCCACGTGTCAACTTCTCAGTGGTCTCATACTATGTCCAAAAAAAAAAAAACTTATGTAGTATTAGAGTGGATGACTTTAGGTGTCTTTTGTAGTATAATCGACTGCATGATGTACGTAAATAAGTTTTTAATGAAATGGATGTATGGTTTCCCTTCCCTTCTACTTAGTAACATCAAGTGCTCATTTATGCATAATTCATGTTGTAAATGCTTAAAATGGTTAATATCTTCCACTTGCATGAAAATATAAACGAGAGTAAGATAATCCTTTGAAAGTGGCCAACTGGGGTGTCCCGACGGCGGCAGTGGCTCGCGGTGGGGATGTGACGGGCAGCTCGAGTGGTGCGGAAGGGAGTTCGTTGTTGAGGCTCGGTTTGAGTAGAAAGCAGTTGGCCTCAGGCCAACGATAGGGCAGCAATATCTCAATCGAGAGCGGCAGCGACTCATGGTGGCTTGCAATTCTCAATGGGTGGCCAACCGTATGGTGATGTCGATGGGGGCTCAGCTGAACGAGGCTCACGGGCTACCTCGCGACTTGATGAATAGCTGGGAAAACCTACAAGAAACAGGGAACAACTAGCCATTCTTCATAGAAATTGCTGGTCCTTTTCCTCTCGTGTTTTTTTTTTTTTTTCGAGGGAGAGTCGTGCGTACGAGGATGCTTGCATTTGATGCTTTTCTCTGAGCGTTTCCTGTGTCTTTACTCGCAACGTCTCTCTTCTCTTCAAGCACCACAACACTTGCTGGATCGCTCTTTTAAATCTGCTGCTGTCTCTTCTCAATTGGACAAAGCGTGTTGTCCACATGGTGCATGGCGATGCAAGAGATCAGCAACAGTTCGTTGTTGGCTCTCGTGGTTGGCTGCTTCGTCATCCAACAGAGTTGCAGAGCAGCGGAACGTCAACGGTAGAACAACGACAAGCGGCAGCAGTAAGGCAACGACGAGCAACAATAGGAGGGTGTCGGTGAAGCTCGGCTGGCGGAGGAAGGAGGTGCGGCCACAGGGGAGGACTTGACGGCAACCGCTTTTTTCTCTCTTTGAAGCGTATTTCTCTATGTGCTCCGAATAATGAATTGCCCACCTCTAATTTTTGAGGCATAACATCCTATTTATAGTGTTAACTTAGGTTTATTTCGCTATTGCAGGCTTAACCCAAACCTCTCCAATGTGATGAGCTATAATAATCTAAGGTTAAATCACAATTAAAATTTAATGGGCTGAATTAAGCTCACAATTATTAAATCAAACAGGCTAAGACTGGATTAAATTAAGCTCAATTTGGCCCGTCTCCCATGTGAATTTCAGCCACTACCTCCTAGTTCTGGTCGAATTTTGCCCCCTTCTATGGGTTCAGTTCACTCAATTTTTAAGCTCAAAATCATCCACCGCCACTTCAATGCTAATGCAATTAATGAAAATATACACTAAATAATAAATGCTCCTAGAACTATATGCCACGTAAATAATTTCTAATATTTTTTACAAGTTAAAAATTAATCCTTAATTTTCTATGCAATAAATAAATAATCAAGTCGCTAATCAGGTTGATCAAGTACATTCAGGTGATTTCATTTACTTCATCTAGTAACAAAGTTCATCTAATCAGGTTGATGAGCCTGTCAACTATTTTATGAGCAATACTATAGGAAAGCAAATATATTAAAACACATTACAAATGTACCCGCATTAGCTGCTTATGTAAATGGAATAAAAAGGAAAAAAAATTTTGTGGAATAATTTCATAATCACATTACTTTACAAACTACATAAATTGATTGCAAGATTGACAACATATGGTTTTTAACGTAAATTGATTACAAAGACGTATGCATGCACGCTATTCGAAAGAGAATTACTAGATGTGTACCAAAACACCACCTACCGAGGCTTTAAAGTTGCAGCCATCTTATGAAGTTTTAGCATCTCTCTTCCAACCCTGCCTGAGGATGCCACATCATTTAGCTCTGTCATACACTGCATCCGTCTTCCCGAAAATCCTTTGGAAGCAACTAGAAAAACCTTTTTCCGAGGAGGGAGGTTTCAGAGATCTTGAGGCAACGTTTAGGATTTTCAAAGGGGAACTTATCGGTCTTGTGAGCCAAGAGAAGCCACACATGAGTGATAAGCGCACCTCCTCTTCTCAGTCGCTTGGCATGACGATACACATGACAGTTGAATGCTGCATGACACAGCATCTCCACCCACATGCTGCTGATAAGCTCCCACTTGTTGTTCATCGTCCTTAGGTCGGCCATGAGCTTCTGCACCTCCAACAACATGTCCCATGTCTCCTCACTTGGTTCGATCGGGTGCGGGACATCTCCATCCAACGACGATAGTGCACTAATTGCTTCTTCATATTCTCGGTACCTCAAGAAAGGCCTCAGTGTGTAACAAGCTTCCTCCAACGTGATGTTGGCGGTGGGGAGCGACAGCATGTGTGGTTGCAGGGCAAGAAGGTACATCATGTACTTCGATAGTAATTTGCTTCCTTCAAAAGCATCGGATTTTTCGAATTCCAATGATTGCAAGACTACCGTTGCAATGTGCCAGATAATTATACTCTTGGCGAATTTTGCCTCGATGCTACCCCTCAGTCCTTGTTTTTCTTGGATGTCGTGAATCTCGAGCGTCCACTTGCCTCTTTCGATGAATGGCCCGCCGTCTCTTTTCTCCTCTAGCTTCTGCAACTTTTGCAGTAACAACGATCTGAGGCACAGTGGCATGGGCTGGCGGGAGGGTAACCAATGCCAACTGAAGATCTCCCGCTTACCAAACCAATCAAGTACTGCGCGGACGTGCTCCCACTTACCAAACCAATCAAGGACCACGCGGACGAGCTTTGGCCTTTCTTTGTATGGGTGGCATTGTTCTAACAAATTGAGCTGCCCGATCGACCTCGACCATCTTTCCTTCCTCATACACCGATCAGCTATAATTGGAAGGAGCCTTGAGAAGAGCGGCATCCCAAGATTCCTACCCATCGCCACCACTGCCCAATCCGAAAATGCCAACCTCGTGATCTGATAAAGCTGGAGACAAGTGAATGCCATCAGTAACGCATAGGTGTAGGTGATGTACATATCGATCAAGAAGACGCTCTTGAAGATCACAGCGAATCTACACAAGGCAGTCACCAAGCACAAGAAGCCAACAGAGCAGCCTATGATGCCCCTTTTCGTGAACAGAATCGGCGCTTTAGTGTAGAGTGCATCGAACATGAAGTTCAGCTCAATCTCGTTCACAGTGAATGCGCGGTTGGCAGGGTAAGTGTCGATGGACATCCAATCGCGTCTTACGAACACAGGGTGGTACGGCCAGTTTGATATGTGAGGCTTCAGACAGTCGAACCTAAAGTAGGCCTTCAAGATGTCCTTTGCGGAGTCGAACTTCTTGTCCTCGGGGAACAGTTCGAGCCGACGACTGCTTTCCCTTACTTCCTTGGTGGTTACTTTGGGAAAGTACTCGGCATTCACAACTGAGTTCTCGTCGTACACGGATTTGAGAGCCCAGACCCACAATGCTGCCTTTATGAATCCGGCAATGAACAAGGGGATGTACAGCCATGAGACTGGGGACGAGCCGTCCCAACAGCGAATGAGAATACGAACCACGATTACAACTGTAGCCCCGACGTTCAGAATCTGTCTCAATCCCAGCCGGTTATCTTCCACGGCATAGGCCGTTATGCCATCCGGGTACCCAAGTTGCATCAGAAGCAATGGGGCAAAGAGCCCCACCAACTCCACGTCGTAAGCCGGATTTTCAGGATCATCGATGTGGACCACAGTAAGCTTGCCCAGCGCAATTTTCGCAACATAAGACAGGAGCAAATAGGCAGCCCAGACGATGGATCTAGCTAAATTCGACCTCATATATTTCCGACGAATACCTAATGTTGTGAGTAAAATCTCGCAAGCAAGGCTTACAGTGACCAAGAAATGAATCCCCCAGTTCTCCCACAGATATTTCAGCACCGGCCACACCGTCTTGATTATTGAGGAAAGCCAACTGATCAAGCTCATGGTGGCTTCGTTCAAGTGTTCTCACTAGACATCAATGCAAATGCTAAGTGAGGAAAATTTTCACATTGCTTCTGAAGAATAATTACTACGAGCTCGGACAAAACTGGATAAATGCATCCAGTATTGCATAAATCAATTCTCTCAATCTGTTAGAATTTTGAATAACTGAAACAACGAATGTGCACATTGTTTGTGATACAAAGAAATCTCTCCATGTTCATCGCTCTTTTTCTTTTCTAGAGTTTTTGACTGTGTGTATATCCTTTTGCGATCCTTGTACTTTTCTTTCTTCCATTTTTTTTGGTTACATCTCCTTTTTTTCTTCCCTTTTTTTTTTTTTTGATGTGTTCAGCAAGATCTTAAATATCTAGCGAAGTTGCCCTCTTCTCGCATCGTGAGATTTGAAGAAGCTTTGGGACAATTTTGTGCCGTTACCGTCCACCATCTTATGAGTCTTCCTTAATTTTGCAGAATAATAAACTACATATGCTCGCTTCAATTAGGTTATATCGGAAAACAAATTGTAGTTCTAAGTGAATGTTTTCTAAAAGTTATAGTATTGAAATGATCAATTCAAAATTTATGCCACTAAAGTGAGCATTGTATAATAGTTATGACACTTGTGGTGTCACTTTCTCAAATTCTTTAAAAGTGAATTCTTCATAAATTATTTTCATGGGGCTTTTAAGTTTTTCTAGTTCTATTCTTCATATATTAGCTTTTCAAAGTATTTTCATAACAGATTTAAGAAGGAAAAAAAGAAGCGGAGGAGAGGTTTTACATGAGTATCTAGTAGAGGTGAGAAGGGTTTTGGATGGGTAAGGTGTTTTTCCTAACACAAAAATGCCTTAAAATTTGGAATTTCTCAACGCCACAGGTTCTAGAACACCTTATAATATCCTGTACTTTTTCATGTAGTTTCATTGAAAAAGATTGTCATTGTTATTGTTATTTACTAATTGAACATTCTAACAAATGGATTTCCTATTAAATTCAAGGAAAATCACCAAAAAAAGTCTTAAACCCGTTCAATTTTTTTTAATTCAATCACAAATTATTTTTTACTAGTTCAGTTGTAAATTTTTTGTAATTGTGTTAATTCAGTCAATCCAGTCAATTTTGGTCCTCTTGAGTCAACTGTCCAGCTAATGTTGAAGTAGACAATTTTTAATAATATTTTTTCTTTAATTTTTTTTTTCCTTTTTCTTGCTCTTCTTTCTTCTTTTCCTTTTTTCCCCACGGTAAGGCGAGGGCTGTGAAGCGCTTGCCCGACCCTACCTAGATGTGGGCAAGGCCTAGAGGCCGTGGGCAAGACGACTTCACCTAGATCTACGCCCATGGCTCACCCACGGGGCTGCGGCCCCCAAGCTTCACCTAGATCTAAGCGAGGCCCAGTGGCCAACAACAAGCCTCGCTGGCCATCGTGGGGGAAAAAAGGAAGAAGACGGAAGATGAGAAAGAGAATGAAAAAAAGAAAAAAAAATACATAATAAAAAAATTCGAAAAAATATAAATACTATTAAAAATTGTTACTTCAACGTCGATCAACATCCACGTTAGTGCTAGGCGACCAAAACTGGTTTGATAAACTGAATTGGTATACATGTAAAAAGTTTAGGATTGAATTGAAAAAAAAAAGGTTTAAAACTAACTTAGAAAAATTGCAATAGATTTATGATATTATTGGTAACTTTTTGGAATCGTGTTTCTAATATTAACATACGTGGATAACATAAAAAAATAAGCATATATACATACACTGAAGGAGTAGACGACGAAGATGCACACATACATTCGTGTCGCGGGTCATGAATGAACCTCATTAAATCTTCTTGGTGATAGTGCGTCGTCGGGCCATGCACGAATCGATACCTTCATTCATTATGCATCATCACAAATTTCTCCGGGAGTTACAATATTACGGTGATGGTTATCTTCAGGTAGAGACAGAGAGATTACGACGAATCTTTAGTAATGATGATGACGTGGAAACACGACGACGAGGGAGTCTTGTTTATCGGATCTCCAGTCCGACGAATCAATTTCAGGCTTTGAGAAGGGGGACGTGATCAAAGATTCACTCCCTCCGAGATCACTTAGGCGTTCTCAGATTGTTGTTTAGATAGATAACTTGGGTGCTTTTGTGATGGTATCACGCAGGTAAATTCCGATGGTTTTTTATTACGTGAGATAGGGTTTGCCCCTAATGTGTCCACATGCATGTGTTCCACGTTCCATTATTAGTTATCAAGTAGACCTTCTCTTTTTCTCTCGGAAATACAATACTAAATCACCCATCTCATTCTAGACTCTGCGTAAAATACGCTAATCGTGGGAAAATTGTCTAAATCAGTCTTAAACTTATTATATGAATGATAAATTAATTCTAAGCTTTCCAATTTTACCAACTTAGACCTAAATTTTTGTGCAAAATTCTAATGCAACCATTTCGATCAATGCACGTCAGCAATTTTCGGCGAAAGTTGACCGGAAAAACTACATTGGAATCTCGCCCAAAAGGTTTACGACATAATTGGAAAAATTTAAAATTTTAATGATCAAATTAGCATCCATACAATAGATTTAAGATTGATTGGATAGTTCCACAACTAATCATAATTCCAAAAGATATGGGGTGATTTGCGATTTCATAAGCAATGTAGGCAGTCGCTCTCCTGAACTAATACCACAAAAACCATGGAAACATTTGGAGGTTGGGACATAGTTTATGTACTAGCTTATCTTGAGAAATTAAAGTTCCATGACATGAGAAAACCTATATGGTCCATAATCATTTCAACTTCACCTATTAAAATTGTCTTTGCTATACCGCATGACGCACTAGATCGATCTGAAACCTAAATCTTTCGGTGATCACCATAGGATGAGAGAGAGAGAGAGAGAGAGAGAGAGAGAGAGAGAGAGAGAGAGAGAGAGAGAGAGAGAGAGAGAGCTAGATTGATCTGAAATCTAAATCTTTCGATGATCACGATAGGACGAGAGAGAGGACCCCAAAATTTTGGAACTGGAACCCACTTTACAAGTTCTAATACCAATCTTGGAACCTACTTGACCAAACTTGTTCTAAGAGGGTCCATAGATTTCATAGGTTCTCCTATATACCCCATTATTTAGTCTTGAAAGAAACTCTTTGTAATTTTGGGCAACTTCATGAACCAATGCTTTTCTTCTTTAATAATTTCGGGAGTTCTATTACTTTTAAGCTTTGTGAAAAATGATAGAAACGATGTTTCAGCTAGTGAGAGGACCACATGTCAAGTTCTTAATGGCCTTGTTTTTTGTTCACAATAATACTTATACAGAATTAGAGTAGATGACTTTAGGTGCACTTGCTCTTAGGTTGGATTTTTGACTCTCATGTTGGATTTTTGAAGTTTTAAGTAGAAGAGGTTCCACGACTCCCAAAATAATTCCTATAATCCTATAATCCTATCACATTGCACTTCCTGCAGATTTCTTAAATCACATTCACATTGGAAAGAATGCATTCAATAGCATGTTTGCTATACCTTTTCATACATAGCAATGATTAAATGTCAAATTTGACAAGTTGTAAAGGAACGAGGAAGGGTCAATTTCTCCCCGTAGCTCTTTCATCAGTAGGAAAATGAACATTGAAGACAACTAAACATGCGCTATAACTTGTATAGAGTATGGTTAAGTATACTAACCAGCAAATTAAATTAGATAATCTCTTGCCAAAACATCCAAAGTGCGGAGAGCGTATAAATTAACCCTGAAGATTATATGGGTTAGTAAGCACAACAAACAAATGCAAGCTAACTAAAGTAACAGGAAAGAAAGAGGTGCAATGCATTGCAAGACTAGCGCCACCACACCTGAATTGGAGGGCTGATGAATCCCAGAAGCATTATTCAGAAGAAGCGGATGCCGACATTGACACCAGAAAAGATGGAGAAACTGAAGTACAGAAAGTAACAGAGAGATTTATCCTTAGAATCATTGTTAATGAACGAGTACTGGGAATATGTGCTTTACTTCCTTAGCAAGCAGAGAACGTGTGTCTCAACACATACACTTCACGGCAATGAACTTCTGTGGGACCTCCAATTATTAAGTAAGAAAATGAAAGGCGTGGGAATAATAAGGACAAAAAGAGAATAAAATAAAAGTCGGAATGGGAATTTGATTATTTGCTTGCAACTTTCGGCTGAGGCTCCTTTTCTCTTTTGTCTGGTTGGCCTAATGAGTAGTTAACCATGACTGAAGTTTTGCGGTCTATCTTTAAGGTCACACCTGATTCTCATTCTATTGTGCATTTTTAACCCTTGGATTAGGCAATGATATGCTATTCTAACACTAATATTAGGTCTTGATGAAAATTGCGCGAAAACTTCAAGTTTGTTTTGTTTCCTCGAAAAATTAACATGACTGGTGCATAATATTTCACAAGGAAATTATTTTCAAGAAATATAGTTCGATTTTCTTTTGTTTGGTAGGATTTTTCAAATGAGATGAAAATCATTATCGGAAGTTTGGTGTTGACAAACTTTAGAATGTGTTCAAGACAAATAAACCTAGGTCTGGTGCCAATTATCAGAACCTTGGCGGCAAGACTGGGAACTCAAGCCTTTTACCTAATATCTAGGTGCCAAATTAGGACCCTGAGCCACGGACTCGATGTCCTAGGGATTAGACACTGGAGGTCTATCCAAGAACTTGTGGCCCTAGGTGCGCAAGTCTCGCCCACGACGTTAAAAGTCTAGGTGCATGGACCAAAGTTTAAGTGTCTGAGGCACTAGTTAGTGTACTAGGATCTAAGGTGAGGCCCCTCTGTCTTACGTTCAAGAGCTAGAGGGTTCGATCAGACCCCAAGGTCTGGACTTTTCACGAAAGAAATGATCCTAGCAATGAGGAGGTCAAATTAGATCATTCAAAATGAATACTAATCTTTTAAAGATGTAAATCATTTTTCAAATTGAAATATAAATTTTTATTCTTCGTGAAAAGTAATTTTTGTTGATTCATTTTTAAGGTGCCAAAATGACAAAATGAGGAGATATTCTTTAACTAGCATTTTTCCGCAAAACAAATCTATCCTTTGTGTTTAGAAAATTCACTCTGAGGGCTCCTATAAGAACATATAAAATCCACAAAATTAAGAAAGCTACGATGATGTGGATTAAATATACAAATTTTAAATCCAAGTAGATAAGAACGAAATGTTTTGCGTAGTATACTAAAATGAATTAATGAATAACGCTGAGTGTACTAAAAGATTTCACTAAAATGAAATTTAATAAAGTATAAGGCGAAGAATATTTCCTCCTGTTCCCTTCATTGCCTCCTTATAACCGTTTCGACAAAAGGGCTCCATCTGCCATTTAAAATTACTTTGTTTATTTATTTTATTATGTTTTGCTTTGTTAGGAGGATGGAGAGGAGAAGAAAATTGATGTGACAGAAGAAAATTTAAAATTTCCAACCAATTCACTCTCACATAATATGTAAGTTCATCAAAGTTTTCTACACCCGCCTCTCATCTTCTCCCCCTTCCCTCTGTCATTTAAAGGCAAGTTGGTGGATGAGCTCCTCTCCCTCAAAGACTTAAAAATCACAAGGTTAGTATAGTCTATAATAAACACTTGGATTTATAAATTTGATCAAGCATATGCACATGAAGTTCTTGTAAAAGCATATGAAAAAATTATGAGGTTATAGATTTCATCTATATGAGGAAATAATGAATTATTAGTACAGTACACACATCTTTCTAACAATTGACGACTATGTCATATTAATAGGCCTCTTAGTGAAGCTTTAGTAGCAAAGTTATCAACCTAGGATGTCTTATAACTAGCTTTCGCGATTCCTAAAGTTGACCACTTGAGGAAGATTATCTAAAAACTCCTAAACTCATTGTGTAAATGTCAATTCAATTCTAAACTTTCTTATTTGGCCAATATAATCTTAAATATTTTCGTGATTTTATAATGTAATCCACCCTATCTAAATTGACCAGAAATTACTAACATGACGATCCAATCATTGCTACCTATCCTTCTCGTTATGGCTAGCAATTTGAGATAGACCACCTCTTCTCAACATAAGAGAAAATTTCAAATAAGAGTCTAAAATGCAATTATTTACTCAAATAATGGCCTAAAATAAGGATTTGAAGTGGATCATGTTTCAAATAAGAGCCCAAAGTGGTTATATTTGTTTTAAATAAAAGCTTGACTTTCTAGTTGGTAAGGGCATTTTCGTCATTTATTTATTTATTTTTTCCTTTTTTCTTTCATTTTTTTTCTTTTTCTAGTCTGTCTTCCTTTTTTGCCAGTGGCCAACTGGCCATCGATGATTCCCAGAAAGGTCTGGGCAAGTTTGGTGAAGGACAGCCTTGCTTAGGCGAGGCAACCCTCACCCTAGGGGAGGCCGCCCTCGTGGCCATCGATGAGGTAGGCCTTCACCAAATCTAGCAAGGGTGACCTCTCCCACGGCTAGAGTAAGGGTCGCCTTGCCAACGACTATGGAGGGATGACCTTGCCTAGACAAGGTGACCCTCACTCTGGGAGTGGCCGCCCTTGTCAACCCTAAGTGAGGGTGGCCTTGCTTGCGGCCAGTGAGGGTCATCAAGTCCTCGACAGCCCTTACTATGGATAGAAAAAAACAAAAAAGAGAAAAGGAAAGATAAGAACAAAAAAAAAATTTAAATTTTAAATTTTATTTAGACAAGAACACCCTTTGACCTATTGGAATATTTAGTTGACAAGTGAATGGTGAAGTCGGGCCATTATTTGAAACAACCGTGGCCACTTTAGGATATTATTTGAAATAACCATTATTACTTCAAGCCCTTATTTGATATAAAGTCCATTTCGGACCATTATTTGAGAAAATAAAGATACTTCAAGCATTAATTTGGAATTTTCACAATATTATTAATGCCTAAATTTTAGCTACCCACTAAATCATTCATTAATTATAGCAAAAATAATTTTCATTAAATTGCAAAGCATATATAAGAGAATTTGCATAACTAGTATTATAATTAATTTTAAAAAATTAAATAACAAATTATGATTTATATTTAACCAAAAAAAAAAAAAAAAGGAAGAAGAGAAGGGAGTAGAGTCGGGCCGGGGCCGGGTCTCGGGCCCCTTCTTCTCTTTCCCTTCCTTTTCCTCTTCTCTCCACCTGGGCCGGCCCGCTCCCCTTTTGTTTCCTGGCCCGGGCCCCATCGCTTTTCTTTCCCCTTTTCCTTCATGCCTCTGCAGGGAACAGAGAACAGGAGGAAAGGACGACGTACGCGATAGGGGCAGAAGAGAAAGGGCGAGCGTTGCACCGGAGTTGGTGGTTAGGGGCAGACCGGCAGCGACAGCTGGCGTGGCAAGACGCCATGCGCGCCTGCTAGAGAGCTTAAGAGGGAGAGGAGGAGAGCGAGCTGGGGGGATTGGTTTGGAGAGGATAGAGAGAGATCCGAGAGGAAAGAAGGTTGTGAGTGAGAGTTCGAGTGAAGGAAGAGAGTTGGAGGGACAGACCACCAGCCACCGGGCCTGAATCGTGGCCAACGACCCACAGCCGTGCCTCCTTTCCCGCTTCGAAACTCCAGTAAGCCCCAGCCCTGTTTTTGCCCTGTTTTTGAGCATGCCAGGCTGGCGCTTGCTGCCGTCCGGCTTACGCGAACTCCGCCCCGACCGTCCCTTGTTTGTTTGCTGCGTATGTTGTCGGTTGTTTGTCGAAAGTCCCAGCGTGTTAGCGTCCCGATTGACCGAGAAACCTCACATTTCTATGCTGAAGGTTACTCGCTTGATGAAATGCTTCAACGAGATCTAGTTTATGCTGGGCATTGCTGAGAGTCCAAAGTTGTTAGAGTTAAGGTGGCAACGTCGTTCGCTCGCGGCCAATTTGGAGAAGACGGTGGCAGCGTGAGGAGGATGGATGCAATGATATTGCATGGGCTCAATTGGTTTAGCTTGATATTTTGGTCATGGGCTTAATATGGGTATAAACTAGGGGTGAGCATCGGTCTAAGGTCAACCCCGGACCGACCCTGGACCGACCCAATCCTGTCGGTCCTGGTCCGGTTCCCAAGGAGATTGGGTTAGTCCTTGGTCCTAGAATTCCTGGACCGGCACTGTGCGGGTTGGTCCTCGGTCCTGAGAGTTTCGAGTCAGTCTAACCCGGACCAACCCTGAATATATATATATATATATATATATCTAAAAAAAAATTACTTATAATTTTTTTTATATAGAGAAAACCTTAAAATAAACGGTGTCAACAATATTAAACAACTCTTTAGTGAGGAATTCAAGTAATTTTACATCGTTCTTTAATAACTTAGATTTTTAATGCCTTTTACGGCGTTAATAGTCATAATTTACGAAAGAGGAAAATATTTTTGTGAGGAGTCCTCACGGCGTCCAAAAAAGCATAAACAACTCCTTATGGTATCATCCTCTAGTATTTGTTCTATTCTATCTTATTTGTCCTCTTAGTCTTCAATTTGCCAAAATTGAAAGAAATAACTTCTCCGCTCACCACTTCACACTTGCCTCGCTCTCTTTGGGTCACTCGTGCTACTCGCCGCTCGATGCTCGCTTGGCTTGTTGCTTCCCGCTTGACATTCGATGTTCATTATGTTCAATACTCACCCTACTTGACCCTCACCGCTTGCCTTTCTTAGCTGACATTGCTGATTATCGAATCCATTGGGTCGGTATGGTCATCGATTGCCCTTTTAAAGAGTACAAAAAATGAAATAAAAAATTATTAGTTGGTCCTGAGTTGACCCTGAAACCGGATCAAACCCATTGGGTCAGTTCAATTCTCAATTGCTTTTTTAAGGAGTACAAAAAATGAAATAAAAAATTATTAGTTGGTCTTAAGTTGACCCCATTGGGTCAGTTCAGTTCTCAATCGCTTTTTTAAGGAGTACAAAAAATGAAATAAAAAATTATTGATTGGTCTTGGGTTGACCCTGGAACCGGACCCAACCCATTGGGTTGGTCCGATCCTCGGTCCTAAGCTCAATAGGGTCGGTCCTCGGTCCCAAAAATTGAGGATCGGCACTGTACGGGTTGGTCCTAGGGTTAGGGGGCGGACCAGCCCAACTCGGATCATGCTCACCCCTAGTATAAACAGCATGGTTTGGTGCTGCTATATTTAGAAACTTTTGGGCTGATTCTCTTCTTAATGAGGTTGGGCTTGACTTGTTTGTTGTTTTTATTTATTTTTCTTAGGATTTTGGGTCTTGACTTGGATGGGCTTGGATTGAGTTGTAGGTTATTTTCAGATTTGGGTTTGATGGTTCTAACTGAAGTGGGCGTGGACTTGGTCTTGTTGAGGCCAAATTGGGCTTGATTCCAGTGAGCCCATTCCATTGTTTGAACTTTTGTGTCCATCAATCCAGCTCGTGGACTAGACCACAGCCCATATTCGGACAGGGCCCTTGGGCCTAGCCCGGTGTTCCTATTTTCTAATAGATTTAATTGAAACAGTTAAAAAATTAAACTATTCCTATTTTTTTTTTTGAAAGTTATGAAAAAACTTTAAAAAAGAGTTTTTTTTTTGGGTAGTTTTCTCTTAAAAGTGTGGGAAATTGTTGATAAAAGTTGAGCTCAAAATTGAACAAACTCTTAAGACTTTACAATAGAGTTAAAATGTTTTCTTTTCTTAAACGAATGCTCTTGATCACACACTTTTAATATGTTGATTGTGGTTTTCCTTTAGCATAGTTAGGAATGACATTTTTCTTATTTCTTAGTATTAGATTCTTGTTTTTCCTTACAATTTATTTAATACTTTATTGGGTGCAAATTGTTATTTTAATAATTTCACGCTCACATAATCACTTTACATAGGTTTAAATTTAATCTAGACTACCTAAAATGAACAAGTAGTGTAACCAAGTCATTGACCTTAAATTCTCTAGTTGCATATAAATGAAGTATACTTTCATGCCTCACTTGATTCTAGTCGACTTCAATAGACTAGTGGCAATTTCTCATTAGAAAATTTTTATAGCATTAATTTGTGTCGCGACCTAATCTTGGGTGAACTACCTAGGGTTTGGCTAATTAATTATTAAGACTAAATTTAGCTCGAGCTCTCCTAAGCCCATATCAATTCGCGACTTAGGTTCAAGTTCTTAATATATAAATAAATTGTCAATTAAGAGTCGCCACTGATTAATTTATAGTAGATCGATTAGACACCTAAGTAAAATAACGGAAGAATTATTTTACTCATATGAACTAGAGATTTTGAGTACGGGGACTTGATTACATTATATTTCTCTAAAGCCCTTTCGATACCATTCTTTTCATGAAAAAAAAAAAAATTTATCAGGCAATTTGAGTTCATTTGATTACTTCCTTGATCCTAAGGGTGCACATTCCACCAATTTAACTCTCAATAAATTAATAAATAAATTACTGGACTTACCTTATAGTAACGAAATCATCTGTAATGTTAAATCAGAATTTACATCCATAGTCATATATATGATTTCTAATTAAAATGCAATCAGTCAATCTTTTCTAGGATTTTCTCTTATTTAAATTAAACTTAGTCTACGATGCAATGACACACCAAAATGCCTAACTAAAATGACAAGTAACATGCAACCTATCATGCAAACTATATGTCACACGTCATTAATTATTTAACATGATCTAATGACAAGAAAATATCAAATGCAACTATCCTAATATGTCACATACTCTAATGATCCTAAACTTGCAATGACTAGATGATATGCAAAGAATGACCTAGTTCTAGGTGACACACGCATGTTATTTTTTATGTCTTCTTTTCATTTTTTTTTATAAAATTTGAAATTAAAATTGCCTAATAATTGAACATGCAATTCAAATCAATGAAAATAAAATCTAACATCCTAAATCAATGTTTTTGGTATTTTTTATTTCAAAAACTCGGAATAAGTAAAATGCCTATTCTAAATATGAAAATTATCCTAAAACAGGCAATTTTCTAGCGAGAATCCAATCCAACTTGAATATATTTATTATTTTTTGTGTTTTCTTTTACAGAAACAAAATCAATTCAAACAATAACATGGCAGCAAATCGGGCATGATATCATTCGTTTCTACTTAATTTTTAAATTGACGAATCATATCTCGCACATGATATCAGATCGGCTAATTTCTAGTGAAATTGTGAATCATATCTTGGGCGTGAGATAGGATTAGCGATTTTTTCGTGTCATTGCAAGTTATATTTCAGGCATGAAATTGGACTGCCAATCATATGCACATTGTGAAATTAGGAACAATCCCTAATTTCAAGAGTTTTTCGAGAAACTTTAGATAAGATATATCATTCAAAGATTTGAATTTGATCACAATATCAACGAACTAAGTAAGGAAATAACCAAATTAAATTTAGATAATATCTTTACCCATTTCACAATATCATTCTCGAATTTGGACTCATTAGATCGTGGGACCAGCGATGGCTTACAGTGACACTCAGCCCAGCAAGGGTTATGAGTATCGCTGGCTTGGGATTACGGTGCAGTGGCGGTGGTGGTAACCTGCGGATGGTCAGCTCGATGGCTGTTGCTGTACTGATTGGCACGATGGGGCTCGCGGTTGCAACTCGAATCACGTGCAACAAAGGCTCTTGCTCTGCGAGTAGTCACAAATTGTGGTTGGTTCAAGAATCTACACATAAACTTTGAGAGGCGACCTGCAAAACGATAACTTTCGTTGTCGTGGTGGCCTGCGGCGGCGCAGGGATCGTAGGATCAACAAAGGTGTTGGTGAAGTTTGCTTGGACTATTCAATGAAGCACTTGGATTGTTGAAAGGACGTGGTGCTGATGTGGGAGGAGCGTCCAAAGGCTGCCTGTTAGAAGTAAAAATCAAATGCAGAAAACATGATCAATTACAAACAAACCTCCAACCATTGTTCATATTCACGCTCGTTTGAAAATCCCGAAAATTTGGTGAAATATTGGACACACTTTACTAACCCAATTCCCTCGCGTACTGATGGTGTATTCCATAATTGAGAGAGTTTGCATTAGATCTCGTGATTACCTTAAGAAATGAATGATCGTTCATTTTATATACCGTCTTCCATCAAGACGGTTATTAAATGGGCGGTTATCATGAAAAGATACGAGGCGGGGAAAAATTACATGTGAAATAACCGCCACTTCAAAGAGAATATGTGGGTCCGAAAATGTGGGGTCACATTATATATATAACATTGCCACCTACTGCGTATTCTCCAAAAGTTCTGCAAAAAGAAATCTACACGTGATAGAATGGCCAAGTGGCTCCAATGATGGGTTGTGTTGCGCAAGAATTTGATCAAATTTGTCAATGTAGCTCGCTGGACCCAACCAACACAAACTGCTTCGGTGTGAATGCTAGCACTACGGGATGCTTCGAATTTGACTCGGTATACTGCGAGCGATTGTCTTGTGTCTTCGAGAGAGACTCAAAGGTAGCCAATGGGGTCAGAAATGGCAGCGAAACTCGAAAGACGGCACAAGGTCACGACCGAGAAGGGGGATGTTCGACTACGACTCTGCTCTTCTCAAGCACTCTCTTCTCTCGTGTTTTTCTATACGCCATGAGATTACTCTGTGCTCCCCACCTAAATGTGGCCGTGTATTCAATATGCGTGGCCTCCTCCTCTTTATATAGGTCAAAATATCAAACTTTGGATAAGGAAAATAAATATATTCTTTCACTCCGTCTCATCAAGTGAGATTCACTTTTTGCTCCTTTCCATTCTTTATTACTTTGCCAATATTGCGTGAATATGACTAGAGAATCATGTATAAATTCTTTCCTCTTAAAATAATGTCAGTCAATTTCTTGGCCCCCCATGTTGACCGAATTATGGCCAAGTGCATAACTTTCCTTCACATGGATGGGCTTTTCCATGTACAATTCGGTGGCCGCTTACACGTTGTCCTTTCTTTGCATTTGTTCCCTCAAATAGGTGAGCATGCACGAATATATCAGTGCCAATGTGCTGGAAATTTCCTAATCGACTTTTAACAATTTAGGACACCCATGTAAATGTACCATGGAGGAATTATCGACTTATCCAAAGTTTAATGCTCTTGTGTGCTTCAATATTCAAAGCCATTCACTTAAATCCATTTACCGCCGGTCCAACAAATATGCAATTAAATGAAATATGCTCCTAATGATTATATGTTATGCAATTTAATTATAATATTTTTGTTTAGGGGTTAATAATTAATCCCTAATTTTTAATGCGATAAACAACTAATCGGATTGCCAAAATTTATGTGCCAACAATTTGAATACCTAACGTCGTGTGAGATATGGACTTAGAAGAGACCGCACCTAAACAAGGGCCGAAGGATATCCCTAAACTTATGTCTTTTCCCCTCCGAAATGGAAAAGGTATGTTGTGACAAATGTTGTTTTGAGTATTTTTTTTTTAATTATCTGATTTTTTCTTTTTTTTTCTTTCTTTTTTTCTTTTACTGTTATCTTCAACCTTAGATAAGCATTGAAATCCAAATATGGGTTTGGGATTTTTTTTATATTGAAATTTTTTTAATAATTTTTCTTTCTCCTCGTTTTCGTTTGATCGTCCCTGATAATGTGAGCATGGCTGGTTTGGATTTAGGCACTGCTTCTCGGTTCCACCTCCACCAGTAGCTTTTCAAAGACCCAATTTACACCTCCATAGACAACCTCTGGAATTCGAAGATCTGGACGTGGTCAGCAAAAACCACAACCATCAATTCTCCGGCAGCGACCATCATGACGAGGCCGTGCACCAAGATCTAGAGCTTGGCACAATCAACCGGCCATGGCACCAGTGACATCACCCCCTAGATCCAAAAACGAGCCGAAGCCATCTGTGATCATAACCTGGTAGGGTGCCAGTAGCCTCGGGGACCCCATTCTCGAGGTTGGGAACAAGGATCACATCTTTGACTCCACGGCTACCTACAACAGCAATAACGAGGAACCCGAGTGCTGAACGGGACTAGTACGCTTACCTACATGAGCTTGTGGCAGCAAGCCGCAGTTGGATCCGTAGAGATAGTCTGTGGGCGGTTCGAATCTGTCACTGTCTGGCTCTTCCTTGCTCTCGCCAGCTCCACCGAGGGCCACGAGCTTGATGATATTGTTGGATGCAAAACGCGCAATCCCAAGATCTCCATAACCACAACAAGAACATGCATAATTAAGTAGAAATATTAACGCACCTGTTTTTGGGATTCATAGTTCTTGAAGCGGAAGCAGAAAACTGATGTTCCATGCGCAAGTCCTTCTCCTATGTTGCCCTCCGTATCACTAGCTCAATGAGGCGGCCCCCTCACCTTTTGAGTTAGGTAAACGCTCCTTATGTGATGATACATGTGAGAATTAGGGTTAGAGGAGAGACTTGAACACTATTTATAGAGTTTCCAACCAAGCCCCCTTATTACGGGCCAAACTCAACTCGGCCCACACTAGCTAGCCGCATATTAGACTAATTAAGAAACCTTCTATCTCACCTTAGACCAAACCCCGTAAAACGGTAAATTACAATATCAATTAATGTAGTCCACATTAGGAAAACTCTTACATTCTCCCACTTGGACTATATTAATTGAAATTGTATTGTATGTGCGCACTTTGGTCTAGAGATAATTCTTAATAGTCAATCCTATCCCATAAAGTCTCAAACACCGAATCATGGCGGTGACTGCATGTATACACACAGAGCTATTGACACCTAAATTTTGGTACCCAATTATTTATTTATTGCATAAAAAAATTAGGGATTAATTTTTAACCCCTAAAAAAAAACTATATTATAATTCAATTGTATAGCATATAATTTTAGATGCATTTGTTTTTAATTTACATGTTTTGCATTTTATTTTTTAGGATTAGTGGTGGATGGGTTCGAATTAATATTTCTAAGCTCTAGCTTGGCAGGCCGAGCTAGGCCCACGAAAGGAAAGAATTAACCCAAGCCCGTTGTTTTTTTAATCAATTATCTTGTGAAAAATTGAGATTTGATGCGATATTATGATGATTTTTGGAAATTAATAAAATCGCATTATAATCTTATCTTTATCAATAGATGAGGAAATCGGGAGAATACTCATGAGATAAGGATTTTTGTGATCAGGAGGTTATAAGCAATCTTTTCGTCAGATGAAATATTCATAAGAAGATTGCATTTTGTTTTGGCCTATAAAAGGGTGTATGTAGGGTTTCAATAGGGGGTTTTTTCTCGGTTTTTCGAAGTCAAAATCCACAAAAGGGGAAAAGAATTTTCGTACTTTAGAGGGGGCTTTTTCACTAGGTTTCGGAATTACTCACCAAAAGGAAAATTATGTTTTGGTTTGGGGATTTTTTGGTTCTTTGAAGAAAAGCAGAAAAAAAGCAAAAAAAGCAAAAAGCAGAAAAAAGAAAAAGAAGGCAGAGGAGAAAGTACAAGGGGCAGAGGGGACGACTGTTCATCGTCTCCCTCGCCGCTCGCCCCCCTGCAGCTTCCGTCCGCGAACACTGCCGCGCCGCCTGCAGCCCTTCACCGTCCGCCATCGCGCCTGCACCGGCCACCCGACGACCCGTGACGAGCTGCTGCACCGGAGCAGCAGTGCCACGCGACCCGGCCGCCGACGCTAAGCACCACCGTCGGAGCCCGAGCGTCGCGCCTCATCAACCCGAGCCCAAATCGAGTCGCTCCGCCCGCATCTGCACCGACTATCGTTGCCGCGCATTCCGCCTCTCCCTGTTGCCCCCCCGGATGCCGAACCTCCCGTTTGCCACACTCACCGAACCCCTGCTCGAATCGGAGTCAAACCCGAGCAGATCTGTAGCCACACCACCAGTCACCACCGTTGCTGCCCGAGGACTAGCAATCAACCTGCTCAATCCGACGCCCCACCACCTGTCGCCCAGCAGCTGAACCTAAGCTGAGTTGCTGTCTGTTCATCCGCCTTTCAGCTCAGTAGCCACTCCGCCTCTGATCGGTGACCCAGATCGCAAGCCAAGCGGACCCGCGACGCCGATCCACCCTCCTGCCACCGTCGCTCCGCCTGTCCTTGGTGCCCAGCAGCCCGTCTCGCCTGCAGCCCGCGCGTAGCCGTTGCTGCTCGTGAATCTGTTCCCTCGACTGCGAATCTGACGGCTGGTGAGCACCGCATCGATCCGCGAAGCTGCTGCTGCTGCTGAGCCGCTCCACTAGCCCGACGAAGCCACCGCCGTGCCGATCCGCGACAACACTCCTTCCCTTGCCCCGTCCGCGATCTCCCCTACGACGCCGCTCCTACCTCCAACGCCGGCCATCCTCCGCCCAGCGCCGCCCACCGCCGTCGCTCTTGTTTTTCAAGTTTCCTTTAGGTGGTTTATTTTTCATTTTATTTTATTTTATTGTTATTTATTCATTTATTTTAAATTTTGCTATTATTGTACCAATTGGAATATTGGGAATTGATTTTCGTTTTATTGTAGGCATTATCGGCGGAGTTATCCCTAAAATTATTGTAATTATTAATTTGATCCGTAAGATATCGGGTCATTTTTTTTAATTATATTAATTCTTGGGGTTTGTTGATAGGATTTTAATTGTTGAATCAATATGATTATTAATTTGATTCGTAAGATTTCGGATCAGATTTTTAATTATTTTGAACCCTTTGTCGTGATGTTTAGGGTTAGATAATCGTTAATTTGACCTGTGAGACAACAGGTTATTTTTTTCAATTATTTATTTGTTGAAATAATATGGCATGAATTAGGATTCGGTTTGTTTTGGGGATATTTCTTGTTATCTTGCATATCTAGAATATGGATTTTATTTCGAATGTAGAAAAAAAAAAAAAAAAATTCATTTAGGTTTTTATTTTAAATTGCATGTTTAGTTATGTGTTAGTTTTAATTTCGAATTTTATAAAGAAAAACACAAACTAAAAAAAAATCATTTTGCATATTAGATAAAATTGCATGTTTAATTTTAGGTATAGATAGATCTTTAGATGAATAGCATGATAGGTTATTTTTTTTTAAAATGCATGTTTAGAAAGCATTTAGAATAGATAGTATTTCACTTTAGTTTGATTTTCATTTTAGTGATTTTAATTTTGAATTTTCGTTAAATAAAAAAAAAATCATGTGCACGTCATATAGAATTAGATTCATGAAAAGCACGTCATATAGAATTAGGTTCATGAAATGCACGTCATTTAGGGATTATTACTAGAGTCATTTAATTAGAAATTGCCCGTCATTAGAATTAGGTCATTTTAGTTAATTTAGATTGCATATTTAATTATTGCATGTTCATTAAGAAATCACATTTTGCCATGTCATATTATTTCATATAAGATTAGAAGCATTGCATTGCATATGGACTATATTCTCGTTAAAAAGTGAAAACAAAAATTGAGTGATTGCTTGTTAATTAGAAATCATATCTAGGATTGCTGACGTGAATTCTGATTTAACAATGCAGATGCTTTCGTTGCTTTGAGGTAGGTTTTGCATTATTTAATTGCTTTCTTGAATGTTAAATTGGTGGTATACGCACCCGCATGATCGTCTCACATGTTAAGAAAGTGAATTAAAATCAATCAAGTTGCATGCAAAACATTTTTAAAAATTAAAAAAAGAAATGGTACCGAAAGGGCATTAGAGAAATCTAGTGTAACCAAGTCCCCGTAGCCATAGTCTCTGGTTCGTAGGAGTAAAATAATTCTCCCATTATTTTACTTAGGAGTCTAATCGACCTACCGTAAACCGATTAGTGGCGACTCCTAGTTAATAATCTTTTGCATGTTTAAAAATCTAGACTTAAGTCGCAATTTGGTATGGGCTTGGGAGAGCCCGAGCTAAGCTTAAAAACTTAGTAATCCATTAACCTAGTTTTAGGTGGTGCACCCGAAAAATTAGGTCGCGACAAGAGCCTTCCATGGTCACGAGTGCTTTCAACTTTATTGATATGGATTCAATATGGTAGTGTGTTAAATGGATAACACCTCTCATAGAGAGATCTCATTTGTCAGTCACAATTCTTTTACCTTAAGCGTCACAAAAAAACTTGTGCCCCTAGAGAATGTCTTTATGGTTCCAATGAACCCACATATGCTTTGTCCTTACGGTTAACATTTCTTTATGTATAACAAGGCATATGCACAAGGCTAATAACCGGATGCTCCTAGCTTTCACTCAAGATTTATACAATACCTTGAGACTTTATAAATATGTATTCAACATAATAACAACACATTCAAAAATATTTTATTGAATGCAAAAGTTGATACATATCAAACCGTTACTAAGTGTAACAAACACAGATGTGAACTTTATCAGAGTAGAGCCAAAATAGCTCCCACTAAACAACAGTATCCCAAGATACTTCTAGACCCATGCTAATGATATGTCGCTCAAATACACACGGGCGTAGGCCTTTAGTTAGTGGATCTGCAACCATATCATCTGTGGAAATATATTATATTATAACGTTACATTTCTGTACCGTTTCTTTATGGTAAAAAATTTGAATGCCATATATTTAGACTTATTGAGACCTCTGTTGTTAATACTACAAATTTATTGTCTCAATACAACCGTATGAGTCAATCCATAAAATTAAAAATGGTCAACTCCTTAATGAGGTTTCGAAGCCTAATAGCCCAAGTAACAGTCTAAAAGAATGTTACAAACTCTGCTTTCATAGTAGAAGATGACATAGAACTTTATTTACTACACTTTTTGCTAACATAAATATGTATTCCATCATTGATCACATGTCATCCTAACAACCAGCAAAGTTTACATCTAAATACCCTATTAGCTACAAGAATTGAACATATCTGTAAATTAGCCTATAATCTCTTGTCCTATTTAAGTACCTTAAAACCTTTTTGGTAGTAATGCAGTGATTGCGTCCTGAATTTGATTGATATCTATCTAGAAGTCCCGTCGTAAAGGCGATATTTAGTCTAGTATAAATTCGAGCATACATTATACTTTTAAGTGCATTGACACAAGGTACACCCTTTACTAGATTTTCTCAATATCTAAATAAGGACAATGTAATGGATTCGGTCCATGACCCTTAACGACATGAGTAATTCCTGGCTTGCATTGATGCATATTGAATATTTCCAAAATACAATCAGCAAATGTCCTCTGAGATAAATCTAAAAAAATATGGCGAGAACAATCCTTACAGACCTCAGTACAAATGACAAAAGATACCTCAAGGTAACTACTTGTAAGCAAAATATCATGTACATAGAGTATGAGAAAAATAAATTTCCTCCCACTGACCTTACAGTATATTGAATTACTTTATTCCCAATTGAACAAAATAACAACACTATGAAACTTTAATAATAGTCTTGAAACTTGCTTAAAACTATGAATAACACTTTTCAGTCTACACACAAGTTTACTTGAAACATGTGCTGCAAAATCTTCCGATTGCACTATATAGATTTTGTATCTATTTGACGTAACTCCATATCAAAAAGAGCTATCAATGACACGTTCACTCTGAAAGAATCTTTAAATGATACTAGAAAGAAATAATTATTTCTTCATTATAAACTATCCACTCCTCTTTTAGAGTGAAAACTTTATCATCTTTTATGGCATCTAATCACATACTTGATTGAGAACAAGAAACGACATTTATATATATGTTGCTAAATCAACCATGTAGTGGATATTGTAATCATGCTCTCACAGATAGACTATACAGTCTGATGGTATAACTGATCGTCTTTCCCTAACAAATCTCATAATACAACCACTTTATTTTACACTTGAGAGGTTTGAGAAATTTCATCATAAACTATATCAAGAATAGTACATTGAACCTCAACAAGTTTAGTCTATGGTATAGGAGATTCCACAATTGTCTGTACCATAATTGTCTGTATAGGCAAAGACAAAGACACAGTAATCTTCTATTATACTATTATCCTTAATAGTCTGAGAGTAGCTATCATCTACAATTATATCGAACTCTAGAACTTAATTGTATGTGATTCCATAATTCTTGTACCTTCATTAGGGTGATAAAATCAACATCACTTTAAACAATCTATGTAAGATACAAAATAATTCCAAGTGGATTTGAATTTCAACGCACTTAATATTGAATTATATAAATCTCACTTCTGCATGACACCTCTATATTTTAATATGATTCAAGTTAAAATTATGTCCAATACATAATTTAAAAGAAGTTTAGGGAACAACTTTGATAAGAAACACGTTTTATATGTGAAAAGGTTGCTTTCAAAATACCAGCCCACAGTAGACCGGATAAATTAGTCTCGCTCATCACCATGTAGTTATGGTGCAATTATGCCTTTCGGCCGAATCTTTTTGTCAGGATTTTCAGGCATAGTAATTAAGTTACCACCCTAGAATTTACCAAGTATTTGACAAATGACCATTTAAGTTATTCCGCATTGTCATACTTGCCAAAATACTCACCGCCACTGTTAAGCCTGACAACCTTTAAAACTAATTCTAACCAATTTATTCTTTATCTCGATCATTTAACTTCCACAATAATCTATAGAAGTCTTTAGATAACCATTAAGAGTAGACAAAATATCAATATCATCAACTTTTCTGCTCTTTCTTTCAACATGTATGATATTATTCCTTTAATAGAAAACTTTTGGAAACAACATTTTCAACCTTATTTGAGATATATACATATGTATATACATATGTATATGTATATGTATATATACATATACATATACATATATATACATATACATATACATATATATACATATATATATGTCATTAGACGAGATATAATTTTAAGCCACTAAGGCTTCCATCATCTTTTACCAGTGCAGTCAATTGGTAAACCACTTTTCAAGTGTTCCAGAATGGAACACTTCATGGACAGTAAACAAATTCTATTGCTATTCTCCCAAGCAGCCAAGCATATGTCCACAACTTAAAATTTGAAGCAGTAAAAACCTCAATAATATTGGAGTTATTAATTACAGAAAAAAGGTGACTAAAATAACAAGCAATGTATGTAATTAGCATTATGTGAGTACCGTGTAACTTGACATACAAGTATATAATCACATTTGGGCAGAATACATGACATGCAATTGTACACTCTCCACATGATAGCGGTTATGAGAATATATCCCAATCTTCGTGAATTCATCACCTTTGGGCATATGAACCACTAGGATCAGTCACTCCTCGACCACACCATCATGTATCCCTATATGAACTAATACACAATCACCTCATTTGGGAGTATGACTACACATTAGATCAGGAGACATCCCAATCAATATACGAGATCGAAATTTCTCAAACCCAATCAAGCGTACCACTTTGGCGGTCCGTAAATGCTAGTATGAGCACCTAGAGGGGGGTGAATATGTGCAAAAATAAATTTTGTGGAGAATAATAAATTTTGTGGAGAATAGAGTAAAACTTTACTTTTGACCTGAATCTATTTAACAATAGACTTTAAGTAAGAAATGAGATTCTAACAGTTAGATAAAGTTACGAGCAAAGTAAATAAGTTTGAGAAGAGAATAAGAACACAAGGTTTATAGTGGTTCGGCTTAATCCAAGCCTACGTCCACTCTCCCGCACTACCGGCTGGATTCCACTATGTATCAAAAGAGTTGTTACAGTATCACTTCCTTGATTCCACAGTGTAGAGACTCTGCTACACTTCCTCAAGGCTTCACAAAAGTATAAACACTCTTTTGAGTACAAGTTTACGCGCAACAATCGAATTGACAAAGAACAAGAAGCTTCAGACTTTGGAATTTTTCTATCGCGCACACACTTAAACAACTAGAACATCTTCCTTATATACTCCTCCATGCCTTCATAACCGTTGGCACCTTCCAAAGGAGTTCTTCCAATCTACCCGTTGGACAGAATCAATTAGGGAGATCTCGAGTTACTTAAGGAATGTGATGATAGCCCACCAATCCTGCTCGCCCATACAATCAAGATCTAGGTTTCCATAAGTAGAACCCTCCAAGTATGCTTTGCCAATCAACGGATCTAGATTACTCGAATCAAAATGAATAATAGATTCTTGAGATGTTATCTCCAGCCAAGAGATCTTCTTCAGTCGAAAGAATCGAATCCTTAAAGAAATACTCAACTCAGGATAAGTCTTCTTCGACGGTCTAGAAACTGTCAATGAGGGTAGATTTTGAATCTTGAGTTTGGTGGTCTGGCGGTCTTCAGACTTTGACGACAGAGTTTGAATGTCTTTAGACTAGACTGATGGAAATGTTTTGTCAGCTTCAAAACACATAAGGAAGTTTTCTCTAACAATCTCCTCCTTTTTGATGGTGACAAAACTTTCTTGCAGATTTGGATACTTATGACCTACAAGACAATACTTTAAGCAGACATGGATATCTCATAAAAGATAAATGAGTTAGTATAAAGATAGTATCGAATTAGCATCCACAGGAAAAGAGTTAGTCCTGTAAAAACAACTATCTTTGCCATGAATATCATTTCAACACGCTTAAAATATTGAAAGCAAGCATTAAACAATCCAAACCAGTCACAACCAAAGTCATAACCAAACAACCAAAACAAGAGTAAAGTCCAAAAATCAAACCAAAGTCAAATAAGTCAAATCTGCACTTCAGCTTCTCTCCCTTTTTGTCAACATTAAAAAGGTAGAGAGAAAAAAAAAATTATGATTGTCTTGGAATGCGAACAAGCTGAAAATCTCCCATCGACTGAACAATTCCTTCCAGCCTATTCAAGTCCTCCTTCAATTGAGCTACTTCTTCACCCTTGTCATTTGCTTGAACTTGAAGAGTAAGGGCATGAATTTGATCATGTAGAGAAACTGAAGAGGATTGGCCTGCATTCTGCAAGTTCTGAACTTCGCATCCCAGAGCATAAATTTGGCCTCGCATCTCCATAAGAATATCAACAACTTTTCGAAAGTTTGCCGAATTGTCAGTCTGAGTGCTTGCTTCAGCATGGTCAGAATGTGGAGTAAAGCCAGATCGAACTTTAGCACGAGGATCCACATTTGGAGATGATGCCTCGGGGTCTTCTTCAGGAAATTGTGAAGCATATACATCCTCTCGCATCGCGGA
Organism: Eucalyptus curtisii; assembly: GCA_017140595.1. Classification (NCBI taxonomy): domain Eukaryota; kingdom Viridiplantae; phylum Streptophyta; class Magnoliopsida; order Myrtales; family Myrtaceae; genus Eucalyptus; species Eucalyptus curtisii. The sequence continues at coordinate 21,569,043 of CM029496.1, forward strand.
GAACGACCGACACTAGCACTTGTAAAAGTTAGAAGAGGAATACCTTGTCTAGGACCATCTCCCCCTGTTTCAGTGCCTTCGGGAGGAGAAAAGTATTCTTCTTGCTCAGGTGCTTCCTCAGTGCCATAATGTTCTTGATCCTCCTTTTCTGCTGGAGAATCTCCATGACCTTCTCCTGCAGTTTGTTCTCCTATCTGCTCCTGTGCTTCTCCTCTTTCTGTGTCTTCTTCTTCTTCCCTCATCGATTCTTTCTCCTTATTTCCTTTCTCAGTCTCTTCTCTGACTTGATGTTCTCGTTCTCCCGACTCTGGAACAAGACGCTGAGTGTCCTGTGAAGCAAAAGTAGAGATAGTAAAGTTTTCCTTATCATCTTCATCTTGTAAAATGATTGCTCTCCTTCTTTTGGATGGAATAGTCATGGGCTCTTTGCCTTTTCTCTTCGTAGTAGCAGAGTCTTGTCTAGACTTGACAGGGGTTTTCTCCTTAAATCGCTCTAACGCCTTGCTTAGATCCTTCAGACGCATCTTTGTGATCATTTTCAGCCCTATTACCATTTGATCAATGGTTCTCACACACAAAATCTTTGAAGACTGAATATTAAAGTGTCTGAATAACCTAGTGATAAGAGCAGAATAAGGAAGTTTGCTCTTGTCCTTTGCCATGGACCTATACATGTGAAACATTATAGTGTGAGGCAAGGAGAACTTGTAACCAGTTTTGATGGCGTACATCAATTTTGCTTCAGAGTTTGAGACATCTGTCTTCGATGTAGACTTGGGTCTGAGGCAGTTGATTACGATCTTATGGAGCAGTATGTTGGATGCACTCATCCTCAGATAAGAGAGTCGCCCTTCCGCAATTCTATCTTTCGCAAGGTCGCATGACTAACGGACACAGATATAGATTGGAAAGCCCCTCTTTCCACACTAATTACGTTAGCAAGAATATCCATGTCAACCACATACTCCTTATCTCTAACAGTGAAGGAAAATCTATTCGCATCAAGAAAACTAAGATTTGAATAGAAAGAGTCTATCTTAGTGCAGAATCAATCAAGTTGAAGTTTTTCAAACTTCTCTCTCAGCTTGATGTTTAATAGGTCAAGAAAATCGAAGTCCACAGTTCTTGGGTTCATGACCCCACGCTTAAGCAACTTAGAGTAAACCTTTTTGTGTTCCTCGGAACGAAACAATTCTTCCTTCTTTCCTCGAATTTTTGCAGCCACACCCAGTCTTGGCTTAAAATGCATAAACATTTTTTCATCATCGTCCTTTCCCTCAGGTTGATTTACTTCTCCAAAACGAGGATCGCTAGGGAAAGTTGCAAAGGCTTTTTCCGCTATACTAACAGGGACAACTCCCGAACGTTCCATGACTTTTAAGAAATGGGTCTTATTCTGATACCCTTTTTCTTTTAGAAACTCATCGATAAATGTCATTGCAGAACCCCCTTCTTTCAAAATAGAGTAAAGCCTGTAAGTAAATGCGGGCTTAAGAGTTCTTACGGGTTCTACATCCTCGAAGATTTCTTCCTCTGCTTGTTGATGGTGATGTTCATGTGATCTAGCAGGTGAAGAATTGTGCGGTTGAGAATGTTGACGTTCCTGTTGTCTTGGAGAGTCTCCTTCTTCGGTTAGATCGAAATGCGTAGGTCCCTGACACATAACTTGTGGTCCCCTGCTTGCTATTCATCGATGACTTCCTTTGAGACGACATTGTCACAGTCTTTGAGAGGATTTTCACACTCGATTCACGAAAAAGGTGAGAACTTTTAAGGGTTAAACTTCGAGAGAAAAGTTACAGAGAGTGAAGATCCGCACTCTAGGGTTTTTGGGTGAAAATGAAGAGGAAGAAGAACAGTATATAAAATAATCGAAACGGGATATTTGAAACGTCACTAAAAGGAAAATAAAAACGCCTTTAAAAAAAAATAACTGTCATTTTGAAAATTGATAACCATCTTTTTCAAAAAGATAACTGCCTTTTTTTAATATCAATTAGAGATTATCATACGATCTTACCTTTTCGAGATTTCAGTTAAAAAATTAAAAACACTATAACGAAATAACTTACAGTCGTAACCTTTGGTCTTCTGAGTCTGAATTTTTTTTTTTTAGTCTGATCCTCTTCAGATTTTATCCCAGTCTGATCTTCATCAATCTTTGAGAGATATGATATTAAGTCTTGAACGAATAGACTCAAAAGAGCTTTTCTCAAGTGGCTTTGTGAATATGTCTCGCGTTGATTCTTTGAGTCGATAAACTGTATCAAGACTTCTCCATTTTGGACATGATCTCTAATAAAGTGATGTCGAATCTCTATATGCTTTGCTCTTGAATGAAGAATTGGATTCTTTGTGAGATTAGTTGCACTGGTATTGTCGCATTTGATCTCGGTGCAAGAGTCTTCGATGCCAAAGTTTCATAGTTGTTATTTTATCCATAGTATTTGAGAACAACAGCTTCCAAGAGCTACATATTCTGCTTCTGCTGTTGAAAGTGCTACGGTACTTTGCTTCCTTAAAAACCAAGATACCGCCTGTTGCCAAGTAATTGACAAGTGTCGATGTGCTCTTTCTATCAACTCGCATCCCGCAAGATCTGCATCGAATAGCCAAGGAGAGTAAAGTCTCATTCCTTGGGATACCATAGACCAAGATCGCGTAGTTGCAACATATTTGATGATGCGTTTTTTGCTGCGCTTAGATGTGATTCTTTGGGATCTGATTGAAATCTAGCACAAATGCAAATACTAAACAAAATGTCGGGTTTAGACACGGTAAGATAAATAAGTGAACCAATAATACTCTTGTATAATTTTTGGTCGACTTTCTTTCCTCCTTCATCTTTGTCTAGCTTCGAAGAATTTGACATTGGTATGTCAGTCTTTTTGCAATTTTCCAGTCCGAACTTTTTAACAAGTTCTTTTGCATATTTCTCTTGATGAATGAAAATTCATTTTCTCAGTTGTTTCACTTGTAGGCCAAGAAAGAAAGATAGTTCACCCATCATGCTCATCTCGAATTCATCCTGCATAGACTTAGAAAATTTGTTGCACAAAGTCTCATTAGATGATCCTAATATAATGTCATCAACATAAATTTGGACAAGTAAAAAGCTTTTACCTTCCCTTTTGATAAACAAGGTAGTGTCTTGAGCAGCTACTATCCAAATACCATTTGATCTTCCTTTTGATAGTGACCTGCAATTAAGAGAAGAATCAATCTTTCTTTGGTACCCATATCTTCTTGGGTCCGGTGGAGTTAGTGCAATAAACGGTCTTTGCCTAATCCCTTTTAACAGGCCTCCAAACCATAGGGCATTCTTTCTCAATGTGTTCTGAGCTTTGACACTTTGAACATTTGAGGGCATTTCGGCCAATAGGTTTTACAAAAACTTTCTGAAAATGATTTTTATAAATATTTTTTGTAGGTCTTTGTTTGATTCTTTCCTTTACCTTTGGAAAATCAATTAGAGAAATGGTTTCAGCAGTCATTCCCAAGCCTGATTTGTTAAAGTAAGGTTTTTGTATTGAAAGAATCTTTTCTAATTTCTCAGATCCTATTGAAAATTTCTTTGAAATGTTTGAAATATCCTTTTTCAAAAGTGCATTTTCTTTAGAAAAAAGAGTCTGTATTTTCTTTCAAGATAATAACACTTTTATCTAAATTTTCGACCTTTTCTTTCCAAACAATCACTTGTTGCCTCAGTGCAGATTTTTCCCTTTTTAGTTCGGAAATCCTCTTAAGAGAGGTTTTGAGACTAAGACATAGTTCATCAATATATTTTGAGACTTTAGCAGGAATTTTTAGATTGCTTACCTCAATCTCACTATCTGAGTCTGAGTCTGTATCTGTTTTGAGGTCTGAGTTTGAGTCCGATTTTGCCATTAAATATATGTTGGCATAATCATCATCACTTTCTTCGCATTCAGTATCACTTCAAGTTTCTGCTTTGAGAGCCTTTCTGTATTTCTCAGTCTTTCATTTCCTTTTCTTTAATAAAGGACAGTTGGGTCTGATGTGTCTCTTTTTCTTGCATTCGAAGCAAGTTACTTCTTTGTTGGAATCATCATCCTCAGTTGATTTGTTCTGAAATCTTTGAGAGCTTTGTTTCTTCCAATTGAATTTTCTTCCATTTTTGTTCATCTTTCTGAACCTCCTTATCATAAGAGCCAGTTCTTTGGAGTCTTCTTCATCATTGGTATGCTCCACTTCGTAAGACTGAAGAGTGCCAACCAATTCATCAACAGAGAGTGGCATGATCCTTTGTGTCTCCCTTATCGAAGTCTTTATGTGATTCCAATCTTTGGAAAGTCCACACAGTAACTTGTTAACCTTCATGGGTCCAGAGATTGGTTGACCTTGATACTCAAGACCATTTACAATTTCTGTAAAACGACTAAACATGTTAGTGATAGATTCTCCTGGTTTCATCTTGAAGGCTTCGTATTGATCAAGCAGAATATTAATTCTGGTTCTTTCACTCGATCGGTTCCTTCATAGGTGATATGCAACCTATCCCAGACTTCTTTAGCTGTTTTACAAGAAGACATTCTGTTATATTCAGTAGGAGATAATGCACAATATAAGGAATAAATTCCTTTTGCATCGAGAGCTTGTCTCTTGGTCATTTCTTCTTGAATCATCTCGCTGGACTCAACAGCTTCTTTTCCTCTTTCTGAGACTGTTGTAGGTTTAGGAATGATTCCTTTGTCTACCACGTCCCATTCCAGAGGATCTTTTGATCTTAGGAATGCCTTCATTTTGTTTTTCCAAATGCTGTATTCATTTCCATCAAAATAAAGCGGTCTTGTGTTACTTTGCCCTCCAACCAGACCTGGAGCCAACATACTAGCCATGGATCGTTAACTCTGAAGTAAGAACACTTCAATTTAAATGAGTACACAAGCTTTGATACCAATTATAAATGCTAGTATGAGCACCTAGAGGGGGGTGAATAGGTGCAAAAATAAATTTTGTGGAGAATAATAAATTTTGTGGAGAATAGAGTAAAACTTTGCTTTTGACCTGAATCTATTTAACAATAGACTTTAAGTAAGAAATGAGATTCTAACAGTTAGATAAAGTTACGAGCAAAGTAAATAAGTTTGAGAAGAGAATAAGAACACAAGGTTTATAGTGGTTCGGCTTAATTCAAGCTTACGTCCACTCTCCCGCACTACCGGCTGGATTCCACTATGTATCAAAAGAGTTGTTATAGTATCACTTCCTTGATTCCACAGTGTAGAGACTCTGCTACACTTCCTCAAGGCTTCACAAAAGTATAAACACTCTTTTGAGTACAAGTTTACGCTCAACAATTGAATTGACAAAGAACAAGAAGCTTCAGACTTTGGAATTTTTTTATCGCGCACACACTCAAACAACTAGAACATCTTCCTTATATACTCCTCCATGCCTTCATAACCGTTGGCACCTTCCAAAGGAGTTCTTCCAATCTACCCGTTGGACAGAATCAATTAGGGAGATCTCGAGTTACTTAAGGAATGTGATGATAGCCCACCAATCCTGCTTGCCCATATAATCAGGATCTAGGTTTTCATAAGTAGAACCGTCCAAGTATGCTTTACCAATCAACAGATCTAGATTACTCGAATCAAAACGAATAATAGATTCCTGAGATGCTATCTCCAGCCAAGAGATCTTCTTTAGTCGAAAGAATCGAATCCTTATAGAAATACTCAACTCAAGATAAGTTCTCTTCGACGGTCTAGAAACTGTCAATGAGGGTAGACTTTGAATCTTGAGTCTGGTGGTCTGGCGGTCTTCAGACTTTGACGACAGAGTCTGCATGTCTTCAGACTAGACTGATGGAAATGTTTTGTCAGCTTCAAAACACATAAGGAAGTTTTCTTCAACAGTCACTACTCGATTGAATCCTTGAAACTCTCTCATACCAGGGATATAAACTTTACATCTCACATTCACCATACATATGTGATTTTAACTTTAGTGATAGGGGCAGTAAATCACTAAAATCACATATCATGCTAATTACATTGCTTTATTCATTAATAAAAATTAATCATATATATATAAATAAAGGACCTAAAAGATAGCCTCCAATGAGATCACTGATCACAGCAACACAAGAAACTTCTCATAACGTAGAAGAAGTCATCTCTTGTGCACCCCCATTACAGATTACTAGAACAACATAAAAAGAATGCTGATCTAGAGGATCTATCACAAGTTAACATCAATAGCAATACATGTACCCCAGATCAACAATCCTGACAGCTGATGCTCATGAGTTTCATAAGGTAAACTATGACTCCAAGGTCCTGATTTATTAGCCAATTTTAAGTAACAAATTATCATTGCATTAACTAGTGGCCTATAAATTGAGTCAAACCACATAACCAAATATCTAAACTATAACATTAGATACTATTGCTCTACATAAATGTTGTCATACTTCTTAACCGCAAAAAAAAAAAAATGTTCAACTTGATAAACATTACCAAGTGACCAAATGAGTTTAGGTACAATATGCAATAACTTAATTGACATGCATTACCCACATTCAGCAGATGTGTATAAAGAAGTATTGTGACGTCCAGATTTTTCAACCCTGTCTTCTACTGAATAAATCAGGCATTTCATTGACGCGCCTATAGGGTTATTCTCAAAACTAATCATTCTTGAGATAACTAGACTATCTGGGGAAATTATTAAGGAATTTTAAGGCAATAGACTTGACAACTCGATCAGGAATCGGCTTATCGACCGTGTCTATCTTTAGAGGCCATTACGGCATAGTTAAAAATCAATTTGAAATCAAAGATAGACTGGATCGACCAAGATGTGTGGCTAATCATGTGTGACACCACTAAATTAGAAAATTCTCGTTGACCGGCACTAGATTGATTTTCTTATTGTTTTAGTACCCTGTGTCCGTATTTGGATCCTCGGGATTTTCACGACAATCGAGAGTCGCCAATGAGTCGAGTGGGTTCATAGTAGCTCGAAGAAAATCAACCACGAGCCAATTGCACTTAAAAATTTCTGAAAGTTACCCGGTAGCCTAGGTCACGTTAAAAACGCGCCAAGTGAAATTAACTGTGAATTCAAGTTCGATTTCAGAAATTGAAGTTTCTGTCATGTCATAATAAATTCTAGGAGTATCGACTCAGTCTCAGAAGATTTTTCTAACACTCGACACTTTTGGGAAAAAGTCATCGTCGAGTCATTTTTTTGTACAGAAAAGGCTGAAGATGGTTTCGATCGCAAAATTGAGATGCAAGATGGGTTATTGGTTGAGGAAAAATAGCAATTGAGACATTGAGGCATTGATTGATTTTATGAGAGCTGATGGAGAACGAATTGAGGGAGATTTGACGAGCAATTGGAGCCTTGTGCTAAGAGATTCGTAGCACCCCATAAGACCTAACTTTTGGACCTATTAAACCTTCTAGATGGGGGCATTTTGGGCTGCAAGGAGTTAGTGGACATCTATAGTAATGGTCCAAGATTAGGGGACAAGGAAGATTTTTGTTGTGGAAACTAAAGGCTAAGGGACCCTCATCACTTATCTCTATCTCTTCTCTCCCTCACATCCTCTCAACTGGCCATATCTCTTCTACTTTCCCCCTGCCTTGTGCGAACGCTAGCTGAAGGAGAAAATCACCGAGCAGCCAATCGAAGCACTGCTTCTCTTCCTTGCTCCGTACGCGGACGACGCAACCCAGAAGTTGCTCCGTGCTTCATACCTTCGTCAGCCACGTTCGGTCAAACCCCAGCACCGAAAACGTTTGCAGCAGCCCGTGTTGACTCCATCGACGAGGATTCTTCAAGCTGCAGTTGTCCGCTCCACCTCCACCGCTTCGGCCAGCCTCACACCCGCGTCCACGCTCAGCTGCTTCGATTAACAAGCAAGCCACCGAGACTTCTCAATTGATCGACCAGCCCTGCCTCGCTGCCGCTTGGCAGCGTCTGCTATGTGTTCGGTCAATAAGCTAAGTTGAAGACCACCAAAGTGAAATGAAGCCGCATGAATCCACCGAGTTTTGCCATCCACCAAAGCCACATCCACGCGTCCTCTCCCTGCAACAGCATTCGTGTCGTCTCTTCCTTGCCGCACAATGCCAGCTCCTCAAATTTTTGCTTCGGTTTGCAACGTTCAACCTAGCGAAGCCGCACGTCGCCGAGCTATTGTTCCTTGCGTCCTCGACCTAGTCACGCGTCTTCAGCCCACGATCAGCTAGCGAGCCCGTTTCTCCATCGCAGCCCATCTTATGGAGTTGAAGTCCAGCCTGTTCTCGGCCCAAATTACAGTCTTCAAGCCCAGTCGAAATTACGGAAGGAGCTGCCCATCAACTGAATTTTTCAGTCCCAATTCCAGCAAATCAGTTTGAAGCCGATCTCCAGCAGGCCCAACTCAACTTGGGTCTAGCCCAAAATCGAGAACAAATCTCACTTGGGCTGAGATTTGTTGGGCCAAGTCTAAGGCCCGGTCCAAGCCCGCTGGTGTCGTCGAAAGCCCGATTTTGACCCCGTCGTGGTGATTCGGTCTCCGGTTTTTGCCAAGTGAGTTTTGTGAAAGCTAGTATGAGCACCTAGAGAGGGTGAATAGGTGTAAAAACAAATTTCCCTTGGTGAGGTATGCAACTCAAATCAGCAATAGATTATGAAAAGGAAATTCGTCTCTTGTAAACAAAATGAGTTACGATCAAAGTAAAAGAGCGTAGGAAAGAGAATATGAACATAGATTTTATAGTGGTTCGTCTTAATCCAAGCCTACGTCCACTCTTCTGCATTGACAGCCCACCGGCTGGATTTCACTATGAACAAAAGAGTTATTACAGTAAAGCTCTTCCTTGATTTCACAGTGTAGAGACTCTACTACACTTCCTCAAGGTCTCTCAAGGATATAGACTCTCTTTTGCGTACAAGATTTCGCTCAACAGTTTAATTGATTAAGAACAAGGAGCTTCAGACTTTGGAATTCTTCTATCGCGCACACACTGGAACAACTGGAACATCTTCCTTATATACTCCTTTATGCCATCATACCCATTGGTACTTACCAAAGGAATTCTTCCAATCTACCCGTTAGACAGAATCAATTAGGAAGATCTTCGAGCTATTTAAGGAACATGACGATAGCCCATCAATCCTGCTCGCCCATACAATCAGGATTTAGGTTTCCGTAAGTAGAACCTTCCAAGTATACTTCGCCAATCAATGGATCCAAAATCCCTGAATCAATCTTGATTTGAATAATAGATTTCGACATGCTATATCCAGCCAAGAGATCTTCTCCAGTCGATAAAGTTAAATCCTTAACGAAACATCCAGTTCTGGATAAGCCTTCTTCGACGGTTTAGAAACTGTCAATGAGGATAGACTTTGAGTCTTGAGTCGCGTCCGGAGTCTTCGAGACTTTGATGGAAGAGTCTGCAAGTCTTCAGACTAGACTGATGGAAACGTTTTGTCAACTTCAAAACACTCAAGGAAGTTTTCTCCAACAAGTTTTACTCACTAATGCTTTCTTAGTTTGCTAATTATACTTAGGGGTTGGTTAGATTTAATTAAGTGCACTTAGGTGGTTAGATTAGTTTAGAACAATTAAATTAATGACTTAATGATGCATGTTAGGTGGTTAGACTTAGTCGTTAGCAAGTAGAGAGCTTCTAATATTTATTGAATACATTTCGGGATTTTTCACGGCCCGTCTCGGGTTCCAATAAGGCATTACGAGCCTAAATTGGATTTTTAATATTTATTTATTTAATTTTCGAAATTAATTATTTAATTTATTATTTTTCCAGAAATTCAACCGGGATGGTTGGTGACCGGAATTTTGTGCTAATCATTGTGGTGCAGTTTGTTTATTTATTTGAGCTCCACATTGTGCTGAATTGAATTGATTGTGCAATTTGAGGAATTGTTCCTAAATTGTTTGAAATTGAGTAATTGATTGGTAGATGGCCGAGTATGAGTATATAGCACCAGTTATACATTGATGGGCTATATAGTAGAGAGAATGGTGAGAGCTAACTGAGAAATACTTTTGGCTGAGACCAATCAGGTACGATGTTATTGGACATACGTGGTTCGGTGATTGGAAGTATCATTGGCGAAAAGGGCGCCTTAAAGAACGCACGTGAATGACTTATAGACAAATGTGGTTCGGTGATTAAGGAATATCACTAGTGAAAACGACGCCTTAAAGAACCCATGATGTTGCCTATTACCGATGTCACCTTGGTGAAAACGGCGCCCTAGAAAGGACACGTGGTTCGGTGATTGAGGATATCATTGGTGAAAATGGCGCCTTAAAGAACGCACGGTGTCGGTGATCGGTATGTCATTGGCGAAAACGAATCTCGAGAAACACATGTGATTTGGTGAATGAGTATACCATTTGGGAATCAGGGTATGAGTGGGGATGACCTAGAGATGGTCCGATTGACATGTAATCGACTAAGTCGATTGATCAACGCTTGATCTAATGTTGCGGATTGATTGAATGTTTGATGTATTATATGAAACATCTGTGTATAACCTTGAATTGTAGGTTGGAACTGAGACCAATGTAAGTTCTCTGACCCATGCTGTGCTTAAGCAACCGAGTAGCGTATTAATTTACTAATCGGATCTTAAAGGGTAGAACTCGCTGAGACGTAGTCTCATTGGTTATTGAATAACCATTTCAGGTCCGTAAAGGGACTAGGGAAGGATTATCTGTTGGATGACCCTGATGACGAGCCAACAGAAGATGAAGAGCTTGAAGAAAACGATCTTAGTGAAGAAGATTCTGAGGAGGATTGGAATGATGATCCCGAGTACGACTCGGATGAGGACTGAGATCCCATCCCGTTTTGTAAACCTTGTGTATTTGTGGATAGGTGTTAGATCATACCTATGTTAATAGTATCGTAAGATACTATGAGGTATGTGTGTATAAAAGTGTGGTTGTGAATTTCAATATGAAAAATATGGCCTGCTTTCTATCCTATTATTTTATTGTCTGGGGATTTATAACTGCTTCCGCATGTGCAAATGAAAATGAAAGGGTCGGCGATACATAGTCCTGGGATATCGCATTTTAAAATTGACCAAGTAGAAAGATGGGTGCGTTCCCAAGGATCGGGGCGTGATAAGTATGCTTGAGTAACAAAAGTTTCATAACTTTTGCTATTTCTCATCCCCTCAATACATAGCTCAAATACTATCCAATAATGATTGTATCTAAGTAAGCCATCTTCAGTTCACAATAAAGCTCAATTTTTATGAATGAATCATACTTTTATAATGTTTATGTGAAAACATACTAGTAACCCAACACTTGTTTTCCAAAATTACAGAAAAAATATAAGAAAAATACACAAAAATACACTAAAAATACACGTATTTAGGGTTCTGTATGTATTTTCACATCCATAAAATCATCAACATGTAAAATAAATATACCACGACGTAGAGGATGATCATACGAATCCAACACCGCCGTCCACGCGCCGATCTGATGCTCCACACGCCGGCACGCGCGCCTGAGTGTGCAGCGTGTGGAGCGCACGCGTGAGTTGCACCCCGCGCGTGGGAGCGCGTGAGGGCGCGTGACCGCACGTGGGGCGCGTCTCCGACGCCTTGGCGATGCGTGGCCGCGCGTGGGAGCGCATGAGGCCTCCCCCAGTGACGCGCCGCCGACCGTCTTGCTCGTCTTGTCGAGCCCAATTCGAATTTGTGATTTAATTTTATTTTTATTGAACAAAAAATCACGAAAATCACAAATTATGGCAAAAAATTCTATACGTTCGAGTTCTAGGGTTATGGTTGCTCTGAAACCACATGTCGGATGCAAAACGCATAATCCCAAGATCTCCATAACCAGAACAAGAACATGCATAATAAGTAGAAAGATTAACACACATGTTTTTGGGATCTATAGTTCTTGAAGTGGAAGCGGAAAACTAATGTTCCACGCGCAAGTCCTTCTCCTCTATTGCCTTCTGTATCACTGGTTCAATGAGGCGGCCGCCTCACCTTTTGCATTAGGTAAACGCTCCTTATGTGAGGATACATGTGAGAATTAGGGTTAGAGGAGAGACTTGAGCACTATTTATAGAGTTTCCAACCAGGCCCCCTCATTACGGGCTAGGCTCAACTCGGCCCACACTAGCCAGCCCCATATTAGACTAATTAAGAAACCTTCTATCTCACCTTAGACCAAATCCCATAAAACAGTAAATTACAATATCAATTAATGGAGAATGAGGAAAATTTTTACGTTTCTTCTGAAGAATAATTACTAGGAGCTTGCAAAAAACAGCATGATTGCATCCATTATTGAGTACATCAATTCTCTTGATCTGTTAAGAGTTTCGCACAACTGAAACTATGAATGAAATTGTTTATCCTACAAGTCTCTCCATATTCATCTCTCTTTCCATTCCTAGAGTTTTTGGCTGTATATCCTTTTGTGATCCCTGTATTTTTTTTTCCATTTATTTTTGTTACACATCCCTTTATTTTATTTTTCTTTCATTCTTTTTTGTTTTTGGATGTGTTCGGCTAGATCTTAATTATCCAGCCAAGTGGCCCTCTTCTCGCATCGTAAGAGGTGAAGAAGCTTTGGGACAAATTTGTGCCGTTAGCCATCCACCTTCCTATGAGTCTCCCTTAATTTTTCAGAATAATAAACTACATATACTTGCTCCAATTGGCTAAGGTGAATGTTTTCTAAAAGATATAGAAGTGAAATGATCAATTGAAAATTTGTGCCACTAAAGTAAGCATCGTATGAATGTATGAATGTTAGAGCACTTTTGGCGTTATTTTCTCAAGATTCTTTAAAAGTGGATTCTCCACAAATTTTCTTTAATTGCGGCTTTTAAGGTCTTCTGCCTCTATCTTTCATATATTAGCTTTTTAAAGTATTTTCTAAATAGATTTAAGGAAAAAAAAAAGGAAAAAAGGTGGAGGAGAGGTGTTAGTGGAGTATTTAGTAGAGGCAAGAAGGGTTTTTGGATGGGTAAGGTATTTTCCCTACCATGGAAACTAGGTAACAGTTATAGGTTTTTGGAACACCTTAGAATTTGGAACTTGTCAGTGCCATGGGTTCTTGGTACATTATACTATCTTGTGCTTTTCCATATTGTTTCATTGAAAAAAAATTGTCATTGTCATTGTTATTTACACATTGGACAGTTAAATATAAAATATAAATAACATATAAATGGGTTACATATTAAATCCATGTTCTTATCTAATGTTAACATATCACTAAAAGGTCAATAGCATAAAAAAAAAAAAATCAATTTCCACCTATCATTTAAATCCATGAGTTGAGATGCACCTATCATTTAAGTCTTGAGTTAAGATGAAACCTAACACCATCTACTGAGAACATAAACTCAAAACATGCATGTGCACACTCTCTCGAGAGAGAGAGAGAGAGAGAGAGAGAGAGAGAGAGAGAGAGAGAGAGAGAGAGAGATGGATGGGTGATTGTTTTTCAAATGAGTTAGACATTGTTGATCTTTTAGAGCTTGAGAGAGAGAGAGATATGGATGGATGATTGTTTTTCAAATGAGTTAGACATTGTTGATCATTTAGAGCTTGAGAGAGAGAAATGGATGGATGATTGTTTTTCAAATCAGTTAGACATTGTCGATCATTTAGAGCTTTTGCACATTTAAATGAGCAAAATTTCATAAGGAAAAAGAAAAAAGTCATGCAAATTTTTTTATCAGACATGCAAAAAAAGTACACATTTATTTAATCAACAACTATGACAAAGGTACCCTATAAAAGCTACTGAATGTAGGGGAAAAAGTACCAAAAAGACTTAAACTTATTGTACTTGTGCCAATTTAGTCCTAAACATTTCAATTGCACCAATTTAGTCATAAATCTTTTCACATTGGTACTAATTCAATCCATTTAGCCAATTTTAATAGGTTGACAATAACGTGAATGCCAGTTGATAGTCGGATGCTAACGTGGACATCGACCGATAGTCGGACGCTGACGTGGCAATTTTTAAATAAATTTTTTTATTTTTTATTTTATTCGAATTTTTTATTTTTTTTCCCTTTCCTTTTCTCTTCTTCCTTCTTGGACAGTCCTCAAGAAGCTGCCTTGCCCGTGACCTTGGGTGAGGGTTGTGACCCTTCTAGGTGGCTGGTGAGGGCTTCGCGAGGACAATCCAAGGAGGAAGAAGAGAGAAAACAAAAGGAAAAAAAAATAAAAAATTTGAAAAAAATAAAAAAAATAAAGAAAATTAGTTAAAAATTATCACGTCAGCGTTCGGCCACCAACTGGTGTCCACATTAGCACTGATTGACCAAAGTTGGCCGAATGGACTGAATTGATAGCAATATAAAAAGATTTATGACTAAATTGGTCCAATTGAAAAGTTAGGATTAAATTGGTACCAATCTAATAGGTTTATGACTTTTTTGGTACTTTCCTTAGTATAAGGTATAGAATGGTGTTAACCACCATTAAAACTACCTTACAATCATTTCTTCCAAAATTTTGGAACTAGAACCCACTATATTAGTTCTAATGCAAGTCTTAGAGCCAACTTGACCACAGTTGTTCTATAGGGTCCATAGATTTTACGGGTTCTCCTATACAACCTATTATTTAGTCTTGAAAGAAATTCTTTACAATTTTGGGTCCACTTCATGAATCAAGGCTCTTTTACATTTCTAATTGTTGGATTTTTGTTACTTTTAAGCTCCATGAAATGATTGAAAAGATATTTCACACAATGAGAGGGCCACATGTCAACTTCATCGGCCTCATGCTATGTTCACAAAAATACTTGCATAGTGTTAGAGTAGATGACTTTAGGTGCAATTGCTCTCAGGTTGGATTTTTGAAGATTTAAGTAGAGGAGGTTTTATGACTCCCAAAATAATGCTTGTAATCTTATCACATCGCACTTCTTGCAGATTTCTTAAAAGTCATTCACGTAGAAAAAGATTGCTTTCAATAGCATGTTTGCTAAACTTTTTCAGACATAGGAAGCTATAAAGGTGAAAAGTGAGAGGTTGTGAAGAAAGAAAGAAGAATCATAATTTCTTCATGTAGTTCCTTCGCCAGTTGGAAAATGAACATCGAAGACAACTAAACGTGTGCTGTAACTTGTATAGAGTATGGTTAAGTGTACTAACCACTAAATTAAAGTACGATAATCACTTGCTGAGACATCCAAAGTGTGGAGAGCGTAGAAACCTTTTACCCTAAAAATGATATGGGTTAGAAGCAACAGGAAAGCAGGAGGTGCAATGCAATGCAAGACTAGCGCCACCACACCTGAACGTGAGGGCTGAATGAATCCCAGAAGTATTATTCTGAAGACGGGGACGCCTACATTGGAAAATTGTAGAAACTGAAGCACAGGAAAACAACAGAGAGATTTGTCCTAAGAATCATTGTTAAGGAAACGAGTACTGAAATATGTGCTTTGCTTTCGTCGCCAGCAGAGAACTTGTGTCTCAACACTTGACAGCAACGATTTCTGTGGAGCCTCCAATTATTAAGTAGGAAAAAGAAAGGCATGGGAGTGATAAGGACAAAAAGAGAATGGAATAAAATGCGATGTTGGGCATTTGATTATTTGCTCGCAACTTTCGTCTAAGGCTCTTTTTCTTTTTTGTCTGGTTGGCTTATTGAGTATATAACCCTGTCTGAAGTTTCGCGTCTATCTTTAAGGTCACATGTGTTTTTCGTTCTATCCTGCATTTTTTGCACTCGGATTAGGCAAATGATAGGCTACTCTAACACTAACCTCGGGGCTTGATGAAATTGCACGGAGAATTTAGGTCCTTTTTGTTTACCCCCCCCCCCCCCAAAAAAAATCAACATGACTGGTAAAAAAATATTTCATAAGGAAATTATTTAAAAAAAAGTTTGATTTCTTTCATTCAGTAGGATTTTTCAAATGAGCTAAAAATTATTATAGGAAGTTTAGTGTTGCAATTATAGAAATTGTTTTTGTCACGCCCCGACCCTCGAGCGTGCGCACATCCTACTGTGGTCGATACAAATGCGACTTCCCAGGACTAGTTGCCGATTCTTTCATTTTTAATGCACATACGAAAGTAAAACAATAACCCCTGACAACAAATATCATGGGATAGGAAAGTCCACCAACTAAACCCCTATTAGGAAGAAAATACGCCAAGGGTGGCCTAGCCACACAATCACACAATTAGAACAGGGAACTCACATCGCCTCAGTTCCTTCCTGCATGTTAGCACAGTTAATATCCCAAATGCATAATATTAATGCACATATCAATTGGAACGTCTCATCAATTCAATCAATCACAAGTATCCCGATTATAAGGCCAAACCGTTATGACATGTCACATACTATGTCACATAGTTTTGTCTCATAATCAAGGACATCTAACTCAATCACCCATGCGTTCCAATTGTTAATATTTGCCCCTTAATTTCAGTATTTTACTAGCATAGCCAGGCATCGCCTCACTGCCATTGTGCACGATGACGTCTATATCTTAATAGACGGCTTCCCTGAAGAGGTGTCGGTCCAAAATCTACTGCGACCCGAGTCATCTACTCATAAGTTCGGCGTCCTTCTAAGCATAGCCAGGCTTCGTCTCACCTCCATTGAGCACAGTGACGTCCATATCTTAATAGACGGCTTCCCCGAAGGGGCGTAGGTCCAGAATCTACTGCGACCCGCGATCCAAAGAATGGATATCCCATATAAGGTAATGTCTGGCTTAAAAGCACAAGATGGGTTCTCATTAACCAGCACACGACCAATCAATCTCGGCCTAAGACACCGTGTGTGTTGAACTCAAATACCTCCATTAAAATAATGATCCTGGCCTATTTTCTTCATATTAAAAACACTCTCTGAAAATAGTCTCGTGTGGGTACACGGTCAGATCGAACTCGAAAAGTTCATATCCTCCAATTTAAAATCCCACTTTTTTATATAGTATATAAAACCATTTTCGGTGTTAAAACCAAACACTCAGGATTTTCTGAATAATTATTGAAATTTACAATTTTTGGAATAAATCACCAAAAATCACATCAGCACTCAATTTGCACAAATTCACATCCAATTGCAGAAACTGAATACACTATTGCAATCAGCACGAAATTCTGGTCACCGGTTATCCCGATATAATTTCCAGAAAATATTTAATAATTAAATAATTACTAAAATTAATTAAATAATTAATTAAATTAATTAAATAAATCAATTTCAATACTAAAAATACCAACCTAAGCCGAAATTGCCTAATTAAATACCAAGACGGGCCTGGAAAATTCTTGAACCAATCTAGATAATTAATACAATCTGTTTAGGCCTTAATTAATCCAATATAACAATCTAACATGCAAAATTGGATATTTAAATAACTAATTTAATCTAACTAACCACCTAAACCTTAATTAACTTAAACTAATTACCCTCTAAGCATAATTAGCCTACTAATTGAGGTTTAGTGAGATAACTCACTTGATTTGCGATCCGCTTGGACCAAAACGACGGGGACGGGACGGCGAGCGATACTCTCCAAAGCGACGACGTTAACGGGGCACGGATCGGGCCTAAAAAATAGCCTACAACTCACAGATGAGGGCTAGAATTTGGGGTTACTAGGCTCGGCTCCTTATGGCTGATTCGGTGGAGGTGTGGGCTTGCGGACGAAGGAGAGAGGCCACGTGATGCTGCAAGAATTTCATTCGGTCTCCGTTGTTGATGGTTGACCGGCGGAGGACGAGCGTTAGACAATTGGCAGCGAGATGGGAAGATTGGTGGGGCTTCACTCGGTGGACGTTGCTGGACGGTGGAGGTTTTGGTCAATCTTTGGTGGGGTTGCGGCCGGTTTGTTGACCGGCATGAGTGGAGACCAACGGTAGTCAAAAGGGGCGGCTGGTTTGCTGCCTTAATTCGGTGGGGGAGGGGTGTGCTACGACGGAAGGGATGAGGGAATGCAGAGATCAAAGGAAAGAAATTAAAATGGAGAAGTAGTGAGGAGATGGGTGAACCGGCAGAGAGAGCTCGAGAGGATTTGAAGAAAAAAAAGTAAAAAGTCAATGAACCTATCCATCAAATTAAATGTTTGTCTCCCAAAGGTCTTCAATCTTATCCTATATGTCCCCCTAATTCTTTCTAGCTTGTAATTTCCATGAATTAACAAACTTTGAAGCCCAAAATTGTTACCCCTTGCAAAGCTCCGAATTTCCATTTTTGGTCTTCAATTTCTTCGACAAAATCCCCAAATCGACATCAAATTTTGATGTAGAAAAAGTCCACATAATTCTTGCAAGTGCCCTTCACCATATAGCTTGGTATAGAAGCCAAAATTTCCTTTAATTCGGCTGATCCGAATTTCCGTTCACTTTCCGAATCGTCGGAATCGATTTTCTGAAAAAATCCCGAAATCTCCGAAAGATCTTCGAATAATGAGTAGACGTTCCTAGAATAGATTGTGACATAACAGAACTTTCAATGTCTGAAATCGGGTTCAAATTTATGGTTAATTTCAATCTGACGCGATTTTAGCATGACCTAACATACTAGGTAGTTTTTAGGAATTTTTAGTGCAATTGACCTGTGGTCGATTATTTTTGAGCCACAATGGACATCTTCGACACATTGGCGACTCGGTTGTCGTGAAAATCTCGAGATTTCAAATATGGACACAGAGTACTCAAAACGACAGAAAATCGGTCTAGTGCCAATCGACGAGAATTTTGCAATCAGGTGGAATCACCCATACATAATCACACACCTTTGTCGAATCGACCTATCTCCAGTTTTTGATCGATTTTTAATTGTGCTGTAATGACCCTTGCAAATTAGCACGGTCAAGTAGTCGATTCCTAGTCGAATTCTCAAGTCTATTGCGTTAAAATCCCTCAATGACTTTCCTAGATAGTCTAGTTATCTCATGAGTGATCGGCTCAGAGAATAGCACTATCGGTGCATCGATGAAAGGCCCGATTTAGTCAATTGAAAACATGATTGAAAATCCAGGATGTCACAACTCTTCCCCTCTTATAAAAATTTCGTCCTTGAAATTTAAACCATACAAATCTTTATACAAAAAGGTGGGGCTACAGTCGTCTCATCGACTCTTCACTTTCCCAGGTTACTCCTTCAGTGCTGTGGTGTTGCTAGATCACTTTGACCAATAGGATGGTCTTGGTGCGTAGAACCTGCTCCTTGCGATCCACGATCTAAACTGAGCTTTCAACGTAAGACACTCTGTCGTCCACGTCCAATTCCTCAAAATTTATACTTCCTCAATATCGACACGTGAAAGACATCATGCACTTGCGTCAGCTTTAGCTGTAATGCAAGATGATATGCTAGGATCTCGATTCTTTCAAGAATCTCAAATGGACCTACGTACCTCGGATTCAGCTTTCATTTCTTGCCAAAGCGTGAAGTACCCTTCATTGGTGACACATTTAGAAAGACGTGATCACCAACTTGAATTTCCAATGGCCTTCGACGCTTATCGGCGTAGCTTTTCTGGTGGCTCTGAGCGGTCTTTAATCTATCCCTGATGACGGCAACTGCATCCACTGATTGCTGGACTAACTCTGGGCCTGTGATCTTTCTTTCCCCAACTTCATCCCAACAAACTAGCGTTCTGCATGCTCTGTCATACAACGCTTCAAAAGGAGCCATCTAAATGCTCTGCTGGTAGCTATTGTTGTAGGCAAACTCGACAAGATGAAGCTGTTCCTCCCAACTTCCCTTGAAATCCAACACACAAGCTCGCAGCATGTCTTCGTGGGTTTGAATAGTTCTCTTAGACTGGCTATCCGTCTGAGGATGATAGGCCATACTGTATTGCAGCTTCGTTCCTAAGGTAGTTTGCAGACTTCTCCAAAAAGTAGTCGTGAACCTCGAGTCTCGGTTTGATGTGATCGTCACCGGCACCCCATGCAGACGAATTATTTGACGCACGTACAACTCTGCGTGCCTGTCCAAATCAAGGTCTTTTCGTACAACGATGAAGTGAGTAGACTTCGTCAGTCTGTCGACCACTACACAAATAGAATCATTTCCTCTCTGACTCCTTGGTAAGCCCGTCATAAAGTCCATTGTGATATGTTTCCATTTCCACTTGGGAATCTCGAGAGGTTGCAGAAACCTCCCGACTTACAATGTTGTGCCTTCACTTACTGACACGTCAAACACTTGGCGACATGCTTGGCGATGTCTGCCTTCATACCAGACCACCAATAGTGTTGACGCAGATTCTGATACATCTTAGTACTGCCAGGATGAATGTTGTAACTGCTACGATGAGCTTATAATAAGATCTCTTCCTTCAGGTACACATAATCGCCCTCGGAACCTTAGTGTTCCATCATCAGAAATCTGAAAGTTAGTCTTCCTATTCTCGGTATCCTCTTGTAGGTTAAAGTGCCTTGATTCTAATTTGAACATCTGGCTCAATTCTGAGGGTGGCCATAAGATTTGAAATGTGGCCTACCTCAAACTTGAAAACCGAATCTCGAGCCCTGTCAAGCAAAGCCAATTCTTTGAGTACCATCTGCGCTACTAAAGACTTCTAACTCAACACATCAGCGACCTTGTTCGCCTTCCCAGGGTGATATAGAATATCACAATCATAGTTCTTTAGGAGTTCCATCCAGCGACGCTGTCTCATATTCAATTCATTCTGAGAGAATAGATACTTGAGACTTTGATGGTCAGTGAGGATTTGGAATCTTACTCCGCACAAATAATGTCTCCAAATCTTCAAAAGGAAAAATAATTGCTGCGAGTTCTAAGTCATGCGTCAAGTAGTTCAGCTCATGAGGTCTCAACTAATGGGACGCGTATGCAACAACTCTACCATGCTGCATCAACACGCAACTCAGTCCTATGAATGACGCATTACTGTAGATCTCGTATCCTCTAGGACCAGATGGTATGGTCAACACTGGTGCGGTAGTCAACTTTTCCTAAAGCTCTTGGAAACTACACTCGCACTTGTCTGTCTAGACAAATTTCTCTTCCTTCTTCAACAGTCGAGTCATAGGCGACGCAAATGCTGAAAACCCTTCTACGAACCATCTGTAGTACCCTACTAAACCCAGAAAACTTCTGATCTTTGTCACGGTTGTCGGTCTTGGCCAGTTGATCACTGCTTCAATCTTGGCGAGGTCCATGGAGATTCCTTCTCCTGAAATCACATGACCAAGAAAAGCAACACGAGTCAACCAAAACTCGCACTTGCTGAACTTAGCGTACAACTTATGATTCCTTAGGGTCTGGAGTATCACTCTTAAATGTCCTTCATGCTCCTCAGGACTTCTGGAGTACACCAGGATATCATTAATGAACACGATCACGAATTGATCCAAATATTCCTTGAACACATGGTTTATTAGATCCATAAAAGCAGCTGGGGCATTCGTCAATTCAAACGGCATGACCGTGAATTCATAATGACCGTACCGAGTACGAAACATCGACTTCGGTATGTCCTCCTTTCTGATCCTCAATTGATGATATCCCGTCCTCAAGTCGATTTTAGAAAATATTGATACTCCTTGCAACTAATCAAACAACTCATCGATCCTCGGCAATGGATACTTGTTCTTGATCGTTACTTGATTGAGTTGTCGATAGTCGATGCACAGACGCAACGAACCATCCTTCTTCTTTACGAATAGAACTGGTGCTCCCCAAGGTAATGCATTGGGACGTATGAATCATTTATCCAACAACTCATGCATTTGCACCTTCAGTTCTTTCAACTTTGACAACGTCATCCGATAAGGAGCCGTAGAGATTGGCTCTGTCCTGGGGGCTAACTCAATCACAAATTCAATTTCTCTTTCTGGCGGTAGGCCTGGCAATTCTTTCGGGAATACATCTGGAAATTCTTGGACCACTGCAATGTCCTGTATCTTTAGCTCCTCAATTGTCTTATCCACGACAGTCGCCAGGTAACCTTGGCAACCCCCGCCTAACAAACGGGTTGCCTTGAGCAACGAGATTAAGATAATTGAGGTTCCTCCTCGACTCCCAATAAACTAGAAGCTCTCACCCTCTATCGGGTTAAACTGAATCACATTGCGATAACAGTCCAGCTTAGCTCGTTGCTTGGTGAGCTAGTCCATGTAAATTATTAGGTCAAAGTCATACATGACTAGGACTATCAAGTCTATCTTCTCCTCTCGCTCACCAATCGCTAACGTGCAACCTAAACAACCCATTGTAACTAACACAATATCCTTTAATGGTGTCGATATACTGACCTCTGACTCCAACAATTCAGGAATCAATCCTACCAACTTAACATACTACTCAGCTATAAATGAATGAGTAGCTCCAAGCTCAAATAAAGCATAAGTAGTGTGGTCGTTCAATGAGACCGTACCTGTGATCACATTAAGCACATCCTCCGCCTATCCTCTCGTGATAGCATGGGTCATTCCTTGAGCTGGAGGTCGGTTCAAACCACCTTGCGGTGCATTCAGTGGTGCGACCCCTCGGATCTGACCCATCGATGGCGGCGGCAGTAACGACTGTCCTTATTGTCTTTTGTGACAGTTCCTAGCTATTGGACCCTGTTGGCCACATACAAAGCAAGCATCCATCCTAGCTGGACACGGGGCTGTTCCATGCTGTTCTCCACAGGAACGACACACTCTGAACCTGTTCGACGACTTTCCTATTCCACCATTCCTGTTGAGTGGAACATGACATCTTCCTCTTGTCATCGGTCTCTTTCCAAACAGATTGCTATCTCTATTAGAACTAAACTGCGACCCAGATGCGGCGGCTTGTTCGTTTAGATTCTTCTCTATTAGCTGGGCTCGACCATACAGCTCATTATAATTCTTTATATCAAATGGCACCAACAGATTTTTCAGCTCCGATCGGAGGCCATCCATAAACCTCATTGCTTTCTCCTCGGGATCCTCGATCAACCTACGAGTGTACTGCGATAATTTGGCAAACTTCGCCTCGTACTGGTCCACCGTCATTGGACCTTAACGAAGGCATAGAAACTCTGTCATCTTCTATTGCTTGGCACAGCTGGAGAAGTACTTGTCATTAAACGCTCTAATGAAGGTGTTCCACACCGGAACCACACCTTTTGGGAAAACCTCTTCTCTGGTGGCCCTCCACCAAGTACTAGTAATCCCCTGCAGCTGATATACTGCAAGGGTGACCTCCTCTTCAGTGCACCTCAGCAGTGCAAACACTTTATCTAATTCTTGGATCTAGAGGGTTGCAGCCTTGAGATCTCCTGTTCCTGTGAAATTCGGCGGTTGCAATTTCAGGAACTGCTCAACAAGCTTATGAATGGGTCTCTCGGCAACCACATTTCCCTGTGGAACCTCAGCAGGTACGGCAGCTTGATTCTAGGCCTGCTACCCCATCAGATTTCCAATCGTCTAAAGCGCTTGCATGATCCCGTCCATTCTCGGATCACCAGGGGCTGCTACCCCAGCACCAACCAGCGGAACCGGCTACGGTGCTAATCCACTTGCGCTGGCCTCAGCTTGCGCTCTAACTCTTGCACCACGGGCACCGACTCTGGTCGGCGTCCTAGCCCAAGTAACGAGTCCTATCGACCTCTTTCAAGGGGTTCTCTGCTCTTGCTCACTCATGATGAGGATTCTTTATAGATACATGCTTTCCAATTCTAACACCAGATTAGAATTTGAGTGATTCCCACAAACTAGCTATCAATCAGCTATCACTCACATGCATCAACAAATTAAATGTGGTTTTTCCTACTAACTATCCATGACTCATCACACCTTATCACTCCAAACACAGACTTCGCTCTGATACCACTAAACGGGGATGTCACGCCCCGACCCTCGAGCACGCGCACATCCCACTGTGGTCAATGCAAATGCGACTTCCCAGGACTAGTCGCCGACCCTTTCATTTTTAATGCATATGCGGAAGCGAAACAATAACCCCTGACAACAAACAACATGGGATAGGAAAGCAGGGCAACATTTCACAAAAGCACACTTTTATAAACAACTGGGTTTATAAACAAGAAGAGTCTAGGTCAAATCCTACAAAATGATCGACTCTCAAAAGAAGCTATCCTCCAACATACTAATAGGATAGATACACCGATCTTTTAGACTCCACCTTCACAAGACTCCGAGGATTCAGTCCTCCATGTCCACCAACTAAGGACATAAAAATGGTTATACAATAACCAGTGAGACAATGTCTTAGGAAGTCCACCAACTAAACCACTATTAGGAAGAAAATACGCCAAGGGTGGCCTAGCCACACAATCACACAATTAGAACAGGGAACTCACATTGCCTCAATTCCTTCCTGCATGTTAGCACAGTTCATATCCCAAATGCATAATATTAATGTACACAAAAATTGAAACGTCTCATCAATTCAATCAATCACAAACGTCCCGATTATAAGGCCAAATCGTTATGACACGTCCCATACCATGTCACACAGTTTTGTCTCATAATCAAGGACATCTAACTTAATCACCCATGCGTTCCAATTGTTAATATTTGCCCCTTAATTTCAGTATTTTACTGGCATAGCCAGGCATCGCCTCACCATCATTGAGCATGATGATGTCTATATCTTAATAGACGGCTTCTCTTAAGGGGCGTCAGTCCAGAATCTACTGTGGCCCGAGTCATCTACTCATAAGTTCGGCGTCCTTCTAGCGTAGCCAGGCTTCGTCTCACCTCCATTGAGCGTGGCGACGTCCTTATCTTAATAGACGGCTTCCTCTAAGGGGCGTAGGTCCAGAATCTACTGCGACCCGCGATCCAAAGAATGG
The DNA here is from genome assembly GCA_017140595.1 of Eucalyptus curtisii. Lineage (NCBI taxonomy): Eukaryota > Viridiplantae > Streptophyta > Magnoliopsida > Myrtales > Myrtaceae > Eucalyptus > Eucalyptus curtisii. Next base: position 21,593,839 of record CM029496.1, read on the forward strand.
ATATCCCATATAGGGTAATGTTCGACTTAAAAGCACAAGATGGGTTCTCATTTACCAGCACACGACCAATCAATCTCGACCTAAGATACCGTGCATGGCACTGAAATGCCTCCATTAAAATAGTGATCCTGTCCTACTTTCTTCATATTAAAAACACTCTCTGAAAATAGTCGTGTGTGGGTACACGGTCAGATTGAACCCGAAAAATTCATATGCTCCAATTTAAAATCTCACCGTTTTATATAGTATATAAAATCATTTTTGGTTTAAAACCCGACACCTAGGATTTTCTGAATAATTATTGAAATTTACAAATTTTGGAATAAATCACCAAAAATCACATCAGCACTCAATTTGCATAAATTCACATCCAATTGCAGAAACTGAACACACCATTGCAATTAGCACGAAATTCTAGTCACCGGCCATCCCGATCTAATTTTCGAAAAATATTTAATAATTAAATAATTACTAAAATTAATTAAATAAATCAATTTCAACACTAAAAATACCAACCTAAGCCGAAATTGCATAATTAAATACCGAGACTGGCCCGGAAAATTCCCGAACCAATCTAGATAATTAATACAATCTATCTAGGCCTTAATTAATCCAATATAAAAATCTAACATTCAAAATTGGATTTTAAATAACTAATTTAATCTAACTAACCACCTAAACCTTAATTAACTTAAACTAATTACCCTCTAAGCATAATTAGCCTACTGATCGATTATTTTCGAGCCATAATGTACATCTTCGACACATTGACGACTCTCGGTTGTCGTGAAAATCTCGATGTTTCAAATACAGACACATGGTACCCAAAACGACAGAAAATCGGTCTAGTGCCGATCGATGAGAATTTTGCAATCAGGTGGAATCACCCCCACATGATCACACACCTTTGTCGAATCGACTTATCTCGGGTCTCTAATCGATTTTTAATTGTGCCGTAATGACCCTTGCAAATTAGCATGGTCGAGTAGTCGATTCCTGGTCGAATTCTCAAGTCTATTGTGTTAAAATCCCACAATGACTTTCCTAGATAGTCTAGTTATCTCATGAGTGATCGGTTCAGAGAATAGCACTATCGGGGCGTCGATGAAATGCCCGATTTATTCAATGTAAAAAATAATTGAAAATCCAAGATGTCACAGTTTTTATGACAAATAAACCTAGGTTAGGTGCGCAATGTCGAGACCATGGTGGTAAGCTTGGGGACCTCAAGCTTTGTACCTAGTATCCCGGTGCCTAGACCTAGAACCCAAGCCCTAGACTCAAGATCCTAGGTTGGCCTTAGATGCTCAAGTCTCGCCCCTGGTGTCCAAAGTCTAGGTTCTTGGGTCCAAAGTCCATGTTTCTGGGCGTCGATTAGCGCACTGGGATCTCAGGTGAGGCTTCGCGCGTCCTATGTTCACAAGCTGGAGTGTCTGATTTGTCACGCCCTGAACCTCGAGCGTGCGCACATCCCTTGATGGTCGATAGAAAACGACGTTCCCAGGACACGTCGCTAACCCATTCATTTTTATTGCACATGCGGAAACGGATTAACTAATCCCCTGACAACAACATAAATGTGATAGAAAAGCAGGACAACAATTCATTACAAACCACACTTTCATAAACAAACCAGTTTATAAAAAGAGGCCATCTCTAAGGTCCAAATATATGAGATCTATCTCCAAAAAAGAACTACTGAGCCATCCATGCTCTTCACCATTCCATCTCAAGCTTCGGGTTCTTCACATTAGGGATTTGAAAATGGTTATACAATAACCAGTGAGATATAAATCTCAGTGAGTCCTCCCTTAAGCCCCGATTAGTACACCAACTCAACTCGGGTACCTCTTCATAACCACCCCCACAAACAATTGACAACCAATAACCAACAACCAACAATCAAATAGTCGGTTCGCATGCAACCTTACCCGGTATGCCATACCATGCACGTTGAATCTCAGCACAATACACGCAATGCACATGGTCATTAAATGATACAGTTCATCAATCGCATACGAGTCGCGTCACAAGCGATCTCACCTGGCCATTGCCACACCCTGCACGTTATCGATTCATGCGTGTGTGCCATGAACAATGTGCTCCACTCATGCATGACCGAAACCAACGATACCATGATTCTCATGTGTTCATGCACATTAGTGCGCCATTTATCCCACCTCAATCAATTACACGGGTCCCGATTATAAGGTAAAATCGTTATGACACGTCCCATACCGCGCCACACAATTTTACCTCATAATAAGGCCCAACCATCACAACCCTCACGCGTGTTTCCAGTTCTTACGACCCATCAGCCACAGTCAACTCCCAGTTGACGGTATGGCTAACTTCCCCGTCAGCGATCCGGTCAACTTCCCAATCGACAATCCAGTTAAATATGACCTCCTGGCCATGGCTAACTTCCCAGTCAGCGATCATCCGACTCTCGCCGGGCTACCGATAAAGATCGGGCTTCGTCCCGCCCCGTCGAGCACAGCTACGTCTAGAACTCCCGTTCAGACGGTTTCCCAAAAAGGGACATCGGTCCATAATCTATTGCGACCGGCTTCCGACTCCCGCCGGGTATCACCCCTAAACTCCCGTTGGGTGACGGTTCTACTTAGCGATCACACAAATATACCCTCTCAACTCCTTTTCTCATAAACGAGGTCCATCTCCAATGTCCCTCGGACAAGGCATATTTTCCTTTTTGTGAAAATCACTCAATTCATACGGATGCCCATGCATTTATACACTCAAATCATCTCATAAGATCAAAACACGAAATTATACACTTTTTATTCTCGGGTGAACAGTGCGCGTGAACACTGTTTTGTGAACAGTGTCGCATGAACAATGAATTTCTAGAATTAAATAACTAATAATTAAACTCATAAATTAAACAAAACATTAATTAAAACAAACAAACAATCAATTAAGCAAAACAAGCTTAATTAAACACATAAGCACAATTAAGCAAATAAAGTGAGATTAAGATAAACTAATCTAATCCATCCATCTAACCACCTATCTTAGGGCTAATACAACTAAATTAAATCACCTAAACTAGAATTAACACTAACTAAACCAACCCTAAGCAAGTTTAGGCACTAATCGAAGGATTAGGAGCTAAACTCACCCGTTAAGCGGGCTGGAGACAGGGACGCAGCGGCAACGACAGAGGCTACGCTCTAGGACCTCTACCACGATGATCCAAGGAGGTCCCAAGCTTTGAACAGCAACAACAGCTCGGACTCCCACTGAAACTCCTAAAAACTAGAGTGCCGGAGGAGAAACTGAGATGGGCGGCTGATCGGAGCTTCGGCGAGGGGTTGGCTGGAAATCGGCGGCACCTAGGGGTCAAGGGGGACTTGGTGGTGGCTAGGATGGGTTGAGGAAGGGTTGGAATGGGAGAAAACGTGAAATAGTGCAAGATGCAGGCGGGCTGACGGACCGGCGACCGGTTTCTTCCGACCGGTGTACAGGTCGGCCGGCGGCTCCGTTCGGCGAGCGACTGGGTCCTACTGAACGGTTTGGGCCTTCTGAGCGCGATTGTGAGTGGCACGAAGGCTAATTCTCACGAGGAAGGCAATGAACAACTCCAGTTTTTGAAGAAATGTCAGCTGGAGTAGAATAGGGCCAGGCGGTCAGACTGTCGCGGGCTACTAGTCGGCCGGCGGGTCATCCGGAGGCTTCGATCGGTGAATGGCCAAGTACTCCCGTACGGTTTGAACCTCCTGAAGACAATGGTGGGTGGCACAGAAGCTGGTTCGTACGGGAAGCTAACAATCAACTCATATCTTTGGAGGAAGGTCTCTTGGAGCAGAAACTGGAAGGAATGGAAAATGAGGAGAGAGAGAGCTTCGTCGAGGGAGAGCTCAAGGAGGAGAGAGAGAGAGGGTGAAGTGAGAGCTATCAAGGCCCCCATCAAGCCCTTTAATGCTTGCTTCAAGTCCCCATGCAATGACAACATCTTCTCTCTCTTCTTTTGCACTTATCCACATGCTTTTAGGGGCAATTTGGTCATTTCCACCTTGCACAAATTCCCAATCTGCCCTTGGGAAAAAATGGGTGGACCTAAGAAATGGGCTTGGAAATGAATTGGAATGGGCTCGAGAATGATTGGGCTCAAATGGGCTTAAGATTTGACAATGGGCTTGGAAGAAAAATAGTGTTTGGGCCCAATAGGCTTACTTGCTTGACTTGGGCCCACTATGGTGGCTGTCCCACCTTGGGCCTAAGGCCCACACTGGCTTGGCCTGGCCCACTTCCTCATGGGCTCGCTTTCTCGGTCCGAAAATCCATTTTCCAAATACTTGGCTTAATTGGCGTTGTCGACTGACGAAGTAGCTTCATCCAAAGTCCATCCCGAACGTTCCTAATAATTCAAAGTCCAATCTTTAGTTCTCATGCCATGTAGATTTCGCGCAATGCCATTTTGGGTACAACTCAGACTAGCAGGTGGCTTTGAGGATTCACGCGTAACCGACTCGTCCCAAACCACGTTCAAGACATCTCGACACATGGACGTCCTTGACAACATGAAATAATGGAGGGTAGATTCTTATTTCTGTGAAAGCTAGTATGACCACCTAGAGAGGGGTGAATAGGTGTAAGAACAAATTTTCCTTTGTGAAGTATGCAACTCAAATCAGTAATAGATTATGAAAAGGAAATTCGTCTTTTGTAAACAAAACGAGTTACAATCAAAGTAAAAGAGCGTAAGGAAGAGAATATGAACACAGAGTTTATAGTGGTTCGGCTTAATCCAAGCCTATGTCCACTTTTCCGCACTGGCAGCCCACCGGCTGGATTTCACTATGAACAAAAGAGTTGTTATAGTAAAGCTTTTCCTTGATTCCACAGTGTAGAGAGTCTACTACACTTCCTCAAGGTCTCTCAAAGATATAGACTCTCTTTTGCATACAAGATTTCGCTCAACAGTTTAAGTGACTAAGAGCAAGGAGCTTCAGACTTTGGAATTCTTCTATCGCGCACACACTCGAACAACTGGAACGTCTTCCTTATATACTCCTTTATGCCATCATACCCGTTGGCACTTACCAAAGGAATTCTTCCAATCTACCCGTTGGACAGAATCAATTAGGAAGATCTTCGAGCTATTTAAGGAACATGACGATAGCCCATCAATCCTGCTCGCCCATACAAACAAGATTTAGGTTTCCATAAGTAGAACCTTCCAAGTATACTTCGCCAATCAATGGATCCAAAATCCATGAATCAATCTTGATTTGAATAAAGGATTTCGACATGCTATATCCAGCCAAGAGACCTTCTCCAGTCGATAAAGTCAAATCCTTAACGAAACATCCAGTTCCGGATAAGCCTTCTTCGACAGTCTAGAAACTGTCAATGAGGATAGACTTTGAGTCTTGAGTCTGGCAGTTTAAAGTCTTCAGACTTTGATGGAAGAGTCTGCAAGTCTTCAGAATAGACTGATGGAAACGTTTTGTCAACTTCAAAACACTCAAGGAAGTTTTCTCTAACAATCTCCCCCTTTTGACGGTGACAAAACTTTCCTGCAGATTTGGATAACTTTGACCTGCAAAACATTACTCAAGCAAATATGGATATCTCACAAAGATAAATGGCTTAGTAAAAATAACACTAGAATATGCATCCACAGAAAGTAGGTTAGTTATATAAATGAACAAAGCCATGAGATATCAATAGTACTTAAGATAAACAAATGTTCAAACAGTCAAATCCAAATCTAGTCCAAATCCAAACAGCCAAGCACAAAAGTCAAGTCAAGTCAAGACATCACAAAAGTCAAGAGTTCAAAGTTTAAAATCAAATCTGCACCACATCTCTCCCCCTTTTTGTCATCATTGAAAAGATAGAGATGAAAAGAGAATGGATTTAAGATTGCTTGGGAACACGAACAAGCTGGAAATCTCCCATTGACTGGACAATCTCTTCCAGCTTTTTCAAATCCTCCTTCAGTTGCGCCACATCTTCCCTTGGCATTTGCTTGAACTTGAAGAGCAAGGGCATGAATTTGATCATGCAAAGAAACCGAAGAGGTTTGACTCGCATTTTGCAAGTTCTCGTACTTCACATCCCAGAGCATATATTTGACCCCGCATCTCCAAGAGAACATCAAGAATTTTGCGAAAGTCTGCTGAATTATCAGTCTGAGTACTTGCTTCTGCACGATCAGACGGAGTATAGGCAGATGATGGCAAATCAGCATGGTCACGCAAATTGGGCGATGAAACATCATGTCCCTCCTCAGGAAATTGAGAGGCATAGATGTCCTCTGGATTTGCTGGAGAACGACTTATTCCTTCACTGGTGGCAGGGAATGAGGACGTTCCTCTTTTCTCAGGATCTCCCCCTGTTTCCATGCCTTCAGGTGGAGAAAAGTGTTCCCCATGCTCTGCTTCCACTTGATCTCCTCTCTCCTCTTCTTCTTCTTCCTCAATTCTTTCCTCCTCTGCATCTCTCTCCTTCGCCTCTTTCTCCAAATCTTCTCTCTATCTAGTCCTCTGTTCTGTCTCATCCGTGTCTTTTTCCTGTCTCTCCGTTGTTTTTGGAACAGAGCGACTCAAGTTCTTTAATACCATTGCAGAAATGGTGATATCATCCTCATCCTCTTCATCTTCAATGATGAGAGCTCTTCTTTTCTTGAATGGAGCAACCATGGGCTCCTTCCATTTTCACTTTGCCGTCGAAGAGACTGAATGAGTCTTGACAGGGGTTTTCACTTTGAATTGCTCCAACGCCTTGTTGAGTTCCTTCAGACGCATTTTCGAGACCATTTTCAGTCCCACCACCATTTGATCGCACGTTCGAACAAAAAAAATCTGGGGAGGCTGAACGTTAAAATGTCTGAATAACTTGGTCACAAGTGCTAGGTAAGGAAGTTGACCTTTGTCCTTCACCACTGCTCTGTACATGTGGAACATAATAGTGTGTGGAAGAGAGAACTTTTTACCAGCATTGATGGCGTACATCAACTTTGCCTCCGAGTTTGAAACGTCGGTCTTTGAAGTTGATTTTGGTCTGAGACAGTTAATTACTATCTTGTGAAGCAAGATGTTGGACGCATTCATTCTCAAATAGGAAATCTTTCCTTCCGTCCTTCTATCCTAAACAAGCTCCAACGTTGCACGAGCGATAGACACACTGATAGGTTGATATCTCCCTCTTTCAATCCCAATCACATCAGCCAGAGTATTCATGTCAACCACATAGTCCTGATCTCGAACACTAAAAGAAAACCTATTCTCATCCAAGAAACTGAGATTCGAATAGAAGTAAGCGAAGAAGTTCAAGCATAACCCTCTGTAGTTTCAGAACAAAACTGTTCAAGTTGAAGAAGACTAAATTTGTCCCGCAGATTGACATTCACAGAATCAAGAAAATCAAAGTCCACCCTTCTAGGGATTATCACGCCACGCTTAAGCAACTTAGAGTACAGTTGCTTGTGTTCCTCTGATCGAAACAAGTCTGTCCTTTTGCTGTGGATTTTTGCCGCAACACCCATTCTCGGTTTAAACTGACTGTACATCCTGTCATCGTCATTCCCATCTGGTTGACTCAGCCCTCCAACACGTGGATCGCTTGGGATATTTGCCAATGCCTCTTCCGCCGACCTAGCAGGGGCAATTCCCAATCGTTCCATTGTACGTAAAAAGAGAGTTTCATTTCTAAATCCTTTGTCTTTTAGAAATTCATCAATGTAGTTCAACGGAGTATCACTCCTCTTCAAAGCACGATAAAGCTTGTAGGTAATAGCGGGCTTAAGAGTTCTTACGGGTTCTGCGTCTTCGATGATTTCTTCCTCTTCTTAATGTGCAACATCCTGAGGTCTAGATGGAGGAGATGGACGCTGCTGAGAATGTTGTGGGCTCTGCTACTGTCTAGGAAATTCTTCTTCCTCTGTGAGATCAAAGTGCGTAGGGCCCTCACGCATTTGCTGTGGTCCCCTGTTCGCGATCCTTGAAGACTTTCTTTGAGACGACATCTTTCACAGTCTTTGAGAGATTCCAAGCTTTTTTCCCAAGAAAGATGAAAACTTTTCGAGGATTAAACAAGAGAAGAAGACAGAAGTGGAAAATCGGTGCTCTCTTAGGGTTTTTGTGAGTAAAACGAAGAAGAACCGACAATATATAAGGCGGTCGTAGCAAGGCATACAGAGCGTCATGAAAAAGGAAATATAAAAATGCCTTTTGAAAATAACTGCCTTTTTTAAAAATTAGATAACTTTCAGTTCAAAAATAACTTATTTTTCAAAAAGGAAGGATTGCACTAGTCACGAAAAATTGGGAAATTACACCAATTCAATTTGGATAGATGATCGTACCTTTTCAAGATTTGATCTGAGAGATAAGTTTCTAAAATAGAAATAACTTACAGTCGTAGATCTTGATTGTCTGAGTCTGAGTGCCTTTAGACTTTCAGTCTTGAGTCTGAACTTATTCAGACTTTAAGATATTTAGTTTGAAACGAATAACTTCAAATTGATTTTTCTCCAAAGGCTTTGTAAATATATCCGCCAGTTGATTCTTTGAGTCAATAAACTGAATCGAAACTTCTCTATTTTGAACATGATCTCTAATGAAATGATGTCGAATCTCTATATGTTTTGCTCTTGAGTGAAGAATCGGATTCTTGGTGAGATTGATTGCACTAGTGTTGTCACATTTGATTTCGTGCATGAATCTTCAATTCCAAAGTCTCTTAGCTGTTGTTTTATCCACGAATTTGTGAACAACAACTTCCAAGAGCTACATACTCGCTTCCGCCGTAGAAAGAGTTACCGTACTTTGCTTCCTTGAAAACCAAGATACTTGTCCCCGCTTCCAAGTAGTTGGCGGTGTGCCCGAGGTGCTCTTTCTATCAACTCGCAACCGGCTAGGTGCAGCGGCGAGTATCCAAGAAGAGTGAAGTCTCCTTCTTTAGGATACCGTAGACCTAAGTTTGAAGTTGAGGCAATGTATTTGATAATACGCTTTGCAGACATAAATGAGATTCTTTAGGGTCGATTGAAATCTGGCACAAATACAAACACTAAACAAAATGTCAGGTCTAGAAGCAGTTAGATAAAGAAGTGAACCAATGATACTCCTGTATAGCTTCTGGTCAACTTTCTTTCCTTCTTCATCCTTATCCATCTTCAAAGAACTTGAAATTGGTAGATCAGTCTTTTTGCAATTTTCTAGTCCAAACTTTTTGACAAGTTCTTTAGCATATTTTTCTTGATGAATAAAGATTCCTTCCTTTAGTTGTTTAACTTGAAGCCCGAGAAAGAAGGTTAGTTCACCCATCATGCTCATTTCAAACTCATCCTGCATAGACTTAGAAAATTTCTTGCATAGATTTTCATTAGAAGATCCAAAAATGATATCATCAACATAAATTTGAACAAGTAGATAACTTTTGCTTTCTCTTTTGATAAACAATGTAGTATCTACTTTACCTTTGACAAAGCCATTTTGAATTAAAAACTTACTTAGTCTGTCGTACCAAGCTCGAGGTGCTTGCTTTAAACCATATAGAGCCTTTTTCAGTCTGAATACAGCGTCTGGTTTTCTAGGGTCTTCAAAACCAGGTGGTTGTTCCACATAGACTTCCTCTTAGATAAATCCATTTAGGAAAGCACTTTTAACGTCCATTTGGAATAACCTGAAATTCTTATGACAATAAAAAACAAGTAATAATCTAATTGCTTCTAACCTTGCTACTGGTGCGTAAGTCTCATCATAGTCTATCCCTTCTTCTTGCATGTATCCCTTGGCCACGAGTCTTGCTTTGTTTCTTACGACTTTACCTTTTTCGTTCATCTTGTTCCTGAAAACCCATTTAGCTCCAATGATGGATTTACCTTTCGATTTAGGAGTCAATTCCCAGACATCGTTAATGCTGAATTGCCTCAGTTCTTCTTGCATAGCTTCAATCCAGCTTTCATCAGTTAAAGCTTCTTCTATGCTCTTGGGTTCTATTTCAGAAATAAGAGCCACAGCACTAGACTCTTCATACCTTTTGGATCTTGTGAGAATTCCTTCATTAATATCACCAATAATGAGATCTTTGGGATGACTGGACTTATGCTTCCAGTTGCCGGTTGATTTGTCAGACTGTTGATCTTTTTCCTCATTTGAATCTTCGTTGATCATTTGTTGCTCGTCTTCTGAAGGTTGAACTGCTTCTGGAGATTTAGGCTTTGTAGAGTCTGGAGCAGGCTCGGATTCTTCAAGATGAGTAGGAATCGATTGATTTTGCATAAAGTCTTGAAATTTGACATTCATTGATTCCTCCACTGATTGAGTCTTCTTGTTGTAAACTCTGTAAGCTTTGCTTGTGATAGAATATCAAAGGAAAATACCTTCATCTGATTTTTCTTCAAACTTACCAACCCGATCATTTGCATTTTTCAATATAAAACATTTACATCCAAACACATGAAAATATGAAACAATGGGCTTCTTTCCTTTCAATAACTTGTAGGGAGTTTTCTCCAGAATAGGCCTTAGAAAGACTCTATTAATAATATAACATGTTGTAAAAACTGCTTTAGCCCAAAAACGTGAAGAGATGTTACTTTCAATTAGAAGAGTTCTAGCCATTTCTTGAAGCGACCTATTCTTTCTTTCCACGACTCCATTTTGCTCTGGAGTCTATGGAGAAGAGAACATATGCTGAAAACCAGATTCATCACAGAATTTTGTAAAATCTTGATTTTCAAATTCACCTCCATGGTCTGTCCGTATACTTGAAATAACATACCCTTTCTCATTTTGGACCTTTTTAGCAAACTTTGTGAAATAAGAAAATGTTTCAGACTTACTTGCCAGGAAATATACCCAAGTGAATCGTGAATAATCATTCACAATCACTAAACAGTATTTCTCACCTCCAATGCTCTGAGTTCTGGTTGGTCCAAAGAGATCCATATGCAAGAGCTGCAGTACATGATTAGTGGAAACTTGATTTATTGGTTTGAATGAGTTTCTTACCTGTTTTCCCAACACACATGGTGTGCATAGATCAAACTTTTGGTATGACTGATTAGGTAGACCACGAACAAGCTTCTTTGCTGAAATTTTGGCTATTTGCTTCATATTGATGTGCCCAAGTTTTCTGTGCCATAAGTTTTCTTCTTCTTGAATTGAGATTAGACATTGGGTTTCATCTGGTTTGACATCCAAGAGGTAGATATTTCCATGTCTTCGACCCGTGAAAGACGAGAGGAGTCTTTACGGTTCCCGAACATTTTCCCTCTTGAAAATTTATTTTGAAACCGGTGTCGCACACCGACGATACTTAGCAAATTGTAGTTGAGTCTTTCCACTAAGGACACATTACAGATCGTGAGGCTTCCAATCTTTACAGTTCCGTATCCCACAATTCTTCCTTTGTTATTTCCTCCAAATGAAACTTTTCCACCATTAACTTGAACAAGTTTTATGAAGCAATTTGAATCTCCCGTCATATGCCTTGAGCATCCACTATCCAGGTACCATTTAACCTTTTTCTTGATAGTGACTCGCATTTAGAAAAGAGACTCAAGCTTTCTTTGCTACCCATATTTTCTTGGGTCCATTGGTGTTAGTGTAATATACGGTCTTTGCCCATACCTTCTTAACATGTTTCCAAACCATACGACATTCTTTCTCAAAATGATCTGAGCTATTGCACTTAGAACATTTAATAGCATTGTGACCTACTGGTTTTACAAAAACTTTTTGGAAATGATTTTTGTAAGCATCTCTTGTAGGTCTTTGCTTAATTCTTTCCTTTACTTTAGGAAAATCAATTAGAGGAATAGTTTCAGCAGTCATTCCTAAACCTGATTTGTTGAAATAAGGTCTTTGTGCTGAAAGAATTTTCTCAAGTTTCTTAGATCCTAAAGAAAATCTTTTAGAAATACTTGAGATATCATTTTTCAGGAATGCATTTTCTTTTAAAAGATTGTCTTCATTTTCTTTCAAAGGAGTAACACTTTTGTCTAAAATTTTGACATTTTCTTTCTAAACATTTTCCTGTTGCTTTAGTGCAGAATTTTCTCTTTTAAGTTCAGAAATCATTTTAAGAGAAGTTTTGAGACTAAGACACAATTCATCAATGTATCGAGAGACTTTAGTAGGGATTTTCAAATTACTTACCTCTATTTCATTGTCTGAATCTGAGTCTGTCTCAGAGTCTGAATCTGAGTCTGATTGTGCCATGAGACAAATATTGACATAATCATCATCACTTTCTTCACATTCCGTATCACTCCAAGTTTCTGCTTTGAGTGCCTTTCGATATTTCTCGCTTTTCCTTTCTTTTTCCTCGAAGGGGACAGTTGGGTCTGATGTGTCCCTTTTTCTTACATTCAAAACAGACTACATCTCTATTGGATTAATCATCCTCAACAGACTTAGTTTGATGCTTTTGAAAACTTTGTTTCTTTGGATTGAATCTTCTTCCCTTTCTGTTTAGCTTTCTGAATCTTCTTATCATGAGAACAAGCTCTTCATCATCCATATCGTCTTCAGAATCTGTGACATCAGATTCATCATTAGATTTTAATGCAATGGATTTCTTACCTTTAGGATCTTCATCTTCATTGATTCGCTCCACTTCATAAGACTGAAGAGTCCCAACCAATTCATCGACAGATAGTGGCATAATTCTTTGTGTCTCCCTTATTGAGGTCTTTATGTGATTCCAATCCTTGGAGAGTCTACGTAGTAGCTTGTTTACTTTCATGGGATCAGAAATTGGTTGACCTTGATTTTCAAGTCCATTCACAATTTCTGTAAAACGACTAAACATGTCAGTTATAGATTCTCCTGATTTCATTTTGAATGCTTCGTATTGACCGAGCAGAATGTTGATTCTGGTTTCTTTCACTTGATCAGTTCCTTCATAGGTGATGTGTAATCTAGCCCAGACTTCTTTAGCTGTATCACGAGAAGATATTCTGTTATATTCAGTAGGTGATAATGCATTGTATAAAGAATAAATTGCTTTCGCATCAAGAGCTTGTCTCTTGGTTATCTCTTCTTGAGTCATTTCGCTAGACTCAATGGCTTCTTTTCCTCTTTCTGAGACAGGTACAGCTTTAGGAATGATTCCTTTGTCTACCACATCCCACTCCAGAGGATCCTTTGATCTTAGAAATGCCTTCATCTTGTTTTTCCATATGTTGTATTCATTTCCATCAAAATAAGGCGGTCTGGTATTGCTTTGCCCTTCAACCAGTCTTGGGGCCAACATACTAACCATGGATCTTTAACTCTGAAGTAAAACACTTCAACTTAAGTGAGTACACAAGCTCTGATATCAATTGTGAAAGCTAGTATGAGCACCTGGAGGGGGGTAAATAGGTGTAAGAACAAATTTTCCTTTGTGAAGTATGCAACTCAAATCAACAATAGATTATGAAAAGGAAAGTCTTTTGTAAACAAAACGAGTTACAATCAAAGTAAAAGAGCGTATGGAAGAGAATATGAACACAGAGTTTATACTGGTTCGGCTTAATCCAAGCCTACGTCCACTTTTCCGCATTGACATCCCACCGGCTGGATTTCACTATGAACAAAAGAGTTGTTACAGTAAAGCTCTTCCTTGATTCCACAGTGTAGAGACTCTACTACACTTCCTCAAGGTCTCTCAAAGATATAGACTCTCTTTTGCGTACAAGATTTCGCTCAACAGTTTAAGTGACTAAGAGCAAGGAGCTTCAGACTTTGGAATTCTTCTATTGCGCACACACTCGAACAACTGGAACGTCTTCCTTATATACTCCTTTATGCCATCATACCCGTTGGCACTTACCAAAGGAATTCTTCTAATCTACCCGTTGGACAGAATCAATTAGGAAGATCTTCGAGCTTTTTAAGGAACATGACGATAGCCCATCAATCCTGCTCGCCCATACAAACAAGATCTAGGTTTTCATAAGTAGAACCTTCCAAGTATACTTCGCTAATCAACGGATCCAAAATCCCTGAATCAATCTTGATTTGAATAAAGGATTTCGACATGTTATATCCAGCCAAGAGACCTTCTCCAGTCGATAAAGTCAAATCCTTAACGAAACATCCAGTTCTAGATAAGCCTTCTTCGACGGTCTAGAAATTGTCAATGAGGATAGACTTTGAGTCTTGAGTTTGGCAGTTCGGAGTCTTCAGACTTTGATGGAAGAGTCTGCAAGTCTTCAGACTAGACTGATGGAAATGTTTTGTCAACTTCAAAACACTCAAGGAAGTTTTCTCCAACAATTTCAAAGTACACGGTTACTAAGGATCGACCTAGGGTCATTTGCGGGCTCAATAACAGTAAATGAAATCATTCGTCGTTCCATTATGTTTTGTCTGCGAATCGACTTCTAGTCGTCCTTGAAATCGGCTTGCCTATCAATAGGATTCTCCTCACGGAGGTCTCACGGTCAAGTCGTTGTCCCAGGTCAAGTTCTTTAGTCGTACGAGTTATGTTCTCATTAGCCTTTCCCCTCAAGGTCAGTATCTCAGGAGTGATCAATTCCGAGTGAGATCAACCAACAATGCATTGACGAAATTCACATCCATTCATCCCTCAGAGGACTCGAATTTTAGGATGTCACACGATCTATCCCCCGCGGTCTCGAATTTTTACAAAAGTGATGATCCTATATAAGGTGGAGGTCAAGTTTGTTCATTGAAAATGAATATCAATTTTTAAAAGCATAAATCATTTTTCAAATTTAAATACAGATTTTTTGTTCTTCATGAAAATAATTTTTGTTGATTCATTTTTAAGGCGATGCCAAAATGATAGGAAAAAAAGGAGGAGATACTTTCCAACTACTAGTTTTCCACAAAACAAATCTGTCATTCGTATTTAAAAAATTTACTTTGAGGCCTCCTATCAGAACTTATAGAATCCACTAAATCTAGAAAACTATGATGAGGTGGAATAATTATAGAAATTTTAATTCCAAGTAGATAAAACCAAATGTTTTGCGTGATTTGGTATACTAAGATGAAGTAACGAATAACGCTAAGTGTACTAAAGGTTTTACTAAAATAACATTTAATCAAGTACTTAAGGCGAAGAATATTTCCTCCTGTTCCCTTCAATGCCTCTTTGTAGCCTTTTCGACGGAAGAGCTCCGTCCACCGTTTGAAATTGCTTTTTTTTTTTCGTTATGTTTTACTTTTTGATAGGATGACATTACTTTGTTTGGAAGATTGAGAGGAGAAGAAAAATGACGTGGCAGAAGAAAATATAAATTTTCCCACCAATTCACTCTCCCATGATAATTTAAGTTTATCAAAAATTTCTACACCTACCCCTCATGTTCTCCCTCTCCCCAGTCTCATTTAAGGTAATCTATAATAAGAACATAAGAAATTATAGATTTGATCAAGCATATGCGCTTGAAATTCTTGTAAAAACATATGAAGAAATTATGAGATCATAGATTTGATCTATAAAAGGAAATAATGAAGGATAATGCTAGCATAACGGCCTTTTAAACATAATTTCTACAACATTGTAGACACCACATATTTCCCTCCAAACAAGTTCTCTTAAAGAAATTTGTGGTAGTGAGAGGGCTGTCACTCTCACTACAGGACATAGATGGTCATCTATATTTCACAATAATAAATAATAATTATAGTACACATGTATCTTTGCAACAATAGGCTACTGTATCATATTGATAGACCTCTTAGTGAAGCTTTAGCAGCAAAGTTATCAACCTAAGATGTCTTATAACTTGGTTTTGTGGTTCCTAAAGTTGACTATTTGAGGAAAATTATCCAAAAATTCTTAAACTTATCGTATAATGCCAATTCAGTTCTAAACTTTTTTATTTATCCAACAAGTGTTTTCTGATTTTCCAATATAGTCCATCTGATTTACATTGGCTAAAAATTGCTAAGGTGATAGTTTTAGTCATCGCATTGCCACCTACCCTATGTGTCACAACTAACAATTTGACGTGGACCACTGTATTTTTTTTTTAATAATTTCATATTTTTATTTTTTATTTTGGCTATTTTTTTCTTTTCTTCTTTCTTTTTTCTTTTACTGTTATCTTCAACCTTAGGAGAAACATTGAAACCCAGATCTGGATTTGGGATTTTCTTATTTAAAATTTTATTAACAAATTTTCTTGCTCCTTGTGTTATGTTGCTTTTCCTTGTTGATGTGGGCATGGCCGGTTTGGATTTAGGCACCACTTCTTGGTTCCACCTCCACCAATAGCGTCCAAGACTTGATTTACACCTTATAGCCAACAACCCGAATTCGAAGATCACCACGTGGTCAGTGACAACTATAATTGTTGCGCAAAACGAGCGATCGAACAATAAAATAGACAGAAGAAGGAAATAAATTGGACACCGAGTTTACGTGGTTTGGTCGTAAAGACCTACGTCAACGGGGAGAGTAGCGACGAATTTCACTATAGATCAAGCGATACAAGGAGATTACACACTCGAGTCACTCAAGCACTCTCTCGGTGTTTCCCATACCCCCAATTACACCCAATAACGCACGCAATATTTAGCCTCGAAATTACTCAAGAAATAATCTCTCAATCTCACGAAGGAATTACACACAAATCTTATCTCAAGATTTAATCGGCTACAAACACTAATTTTTTCTTGGATGTAATTGCACAAACGAAAACCGCCAAGCACTCGCTAAAATAACAGCGCTTCAATGCTCGTATCAACAACGGTGCTGACCGCAATATTCATGCAAGCAAGCCAGAAATATATATGCTTGTACGTGCACCGCCTCGGTCAAAGAAGAGTCCCAAGCCAAGTCAAATTAGGAAGTCCAACTTCCTTTAATCAAGTTTATATATCCTTTTCGGTTTTATTTATTTATTTCTTCTCTTGACCGAGGAAATTGACGTGTGCATACAAGATCCAAGTCAAAGTCCTGACTTTCCTGTTTCAACGGCCAAATTCTTCAATACAGATTCGAATTTTGGAGAGTTGATATTCGGATCTTCTTTGTTCGATTTCGAACGTCCGCAAAATATTCAATTCGGAATATTAGGAATTTCGCATTTGGCTCAAATTCGAGACATATTTTAACAATCTCCACCTTGGCTCGACGTTTGAGCCTACCCAGGATCTTAGAATTGTACATGTAGAAATGTGGAAAAATTACAAGGAAGCCCCTTTTTACCGAAAAGTGTCGACATAAAAGCTTTCGATCAATGTGAAAATAGACGAAGGACATGAATGGCCCTTTGTCGATTCTTGGACAAAAAACACAACTGACGATAAAATTAAAAGTAGGAATACTATAGACAATCATGTCTCACCATGTAAAAGATGTTGACATCTGAATATCACCAACAGATCAAACTTGCATCCTATAGAAAAATTATTTTGAGATTTGAGATCTCTGATGGCATTAGGGCTTGATGCTTTAACCGAAAATAGTCAAATGCTGCATTCGTTTGTCCAATTTAGATCTATAAATTAGGTTCAGTCAATTTCATTAGTATTTAGGCGCCATTTAATGGATAAGTCAAAATTTGTATTATCGAATGATTTTTAGGTCAATCTAAGAAAGTCAACACTTTATTGAAAATGAAAATATCATAACAACGCCATATGGGCGTTTTCGCCGTTCCATCGAGTTTAAATCTCAAATTTCATGCACAAGTCAAACGTTGAGTTTTTCGATAAAACCCCGAAATTTGACCTTTGACAGCAACATTATCATTTGCAGGCCAGTTTAAAGGACAATAAAATACTTTCAGATCTGTTTGACGGATTGGATGCAGAATGTTTTGATTAACTAGAAAATTTATGAAATTAGGAGAACTTGGTAGGACTAACTAAAGGTAAAAGGACTTAATCAGAAAGGGCGTGAAAGTATGAGGAGGAAAAGTATATTCTTTTCTTAATGTTTGATCTGAATAGATTGGGTGATCAAGTACGTTCGGGTGATTTCAACAACTTCATCAAGTAACTGAGCTCATCTAATGAGTATGATGAGCCTGTCAACGATTTTGTGAGCAATACCATAAGAAGGCATATGGATTATCATACATTGCAAATGTACGAATAAGCTACTTATCTAAATAGGATAAAAAGGAAAATATATTATGGAATAATTTCAAAATCACATTATTTACAAACTACATAAATTTATTGCAGGATCAAGGGCATATGGTTTTTTACATAAATTGATTACAAAGACGAATGCAAGTACGCCATTTAAATGAGAAATGCTAAATGTATCTGAAACACTACGTTGCAGATTTTTGCTTCTAACCTATTGGACTTATTCACCTCTAGTTTCGTATAATTTTGTGGGATTAATTTCACATGTTAAAAGTTCAAACTAATAACCAATGATGCGGTATAACAATTAGATATTATAATGCTCTACCCCATTTGTAGGTTAGATTTTTACCTAATACCAAAGCATGGGAAGATTTGAAATGTAACTTAAGAGTCTGAAAAGATATGAGCTTAAGTCCTTCTACTTGGATAGCAAGTGACTCTGCCAACTGTGGCTTAAAGTTGTAGCATCTCTCTTCCGACCGTGCCTGAGGATGCTACATCATTTAGCTCCGTCATAAAAAGTTTTGGCATCTCTTCCCAAAAATCCTCTGGATGCACCTAGAAGAACCTTCTTCCAAGGAGGGAGATTTCGGGGATCTTGAGGCAAGCCTCAGGATTTTCATAAGGGAACTTGTCGGTCTTGTGAGCTAAGAGGAGCCACACAAGTGTGATGAGCTCGCCTCCTCTTCTTAGTCGCTTGGCATGGTGATACACTGGACACTTATATGCTGCATAACACAGCATCTCCACCCAGATGCTGCTGATGATCTCCCACTTGTTGCTTATTGTCCTCAGGTCGGCCACAAGCTTCTGCACCTCCAACAGCATGTGCCAGTCACGAGTGATCCTCGTCGCATTACTTGGTTCCACGAAGAGTGGGATGACATCTTCATCCACCGACGACAGCATGCTAATTGCTTTTTTATAGTCTCGGTACCTTAAGAAAAGCCGGAGTGTGCAACAAGCGTGCTCCAGTGTGATGTCGGTGGTGGGGAGGGACAATATGTGAGGATGCAGAGCGAGGAGGTATATCATGTACTCGGATAGCAATTTGCTTCCTCTGAAAGCGTCGGATTTTTCGATTTCCAGTGAGAGCAGGGTTTCTGTTGCGATGTGCCAGATAATGATGCTCTTAGTAAATTTTGTGGCGATGCTACTGCTCAGTCCTTGTTTCTCCTGGATGCCGTAAATCTCAAGCGTCCACTTGCCTTTTTCCTCGAAGGGCAGGTATTTTCTTTTCTTTTCTAGCTCCGCCATCTTTCGTAGTAACAGTGCCCTAAGGTAGCCGGGCATGGGCTGGCGAGAGTGTAACCAATGACAACTGAAGATCTCCTTTTTACTAAACCAATCAAGTACCTTGCGGATGGGCTTTGGCCTTTCTTTGTATGACAGGCAGTGTTCTAGCAAATTGAGCTGCCCTATCGACCTTGACCATCTTTTCTTCTTCATGCATCGATCAGCCAGAAACGGGACGAGCCTCAAGAAGAGCGGCATCTTAAGGTTCCTACCCATATAGACCACCACCCAATCCGAAAATGCCAACGTCGTGATCTGATAAAGCTCGAGACATGTGACTGCCAACAGTAACGCGTAGATATAGGTGATGTACATATCGATCAAGAAGGCGTTCCTGAAGATCACTGCGAATCCACACAAGGCCGACACCAAGCAGAAGAAGCCGAAGAAGCGGGCTATGAGGCCACGTTTTGTATACAGAATGGGCGCTTTAGTGTAGAGCACGTCAAACATGAAGTTCAGCTCGATCTCATTCAGGGTGAAAGCGCGGTTGGCCGGGTAACTGTCGATGGACATCCAATCACGGGATATGAACACAGGGTGGTATGGCCAGTTCACGAGGTGGGGCTTCAGACAGTCGAATCGAAAGTAGGCCTTCAAGATGTCCTTTGCGGAGTCGAACTTCTTGTCTAATGGTAACATTCTGAGCGGAACACTCGTTTCCATCTCAGCAGCTGCTTCGGGTAAGTCCTCGGCGTTCACAGAGGCTTCCTCGGTGGCTAGTTTGGGTAAGTTCTCGGCGTTCACAATTGAGTTCTCGTCATACACGGATTTGAGAGCCCAGACCCACAGCGCTGACTTTATCAATCCGGCAATGAAGAGGGGGAAGTACAGCCTTGAGACTGGGGACGAGCTCTCCCAACAGCGAATGAGAATGCGAACCACGATGACAATTGTAGCCCCGATGTTCAGGATCTGTCTCATTCCCAGCCGGTTATCTTCCACCGCATAGGCCGTTATGCCGTCTGGGTACCCAAGTTGCATCAGAAGCACTGGGGCAAACAGCCCTTCCAATTCCACGTCGTAACACAGATTTTCATGATCATCGATGTGGACTGCAGTAAGCTTGCCCAGCGCAATTTTCACAACGTAAGAAAGGAGCAAATAGGAGGCCCAGATGATGAATCTGGCTAAATTCAACGTCATATATTTCCGACGGATGCCTAATATTGTGAGAAGAATCTCGCAGGCAATGCTTGCGGTGACCAAGAAATGAATCCCCCAATCCCCCCACAGATCTTTTAGCAGCGGCAACACCGTGTTAATTATTGAGGATATCTGACCGATCAAACTCATGGTGGCTTCGTTGAGATGTGGCCCCTAGATATCGATGCAAATGCAGAGTGAGGAAATTTTTTACCATGCTTCTGAAGAATAATTACTAAGAGCTGGCACAAAACTGCATAACTGCATACATTATTTCCCTCGATCTGTTTGAATTTTGCACAACTGAAACTATGAATGTGCACATTTATATTCTACAGGTTAATCGCATCAAAGGAAGATTTACAATGCGATTGAAGTTCTTCGCCTAACATCCTGTTCATCTCTCTTTCCTTTCCTAGAGATGTTGACCGTGCATCCTTTTGCGATCCTTGTATTTTTCTTCCGTTTATTTTTATTTTATTTTTTCTGTTACACCTTTTTTTTTTGTAAGTTAGATCTTAACTATTTAGGAAAGCGGCACTCTTCTCGCATCGTGAGATGCTTGATGAAAATTTGTGCCGCTAGCGGTCCACCTTCTTACGAGTCTTCGTTAATTTTTCAGAATAATAAACTACATATACTCGCTCCAATCAGGTTATGTGGGAAGACGAATTGTAGATCAAAGGTGAATGTTTTCTAGAAGTTATAGTATTGAAATGATCGATTGAAAATTTCTGTCACTAAAATAAGTGTTACACGAAAGTTATAACACTTGTGGTGTCACAAATTCTTTTCATGCGGCTTTTAAGTTTTTCTACCTCTTTTAAGGTGGAGCAGAGGTGTTACAGGCATATTTAGTAGAGGTGAGAAAGTTTTGGGATAGGTAAGGTATTTTCCCTACAGTAGAACCTTAGGTAGTAGTTTCAAATAGCTTCTAGGTTATTGAAACACCTTAAACTCTAGAACTTGTCAGTGCCACGGGTTCTTGGGTACCTTATGATATCCTGTACCTTTTCATATGGTTCATCGAAAAAAGGTCATTGTTATTGTTATTCACAAATTGGACATTCAAACATAACATTAAAAAAAAAAAAAAAATCAACTTCCGCCTATCATTTAAAATTTAGGGTTAATACCCTGAAAAACCCCAAATTGGTACACCCGTGACAAATTTACCCCCAAACTATTAAACCCAAACTGGTAAACCTTTGACAAATTTACCCCAAACTGATATACTTGTGACAAATTTACCCTATGTTAGTTTTCGTTAAATTTTACTGTCAAATTATTAAGTTAAATGACACGTGACAGTTGACTGGTATACCAATTTGGGATTTTACGCTCCGTTTATCACAGTTTACAATTTTTGTGATTTTTTTGTGGTATTAATTCAATTTAGCGGAGGGTATATTTGTCACAAATTTACCAGTTTGGAGTTTTTTACGATCAAATAAAATTAGTTTGGGGTAAATTTGTCATAAATATACCAGTTTAGGATTTTTTATGGTCAGTCGGGGTAAATTTGTCACAGGTATACCAATTTAGGGTTTTTCATGGTCAAAAAAATAGTTTGGGGTAAATTTGTCACAGATGTACCAATTTAGGGCTTTTTTAGGGTATTAACCCTTAAATTTATGAGTTAAGATGAAACCTATCACTCTCACAGAGAGAGAGAGATGGATGATTGTTTTTCAAATGAGGTTGGACATCGTTGATCATTTAGATTTTTTGCATATTTTAATAGGCAAAATTTCATATGGAAAAAGAGAAAGTCATGCAATTTTTTTTTTTTGGTCAGATATGCAAATTAAGTACACATGTATTTACTTAGAAAATATTACAAAGGTACCCAACAAAAGCTATGGGGTGTAGGGTACAAAATGGTATGACCCCAAACCCTTAAAACATACCTTACACTCATTTGTACCAGAATTTTGGAACTCGAACCCATTTTATGAGTTCTAATATCCATCTCAGAACCTACTCAACCATGCTTGTTCTATAGCGTCCATAGGTTTCACACATTCTTTTATACACCCTATTGTTTAGTCTTGAAAGAAACTCTTTGTAATTTTGAGTCAACTTCATGAACCGATACTTTTTTTCTTTTCTAATTTTGGTAGTTCTATTACTTTTAAGTTCGTGAAAATGATATAAAAGATGTTTCACACAATGAGAGGGCTACATGTCAACTTCTCATTGGCCTTGTACTATGTTCACAAAAATACTTTATAGAATTAGAGTAGACTTTAGGTGCAATTGCTCGCAGGTTGGATTTTCTAAGTTTTAAGTAGAAGAGGTTTCATGACTCCCAAAATAATTTCGAAAATCCTATTCATTGCACTTCCTGTAGATTTCTTAAATCCGATTTACAAAGGAAAGAATGCATCCAATAGTATGTTTGCTATACCTTTTCAGACATAGCAATCTTTAAATGTCAAATTTCACCTGTTGTGAAGGAAGGGTCTTAATTTCACTCGGTAATTCTTTGACCAGTTGGGAAATGAACATCGAAGACAACTAAACATGTGCTGTAACTTGTATAGAATATGGTTAAGTATAATGACCAGCAAATTAAAGTACCATAATCACTTGCCGAAATATCCAAAGCGCGGAGAGCGTACAAACGTTTTACCCTAAAGACGATACGGGTTAGTAAGCACAATAAGTAAATGCAAACGAACTAAATTTACAAGAAAGAAAGAGGTGCAATGCAATGCAAAACTAGCACCACCACACCTGAACTTGAGGGCTGATGGATCCCAGAAGTATTATTCAGAAGTTGCCGACAGCGACACGGGAAAAATTGGGGAAACTGAAGAACAGAAGAGCAACGGAGAGATTTGTCCTAAGAATCATTGTTAAGGAACGAGTATTAGGGATATCAGCTTTACTTTCTTAGCTGGCAGATAACTTGTGTCTCAACACTTTACAGCAATGAACTTCCGTTTTCTTCAATTATTAAGTAAGAAAAAATAAAGGCATGGAATTAATGAGTACAAAAAGAGAATGGGAATTTGATTATTTGCTTGCAACTTCAGTTTGAGGCTCTTTTTCTCTTTTATTTGGTTGGCCTAATGAGAACGTAACCATATCAAAAGCTTTGCCGTCTATCTTTAAGGTCACGCGCGATTTTCATTCTGTCTTGTATTTAGCTCTTTATTTAGGCAAATGATAGGCTACTCAACCTTGGGTCTTGATGAAATTGCAAGGAGACTTTAGGTCCATTTTGTTTCCTTAAAAAATTAACATGGTTGGTGAATAATATTTCGTAAGGAAATTATTTTCAATCTTTTTATAATGATTTTCATCTCATTTAAAAAAATCCTACTAAATACAACAAAATCAAACTATGACAAACTTTAGAAGGTGTTCAAGAC
This sequence comes from Eucalyptus curtisii, assembly GCA_017140595.1. NCBI lineage: Eukaryota > Viridiplantae > Streptophyta > Magnoliopsida > Myrtales > Myrtaceae > Eucalyptus > Eucalyptus curtisii. The sequence goes on from CM029496.1 coordinate 21,617,705, forward strand.
AAATAAACCTAGGTCTGGAGCGCAATTATCGAGACCTTGGTTGTCACGCCCCGATCCTCAAGCGCGTGCCCATCCCTCACCTGATCGATTAATAGCGACGTCCCATGACGTATCGCCGACCCTTTCATTTTAATACGCATGCGGAAGCATATAGAAAATCCCCAGACAATAAAACAATGGGATAGAAAAGTAGGGCTATATTTTTCAAACCTGAAAAACCACAACCACACTTTTATACAAGCAAACTTCAAAATATATATTACAATACTATTCACAAGTCAGATCTATCACACATCAGATCACAACTCAGAGTTTGCAAAACAGGATGGGGTCTCAATCCTCATCCGGGTCATACTCTGGATCCTCCTGGAGATCATCCTCATCTTCTTCATCTTCAGGGTCTTCTTCAAGGTCCTCTTCGAACTCCTCTTCAGGCTCATCCTTCTCTAACTCCTCCTCTTCAAAGTCCACTCCTTCCTCGACGTTCCAATTGGAATCCACGTTAGAGTATACCGGAGATTCAGGGTCGTCGAGTTTAGCATCCTTTGCATCCACTACTGACCCATCCTTATGATCTGCCGTCCCCTCTCCGAACGCCTCTTCCAGTACGTACAGAGGCACGTCACCTTCTGGTATGAGACTCTCTCTTCGCCCATCATGATAGTGACGGTACCACGACCGATACTCGTGGGGCACCTTATCGGGTTTATTCACGTCAACCCATACGGTGGATTTGATCGGTACGTATTCTAGTCCTTCGGGGTGGTTATGTATATGGAAGTGGCATTCTATCTCTGTGATCTTCTCGGGGATACCAAAATGCATAAGAGGACGATGGGGTGGAGGTACTGCCATTTAGGGGCCTGAAATGTTATCCCACAACGGGGTGAGACGACGTCTCAGTGAGTTCTACCCCCTAAGACTCGATTAGAAGGCCAATATGCCATAAGGGCTGTCTATGCACAAGACGAGTCAGAGGACTTACCTTGGCCTTAGATTCCACCTGCAAATCAATATCATTTACAGATACCTTAAATCACATCAACCACTCAATTCAAATTATTAATCAATCAACCTAGTCGATTACATGTCATCAAGACATTTCCTCGATCGGTACATTCAATACTATCTATAAGGTCCTATCAAATCAGGACCGCTCACCCAAAGCTGAAAATATAGATAATATAGCTCGCCTAAAGCTAATAATATAGTATACTATGTATATGCTTGCCCAAAGCCGATAGATTAGCGCCCCCCCAGGCCAATTTAGTATACTATATATGTATATGCTCGCCCAAAGCTGATAGATTAGGGCCCCCAGGCTAATTTAGTATACTATATATGTATATGCTCACCCAAAACTGATAACAAGGTATACTGCTCACCCAAAACTGACATATTGCCCGTAAGTCAATATAGTATACCGGTATACTACTCACCAAAAGTTGACAATAAGGTATACTACTCACCCAAAGCTGACATATCGTTCGTATGTTGATATAGTATACCGGTATACTGCTCACCCAAAGCTGACATATCGCCCATAGGCCGATATAGTATACAATCTCAATCATCCAACATTTCTATCATTTTTATCATACCCGATAAAAATAGCCGTGTGTGGGTACACGGTCGGCCTTAGCTAAAATACTATAATTTCACTTTTGATTCACCCAATCTTTTCAGCAGTCCAAAAATAGATTTTTGGCGCTGTAGACCGACGCCCGGTAATTTTCCAATTAATTACCAAAATTAATTTAATTTAGGAATAAATCCTAAAATCACAATTAATTCATTTCAGTACAAAATAAAGCTCAAATAAATAAACAGACTGCACCACGATAATCACCATAAAATTCCGGTCACCAGCTATCCTAGTCTAATTTCTGGAAAATAAATAAATAATTAAATAATTTCGAAAAATATTAAATAAATGCCAATAAATCCAACTTAGGCTCGTAATGCCTAATTGGTTGCCGAAACGGACCTGGAAAAATCCCGAGGTTCGTTCAATAATTACTATGACCTATTTACTCGCTAACTATACTAACCACTTGCTTAACATGCATCGATAAGGCACTAAATTAATTACTCTACTCTAATCTATCCACCTAATTGCACTTAATTAAATATAATCAACCCCTAAGTATCATTAACCTACTAAGTGAGGTTTAGTGAGTAAAACTCACATGATTCAAGATCCGATCGGATCAAATCGTTGGGAACGCAACGAGGCTCGATTTTTCCAAAGGCGGGCCTAACTTTCGAGGTCCGGACCACCTCAAAACGGGCCAAACAACACTAGGGGTGTGCATGGTCCGAGCGGGCGGTTCCTGACCTAGAACCGGGAACCGCCCGCTAAGGACCGGTTTCGAAAAATTGGAACCGAGATCCACCCGTTAGTTGCATGGATCCACCCAGGAACCGGACCGTCGATCCGGTCCGGTTCTCGGGTGGATCCATGGAACCGGTCTCACAATAATAATAATATCATTTTCTAAATCTCACCATGAGAACTCTTCATATCGAGTAATATACTAGAAACCAAAAGCTACAATAACTATAAATCAAAACATAATGTTGAAAGCGAAAGAAGGTAAAACTAATTATAAGTCGAGCTCCGATCTTGACGCGAAACAACTTTGGTTTTCAACCGAAATTGTTGGTTCTTCGTCCGACCTATTCTTCTCCTCCTCCTGCAGCCCTGCTTCTTCATGTGTTTGCTTTTTGCTTACTCACTGCTCGGCGTTTTGTCAAGGACTCAAGGTGCGCTTTGGACTTTTTGGCTTCTGGACCTCTCCATTTTGTTTGATTGGAGATTACCTAGCCCTGCTACTTCGCGATCTTGACTTAATTTTTTTAGTTATTTGATTTGGGTTTATTAATTAGTAATTTCAATTTTTTAATATTAAAAATTAATATATTATTTTAATATAATCGGTCCAGTTCGGGTGGGCGGGTGGACGAATCCGCCCATGGAACCGGGAACCGGACCGGTACCCACCGGTTCCCATAAATTGGAACCGGGAACCGGACCGGTTCCCTTAAGAACCACCGATTCCGAGCGGTTCCGGTCCGGTTCCGGGCGGGTCCCGGTTCTTTTGCACACCCCTAAACATCACGTCTGAAACCCACTATTTTTCTGCTCTGTTCTTGCTGAAACAGAAAGGAAACAAGCTCGGTTTAGGCGGGGATTGATCGAGGAAGAGTGCAAGGGCCAAACCGGGCCATGGCAAGCACTCACAGGGGTCGAAGGCAAGTTGGACAGCTCTGATTGAGCTCCACAACGCATGAACCAATAGCTGGGACGGCGAGACAGGGTTGCTGGGCGGATGTGTGCGGGTGGCAGCGCGGGTGGTGGCGCACGCATGGATGGCGACGGCGATCCAGCGAGGCGTGCAGCTCACGGCGACTGGCTGGCTGGATCCGGCAACCTCCTTAGCTGCTGGTGTGCGAAAAATGGAGGAAGGTGGAGAGGAAAGCTGGCCGGTTGCTTAGTGAGGAAGAGAGGAAGGAGGTGGGGAGACAAGGGCTCCACCAAGGCCATTTTCTTCCAATCTCTTATCTCCTTGACCATCCTACACCACACACACCTCATTGGCTGCAAATCAGCCAACCATGCACCCATCACAACCTTTGAAGTGGTCCAAAAGGCTAGGCAATGGGGGGCATACGAATTTCCAAGATTTCTCCTTCAATTGGGCTTAGTTTCTTGCTTAATTCATTCCCATTTGGCCTCAATAAATTCAATCGAGACCTCAATTATCAAATTGGTATTTTTCCTCACCAATTGATCCATCTTGCATCCCACTTGCGCGATCGAAAACGGTCCCGGCCTTTTTCTGAACAAAAACGGCCCTAGGACGACATTTTCCCAAAAAGTCTCGGGTTTCAGAAAAATCTTTTGAGACTGAGTCGACGTTCCTAGAATTTATTGCGACATGAGAGAATTTTCAATTTCTGAAATCGGAGTTAAATTCACGGTTAATTTCCACTTGGCGTGATTTTAGCGTGACCTAGGCTACCGGGTAACTTTCAGAAATTTTTCAGTGCAAATGACCCGTGGTCGATTTCCTTCGAGCCACAATGAACCCACTCGACTCATTGGCGACTCTCGGTTGTCGTGAAAATCTCGAGGATTCAAATACGGACACAGGGTACCAAAACGATAGAAAAATCAGTCTAGTGCCGGCTGACGATAATTTTCCAATTTAGTGGTATCACTCACGATTAGCCACGTATCTCTGTCGAACCAACCTATCTCTGATCTCAAATCGATTTTTAACTGTGCTGTAATGGCCTCTAAAGATTAACATGATCGAGAAGTCGATTCCTGGTCGAATTCTCAAGTCTATTCCATCAAAATTCCTTAATGGTTTCCCCAGATAATCTAGTTATCTCAAGAGTGATTAGCCTTGAGAACAGCCCTATAGGCGTGTCAATGAAATGCCCGATTTATTCAGTAGAAAACAGGACTGAAAATCTGGGATGTCACATTGGCGGCAAGACTGGGGAACTCAAGTCTCGTACCTAGTATCCACATGCCAAAGCAGGACCCCAAGCCTCGGACTCTAAGATCCTCCAAGAACTTGTGGCCATAGGTGCCCAACTCTGGCCCCAGTGTTGAAAGTCTAGGTTCCTGGGTCCAAGTTTAAATGTCCGGGGCACCGGTTAGTTCACTGAGATCTTGGGAGAGGCCCCTCATGTTCAAGTTTTAGGTGCTGGAGTGTCCGATCTGACCCCAAGGTCTCGACTTTTTACGAAAGAGATGATCCTAGCAACGGTGGAGGTTATGTTAGATCCTGTAAAAGGAAGACCAACCTTTAAAAGCATAGATCATTTTTCGACTTTATATACGGATTTTTTCTTTGCATGAAACATAATTTTTGTTGATTCCTTTTTAAAGCAATGCCAAAATGACAAAATGAGGAGATGCTTTTCAACTGCTAGTTTTCCATAAAACAAAACTATCTCGTGTTTAGAAAATTTATTCTGAGGCCTCCTAGAAAAAAATATAGAATCCGCAAAAGTAAGAAAACTATGATGAGGTGGCTTGATTATACAATTTAAGGCAAGTTGGTGGATGAGCTCCTCTTCCTCGGGGACTCTGAGAAATCACAAGGTGAGAGTAATCTATAATAAGAATTTTTGAAATTATAGATTTGATTAGGCATATGCTAATGAAGTTCCTGTAAAAACATATAAAGAAGCTATGAGATTATAGATTTGATCTATATGAGGAAATAATGAATTATTACTGTAGTACACAAATATCTTTCCAACAATATGCTACTTTGTCATATTAATAGACCTCTTAGTGAAGCTTTAGCAGCAAATCTATCAACCTAAGATTTCTTATAACTTGTTTTTGCAGTTCCTAAAGCTGACTATTTGAGGAAAATTTTCCAAAAATTCTAAATTTATTAAATTGATACCAATTCACTTCTAAACTTTTCTATTTGGCCAATGTAATCTTAAATATTTTTATATTTTCTAATGTGGTCCATCAGATCTAAATTGACCAGAAATTGCTAACACGGCATTTCAATCATCTCCATCTATTCTACGTTTTTAGGTGATCTCCATCTATTCTACGTTTTTAGGTGCCATGTCACTACCGTGTAATTGCAGGCATCGTACTTAATGGTAACGTCATAATTTGGTTGGGTATCTTAATGGTGGGACTCATTTGAATAAACAAATATAAAGTTTGAGAAAATAATTGCACAAAAAAAAAAAAAAGAAGTATAGAGACGATATGGCACAGATAAAAAAAATTCAAAAACCTTTTGCATCATTATTCCTTCTACCAATATTAGGAGGGATACCTTCCTTGGATAGCTTCATCTCGAGCTTGCCATACATGATTCAGTGAAGCATCGCATATCAATCTACTCTTTTTTTTTTTTTTTTACCTCAAGCAATACTTCGAGGAAATTTGAAAATCCCAATCCGATTTGGATGACCCAAACAAGAGCCTGGAGAGAATAAGGAAAATCCTAGCCGCAGGGACACATTTTGCGCGATAAACTCGGCTGTATTCACACAAAAAGCTAGACAATATGTTATAACCTTAGGCTCCGTTCGTTTAATAGAAAATAACTTTCAAGAAAACGTTTTCCAGATTTTCTGTCATTCGTTTCATAGAAAATAAACTAGTTAAGAAAAATTATTTTCACTATTGAAAAAAATACCTTCAAGAGTAAGGAGAGGCCGGCGAGTTGGGCGAGGCTTGTGCCTCGACCAAGGTTGCTAGAGGTTGGCAAGGCTCTGGCAACCTCGAGTGAGCTTGGGTGTCGCTCGATCAGGCAAGGCAAAGCCTCGTCAGCCTAGGGAGAGGCCAGAGCTCACCATTGGCCAGTCGCTAGCGGTCGTCGTAGTAGGTGACCAGCCAAGGCCAAGCAAGAGGAAGAAAATAAATAAATAAAGGAAAGGAAAAAAATTAAAAATTGAAAAATCAATTTAAAAAATAAAATAATAAAAAATTATTCAAAATGAGTGCATGCAGGAAAATATTTTCCTTATCAAATGGTGGAAATTTTTTTTTTAGTTCATTTTCAAAGTTCAGCCGAATACTAAAAAATATTATTATTTTCCTGAAAAATGATTTCGTGGAAAACATGTTAGCTGGGTTCACTCCTATGTGGAGGAAGCCCAATGAGTTGCAAGCTTAAAAATAGTTTGAGCCCATATAATAAGTTATATGGAGAAATAGGGTTTCTCACTATCTTCAGAGTGGTAGCCGTAAAAGGAAATAGTAACAAGAGAAAGAGAAAGCAGAAAATCTGGGGTTGAGGCAATATTTGATTTACATCAAACTGGCATCGAAGGTCGATTCGTGGTCCGATTGAGCTGAAATTTTGTCAGCATGTTCGTGACGTAATCTTCTTGAATATGAACGGTCTTATTTTCGTTTGAAGCTGCCTCCATCAGGTTTTTCGTGGATTGATCAAAACCTGCGTTTTTGGTCAGATTTATCATTAATCTCTTGTGAAATTCATGTGTATTGCCAAGAATTATGTTCTTGAGGTCTTTGTTGCTATGTACTTCTAGTATTTGCTAGAGAAGAACATTGTTCACCCAATTTTATTGATAGTGAAGATTTTTGGGTGGACTTCGGTCCCGTGGTTTTTGATCTTCTCACATCGATGAGGTTTTCCACGTAAAAAATCGTCTTGCGTTCGCGTGCTTGGTATTTATTTTACTTTACTATATCGATTCCTATTAGGTTTACACAAGATGAGAGATTATTTTATTCCGCTGCGTTAATTCGATATCGTTCGAATTGTTACTGTTCTCCCATCAAAACAAATTTTGTAAACATCACATTTTCCACGAAACGTACGGAGTCTTAGTGGCAAGATAAAATTATTCCATCTTGGATTAAAAAATCAAAAAGTACAAGAGAGAGAGAAAGAGAAAGAACGAAAAATAGCTGAAAGAAGAGTATAAGATCCTTGTCTTTATTCCCACTTGACAATGCCACCATGGCACCTTGTGCATAGCCATCGACCGCCGCTCAGTGGCCGCCTACCTCAGGTGACCACGACGTATGGTTGTAAATCTTTAGGCAATTGGTGGTCGTTTGACCGTTTTGCTCTCTCGAACATGTAGGCTGGCCAGATAGAGCTGCCGTGGACCACCGTTGTTCTTTCCTTGCTTTGTTGACCACCTGGCAAAGGTGGCCTTGCGGCGATGGCGACCATCACATGTTGCCACCGCTTACGAGTCAAACCTATGAGTGCTTTGGTGGCCATCTAGTAGGGGTGGTCCTGCGGTGATGGCAATCAGATAGAAGTTCACTCAAAATATCAAAACTTGGCATAGATGGTCACATAAATAACAAAACTTTCAAAAGGTACGTTTAAGTGTCATTTTAAAAATAAAATAAAAATTAGACACTTCAGTGCTAATTTCGACATGGCTTGCCGGAAATCTAACGTGACGTTATTTTATTAATAAAACCTTCTACATGACTTGCCGGAATGTTCACTCAGCAATCCTTATCCAAAAACAATATTGTTTTCCCTCAAATTTGATTTTCAATATAAATATTAATTAAATTAAGTTTAAAAGACTAAATTAAAAAAGAAAGAAAAAAAAAAAAGGAAACCAATGAGGGCCTTCACGATCCTCTCCATCACTGTCCCACCATCGTCATAAAGGCTTGACGACGTGGGGTGAGGGTTGGCCGAGGTCGCTAGGCCCCGGCCAATGGCCAATGACCCTGGTCAATCGCAAGTGAGGCCTACATGCCCTCGCCTAGATCTAGGGTGAATGGTCATGGCCTTCCCCAAAACGAGTCAGGGTCACCAGCCCTTGCCCAAATTGGGCCAAGGGTAGCCAGCCATGGGTCGGAGTGAAGGTTTGTAAGCCCTCGCTTACACCTATTGCTAGGGGTGTGCAGAAAAACTGGGACCCAGCCGAAACGCCTGAAATTAGATCGGACTAGCCTGGAATCGGTGGTTCCTAAGGGAATCAGTCTGATTCCCAATTGCAATTTATTAGAACCGTTGGGTACCGGTTCGCTAGTTCCCAGTTCCATGGGCAAAACCGCTCACCTACCTCTTTGGACCGGACTGGCATTATAATAATATATTAATTTTTAATATAAAATTTAATATATTATTAATTTGGTTTTTTAATTATGATTTGGTTTAGTTTCTTTCACATTCAATATAATGTTCTAGCTTTTAGCTGCTTCTGGTTTCTAGTTCTTGTAGCGGTTCTTTTCATTTTCTTTTGTTCTTATTAAGAACGTTGGCTTATAATTTATGATTTTGGGTTATAATGAGATCGGTTCCACATACTTATTTTTGTTTTACTTTTTGATTTTAACACAAAATAGATAGGGTTTCTAATTTTGCTTGATATATGTTGTAACGATAAATCAACAGGGTTATTCTTATGTATACTCAATACTTGGTGAGGTTGTTTATGATATGGACTTTACGGCCAAAAAAATGGAAATCTTTGGTTGATCTTTGGTGAGACTAGTTTTATGGATCCACCCAAGAACTGAATCACTGATCCTTAATGGGCAGTTCCCAATTCTAGGTCGGGAACCGCCCACCTGGACCATGCTCACCTCTATATATTGCCATAGATCTAGGGGAGGGCCTAACCCCGCTAATGGAGGCCCTTGGCCCAATTTGAGTGAAGGTCAACGACCCTCACCACCCCGTCACCCCAGATGTGGGTGAGGGTGTGCAGGCCCTCGCTTGCGGTCAACCAAGGTTGTCGGCCATTAGCCAAGGCAAGCGACCTCATTCGACCCTCGCCCCCACTGTAGCCAGCCCTTTCCAGTGAAGGCCCTCACTGATTTACCTTCTTTTTTTTTTTTAGGTTTTTAGTTTAATTTAACTAATGTGTTATATTAAAAATCAAATTTAGACTAAAACAATGTTGTTTTGGGCTTATTTAGCTATGTTAGCACCACGTGAATAAAATTTTTTTTTTTTTAAAATGCTACATCATTTAAAATTCTCGCCGGAAAATGTCATGATAGCTGTTTGGCTGAAAATTATTGTCATTGCTGGCACTTACGTTTTCCTTTTTTCTCCGATTTTAACATTTAAGCATACATTTTGAAAGTTTTGACACTTATGTGTTCACGTCTCATAGCAATCACCACTTGTTGCCTCTACTCACAAGTCAAACTTGTACCATAGCAGATGGTCACCCCCGACCACCTCGAAATAGGTGACCATCCTGTGCATTGTGTACACAGTAAGATAGGATTTTCTTGTTTCTTATAAGTTATATAATAAATTATGTATTATTCATATAATCATATATCCGATGACTTACCGAGAAGATATTGTTAACAACAAATCCCGAAATTTTCTATCTTGTTTTATGCTATCTCATATTTAATCATCATCCGGACCTCCTCAGAAAAATGATAAACAAAACATAAATGGCTCCTTGGCTCACACTCTCAAGTGCATAGCACACACCTGTCATCCACAGTGCACCATTTCCTCACTCTGTCATGAATAATCAGGCGCCATAAGTGAAAGCTAAGCTTTGAGAGATTAGGGTGAAACCAAATCAGTCTATGCCAAGACACGTTTGGCCCTCTAGATCTAATTAAGTTCCGCATATTCCATCACCAGAGGCAGAGATTAAAACTTTCGCTTCCACATCTGAGTTCGTCTGCCAATACAAGCTTGGATGCTGAATCCGTACTCTGATCTTCCCAAGAATATATGCATACCTACTCTTCTTGGGAACTTGTCTAAATGAGCCCCGACAGGATTCCAATGATTCACCATTGGAAAATACTCTACCAATTGCCGATAATATAGTTCATTTATGGTTTCAATAAGCCTCTCAACCTCATTATTTTTTTCCATGGTGTAAGTAGTGCCTTGCTTAATGTCAGCAGTCCAAACATTGTTATTCAGACTACTGAAAAAAAAAGGCCTGATTGCAATAAGAAGTGCCATAAAGCGTTCAGCGCATCTTCCAGTTATATTTCTCAAATCAAATGAAATAACTAAGATATTAATAGGATTGTAATGTGTATTTTTTTTATATTAATAGAGGAGATATCGACAATGACTTAGAAATCTTATCGATTTGAACTCACTATAATCTTAGTTTTCTTTTAATAATAAGTAAAATGAAGGCGAGAGAGGATAGAGGCATAAGTAAACTTATTAATTGAAACCCACTTAAACACACATAATAGGAAGTTCATAAAACCCATAACATAAATTTCAAAAGGGTGGACAAATCACCCACAAAGTCATAAATTAATTGTAGGTATGTCAATTCAGTGATGAACTTTCATTTAATTAGGCTAATGTAGTCCTTAACATTTCATGATTTTTCAATGTAGTTTATCTGGCTCAAATTGGTTGAAAATTGCCATTGTAGTAATCAAGTTATCGCTGATCATTTTATATGTCATGGCCCGAGATCTAACGTAAATCTTCTCTACTCAAAACTAGATTTTTTTTAAATTTTTAATTTTTAATTTTTTCTCTTTTTTTCCTTTTACCTTTCGTGGTCAACTTTCTTAATTGATGATCACACTGCAGCTTCAAATCGCCCATATCTTCTTCTTCTTTTTCCATTTTCCTCAAAATGGAGGACAAGGACCTGAATTTCCACAACACCCGTCGACTAGGAGCTGCACATTACTGCTATAATTGTTGGCAATGTAACCGAATGGCAAATTGAAGAATAGAATCCCTGAAGATGGATTTGTAAACGAGTTCTGGCTGCTAGTTGCGGCGCTGCCACCACCGGCACTTGGGTTTATCCCTCCTTTTCTTGTGGCAATCTCTCTTACGCGACATTAGTGAATGACCCAGTGACAAGGATGACTGGCCTGACCACAATGAGCTTGCTGACCATGAGCCCCCCCACGACTTGTCCTCCCCCCTGAAATATCGTCAAGCTCGTGGCCCTCCGTGGAGCTGGCGGAGGCAAGAAAGAGCCAAGCAGCGACATAAATCTTGAACTGCACCATGGAGCGTCAGTATGGATCCAGCCATGCTTCCCCCCACGACTTTGATACCCAACCCAGCAATACAATTATTTGTTTCTTGGTTTTTGTGGTATAGGATAGAATTTTATTCTCATAGTAAATTAAAGACCGTGACTTAATCATTTCTCTTCATTAAATGATGTAACTGCATGTGAAGGAAATAGAAGGCAGGCCCATTCATGCCAATGTTGGTGGGTTTTCTTCATTAAATGCCATGGTTTTTTGGCCAAAGAGAGAAGAAGTGCAATGGTGACGAGGACTAGTATAAATGGAGATCTCGAAGGTGAGAAATGAAGAACTTTCCTGAAGCAAAACATAGGAGCTTGTGGCAGAAGGAAATTTTCTTTGTAATTACACCCATTAGTGATTTAGTTAGTCAACTATTGTAATTGGAATTTGTGTATTTATTGAGTGAAATTTCACTATAAATTGTGAGGGGCTAAACGAGGGTAATTGGAGGCTAGGAAATAGCAAGAGAGTATTTGAGTGCTTGAGTAATTGTTATCTTTGTTATATCGCTTGTTTCTCTAGTGAAATTTTGTATTGCTTTTCTCGTAAACGTAGGTATCAACATTCGGACCAAAACATATAAATACAGTGTCCAATTTATTTCTTTCCTTTTGTCTATTATCCAATTCAATTTGTCCCACATTTCTTCACAACAATAATAATGCACATGGGTCCATCTACAATTCCCTTACTTCACTATATTGCGTATTTGTCTTCTACAAAGCGTGTGAAAACCCATAGCAAAGTTGGCTTAGGCAATCAGCTGATTCCAGCACGAAACCTTGACTATACTAAATTACGATCACCAATCAATTATATGGTACAAGAAGAAATGTCTGAAATTGCAGTCTCTAGTATGACAATTACCAGGTAAATCCCGAACTTATGGTTTTATCTTGGCAATTAAGAGTAAGTTCTTCCGATTGTTTTATAAAATCGAGAATAAGGTAAACATTGCCTAGAAATGCCAATTCAGGCCCCACCGGTTAAGTTCAAATGCACTTGGTATTTAATGGGGCACACCATTAACATGAGATTTGTTGTCAGTTGCTACCACCGCAGAATGCTCATCAAGTGTTTTAACCATCCTAAGCCACTGTCACATCAACAGTTTGGGAAGAAAGAGAACATGATAAAAGAAAATGACGAGAAGACTACTTGCTGATATATCTACTTAAGACGTGACATCTTATCATTAGATTATGGAATGAGGACAACATACGCTACATTGTATGTAGCATAGTCCTCATATGGTTTTGCATATCACTTTTGCCTGGCTCGAGCCTGCCCAAGATCTAAGAATTGTACATATAGAAACATGGAAAAATTACAAGAAGGCCTATTTTGTCGACATTTGCCGAACAGTGTCGACAAAGCTTTTGATCGATGTGAAAATATACAAAGGACATGATTAGCCCTTTGTTGATTTGTGGACCAAAAACACAACCGACGAGAAATAAACAGCAGTAATATTATAGACATTTGTGCACCACCATGTAAAAGATGTTGACATCTGAGTATTGTCAACAGGTCAAACCTACATCCTTAAAAAAATTATTTTGAGATTAAAGATCTTTGATAGTTATAGGACTTGATCCTTAAACCAAAAACAGTCAAATTCTGCATTCATTCGTCCTATACAAATATATAAGTTAGGTTCACTCCATTTCATTATTATTTAGGTGTCATTTCATGAATAAGTCAAAATTTGAAGTTTCGATTGACTTTAAGGTGAATTTAAGAAAGTCAACTCTTTATTGAAAACGAAAGAGAAATATTTGTATGACAATCTTTAATCTTCTATGAAAATTGTGGACCACAAAAAAATAAATAATAAATAATTATAAATTATTGTGGAGTCCATTCTTTTAAGAATTTGTAATTCACAACCAAATTATTATTCTCACAATAACCCAAAGATTCTTATGCCAGCATAACCCAAAACAAAAATATCATAACAATGTATACGGGGGTTTTTCACCATTCCATCATTGCATATAGGTTAAGGAGTTTCAATTTCAAATTTCATGCATAGTCAAAGGTTGACTTTTCGATAAAATCAAGAAATTTGACCGAAACATCATCATTTGCAGGTCAATTTAAAGGACAAGAAAATATTTTCAAATCTACTTTGGCTTTTGACGGATTTGGTGCGGAATTTTTTGATTAACTAGAAAATTTTGAAATTAGGTGAACTTGATAAGACAAATTCGGGGTAAAAGGTTTCAATCAAAAACGGCATGAAAGTATGAAGAGGCAAAGTATATTCTTTCCTAGTGTTTGATCTCACTAGATTAGGTGATCAAGTACATTGGGGTAATTTCCATCAACTTCGTTGAGTAATTGAGTTCATCTAATCAGTTTGATGATCCTGTCAATGATTTTGTGAGCAAATACTATAGGAAAGTAAATAGATTACCTTACATTATAAATGTACATGCATAAGCTGCTTATGTAAATAGGATAAAAAGGAAAAGATATCATGGAATAATTTCAAATCACATTCTTTTACCTACTACATAAATTTGATTGTAGGATTGGCAGCATATGGCTTTCAACATAAACTGATTACAAAGATGAATGCGAGCACACCATTCGAAAGAGAAATGCTAAATGGGAACCGAAACACTACCTTACAGATTTTTCCATCTGACTATTTGGACAAGGTCATCTTGTGTGACAAACTGAATTTTCAAATTTCGTTTTCGATTAAATAAATCAGGTCTTTCATCGACGCGTCAATAGTGCTATTCTTTGAGCTGATCACTCACGAGATAACTAGACTATCTGGGGAAGCCATTAAGGGATTTTAACGTAATTGACTTGAGAATTCGACCAGGAATTAAATGCTCGACCGTGTTGATCTGCAAGGGTCATTACGGCACTGTTAAAAATCGATCAGAGACCGGAAATAGGTCGATTCGATTGAGATATGTGATTAGTGCATGGGTGATTTCACCTAATTGCAAAATTTTCGTTGAACGGCACTAAACCGATTTTTCTATTGTTTTGGTACCCGGTGTCCGTATTTGAAATCTCAAGATTCTCACGATAACCGAGGGTCGTCAATGTGTCGAAGATGTACGTTGTGGCTCGAGATAAATCAATCACGGGTCAATTGCACTAAAAATTCCTAAAATCTACCCGGTAGGTTAGGTCATGCTAAAGTCGCGTCAGATTGAAATTAACTGCGAATTTGAACCCGATTTCAGAAATTGAAGGTTCTGTCATGTCACGATTTATTTTAAGAACGTTGACTCATCCTCTGAAGAATTTTCAGAGATTCCGAGATTTTTACGGAAAATCGATTCGGACGTTACGGAAAATTAACGGAAATTCGGATGGGCTAAGTCAAAGGAAATTTGGACTTCCAAGTCGAGCCTTTGGGTATTGGGGACTTGTAGAAAATTGTATGAGATTTTTCTTCAACGAAATCGGACCTCAATTTGGAGAATTAATGAAGAAATTTAAGATTATTTAAGTGAAATTCGAAATTAGGCATGGGGCTGAAAATTGGGACTTCAATTTGGATTAATTATGGAAAATCTATTCAAGAAAGAATTAGAGGGGACAAGAATTTAATGGAAGGGATAATAGTTGTTGAAATTGTCCATTTCTTGACCAATCTTCTCGGACAAGCTTGCATCGCCGAACTCACCTCCGCGATTTCTCTTTCATCCTTATCTCTTTTGTTTCTGCTTTCCCTTATTTTTCTTCAACCGAAGCCAGTTGCTTTGCTTTCATTCTCAATTTCTCTCGCATCTCGGCCTCGAGGAACCGCTGCATCTCTTTCATTTTTCTTCATTCACTTCCCTCTGCCTTCGACGCCTGCTCCCCACCACCTTTTGTTTCCTCAAGTCAACCATGGGGCTTTAGTTGACTGAAGCAGTCCCAAATTTCCACCAAAGCCAGCGTCCAATTCCCCTGTAGCTCCACCGAAGTGTTCTCACGCTGCCAGCTCGCTCTTGCTCCACTATCTTTTGTTTTTCCTCAGTCAAACTTCAGCAGAATTCTCTAAGTGAAGCCCAGGTGTTGACCGAAGCAGCTGCCAGCGTCTCGACCTTCATCCATCTTCGTCTGCTTCTCCACCGCCTCGCACGTCCGCTTCTTTTCTCACAGCTGCCGAAGTCAAACTCCTCCAGCTGCCAGCGAAGCCCGAAGTCCATCCAGCATCTTCGTCCGTGTCCTCAGCATCGCCTCCTTCGCTGCTTCGGATTACTCGGCTCGCAAGCCCAGCACTGCAGTCCAATTGAATCCAGCGTCTTGGCCCAAGTCCACAAGCTCAGCCCGTCGATTGAAGCCAAGCCCCAACAGCCCAACGAAATCAGAGGCCCGCTTGTTTAAGCCCATCTTCAGTTGGATTCCCGCCTGCAGCAAGCCCAATTCCGAGCCCAAGCCCGCAAAGCAAGCCCAGCCCAACACAAGAACAAATCTTAGCTTGGTGGGCTGAGATTTGTTGGGCCGGTTTTTGGCCCAGTCCAAGCCTGTTGGCTCCGCCACAATTCAAGTTTCGGCCGCCATCGCGGTGAAACGGTTTTCGCACTACACAGGTGAGTTTATGCACTAAACTCTTCTTAGTAGGCTAATGATGTTTAAGGAGTGTTTAGTTTAATTTAATTAGGGATTATGTGGTTAGTTAGATTATATTAGTGATTTAATTAGTTAATCATGTATGTTAGGTGGTTAGAACGGCTTAGTTAGGAACTAGATAAGCTGTATTATTTATCTATTGGTTTGGTAATTTTCCGGGCCTTATCGGTATTAAATTAGGCATTTTTGGCCTAAGTTAGTATTTTTAGAATTTAAATTGATTTATTTAATTAATTTTCGTAATTATTTAATTATCAAATATTTTCCGAAAATTAGGCCGAGATAGTTGGTGATCAGAATTTCGTGCTGATTGCAATGGTGTGGTTAATTTCTACAATTGAGTGTTAAATTGTGCAAATTGAGTGCTGATTGGATTTTTGGTTATTTATTCCAAAACTTTGTGAATTTCAATATTTATTCAGAAAATCCCAGGTGTCGGATTTTAACATCGAAAATAGTTTTATATATTATATAAAATAGTGTGATTTTAAATTGGAGGATATCACTTTTTCTAGGTCGAGTTGACCGTGTACCCACACACGACTATTTTACCGTGTATTTCTAATACGAAGAAAATAGGCCAGGTTCACCATTTTAATGGAGATATTCAAGTACAATACACGGTGCCCTAGGCCATAATTGAGTGATCTTGTGTTGGTTAAGAGAACCTGTCCCGAGCTGTTAAGCTGGATGGTGACCCCTATATGGGACGCCCCTAGACAACGGGAAGTCGGTCGCAGTAGATTCTAGACCTGTGCTCTTTCGGAAAAGCCGTTTGATGGAGACGTGCTGTGCTCAATGGGGTGAGACAATGCATGGCAATGCCAGAAAACTGCCGAACAGAGAGTAGGCCATGCTATATGTCGAGATCAAAAACTAGGAACGCATGATGAATTGAGTTGAATGTATCGGATTATGGGACAAAATTGTGTGACACGGTATGTGGCGTGTCATAACGATTTGGCCCTATAATCAGGACCCCTGTGCTGATTTGAGAATTAAGTGTGGCGTTCCAGTTGTTGGAGCTTGTTCGCTGCTCATGTCTTTATGACCGTTTGGGATATAAATTGTACTGACCTGCAGGGTGGATCTGAAACGATGTAAGTTTCTATGGTTGTATGATTGTGTGGTTAGGACGCTTCTTAGCGTATTTCCCTCCTAATCAGGGTCTAGAGCGTGAACTCGCTGAGATTTATATCTCACCCCGTAGTGGGCTCAATTTTTAGGACCGTAGAGCTAAGGACCT
Source organism: Eucalyptus curtisii (assembly GCA_017140595.1). NCBI lineage: Eukaryota > Viridiplantae > Streptophyta > Magnoliopsida > Myrtales > Myrtaceae > Eucalyptus > Eucalyptus curtisii. Next base: position 21,635,050 of record CM029496.1, read on the forward strand.
GAAGCCGTGCTGAGGTGATTTGAAGTGTAGGTCAGTTAGGACCGCTTCTTTTTGGAAAGATAGTCTTTTGTAGCATTTTGGTCACAAACTTTATACATGACTCAGTATGTTTATAAAAGCATGTTTGTTTGTGAATTTATTATCCTGCTTTTCTATCCCGAGATGGTTACTGTCAGGGGATTTATTATTCGCTTCCGCATGTGCAATAAAATAAAAAGGGTATCGTCCTGGGAAGTCATAAATTTTATCGACCAGAGAGGGATGGGTACGCGCTCGAGGATCGGGGCGTGACATCTTGAGCGTTTGAATTGTATGATTTTGTTGGGCTAATTTCACATGTTGTAAAAGTTTCAACTAGTAAATAAAAACGTGGTTTAATATTTAAGTATTATAATGTTTTACCCCATTTGTAAGTTACACTTTTTTCAAATACTAAAGCATGAAAAATATATAATTAAAATGCAAATGAGAATTCTGAAAAGATTTGAGTTCAAGACCTTCTACTCAAATATCACATGACACTGTCAATTATGGCTCAAAGTTTTAGCATCTCTCCTTCAATGAAGATGCCACATTATTTAGCTCTACTATATAGAGTTTTGGCATCTATCTTCCCGAAAATCCTCTAGAAACAACTAGAAGAACCTTTTTCCAAGGAGAGAGATTTCGGGGATCTCAAGGCAACGGTCAGGATAATCATAAGGGAACTTGTCTGTCTTGTGAGCCAAGAGGAGCCACACCTGAGTGATGAGCTCACCCCCTCTTCTCAGTCGCCTGGCATGGCTATATACATGACAATTGTATGCTCCATGACACAGCATCTCCACCCAGATGCTGCTGATAAGCTCCCACTTGTTGTCCATCGTCCTCAGGTCGGCCACGAGCTTCTGCACCTCCAACAACACGTGCCAGTCGGGGTGGTTACTCATCGCCTTGCTCGGTTCCACAAAAAGTGGGACATCTCCATCCACCGACAATAGTGTGCTAATTGCGTCTTTATGGTCTCGGTACCTCAAGAAAAGCGTCAGTGTCTGACAAGCGTACTCCAGCGTGATGTTGGCTGTGGGGAGGGACAGCATGTGAGGATGCAGAGCAAATAGGTACATCATGTACTCCGATAGGAATTTGCTTCCTTCATAAGCATCGGATTTTTCTATTTCCAATGATTGCAGGATCTCCGTTGCGATGTGCCAGACAATCATGCTTTTAGCAAATTTTGCCTCAATGCTAGCGCTCAATGCTTGTTTCTCTTGGACGCCGTGAATCTCGAGTGTCCACTTGCCTCTTTCGATGAATGGCCCAGAGTCTCTTTTCTCCTCTAGCTTCCGCAACTTTTGCAGTACCAACGATCTGAGGCACAATGGCATCGGCGGGCGGGAGTGTAACCAATACCAACTGAAGATCTCCCGCTTACCAAACCAATCAAGTACTGCGCGCACGGCCTTCCACTTACCAAACCAATGAAGTACCGCGCGGACGCCATTTCGCTTTTCTTGGAATGAGAAGCAGTGTTTTAACAAATTGAGCTGCCCTATTGACCTCGACCATCTTTTCTTCCTCATGCACCGATTAGCCAGAAACGGGAGGAGCCTTGAGAAGAGCGGCATCCCAAGGTTCTTACCCATCTCCACCACTGCCCAATCCGAAAATGCCAATGTCGTAATCTGATAAAGCTCGAGACATGTGAATGCCATCAGCAACGCATAGGTGTAGGTGATGTACATATCGATCAAGAAGGCGTTCTTGAAGATCACGGCGAATCTACACAAGGCAGACACCAAGCAGAAGAAGCCAATAGAGCAGCCTATGACGCCGCGTTTCGTGTACAGAATGGGCGCTTTAGTGTAGAGCGCATCGAACATGAAGTTCAGCTCAATCTCGTTCACGGTGAAAGCGCGGTTGGCAGGGTAACTGTCGATGGACATCCAATCGCGTTTTACGAACACAGGGTGATACGGCCAGTTCACGAGGTGGGGCTTCAGACAGTCGAACCGAAAGTAGGCCTTCAAGATGTCCTTTGCGGAGTCAAACTTCCTGTCCTCGGGGAACAGTTCGAGCTGAGGAATGCTTTCCCTGACTTCCTCGGTTACTTTGGGATAGTACTCGGCGTTCACAATTGAGTTCTCGTCGTACACGGATTTGAGAGCCCACACCCACAATGCCGCCTTTATGAATCCGGCAATGAACAAGGGGATGTACAGCCGTGAGACTGGGGACGAGCTGTCCCAAAAGCGAATGAGAATACGAACCACGAAGACAACTGTAACCCCGATATTCAGAATCTGTCTCAATCCCAGCCGGTTATCATCCACCGAATAGGCCGTTATGCCGTCTGGGTACCCAAGTTGCATCAGAAGCAACGGGGCAAACAGCCCTTCCAACTCCGCCTCGTAACCCGGATCTTCAGTATCATCGATGCGGACCACAGAAAGCTTACCCAGCGCAATTTTCGCGACATAAGAAAGGAGCAAATAGGAAGCCCAGACGATGGATCTAGCAAAATTTGACGTCATATATTTCCGACGAATGCCTAATATTGTGAGAAAAATCTCGCAGCCAAGGCTTGCAGTGACCAAGAAATGAATCCCCCAGTTCGCCCACATATATTTTAGCAGCGGCAACACCGTGTTGATTATTGAGGAAATCCAACTGATCAAACTCATGGTGGCTTCGTTCAGGAGTGCTCACTAGACATCAATGCAAATGCAGAATGAGGAAAATTTTTACGTTTCTTCTGAAGAATAATTACTAGGAGCTTGCAAAAAACAGCATGATTGCATCCATTATTGAGTACATCAATTCTCTCGATCTGTTAAGAGTTTCGCACAACTGAAACTATGAATGAAATTTTTTATCCTACAAGTCTCTCCATGTTCATCTCTCTTTCCATTCCTAGAGTTTTTGGCTGTATATCCTTTTGCGATCCTTGTATTTTTTTTTTTCCATCTGTTTTTGTTACTCATCCTTTTTTTTTTGGATGTGTTCAGCTAGATCTTAATTATCCAGCAAAGTGGCCCTCTTCTCACATCGTAAGATGTGAAGAAGCTTTGGAACAAATTTGTGCCGTTAGCCATCCACCTTCTTATGAGTCTCCCTTAATTCTTCAGAATAATAAACTACATATACTTGCTCCAATTGGCTAAGGTGAATGTTTCTAAAAGATATAGAAGTGAAATGATCAATTGAAAATTTGTGCCACTAAAGTAAGCATCATATGAATGTTAGAGCACTTGTGGCGTCATTTTCTCGAGATTCTTTAAAAGTGGATTCTCCACAAATTTTCTTTAATTGCTGCTTTTAAGGTCTTCTGCCTCTATTTTTCATATATTAGCTTTTTAAAGTATTTTCTAAATAGATTTAAGGAAAAAAAAAAAGGAACAGGTGGAGGAGAGGTGTTAGTGGAGTATTTAGTAGAGGCAACAAGGTTTTTTGGATGGGTAAGGTATTTTCCCTACCATGGAAACTTAGGTAACAGTTATAGATTTTTGGAACACCTTAGAATTTGGAACTTGTCAGTGCCATGGGTTCTTGGTACATTATACTATCTTGTGCTTTTCCATATTGTTTCATTGAAAAAAAATTGTCATTGTCATTGTTATTTACACATTGGACATTCAAATATAAAATATAAATAACACATAAATGGGTTACATATTGAATCCATGTTCTTATCTAATGTTAACATATCACTAAAAGGTCAATATCATAAAAAATAAAAAAATAAAAATCAATTTCCACCTATCATTTAAATCCATGAGTTGAGATGCACCCATCATTTAAATCCTGAGTTAAGATGAAACCTAACCCCATCTACTGTAACATAAACTCAAAACATGCACGTGCACACTCTCAGAGAGGGAGAGAGAGAGAAATGGATGGATGATTGTTTTTCAAATGAGTTAGACATTGTTGATCATTTAGAGCTTTTGCACATTTAAATGAGCAAAATTTCATAAGGAAAAAGAAAAAGTCATGCAAATTTTTTTATTAGACATGCAAAAAAAGTACACATTTATTTACTCAACAAATATTACAAAGGTACCCTATAAAAGCTACTGGATGTAGAGGAAAAAGTACCAAAAAGACTTAAACTTATTGTACTTGTATTAATTTAGTCCTAAACATTTCAATTGCAACAATTTAGTCATAAATCTTTTCACATTGGTACTAATTCAATCCATTTAGCCAATTTTAATAGGTTGACGATAACTTGAACACCAGTCGGTGGTCGGATGCTAACGTGGACATCGACCGATGGTCGGACGCTGATGCGGTAATTTTTAAATAATTTTTTTATTTTTTATTTTATTCGAATTTTTAATTTCTTTTTCCTTTTCTTTTCTCTTCATCCTTCTTGGACAGTCCTTAAGAAGCTGCCTCGCCCCCGACCTTGGGTGAGGGTTGCGACCCTCCTAGGCAGCCGGTGAGGGCTTTGCCGGGACAATCCAAGGAGGAAAAAGAGAGAAAAGAAAAGGAAAAAAAATAAAAAATAAAGAAAATTATTCAAAAATTGCCACATCAGCGTTTGGCCACAAACTAGTGTCCACGTTAGCACTAATTGACCAAAGTTGGGCGAATGGACTGAATTTATAACAATATAAAAAGATTTATGACTAAATTGGTATAAATCTAATAGATTTATGACTTTTTTGGTACTTTCCCTAGTGTAAGGTATAGAATGGTGTTTTTTTTTTTTTGACAGAGGTATAGAATGGTGTTAACCACCATTAAAACTACCTTACAATCATTTCTTTCAAAATTTTGGAACTAGAACCCACTATATTAGTTCTAATGCGAGTCTTAGAGCCAACTTGACCACAGTTGTTCTATAGGGTGCATAGATTTTACGGGTTCTCCTATACAACCTATTATTTAGTCTTGAAAGAAATTCTTTACAATTTTGGGTCCACTTCATGAATCAAGGCTCTTCTACATTTCTAATTGTTGGAGTTTTGTTACTTTTAAGCTCCATGAAATGATTGAAAAGATGTTTCACACAATGAGAGGGCCACATGTCAACTTCAGTGGCCTCATACTATGTTCACAAAAATACTTGCATAGTGTTAGAGTAGATGACTTTAGGTGCGATTGCTCTCAGGTTGGATTTTTGAAGATTTAAGTCGAGGAGGTTTCATGACTCCCAAAATAATACTTGTAATCTTATCACATTGCACTTCTTGCAGATTTCTTAAAAGTCATTCACGTAGAAAAAGATTGCTTTCAATAGCATGTTTGCTAAACTTTTTCAGACATAGGAAGCTATAAAGGTGAAAATTGACAGGTTGTGAAGAAAGAAAGAAGAATCATAATTTCTTCATGTAGTTCCTTCGCCAGTTGGAAAATGAACATCGAAGACAACTAAACATGTGCTGTAACTTGTATAGAGTATGGTTAAGTGTACTAACCACTAGGTTAAAGTACGATAATCACTTGCTGAAACATCCAAAGTGTGGAGAGCGTAGAAACCTTTTACCCTAAAAATGATATGGGTTAGAAGCAACAGGAAAGCAAGAGGTGCAATGCAATGCAAGACTAGCGCCACCACACCTGAACGTGAGGGCTGAATGAATCCCGGAAGTATTATTCTGAAGACGGGGACGCCTACATTGGAAAAATTGTAGAAACTGAAGTACGGGAAAACAACAGAGAGATTTGTCCTAAGAAACATTGTTAAGGAAACGATTACTGGAAATATGTGCTTTGCTTTCGTCGCCAGCAGAGAACTTGTGTCTCAACACTTGACAGCAACGATTTCTGTGGAGCCTCCAATTATTAAGTAGGAAAAAGAAAGGCATGGGAGTGATAAGGACAAAAAGAGAATGGAATAAAATGCGATGTTGGGCATTTGATTATTTGCTTGCGACTTTCGTCTAAGGCTCTTTTTCTTTTTTGTCTGGTTGGCTTATTGAGTATAGAACCCTGTCTGAAGCTTTGCCGTCTATCTTTAAGGTCACATGTGTTTTTCGTTCTATCCTGCATTTTTTGCTCTCGGATTAGGTAAATGATAGGCTACTCTGACACTAACCTCGGGGCTTGATGAAATTGCACGGAGAATTTAGGTCCGCTTTGTTCCCCCCCAAAAAAATAAAAATCAACATGACTGGTAAAAAAATATTTCATAAGGAAATTATTTAAAAAAAAAAAAGTTTGATTTCTTTCATTTAGTAGGATTTTTCAAATGAGCTAAAAATTATTATAGGAAGTTTGGTGTTGCAAATATAGAAATTGTTTTTATGACAAATAAACCTAGGTCTATTCCTTGTGCGGGCCACAGTGTTGTGTGCTCTTCCCCCTCGTCTTCTTTGATGGCCGCTGTTTTGGCCTTCTTTTGTTGCTGTTTTTATTTGCATTGTATCTCTCTTGCAGCTCTTCCCTCCCCTTTTTCTCCCCCTGGCTCCCTTCCACTCATTTGGACTTCCTGTCTTTCTGAGTGTAAGCTAGTGCCGGGGTCCCCTTGCTGTACAGCTTTTTGTGCAAAAGTCTATATACTACTTACCTTTTACCAAAAAAACAACCTAGGTTTGATGCGCAATGTCGAGACCATGGCGGTAAGCCTGGGGAACTCAAGCTTTGTACCTAGTATCGCGGTGCCCAAACCTAGAACCCAAACCCTGGACTCAAGATCCTAGGTTGGCCCTAGATGCTCAAGTCTCGCCCCTGGTGTCCAAAGTCTAGGTTCTTGGGTCCAAAGTCCATGCTTCTGGGCGCCGATTAGCGCCCTAGGATCTCACATGAGGCTCCACGCGTCCTAGGTTCACAAGCTGGAGTGTTCGATCTGTCGCACCCCGAACCTCGAGTGCGTGCACATCCCTCGGTGGTCGATAGAAAAGGACGTTCCCAGGACGCGTCGCCGACCCATTCATTTTTATTGCACATGCGGAAGCGGATTAACTAATCCCCTGACAACAACATACATGGGATAGAAAAGCATGACAACAATTCATTACAGACCACACTTTCATAAACAAACCTTGTTGAGTTTGAGGTCTACACAAACGTGGGTCCTCCCAAAACCATACCTCGCACAATAGCGAAAATGTATTGTAATTTGCTTCCACACGTATAGTACACCTTAAAAAAAGAGATCAGATGTGAAAGGTGAATTTAGGGGTACTTCCACTATGATAACCCTAAGGTATGTAACTCCAAATACGTTTTACCTTGCCTTTGGGATCACCCTTTAGGTATGCTAAATCACAGATTTTGAACCTTTCCAAAGGCTCATAGCCCACACAACAGGTTCTTTTTATTAGTTGTATTAGACAACCTAAAATATAGTTTTAGGAGTCGCCACTAGTCTCGTTTTTAGAGTGGGCTAGAAAACCCAATTGAGGATCAGGAATAATCCCTCGATATCTGTGCAACTAGATATTTTAAAGTTTGGGACTTAGGTTACGCTAATATTTATATTAACACCCTTTTAGTACCTAACAATTGTCATTTTACCTAGCATGTCCATACATGTCTTTTTACTTTTCCGTGCAATTTGTAATTAATAGGTGATCATGCATGGATAAATCAGTTTCATGCCATTCTACTTCTGTTCTGAGGCTTTAGCTGCTGGATGTACTGGCTGCACTTATCCTTTATTATGAATAGATGCGCCTTTCTTTCGACCAAAAAAAAAAAGGGGGAGGGGGGAATGCAAACAATTGGAATTTAAACGACATTGTGGTAAGTAGACACCCAAAGCAGTTTAAGGAAAGTAGTAAATCTAACATGCAATCTTAAAACAGAAATAAGGAAAGCAAGGAAGACCCCGCAACTCATCAGGCATTTATACAACATATATAAGAAACTCGAGACTTATGTCAGGTAACGAATATTGCAAGGGTTTTGGTTGGAAGAGACATTGACCACTCACCATTTACAAGAAATAAGGTCAGAACGGACATTAACCATTATCGCCGTCAGGATCGCCATTGCCACCGTCAGGATTGCCATCTCCAGGGGCTGCCTTCTTCCACCTATTCTAATCCTAGTCTATTACTTGGAATGGAAAGGGCAATTTGTGGGAATCACAATCAATCATGACAAGTAATGCACTCAAAAACATCAAACAGAGCAATTAACAAGGAATATCAATAATGGTCTTGGGATCAGCCTTTAATTGTTCATGCAACAAGCTACACTAAGAACTCCTACCCAATCATTTTAATGGTTTGTAGTAATTAGTCATAGTTTGTGCTAGAAAATGGTGGCTGACACTAACAAACCCCTAATTCAGGTTCTAAGTGTTACCCAAAGTATCCTGTGGGTACATGTATCATACCTATGCATACAACTAAAAACCACATGCATAGCTCGAAAATAAACATACATGTGGGCCATTGGATCTTAGTTCTCAATCAATCAAACAAATTAGTGAGTCAACATCAGATTACTTCACTCATTCACCAAGCCTCAATCACAACCACAAGTGCCAAACAAGCAAGATTAAAGCATTAGAAATATCCATATGATGCCAAAAATCAGTTTTTGATCAATTAAATTTGATGAAGACAAGACATAAGTGCATCAAGGCTATGGAACACATTAGCCATCAAAGCTAACATGGGCGCATCTTGTGTATTGATCAAGCTTTGCAAACGCTCTAAATATGGTCCAAACCAAGATGAGGTTAATGTCAAGCCAAAGCATAAAAAAAAAAAAAAAATCGTATAATTGGGCATCATATGTATGAAAATTAAGTCAAAATCGTAAAAATCCCGACCCGGACCGGGCTATTGAAGACGCCATTGCACAACATCGTCTATAGAACACTCCTGCTCAACGCCGAACACGATCACAGGTTGCTGCTGCCGAAATAGGACACCTGTGGAGACCACCAAATCTCAGACAACTGAAATGCAACATCGACGGATCTTATCATCCAGGTAACCGAGAAGGCACCATGGCGTGCATTAACAGAAATCATCAAGGAATCATGTATATACTACAAGCTTTCCTTCAGCTACAGCGTTCCAAACGGAAGTGTAGGCCCTCACCTTTACTCTGCATCACTTGCTGCATCTTGGTCTCAATATGGCAAATATAGTGATTGAATCTGACTGCGAGATCTTGATCAACACGATTCGACAGAGAAAACGGCCGCCATGGGAAGAAAGGGTGCTCTTCGAAGAACTGGAAATGCTACTTGCTGTTTACCCTACCGTGCAACTCCAGTTCTGCAGAAGGGAGGCCAACGGAGTTGTGGACTGGGCCGCAAAAGCCCATGGCCGATCTGACCTAGCCCGCAATTGGAACATCTTCACTCCTTTTATTCTGCAAGACCTTGTAGCGGCTGACGCTATCGCATGTGGATGTCATGTTAGTTTTTGTGGTAATTCTGCAAACTCTGGCTGTAATGTTATGACTACTTAAATAAAAATATCTCTTCAACCAAAAAAAAAAAAAAAGAGTCAAAATCAAGTAAGAATGTAAAATTCCATATTACCCTGCAACTTTGAGGGGCTCGGTAAAATCATTGAACCACCTTTTTATTTTGTTGAAAATTTTTATATGTGAAGTTCAGAATGTGAGGATAAAAAATTGTGAAGACATCAAAAGCTAGTCTAGCATGCATAATTTCCTAAAAATGCTACAATAGAGACAAGTCATAAAGGAAAAAAGAGTATGTCAGAACAGAGTATAGAAGATGCAAGCAATTGATGTATGACCCATGTTTAATTGGTCCTGAACAAATTATGACACATCAAGAATTCAATAAGGAACAACTTGAAGAAAATTTCCTAAAATGACCAACACATGAATTTCAAAAAATCCAAAAATAGAGAGCAATGCATCAAAAATAGTGCAAGGCAGCAAGACGTTAGAGCCTATTAATAACAATTCGTCCTAGCAAATGATGTTTAAAAATTCCAAAAATTTACTATGACATGGGCATATGAATAGCAATCAAATTCCATTAGGACTTGACTTCAGAATCCTTAAGGAAAATTCCACACAAAAATGACAAAAGGTCAGGTTCAGTAAGGGCAGAATAGGCATTCCAAATTTTAGACATGGCAGATTTCATGGAAAATTTCAAAAAAATAGAAAATGGGTCGAACGCCATGCAAATGAGGCAAAATTGGTGTCATTAGAAAAATTAGGATGTGTTCTAAGACTTTCTAAGCGATATCAAAATCAATTAAGGTCAATTACATATCCAAATGATCACAATTGTAGAGGCATGCAAGTCAGCAACAAACAAGGCAAACGTGATGCATGAATGGAGGCTAGTTTACCCATACCATGTATGAAAATTATGACATTTAAGCTCGAAATAGGGCTAAATGCAATGAACAAATTTGATAAGGACATCTATCCCTAATTCAATATATAAAAAAATTATATAAATTCATGAATGCTAATAGGTAGATTAACATCACCTAACACCAGCATCAGAATTGCACTAAACATAGAAGCAACTTCACAATGCACTTTCATGGGGCAAATGACCATCGATTTGCATGAATCACATGTCATTTCGAAGCTTATGAAGTTTTCTAGGTATGTCTAGAAGGACTCGTGCATTGTTTTGCTCTTAAGGAGCTCAATTGAAGACAATTGTACAACAACACACATCAAACCAAAATACAACAGCAATTTCATGGAACATGGGGAGTTTTCACCATTCTAATGTCATTAAAAAATTCCAAAAAAAATCATGCATATAGAGGAGGATGTCTTGATCATTTCTGTGGAGGAACCTAAGTCTAATTAAGCTACGCAAAATTCAGTAGAAAATCGAACAGACAGTGCAGGTCATAGGGGGACAGAACTGTAAAAAATAATTCTCTGAAACTCTCGATATGCAGAGCTGCAATCTACCGATAATGGTAGTTTACATCCGTTTTTTCAAACCCTAATCAGTAACTTGAACCCCTTGCTTCTTTCCATTGCTGCAATGGCAATTACGCGCACACAGTTTCCTTTCCCTGGTTGCGATGACCCTTTCTTCCATGGATTTCGAGCTCTTCGCTAATTCCATTCGTGGGCATCCTCTCTGTGAAACCCATCTTTCGCTTCCTCTTTGTTTTATCTGCTACTGTCCCTGGGTTATGGGTTATTTCCAATTCTCTCCCCCATCAATTCGGTTGCCTTTTTCTTCTTCACCTGAAGCTCTTGCTCTTTACCTGTTTGTCAAATTTCCCCAATCGTATATCAGTTTAGTCACCCTTTATTCCATCGGGCTTCCAGTTCTCAAAAATTATACTACATGTCGACTTCCTTCCTTACCTCTTCAAAGCTCTGACTTGGGGTGTCCATTATGGCCTCTCACGACCAGGAGGAGACATCACGTCTCGCTGCCCTTTGTAACAGACTTGTCCGACTATGGTCCGAGCAGGAAATTGACATATGGGACGAGTCGCCATCCCTGGAAAAAATCGAGGAGTGCAAGAGGATATTAGTCGGTAAGATTTTCTCAAATCCTTCTATCAATTTTAAGGCATTCCAAAATACAATGAAGCGTGCTTGGCGCATAGAACAGGTAGAGATCACCCAACAGGAAACGGGCATCTATGTGGCGAAGTTCAAATTAGAAAGTGATAAACAGAGAGTACAAGAGGGTGGCACGTGACTATTTTCTAGTAACTTGGTGATTTTTCAGTCTTGGAAGCCAAACACACCCCTACATTGTTATGATTTTTCCACATGTGCATTCTGGGTCCAAGTCTTCGGACTCCCCCTAGAGTGGTGCACGGATCAAATGTTAAGTAAAGCCGTTAAATGCATTGGGAGAATGCTGGAAGTGAAAGTTGACACAAAGGAGGGGACAACATTAAAAGTGTTTCGAGTTAGGGTTGAAATTAACTTAAGCGATCCTCTGAAAATAGTGCAATTGATTTGTCTAGATGGAAAAGCATTTTGGCTCAATTTTCACTATGAACAGCTTCCTCATTTTTGTTACTCATGCGGACGAATAGGGCATTATGCAATGTACTATCAGGACATACCTTTTATTGAAGCTAAGATGGTAGGAAAAGAGAAGATGGCTTTCAGTCAATGGTTACGTGCTGAAGTTAAGGAGAACAGTCCGTACTGGCGGACTTTCTATGAAAGAAAGTCTCCCTCAGATGAGTCTGCTGAAGTGATTCCAGAAACTCCTCCATTTATGACCTCTAAAGTTCCTGCTCTGCCCCCTCCTGAAGATGTCGCTGAAAGACCTCCACCTAAACCAACTGTGCCTCCATCCAAATCGATTGGAAGTATTCAACAGCACTGTCGTCAAGAAGGAACAATAAAGGGGAATATCGTGACTACTGATTTGATCCCTTTCTCATCTAAAATGGAAGGTATCTAACAAGCCCCTCTCCCTAAAATAGCAATGGACACAAGCATTCCAATGAAACAAAACCTACCTCTCGTTGAAGCAGTGGATGCTCTACTTCAGCAACATATTCATACTGCTTTGCCCCCTCCAATGACGGCTACTCCAGATGGAGTGATGATCCCTGGACCTGTCATGCACAAAGGAAATCGAGATAAAACTATAGCAGCTGTGACTACCAAGAAATTGAAACATTCTAGACTAGCTACCAAAACAGGGATAGCCAAGAAACTCGAGAGGTACAACCCTTACGATTTGTGTTCTTATAGCTCTGAGTGTTTTGAAGACAACCAACTACTTGATACCCCTGTCTTAATGGCTGAAGAAGTTGGCAACTGGGCTGAGGTGGCTTGCCCGAAAAAGCCACCGGTGGCAAAATGAAACTCTTCTGCTGGAACTGTCAGGGACTTGGCTCTCCCCTGACGGTTCAAGCCCTAAAGGCCCTAGTGGCCAAAGAGCAGCCTGATGTGATTTTTTTGATGGAAACAAAGAATAGAGAGCTAGTTCTTTCAAGAATTCAGAGACGATTTTAGTTTCCTAACTCTCATATAATCAATCCAGTGGGCATAGCTGGAGGTTTGGCCATGTTTTGGCATTCTAATATATCTCTATGGGTGAATCTAACTACTCAGGACTTTATCGATACCATATGTACAGAGACAGGGAGAGGAATACCTATGCGATTGACCTGTTTACACGCACCAGCAACTCTTCAACTGCGCCAACCCTTATGGACAGCCCTTCGACGAATCGCCTCCACCAACTCTTTACCTTGGGTTTGCGCAGGGGACTTCAATGAAATAACCTATCACTGGGAGAAAGTAGGTAAACGATCACCTGATTTTTCTCGTATGTAGTCCTTTAGAGAAGTTCTACATGATTGCGCACTAATGGACATAGAAAGCAAGGGATGTGCTTTTACCTAGATGAACAACCGAGAGGAGGATGACTTAGTTAAAGAAAGATTGGACAAGGTTCTTTGCAACTGGAATTGGAGGATCACTTTCCCAGAGGCTGAAGTGTTCGCTTTACCAGCAGTGGGTTCAGACCACAGCCCTCTGTTGCTTACTACTGATGCAAAAATGTGTAGCAAAGGGAAGACCTTCAAATTCGAAGCTTATTGGTTGCAAGATCATGCTTGCCAAGATGTCATAGAAAAGGCTTGGTCTTCAGCCAGAGCAAAAGGCTACAACCTGCCATACAAATTAAAACAGGTCAGTTGGGCTCTCTTGAAGTCGAGTAGAGTCACTTTCTCTCAAGCAAATGAACAGATAGCAACTTTACAGCAGCAACTACAATCTTTAACAAATCAGACACATAGCCTCTATGACAAATAGCTTGTCAATACGTTGAAAGATAAGCTACACAATGCTTGGCAGTAGGAGGAACATTACTAGGCTATGCGCTCTAGGATAAATTGGCTTCGGTGGGGTGATAAAAATACTAAGTTCTTTCATGCCACTACTAACCAGCGCAGAAACAAAAACAAAATCAGGATGCTGCTAGATGACAATCAAAGATGGGTTAGAGATGATCGCCTTCTAAAGGAAATGACGATGGAATTCTTTTCCAAACTCTACAAAACATAGGGCTATCGCGACTATGGGCCGATTATTGACAAATGTGAGTGTGTTGTTACAAATGCTATGAATGCTAAACTAACTTCAGCAGTTACCCGAGAGGAAGTTCAAATAGCCACTTTCCAGCAGGGGAAAACTCAAGCTCTAGGTCTTGATGGATTCAACGGTCTTTTTTATCAAAATCACTGGGACATCTTATAAGACGAAGTTTATTTATCGATGCAGCAATTTTTTCAATCCGGATTGATGCCCTCGGAACCAAACCGAACCGTTATCACACTCATACCAAAAGTCCCTAACCTGGAATGTCTAGACCAGTACCGACCCATTAGTCTTTGTAATTACTCCTACAAAATAATTTCCAATGTGCTCACCAACCGACTGAAACCTTTCCTTCCTGACTTGATATCTATAGAACAAAGTGCATTTGTGAGCGGTCGTCAAATCTAGGACAATATTTTAATTGTGTAGGAGGTACTTCATCAGCTAAACACAAGAACTAGAAAGCGAAAATTTCAAGGTGTTGTCAAGATGGACATGAAAAAGGCGTATGACCGTGTTGAGTGGGATTTCCTCAGAGATTATCTACTCATGTTAGGATTTTATTCTACTCGGGTACAGTGGGCAATGTAGTGCATCACTACGGTCTCCATAAGTGTCAAGTTTAATGGGGAACAATTGAATTACTTCCACCCAACTCGAGGCATTCGACAGGGAGACCCTCCATCACCCTATATTTTTATCCTGATGGCGAATGTCCTGACAACACTCATCCATCAAGCTCTCCATATGGGAAACCTTAAGGGTATCCAGTTGAACAGGTGGTGTCCAACTTTGACTCATTTATTTTTTGCCGATGACGCTATATTTTTCCTAGATGGGTCAGTATAGGAAAGCCAAGAACTAGCCAACATTCTAAACCAGTATTGTCTAGCTATGGGACAGGCAATCAATCGGAACAAGTCGGGCATCTTCTTCAGTAAAGATTGCCCTGACAGACTTAAGGACAGCTTAGCACAGGAAATCAGAATCCCGGTGTTAGCAAAAACGGGGAAATACCTTGGTATCCCGTTGGACTGGGGAAGATCCAAACGAGACATGTTTGCTTGGATACTAGGGAAAGTCAATGCAAAACTTGACGGATGGAAATAAAGTCTCATTTCTAAAGGTGGTAAGGAGATTCTTATAAAAAGTATTGTACAGGCAATCCCACAATACGCTATGTCAATTTTCAAAATCCCTGTTTCGCTTTGTAAGTCCATTGAAAAAAAGATTGCACTGTTCTGGTGGCAAAATGACAGCCAAAAGTCAGGAATACACTAGAAGAACTGGGAAGCACTGAAGAACGGGAAGGAAATGGGAGGACTCGGGTTTCGAGACCTCATTGCTTTCAATAAAGCTATGTTAGGCAAACAAGCCTAGCGACTAATACAGCAACCTACTTCTTTGTAGAGCAAGCTCTTTAAAGGTTTTATTTCCATTCACAGGATTTCTTAAATGCCTCCAAAGGTACTCGACCTTCCTAGGGTTGGCAGAGCATACTAGTTGGACGGGATTCCATTTTATCAAAAATTCAATGGTCGGTCGGAGACGGAACTAGCATAAAAATTTGTGAGGATCGATGGCTTCCTAGAGGTAAAATAGGCGGAATAGTTGCTGCAAAAGAACCTGAAAGAGTTGCTGAACTGATTGATACAGAAACCAACCTATGGAATGTGACTTTACTACATCATCTCTTTGATGCTGAGACTATAGCAGAAATCCTCAAGATCCCCATCAGACCTCATTATGTGGCAGATCAGATCATTTGGCCGTGTACAGTTCGAGGTGAGTTTACTGTGAAAAGTGCTTATCGTGCTATTCGACTGGCAGCATCTACTACTAATTTAAACAGAGCGTCTTCTTCATATCAACCTCCAAAGCACCTCTGGAAAAACATATGGAAACGCAAAATCACTACTACAATTAGACTTTTCCTTTGGTCTTTATGCCAGAATGCTTTGCCTACTAAGGACAACCTATTCCGCAGAAAAATTAGTGTTGATCCTATATGTTCTCTATGCTCAGCTCAGCAACCATAAACTTTGGAACACTTATTTTTATTATGTCCATGGACCTCACAAGTTTGGTCTCACCCCCAGATCAGCATTCCTATATTACCCTCAGATATTCATCGCATAGAGGTTTGGATTGCCAACCTATTTGAACAGAGGAACATCTTACCTGGTATGGAGCTTCTCGCCACACTATTATGGCAAATCTGGAAATCGCGCAACAGATCCATCTTCTGCCAGCAAAGTCCAGATCCCTCATATGTTGTTGCTGTCACACTTGCCCAAGCTCACAAGGCTCAAATTGTCTCTGTCCCTGTCCATGGAGCCGGACCAGCTCGAAGAAATCCAAATCCAGGCACATCGTGGAGGCCCCCGATCCAGGAGTCTTAAAGATCAATATAGACGGGGCTTTTCAGCTAGGAAGCACCACAGGATCAATCGCCTACCTCTGTCGCGATCATAACGGTACATTGATCGAAGGATTCACAAATATCGTACCTGCTTCATCGGCGTTGCAGGTGGAGATCCAGGCACTGAGTGTAACCCTACATCACTTGATGAACACCAACAAGACTACGGATCCTCTTATAATCGAGTCGGACTGTCTCGTGATGGTTGAAGCGGTGCAAGATTTTCAAGCGTCGCCATGGGAGGTCAGACCGCTGATCGCCGAGGCTGCTGCTATGCTCCCCTGTTTCCATCATTTGCTTGTTAGGTTTTGCAGAATAGAAGCAAACTTTGCTGCAGATTGGGCTGCAAAGGCCCATAGCAATGGCTCCTTGCCTTCAACTTGGGCTGTTTTACCCCTCACTCCCTTGTTAGACCTTCTTGCTTTCGACGCTATTGAAGCGGGATGTACTTTTCGTTTCAACTAATGCAAAGTTTATTTTCGACAAAAAAAAAAAAAAAAAAAACGGGGACAGAACTGATGACGCACGTTCTTCAGGCAATCTACCCTATAAGATGACCTTATTATTTTTTCAAAATTTTATATGTAGCACCTAGATGTACTGAGCAAATTTCATGAGGATGCATCTTCTAATTTGCAATGTATGATTTTCTAAAAATCGTGGAACTGGCAAAGGTCAGTCAGAAATGCCAGATTCCAGACACAAGCACGGATGATTTAATGCAAATTGACCTATCCAGATAATTTCCAAAAATTTTGGAAAATTATATGTTGTAGAGATGCATGTTTTGAGCAACTTTCATGAGGAATTGACTTAAAATTCGAAGCATAAAAATCAGCAAAAAATCAATAAGCAGTAGAGGTAGTCTAAAACACATCACAAACCGGAACATATCAGATTTCCAAAAACAATACATTGACTTTCAAAGTAGTTTTTAGGTAGTAAACGGTATCGGATCGAGATGTTCTATAGCTCATTGGAAAGGTCTTCAAGGGCATCGAACACAAAAAACCATAATCACAAACTCATATCATAGCATTTCTCATATCTGTCACACAGGCATCCGATTTCTGCATAATAGGTACAATCAAACAATCAAGCACATTTGATGCAATCAAGCTCAATCAAGGCTAACCTCGGCCATTCTAACATCCTAACACATCGTTATTTGCATAAATAAGGATCCTAAAGTGATCTCTAGCCCTGAACACCTATTGTGTCCTTGCTTCATCGAGCTCAAGGGGTTGGATATTACCTTTGTGCGATTTATCGTGAATCAAGCTCAATCGAGCGTGCGCCAAGCCTCCACAATGCCTTGCAGACGTTGAGGATCATCGGTGGCATACCAAGGATGTCGAAAAGGGATGGATCGTCGCTGGTTGGTTCCGATCAGCCACCACTTTGAGGATCAAATGCCAGTTTGACACCGGCAAAGTAGATTGGCCATCGTGACACCATTAGTGGCTCTTTGAAGGAGCTCCAGTCACCTATGGGTCGGGGAAAGGCTGAGGATAGCTGCTGAAGCGATTTGACCACCAAGAAAATGCTGCGGATCACCGATCGAACCAAGAGAAGCCACCGGATGAACCATCGGCATGAGGGGCGTATTCAAGCTTGCTGAGGAGTAAGCTAATGGCGGTCTGATCGGGCAACTAGCAAGGGGAATGCCGACCGCCAGCGGCTCGAGGAAGGAGAGGGGGAGGTTAGAGATGGTTAGACTTTGCCGGAAAGTCGCCACGGGTGGTTGGTGGCGGCGACTGGTGGAGACGGTGAGGAGCGCGCACGGGAAGGGAAGGAAAAGGAGAGTTGGTAGAGAGAGAAAGAGATTTTGAGAGAGAATGTAAAGATATAGATCTGTATTTTTGCACAAATGAGGCACTGTCCTTGAAATTTTGGAGGGAAAATTGTATATATACCACCCTTCAAGATCAAATCCTAACCGTTGGTTCGATCTAACAGTTGAGGATAGATCTAAAAGCCTAATTAACTTGCTAAGTCATTAAGTAAGTTTGAAAATTAGACATGTGACTATTTAGATGGTGGCGATGCGTCGAAATCGACTATCCGAATTGATTTTGGGATTAAAGCCTATTAAGTCATTTTTCGTAATTTCCCAAAATCCAGGGTTTTTTTTTTTTTTTTTTTTTTTGCAAAAATTGGAAAATTGAAGGGCATGGGGATGTTGTTTACGTGGTGGGCCACTTCAAGTGGTCACCGGCCAACAAGAACCAGCCAGAGGAGAGTCGACTTGGTCTCCTCCCTCGGCGACCAGTCCAAAGTGGTTTGATTGGTTTGGCTGCCCATTGGATGGTTTGGTCCTTCCTACTCTAAATCTTATGCAATTTAGGACTAAATTGAAAGTAAATCTGACCTAATCTGAGGAAAAACACTCTAATTCAAAGAGAAATGGTCCAATTTTAAAGAAATTAGGCCAATTAAGCTATGTAAATGCAATCCAGTAATTTTCTATTGGCCTAATTACCTAATTAACATGGAAAATATTGGACCCATGCCACGGGTACATGAAGTTGGACTTTCTAGGCTAAATTGGACAATTTTGTGCAATTTCTTGCCCAAAAATGTAAATTAATTGAAATTGAATTCAATTAGATTGCAAGGCACCTATGAATTAATCGCCCATATCTAGGGTGACCTACTACATTTAAATTGACCTTGAATTGATGGCGTGACTTTTATGCTAAAATTGAATCGCAAGGTCTAATAGTGAAATTGAACCTCAAATCTCGAAATTAAATCTTAGTTTCAAATGAGTTAACTTACATTTCATCAATTAGAGTTCATTAGCTTAGTTTTCTCATGTTCAAGTAAGATAAATTTCTCAAATTTAGATGTTCCCGAGTGAAATTCCCAAAATTGACCACATATTTGAACTTGTCCCACGAAAATGAGTGGAATAGAAATATCTGCTCACAAATCATGTAGAATCGATCCGGACCCTTTGATTAGGGCTAAAAATGTGAGTTCATATTTTGGCATGCCCAATTTCAAAATTGATTGAACAAGTGAATAGATAATGACCTCTAGATCAATTGTCACAAAAGGAACTAAGCTTAATTATGACTAGAATGAAAGTAATTTTATTTTTGGTAAATTTTAAAATAAAAAATAAAAAAATTGTGAATATAAGATTCTTAATTGAATTTTGCAAAAAAATCTTAGGCTAATGTCAAACTAGGACTAAAAGGGATCTTTTGTGTGAAAAGTCAATTTTTGATCCAAGAGTCAACTTAAATGTCAATCGTTTGGGTTTTCGATGAAAACAGCTAGGAAATTTCTTGAAGAATGATAGGCCAAAGACAAAGAAATAGGAATTGGCAATTTTTGTTCGAGAAACATGCTCTGTCACGATTGAAAACCCTAATCTTGAGTTTTCTATTTTTTTGACACATCAACTAAAAATCAATTGTCAACATTAGTGTCATGGGTTTTATAAACTCTTGGGCTCTTCTATGTGTTTGAGTGGGTTTTAACTAATAAGTTTACTTACGCCTCTATCCTTTCTTGTATTCACTTTACTTATGCAAAAAAACAAAACTAAGATTGTAATGAGTTCAAATCGACAAGATTTTTAAGCTATTATCAATGTCTTTTCTTTTAAAATAAAAATTACACATAGTACAATCCTATCAATAATAATATTTGATTTGACTTCAGAAATATAACTAGAAGATGCACTGAACTCTTTGTGGCACCTCATATTGCAGACAGGCTCTCTTTCGGTAGTTTGGTCAACATGCTATCTTTCGAAGAACAATAGCGTTTGGGCTGCTAACAGTAAGCAAGACACTACTTATACTTAGGAGACAAATAGAAGTGTCAAAATGGGTCATTGACCCATTTATGTTTAAATGGGTCGTTAATGGGTCAAGCCTTATTTCTTAAAGCACCCATAATGGGTTTTAAAAATAAAGAGACTGAGATATATGGGTCTTAAATAGGTCAGCTTTCTGACCCATTTAAGACTCATTTATCAACCCATTAAAAATGAACCCATTTATTTTTACTCAAAACCTCACAATCTCTCTTCTTTCTTTAACTTTACAAAAATATATATTTTTTTTAATAAAAACCAAAATTTTTTTATTTTAATTTTCTTTTATTTTTTTCTTTTTTCTTTCCTTTTTTTTTTTTTTCTTCTTCCTCCGGTTGCCGGCATAGCAATGGCCGACGACCGGCCGGCGAGCCTCGAGCTCGTTGACATCGAGTGAGCTCGAGCTCGCCGGCGTCGGGTGAGAATCAAGCCTCGCCTCATCCGGCGAGGGGCGAGCTCGAGTTCGCCCAACGCCGATGAAAGCTCGCTTGATGCCGGCCAGCCTCGAGCTCGCCGGATCTGGTGAGGTAGAGGCCTCGCTGACGTTCGGTGAGGAGCGAGCTCAAGCTTGCCCGACGCCGGCGAGCCTTGAGCTCGCCAAATCTGGGGAGGCGGAGGCCTCACCAACATTCGGCGAGACTCAAGCTCGTTGGCGTCGGGCGAGCTCGAGCTCGCCGGAAGAAGAAGAACAAAAAAAAAAAAGAAAAAGAAAAAGAAAATATAAAAATTATATTTAAAAAATAAAAATAAAAATAACTAAAATTTTAATTTAAAAAATAATAATTCAAATTTGATTTTTTAAAATAATTATTTTAAAAATTATAAAAATTGTCCATTAAATTTGTGTTGTATAAAACTAC
Organism: Eucalyptus curtisii; assembly: GCA_017140595.1. Lineage (NCBI taxonomy): Eukaryota > Viridiplantae > Streptophyta > Magnoliopsida > Myrtales > Myrtaceae > Eucalyptus > Eucalyptus curtisii. The sequence goes on from CM029496.1 coordinate 21,656,102, forward strand.
TTTACCAATACCCTTTTTTTAAATAAATATATATAATAATTTTTTGAAAAAATAATAAAAAATTGAAAAATTATTGAATGGATTTGTATTGCTTGGAAGTTTTTTAGTATTATAATCTTTAAAAAAAACATAAGAATAATTTTTCTTAAATTTGGTTAAATATGAAAATATTTTATTAATATGGGTCGGATCGGGTATGGGTCGAGTCAAGTATGGGTTGAAAAATTTACCTTAGGCATAAATGGGTTAATGGGTCCATTTGGATCGACCCATTAATGACCCGACCCGACCCACTTTTTTGACACTTCTAGAGACAAATAATGAAGTTGAGAGGCTTATTGAAACCATATGTGAAATATATTCCAATGGTGAATCATTGGAACCCTCTTGAGGCTCATATAGACAAGTTTCCAATAAAAGTAGTATATGAATTCTCTTGGGAAGATCAGAGTACGTATTCGGCATCCAAGCTACATTGGCAGACATACTCAGATGTGGAAGACAACGTTTTAATCTTTGGATCTGGTGATGGAATATGCAAAACCTAATTAGATCTAAAGGGCCAAACTTGTCTTGGCATAGATTGATGTGGTTTCACCTTAATCTCTCAAAGTTTGGCTTTATTTTATGGCGCCTCCATGAAAGAATGATGACATGGTGTATTCTGGATGACAAGAGTACTATGCAATTGAGAATGCAAGCGGAGGAGCCATTTATGTTTTGATTGTCATATCTTCGAGGAAGTGTGGACAAGGATTAGATGTGAGAGAAGATAGAATAAGATAAGAAATGCAAGGGGATTAGATATTTCCAATATGTTGTTTGGTAAGTCATTGGTTCTAACCTCAACCAGGATTATATAAGTTATACTTAAATAAGCAATTTATAATAATAATAATAATAATAATAATAATAATAATAATAATATTATTATTATTATTATTATTATTATTATTATTATTATTATTATTATTATTATTATTATTATTATTATTATGATGATGATGATGATGATGATGATCATGATGATGATGATAAAGAAAACTCCATTCTAATGTGCACATAGAATGACTGCTCGTGGTGGTCCCTGAACATGGCAATCCACCCTATAGGTTAGTTCCCTGTATCGAGATGGTTGTGGCCAACCACTACTATATAGAATAAGTTTGACCTGTGAACGGGGCCAACAAATGGTAGTCACCTATGAAGCACCGACACTCTCCAAGAGCTTTCATGTCATGTCGGATACTTCGACACGTGTCCGACACTCTCCGACACTCGAGTCGGAATTCTGATATACGAGTTTCCGACATATGATTCTAATATCGATGTCAATTTTAAAAATTCAATAAATAAGAGGTCTAAATATATATATATATATGTGAAAAAATAAAACACAGTAATAAAAATAATAAATGAAGAATGAAGAAAAAGCTAGTTTTCTCTTCTCTTTTGATTCCTAGTCCCCGTTATACGCAATTCACCCCTTAAGTTTTTTTTTCTCCTCATCCAACATATCTAACATGCAAGTCCATAATATGAATTGCTTGTTTTTTCTCCAAGTTCTATGAATTATTAAAATAAAGTTGAATTTGTCAAATTGAAATAATGAATGATATTAGTAAATGGAGGATTAATGTTTTTTATGTATATTCATTCTAGGCTTTTTTAATTATTTGTTTATTTATGAATTTGATTCAAATTAATTTGATTGAAATAATCATAAAAATGATAATTTATTATGTATATATAAAAATATATATTTAATATATAACGTGTCCCAAAGTGTCGGAATTCTTTGTTTTTTGAGAAACGACCTGTCGGCATGTTGTGTTGTGCCGTGTCGCGTGTCGCGTGTCAGTGTCGGTGCTACTTAGGTGGTCATCATAGCCGCAGGGGGACCCTTGTTAGGTGGTTGCTATAAAATAAGGGGTTGAAAAGTCAAAGGTAGAGGAAAAGGTGGAAGCTTCAGCAAAGAGAGAGAGAGAGAGGAATTGAGAGTTTTTGAGAGAGAGGAAAAAGAAGAGAAAGAGAGAGAAAGAAAAGAAAGAAAGAAAGAAAGGAAAAAAGAAAAAGAAAAAGTAGGATATAAAAGGGAGAGAAAGAAAGAAGGAGAGAGAGAGAGAGGGACGCCAAAGAGCTCGCACAAAGAAAGAAAAAGAAAGAGGGAAAGAAGAAGAAGAAGAAGAAGAAGAAGAAGAAGAAGGGAAGAGAAGAAAATGGGCTTCGCACGTTCTTGCTATGGGAGCCTTGCCAAGCCACCTCAACTTTGTAACGCAATGCCCAGTAAGTGCTCATGCTCCTTGTTCGTTCAATTGAAGTAGTTTCGAGCTTAAGGACTGAAATTCGAAATTTTGGGAAAATCGAATGGCAAAATCCGATTTTTGAGTCATTGAGCTGTGTATTTTTGTAAAAATGATAGTTTAAGATGTTGTGGAGTTGTAGGATTTTACGGATCGTGATTTGAGCTTACGGTTTGCCCGAAACAAAATTTTGAAGTTTATCGTGTGTGATGAACAGTGCTCGACCAGGACTTCAGGGCCATAATTTGTTGGTTTTTGGCTTGATTTTGGATCGAATAAATTGGGTTCTTGTAGTATATTAGAAGGTTTTTTTATTGACTATAAGTACACGGGGTTCGATGGAGAAAGTTATGACGTTATCAAGTTTCACGCTCAAGTTCCACGTTGCGGACGGCTTAAATAATCACTTTGGATATGCGGTTATTAGCGCGTAGGTGTCATTTTATCAATGAATAAGCATAATTTAGTCGAGTTGTTAGTTGGAGAGTACCATATTACTTGATTTTAATATCATTTTTTGATTTATTGATAGGAATACAAGTGCGTTTGCTCGAGTCACCACATAGGTTGATTTTCGGCTTTTCCAGGTGAGTGGTGTTATCTCTTCTAAGAATTTATAAACTCATGTTTTCAAAATTATAAAGATTTGACATTTTATGAGTTATGAATAAGCATGTTTGTTGCATAAAATTTAATGGGGCATTTACTACATTTTGATATTTATAAATAGTGTGAGGACTTTTTGGCAGGAAGATATATTCTGTTTGGGAAACGAAGTTGAGAAATATTATATATTTTGGGTTTGCGAAACCTTTTTACAAAAAGCTTTTTGAGCATGGGTTCTAGAATATTATGTATATCGATTTGTGAAATGTCTTATGATATGCATTTGATTTGATTTGATTTATAAAATCGATTTATGAGAAGAGTCTTGAAATTATTTGAGAATGTTTTATGAAAAGTATTTTTAGCGAATAACTTGAATTGCGGAATCTTTTGGTGATATATGAAATGATTTATGGATTTGGTTTTGTGGATTGTGAATGGTATTATTTTGGATTGGTATTGATGCTCAATATTGCTATAAGTCTAGTGAGGGGCTTGTGGGCATGCATATACTATTCTAAGATATCTTTGTGGGCCGAGCCACTGGCTAATAATAGGTGGAGATCTTGCCAATGGGGAAATCTTGGTCGCCTTGTCACTAGGCATTGTATCGTGACTATGATTTAATATTGAACAACGGATTGGTCAATGGAGTTTATCATTGACGTGTGATATGAGTTTGGTCAATGGAGTGGACCATTGATATGGGATTTGAGTTTAGTCATTGGACTGGACAATCGACATGTGGTTTCATATGAGATTGATCAATTGAATATACCATTGATACGTGGCATGAGATTAGCCAATGGAATGGACCATTAGCGTGTGACTTAATGAGATTGATCGATGAATTGAATCATTGACATTTGTTTTGATGTTATTGTGAAATGAATGTTTCTTGTATATATGTAGCTATTCTTAAGTATACCTAACTTATTCTCTTATTATTTGTTTGTTATATTATGGATTTGGGTTAATATAGTTGTGGTTTGGTTTTGTAAATATGCATAGTGGGTGCTCGATTCGCTTAGAAGAGATATACTACTCACTGAGCTGTGATTGCTAACCCCTCTATTTGTCAATCATTTTCAGGTTCCTCGGCTAATGATAAGTAATATGAGAGTGATATAGACGAGGGGACTTTTAGGAGTTGGATTTTGGGAGCTTTGAGGCTGAGTCCTTCTGGTGGAAGGACGGTCGTATCATACTCCATTCATGATGATTTTGGGGTGTGACAGTTGCCAAAGCAAGGTGAGAATAGAGGTGGTCCATAGTGGCTAGATATGGTCAACTTGCACAATCAAGAGAGGAAAATGGTCATATGACCACCAACTACATAAGATTTGCAACCACTCTGTGGTGGTCACCTGAGGTAAGCAGCCATGGAGTGGTGGTTGACAACTATTCATAGAGGTGCCATGTGGCTAGTGGCTACTAGTTCCCACTCTAGAATGTGGAATCGGACTGGACTAGACCGTCAAGTTTCAGTATTAACTCAAAAACGGGCTCACTAGGAAAATCCGACAAGAGAGGGCTTAGTAAAAAAGAATGTGGGTAGGTCTTCATGGTTTCGAAAGATCTCTGACGGTAGCAGAGGTTTGGTTTCTTATATGGCTTGATCACGAAGATTTGAAAAGGCAGTTATGCAAATATCATGTTGGGGCATCAACGGAATGGGGGTACACTCACTTTGGAATTCTGACAAATTTTTGTTGTCACGCCCCGACCCTCGGGTGCATGCCCATCTCTCTCTGGTCGATAAAATTGGTGACTCCCAGGACTAGTCGCCGACCCTTTTTATTTTATTGCACATGGGGAAGCGAATAATAAATCCCCTGACATCAATAGCTCGGGATAGAAAAGCAGGACAACAGATTTATAAACAAAACACACCTTCATATATATATTGAGTATGTACAAAGTCTATGGCCAAAAAACTACAAAAGACTAACTCTTCGAAAAGAAGCAGTCATAACTGACCTACACTTCAGATCACATTCTCTTTGCTCTAGGTCCTCCACTCGACGATCCTGAAAATTGTGCCCACGACGGGGTGAGATATAAATCTCAGCGAGTTCACGCTCTAAACCATGATTAGGAGGGAAATATGCCAATAAGCGTCCTAATCACACAATCACACAATTAAGAAGACTTACCTCGTCTCAGATCCTCCTTGCAGGTCAGTACAATATATATCACAGACAGCCATACAAATATGAGCAACAATTAAGCTCCAACAACTGGAACGCCACACTTAATTAATCATGCGTTCCTAGTTTTTTTCTCGGCATATAGTACGGTCTACTTTCTGTTTAGCGGTCCTCTGGCATTACCAGGCATCATCTCACACCATTGAGCATGGCAATGTCTTTCCTAGACGGCTTTCCTAAAGGAGCATAGGTCCAGAATCTACTGCGACCGGCATCCTGTTGTCTAGAGGCGTCCCATATAGGGGCACTGTACAGCCTAGGACGGTTTCTTTTAACCAACACACGATCACGCAATTATGGTCTAGGGCACCGTGCCTTGCACTCAGATGCTTCAATTAAAATGGTGAACCTGACATTTTTCTTCTTATTAGAAATACATAGTGAAATAGGCGTGTGTGGGTACATGGTCAATTCGACCTAGAAAATGTGATATCATTCCTTTTTAAACTATTTTATATAGTACTTAAAACTATTTTCGGTGTCAAAATCCGACACCCAAGATTTTCTGAATAAATATTGGAAATTCACAATTTTTTGACTTAAATACTAAAAATCCAATTAGCACTCAATTTGCATAATTTAACACTCAATTGCAGAAATTAACCACACCATTGCAATCAGCACAAAATTCCAATCACCGGCTATCCCGGCCTAATTTCCGGAAAATAATTAATAATTAATTAATTTCTAAAATTAATTAAATAATTCAATTTAAATTCTAAAAATACCAACCTAGGCCAAAAATCACTAAATTAAATACCGATACGGGCTCGAAAAATTCTTGAGCCCTTCTAGATAAATAGCACAATTTATCTATACCTATCTTAATCTAATCTAACCACCTAACATGCATAATTGACTAATTAAATTTCTAATTTAATCTAACTAACCATCCAATTTCTAATTAAATTAAACTAAACACCCCTTAGACATCATTAGCCTACTAAGAAGAGTTTAGTGCATAAACTCACCGGTGCAAAGAGAAAACCGGTTCACCGTGACGGCGGGGCGACAGCGTCGAAACTTGAATTGCGGCGGCATTCACGGGCTTGGACCGGGCCTAAAGTTGGCCTAACAAATCTCAGCCCAAGCTAAGATTTGTTTTGGATTTGGGCTGGACTTCAAGTGGACTGCGGGCTGGACTGCTGCAAATTTTCGTGGGCTTCAAATGGCCCAACTGCTGGGCCAAGCAACAAAAGAAACTGCTGGGCTGAGCTGCTGTTTCAATGGATCACGTGGGCTGAAGAAAACGCTTCGCTGGGCTTGATGTTGGGCTGAAGACAAGCTGATTTCGCTGGACTGAGCTGCGATTGCTGAAGATGGGCCGAGCAAGAAAGAAAAGAAACTGTTGGGCCGAGCTTCGCTGGCGCACAAAAGGAAAGCAAGCTGCTGGCGTTGGACCAAGTGGCAGCTTGCAGGAGTGAAGACCGAAGGGAACGACAGCTTGGTGGAATTTCCCGCGGACGAAGATGCAGGCTTCCTCGGTTGAATCGGTGGCAGCGAGCTAGGCCAACTGAAACAACAATTGAGAAGCTGGCGTCAACGGAAGCTTACTAGGGTCTTCGATGGTTGACCGGGGAAGTAGAATCGCGAACAGCTAGAGGAAATTTTGGTGACAGACGGTTGTCCACCGCTAGGTCTTGGTGCGAGAAGAAGAACGTGGGATGATGGTGCGGTGATTGGGTGAGGCAGCAGCTTCGGCTGATTTGCTGAACGACAACGGAACTTGGAGGAGATGGAGAGGACTTCGACGGTGGTGGTTGACTAGGAATTTAAATGGAAGCTGGCTGTTCGTTGAAGGACATGTGGGTGCTAGACTCCTTTGACTGAAATAAAGGAAAGCAAAAACAGCACGTCCAAGGAAGAGCTCGAGCAGAGGAACACTTGAGAGGAGGAAGAGATAGAGACGAAGAAAGCGAGAGACAACGATGGGTGGGGCAGCTGGTCGCTCGAGCTGGGAAGGCCACGGATGGGGCAACAAGTCAACATATGATATCCATCCACTTAAATGCATTGTCTCCTCCTCCTTGGCAAGAGGTTAAAAGGCCACGTAGGGGAACCCCTAAGGGAGGGGCCCTACGTAATCGGAGTGGTTGGCCTAACCAACCCCTCGGCCCCTCTTTGGGGTTCCCCGGCGAGGTTAAACTTCCGGGGTAGAGGCAGCTTCCAACAAATAAATTCATAATAATTACTTTTTTGATGCAAATAATGCACCCCTTTTCTTAGCTCCGAATTTCACACTTTGATCTTCAATTTCTTCAACAAACTTCCCAATCGGTATCCAAATTTGATGTAGAAAAAGCCCACAAAATTTCTACAATTCACTTTCGCCAAGTAGCTCGGTTTGCAAGTCGAAAATTCCTTCAATTCGGCCGATCCGAATTTCCATTCATTTTCCGAAACATCCGAATCAATTTTCCGTAAAAATCTCAGAATCTCCGAAAATTCTTCGGAGGATGAGTCGACGTTCTTAAAATAGATCGTGACTTGATAGAACTTTCAATTTCTGAAATTGGGTTCAAATTCGCGGTTAATTTCAATCCGACGCGATTTTAGCGTGACCTAGTCTACCGAGTAATTTTTAGTGCAATTGACCCGTGATCGATTTATCTCGAGTCACAATGTACATCTTCGACACATTGGCGGCTCTCGGTTATCGTGAAAATTTCAAGATTTCAAATACGCACACCGGGTACAGAAATGACAGAAAAATCAGTTTAGTGCCGTTCGACGAGAATTTTGCAATTAGGTGGAATCACCCATGCACTAATCAAATATCTCCATCGAATTGACCTATTTCCGGTCTCTGATCAATTTTTGACAGTGCCGTAATGACCCTTGAAGATCGACACGGTCGAGTAGTCGATTCCTAGTCGAATTCTCAAGTCTATTGCGTTAAAATCCCTTAATGTATTCCCCAGATTGTCCAGTTATCTCGTGAGTGATCAGCTCAAAGAATAGCACTATCGGCGCGTCGATGAAATGCTCAATTTATTTAATCGAAAAAAAAATTCTGAAAATTCAGGCTGTCACATTTGTGCAATTCAGTTTTCATAGCTTTGCTTTTGTCAATTCATGGTTCTAGAAGACAGGACAATCACTTCATTGGAAATGGACAAAGAGGTTTTCTCTGTTTTTGGACTCTATTGATTTCTGTGACCCTATAGAAAGAAAGAGATAATAAGAGAATGTGCTTGCTTCTCAGATGATAAGGAAAGAACATCACGATGTTCCTTCGCACGAGGGAGCTTTATAAATAATAATAGGGGACATCCTAGTTGGCCTCTCTTCGTTAGTGATGTAGCTGTACGTGAAGGAAATTGAAGGCAGCTCCTTATTATGCCAAGGTTGACAGGTTTTCTTCATTAAATGGCACAACATTTTGGCAAAAGAGAAAAGAAGTGCAATGACGATGGGACTTATATATATGGAGCTCTTGGAATTGAGAAACGTAGAGCTTTCCTGAAGAAAAACGTAGAAGCTCTCGGCAAAAGGAAATTTTCTTTGTAATTATATCCTATAGTGATTTAGTTAGTAAAATTATTTTGATTAGGGTTTGTGTAATTCATCGAGTGAGACTTTACTAGAAATTGTGAGGGGCTAAATACTAAGTGAGTTACTGAGGGAAAGTGGGAGTTGAGAAATATCGAGAGAGTATTTGATTATTCAAATAATTGTAATATCCATTATATCGTTTGTTTCTATAGTGAAATTATGTGCTGCCTTTTTTGTGATCATAAATAGCGGCATTCAAACTGAACTACTTAAATCTAGTATCCAATTTATTTCCTTCCTTCTATCTATTATTTAATTCTCTTGTCCCACCATTTTTCACGATAATAATAATGCACATGGCAGTCAATCCACATTTCACTTACACATCACTGTATTGCGTAATTGTCTTCTACAAAGCATGTGGAAATCCGTAGCAAAGTTGGCTTGGCAGTTAGTTGATTCTAGCACCAAACCTCGACTATACTAAATTGCAATCACCAATCAATTATACGGTACAACAAGAAATGTATGAAATTACAGTCTCCAGTATGCAATTGCCAGGTATATCCCGAACATACAGTGTTATCTCAGCCATTAAGAGCAAGGTCTTCCGATTGTTTTCTGCAATCGAGTAGAAGGTAAACATTGTCTAGAAATGCCAATTCAGGTGCCACCCATTAATAAGTTTAAATGCATTTGATATTCACTAAGGCACACCATCAACATGAGATTTGCTGTCAAATGCTACCATCGGAGAATGCTTATCAAGTGCTTTAGCCATCTCGAGCCACTGTTACGTCAACAGCCTGGGAAGAGAGAGAAAAAGATAAATAAAAATGACGAGAAGACTACTTGCTGGTATGTCGACCTGACATCTTATCATTAGATTATGGAATGAAGACAACAGAAGCTACATTGTACGTAATATAGTCCTTAGATGGTTTTGCATATCACTTTTGCCTGACTGTGGCATGTTGAGAAAACTCCTATTAGGTTTTGAAGTTGACAAAACTTTCCTACTCTTATCCTAAAGAATACTAAACTTCTATGCTATATCGTGGAATATTGTCAAAGTCTATTTTACTCCAGAAGTCTTTCCCACTCTGACGAGATTCAGACTGAACTCAAGTCAAGAATGTAGATATAATTAGACTCAGGATTATTAATCTTTCAACAAGGATTCAGTACGTACAAGATTTATCCTTAATATTTGACTTTTTGACGAAGAATCTCACTTACCTTTTCTAAATATATTGATGAAATCAATCATAAATTAGTGAAATCAATATCGAAAACAAGTTCCTTTTTGGGAAGCATCTACTTATGGAAACCTAGATTCTTATTGTATGGGCAACTAGAATCATCAGATTTTCACCTCAATCTTCAAACGGCTACAAGATTTCTTTAATTGATTCTGTCCAAAGAGTTGATTGGAAGAAACTCCTCAGGAGAATGCCAACATTTAGAAAGGTGTAGAGGAGTATTTAAAGAGGTCATTCAATCCATTTGGGATAGCGCGTGAAAATTAGAATTCCAAAGTTTGAGACTTTTCCAATCACTTGTTCTTCATCGACAATGCTTACAAATTATATTCAAGAGAGAAAAACACAAGATGAGTGACTTAGTGAGAGAAAAAAAAAAAATCTTCACTGAGTGTTCGTACTCAAATCGTTATACTTCTCTATTGATACCTTAGTGAAATTCAGCCAGAAGGTTGTCAATGTGGGAGAGTGGATATAGGCTTGATCTAAGCCAAACCACTATAAATCTCGTGTCCAATTTTCTCTTCCCTTAACTCTTTCGATTTGTTTGTTTTGAACTTATATCAAAAGTCTGGTGTCAGTTTTAGTCAAACTTTGTTTGCGAAAATAACTTTTACTACTTTTGTTGGCTTAATTTGTTTTTACACCTATTCACCTCCCCTCTAGGTGGTAATACTAGCACTTTCATGGCCTGCCCAAGATCTTAGAATTGTACATGTAGAAACATGGAAAAATTACAAGGAAGCCCCTTTTTGCCGAAAAGTGTCGACATAAAAGCTTTCGATCAATGTGAAAATAGACGAAGGACATGAATGACCCTTTGTCAATTCTGGGACAAAAAACGCAACTGATGAGAAAATTAAAAGTAGGAATACTATAGACAATCATGTCCCTCCATGTAAAACTGAATATCACCAACAGATCAAACTTGCATCCTACAGAAAAATTATTTCGAGATTCGAGATCTCTAATGGCATCAGGGCTTGATGCTTAAACCGAAAATAGTCAAATGCTGCATTCGTTTGTCCAATTTAGATCTATAAGTTAGGTTCAGTCAATTTCATTCGTATTTAGGTGCCATTTAATGGATAAGTCAAAATTTGTATTATCGAATGATTTTTAGGTCAATCTAAGAAAGTCAACACTTTATTGAAAATGAAAATATCATAACAACGCCATATGGGCGTTTTCGCCGTTTCATCATTGCATATAGAATAAGGAGTTTAAATCTCAAATTTCATGCACAAGTCAAACGTTGAGTTTTTTGATAAAACCCCGAAATTTGACCTTTGACAACAACATTTTCATTTGCAGGCCAGTTTAAAGGACAAGAAAATACTTTCAGATCTGTTTGACGGATTGGATGCAGAATGTTTTGATTAACTCGAAAATTTGTGAAATTAGGAGAACTTGGTTGGACTAACTAAAGGTAAAAGGACTTAATCAGAAAGGGCGTGAAAGTATGAGGAGGAAAAGTATATTCTGTTCTTAATGTTTGATCTGAATAGATTAGGTGATCAAGTACGTTCGGGTGATTTCAAGAACTTCTTCAAGTAACTGAGCTCATCTAATGAGTATGATGAGCCTGTCAACGATTTTGTGAGCAATACCATAAGGAGGCATATGGATTATCACACATTGCAAATGTACGCATAAGCTACTTATCTAAATAGGATAAAAAGGAAAATATATTATGGAATAATTTCAAAATTACATTATTTACAAACTACATAAATTTATTGCAGGATCAAGGGCATGTGGTTTTTTACATAAATTGATTACAAAGACGAATCTAAGTACGCCATTTAAATGAGAAATGCTAAATGTATCCGAAACACTACCTTGCATATTTTTGCTTCTGACCGATTGGACTTGTTCACCTCTAGTTTCGTATAATTTTGTGGGATTAATTTCACATGTTAAAAGTTTAAACTAATAAGCAATGACGCGGTATAACAATTAAATATTATAATGCTCTACTCCATTTGTAGGTTAGATTTTTACCTAATACCAAAGCATGGGAAGATTTGAAATGTAACTTAAGAGTCTGAAAAGATATGAGCTTAAGTCCTACTTGAATATCATGTGACTCCGCCAACTGTGGCTTAAGGTTGTAGCATATCTCTTCCGACCGTGCCTGAGGATGCCACATCATTTAGCTCCGTCATAAAAAGTTTTGGCATCTCTTCCCGAAAATCCTCTGGATGCAACTAGAAGAACCTTCTTCCAAGGAGGGAGATTTCGGGGATCTTGAGGCAAGCCTCAGGATTTTCATAAGGGAACTTGTCGGTCTTGTGAGCTAAGAGGAGCCACACAAGTGTGATGAGCTCGCCTCCTCTTCTTAGTCGCTTGGCATGGTGATACACTGGACACTTATATGCTGCATAACATAGCATCTCCACCCAGATGCTGCTGATGATCTCCCACTTGTTGCTTATTGTCCTCAGGTCGGCCACAAGCTTCTGCACCTCCAACAGCATGTGCCAGTCACGAGTGATCCTCGTCGCATTACTTGGTTCCACGAAGAGTGGGATGACATCTTCATCCACCGACGATAGCATTCTAATTGCTTCTTTATAGTCTCGGGACCTTAAGAAAAGCCGCAGTGTGCAACAAGCGTCCTCCAGTGTGATGTCGGTGGTGGGGAGGGACAATATGTTAGGATGCAGAGCGAGGAGGTATATCATGTACTCGGATAGCAATTTGCTTCCTCTGAAAGCGTCGGATTTTTCGATTTCCAGTGAGTGTAGGGTTTCTGTTGCGATGTGCCAGATAATGATGCTCTTAGTAAATTTTGCGGCGATGCTACTGCTCAGTCCTTGTTTCTCCTGGATGCCGTAAATCTCAAGCGTCCACTTGCCTTTTTCCTCGAAGGGCAGGTATTTTCTTTTCTCCTCTAGCTCCGCCATCTTTCGTAGTAATAGTGCCCTAAGGCAGCCGGGCATGGGCTGGCGAGAGTGTAACCAATGACAACTGAAGATCTCCTTTTTACTAAACCAATCAAGTACCTTGCGGATGGGCTTTGGCCTTTCTTTGTATGACAGGCAGTGTTCTAGCAAATTGAGCTGCCCTATCGACCTTGACCATCTTTTCTTCTTCATGCATCGATCAGCCAGAGACGGGAGGAGCCTTAAGAGGAACGGCATCCCAAGGTTCATAACCATCATCACCACTGCCCAATCCGAAAATGCCATCGTAGTGATCTGATAAAGCTCGAGACCTGTGACTGCCAACAGTAACGCATAGGTATAGGTGATGTACATATCAATCAAGAAGGCGTTCCTGAAGATCACTGCGAATCCACACAAGGCCGACACCAAGCAGAAGAAGCCGAAGAAGCGGGCTATGAGGCCACGTTTTGTATACAGAATGGGCGCTTTAGTGTAGAGCACGTCGAACATGAAGTTCAGCTCGATCTCATTCAGGGTGAAAGCGCGGTTGGCCGGGTAACTGTCGATGGACATCCAATCACGGGATATGAACACAGGATGGTACGGCCAGTTCACGAGGTGGGGCTTCAGACAGTCGAATCGAAAGTAGGCCTTCAAGATGTCCTCCGCGGAGTCGAACTTCTTGTCCAAGGGGAACAATCTGAGCGGAACACTCGTTTCCATCTCGGCGGCTGCTTCAGGTAATTCCTCGGCATTCACAAAGGCTTCCTTGGCGGCTAGTTTGGGTATGTTCTCGGCGTTCACAATTGAGTTATCATCATACACGGATTTCAGAGCCCAGACCCACAACGCCGACTTTGTCAACCCGGCAATGAAGAAGGGCAAGTACAGCCTTGAGACCAGGGACGAGCTGTCCCAACAGCGAATGATAATACGAACCACGAGGACAATTGTAGCCCCTATGTTCAGAATCTGTCTCAATCCCAGCCGGTTATCTTCCACCGCATAGGCCGTTATGCCGTCTGGGTACCCAAGTTGCATCAGAAGCACTGGGGCAAACAGCCCTTCCAACTCCACGTCGTAACTCGGATTTTCAGGATCAACGATGTGGACATCAGTGAGCTTGCCCAGCGCAATTTTCACAATGAAAGAAAGGAGCAAATAGGAGGCCCAGATGATGAATCTCACAGCTAAATTCAAATTCATATATTTTCGACGGATGCCTAATATTGTGAGAAAAATCTCGCAGGTAATGCTTGCGGTAACCAAGAAATGAATCCCCCAATCGGCCCACAGATCTTTTAGCAGTGGCAACACTGTGTTGATTATCGAGGAAATCCAACTGATCAAACTCATGGTGGCTTCGTGCAGATGTGCTCACTGGACATCGATGCAAATGCAGAGTGAGGAAAATTTTTACCTTGCTTCTGAAGAATAATTACTAAGAGCTTGCACAAAACCGCATAATTACATAGATTAATTACTAAGAGCTTGCTTCTGTCAGAATTTCGCACAACTGAAACTATGAATGTGCAAACTTATATTCTACGAGTTAATCGCATAAAAAGGAAGATTTACAATGCGATTAAAGTTCGTCACCTAACATGCTGCTCATCTCTCTTTCCTTTCCTAGAGTTGTTGACTGTATAACCTTTTGCGATCCTTGTATTTTTCTTTTCTTTTTTATTTCTGTTACACCTTTATTTTTTTGTCAATTAGATCTTAGCTATTTAGGAAAGTGGCACTCTTCTCGCATCATGAAATATTTGTAACAAATTTTTACCGTTAACGGTCCACCTTCTTATGAGCCTTCGCTAATTTTTCAGAATAATAAACTACATATACATGCTCCAATTAAGTTATTTGGGAAAACAAATTGTAGTTCAAAGGCGAATGTTTTCTAAAAGTTATAGCACCGAAATGATCGATTGAAAATTTATGTTGTCTTTCTTCAGATTCTTTAAAGGTGATTTATTACGAATTCTTTTAATGCGGCTTTTTTCTGCCTCTATTTTTTATATATTAGCTGTTCAAAGTATTTTCAAATTAGATTTAAGAAGGAAAAAACTAGGAAAAAAGGTGGAGGAGAGGTGTTACAGGCGTATTTAGTAGAGGTGAGAAGGTTTTGGGATGGGTAAGGTATTTTCCCTGCAATAGAACCTTAGGCAGGTGTTTCAACTACCTTGTGGGTTCTTGAAACACCTTAAACTCTAGAACCTGTCAGCAACATGGGTTCTTGGGTACCTTATGATATACTATACCGCACCTTTTCATATAGTTTCATTGAAAAAAAAAAAATGCCATTGTTATTGTTATTTACAAATTGAACGTTCAAACATAACATATAAATGGATTACATGTTAAATTCATGTTCGTATCTAATATCAACATACATGGATAACATACAAAAAAGAAACATCAAAAAATCAACTTCCGCCTATCATTTCAATCCATGAGTTGAGATGAAACTTATCACCATTATTGAGAACATAAACCCAAAGCACGCACGCACGCACTCTCACACCTAGACGGATCGAGAGAGAAGACAGAGAGAGAGAGAGAGAGAGAGAGAGAGAGAGGGGGAGAGATGGATGACTGTTTTTCAAATGAGGTTGGACATCAATGATAATTTAGAGCTTTTGCACATTTAAATAGGCAAAATTTCATAAGGAAAAAAGAGAAGGTCAGACATGCAAGTTAATTACACATTTATTTACTTAGAAAATATTACAAAGGTACCTAACAAAAGCTACGGGAATAGGGTACAAGATGGTATGACCCCAAACCCTTAAATATAGCTTACATTCATTTGTTCCAAAATTTTGGAACTTGAACCCACTTTACGAGTTCTAATACCCATTTCGGAACCTACTCGACCATGCTTGTTCTATAGCGTCCGTAGATTTCACGTGTTCTCCTGTACACCCTATTATTTAATCTTGAAAGAAACTCTTCGTAATTTTGAGTCGACTTGATGAACCGAGGCTTTTCTTCTTTTCAATTTTTGGGAGTTGTATTACTTTTAAGCTTCATGAAAATGATATAAAGGATGTTTCACACAGTGAGAGGGCCACATGTCAACTTCTCATCGGCCTTGTCCTATGTTCACAAAAATACTTATATAGAAGTAGAGTAGATGCCTTTTGGCGTGATTGCTCTCAGGTTGGATTTTCTAAGTTTTAAGTAGAAGAGGTTTCATGACTCCCAAAATAATTTCTATAATCCTATCACATTGCACTTCGTGCAGATTTCTTAAATCCCATTTACATAGGAAAGAATGCATTCAATAACATTTTTGCTATACCTTTTCAGACATAGCAATCTTTAAATGTCAAATTTCACTGGTTGTGAAGGAAGGAGGAAGGATCTTAATTTCACTCGGTAGTTCTTTTACCATTTGGAAAATGAACATCCAAGACAACTAAACATGCGCTGTAACTTGTATAGAATATGGTTGAGTGTACTAACCAGCAAATTAAAGTACGATAATCACTTGCCAAAACATCCGAAGCGCGGAGAGCGTACAAACCCTTTACCCTAAAGATAATACGGGTTAGTAAGCACAATAAGCAAATGCAAGCAAACTACAGTAACAGGAAAGGAACAGGTGCAATGCAATGCAAGACTAGCACCGCCAAACCTGAATTGGACGGCTAATGAATCCCAGAAGTATTATTCAGAAGATGCCAGAAGCGACACCGGAAAAATTGGGGAAACTGAAGTACAGAAAAGCAATAGAGAGATTTGTCCCAAGAATCATTGTTAGGGAACGAGTATTAGGGATATTAGCTTTACTTTCTTAGCTGGCAGATAACTTGTGTCTCAACACTTTACAGCAATGAACTTCTGTTTTCTTCAATTATTAAGTAAGAAAAAGAAAGGCATGGGATTAATAAATACAAAAAGAGAATGGGAATTTGATTATTTGCTTGCAACTTCAGTTTGAGGCTCTTTTTCTCTTTTATTTGGTTGGCCTAATGAGTACGTAATCATGTCTAAAGCCTCGCCATCTATCTTTAAAATCACACGTGATTTTCATTCTATCCTGTATTTTTAGCTCTTTATATAGGCAAATGATAGGGTACTTAACCTTGGGTCTTAATGAAATTGCAGGGAGACCTTCGGTCCATTTTGTTTCCTTGAAAAAAAAAAAAAGGTTGGTAAATAATACTTCATAAGGAAATTATTTTCAAGCTTTCCATAATTTTTTTC
This sequence comes from Eucalyptus curtisii, assembly GCA_017140595.1. Classification (NCBI taxonomy): domain Eukaryota; kingdom Viridiplantae; phylum Streptophyta; class Magnoliopsida; order Myrtales; family Myrtaceae; genus Eucalyptus; species Eucalyptus curtisii. Next base: position 21,673,081 of record CM029496.1, read on the forward strand.
ATCTCATTTAAAAAATCCTACCGAACACGAAAATCAAACTATGACAAACTTTAGAAGTGATCAAGACAAATAAACCTAGGTCTGGAGTGCAATTATCGAGACCTTGGCCGCAAGACTAGGGAACTCAAGCCATGTACCTAGTATCCAGGCGCTAAATCAGGACCCCGAGCCTCGGACTCAAGATCCTCCAAGAACTTGTGGCCATAGATGCTCAACTCTTACCCCCAAAGTTGAAAGTCTAGGTGCTTTTGTCCAAGTTTAAGCGTCTGGAGCGCCGGTTAGTGCTCAACTCTTATAACTTGTTTTCGTAGTTTCTGAAGCTGACAATTTGAGGAAAATTATCCACAAATTCTAAATATATTGTGTAGATGTCAATTCAATTCTAAACTTTTCTATTTGGCGAATGCAATCTTAAATATTTTAATGATTTTATAATGTAATCCATCCGATCTAAATTGACTAGAAATTGCTAACGTGACATTCCAATCATTGCCATCTATCCTATGCTTTTACGTGCCATGTCACTATCATATAATTGCAAGTGTCGTACTTAATGGCAACGTGATAATTTGGTTGGATATCTTAATGGATGGACTCATTTGAACAAACAAATATAAAGTTTGAGAAACTAATTGCACAAAAATAAAGTATAGAGATGATATTGCACGGATTAAAAAATTCAAGAACCTTTTGGACCATTATCCCTTCTACGAATACTAGGAGGTATACCTTCCATGGATAGCTTCATTTCGAGCTTGCCATACATGATTCAGTTAAGTACCGCATATCAATCTACTCTATTTACCTCAAGCAATACTTCGAGGAAATATGAAAATCACAATCCGATTTGGAGGACCCAGATAAGAGGCCGGATAGAGTAAGGAAAATCCTAGCCGCAGTGTGCGGACACACTTTGCGGGATACACTCGGCTGTGTTCACACAAAAAGATAGAAAATATGTTCTAACCTTAGTGGGGGATAAAATTATTCCATCCTGGATTAAAATATGAAAAAGTAAAAGAAGGAGAAAGATAAATAAGAAAAAATGCTAAAAGAAGAGTATAAGATCCTTGTCTTTAACCACCGCCCCATGGGCTACTTACTGGATTGGATAAGTGCTTTTTTGCATGAAGTCTTATTTGGATGGAGGGGTTCGAATCCCGCGTCTGCAAATCGCGCGACTCAAACGCTGCTGGGTATGTGGTGGTGGCTTCCGCCCGGTCCATTTCACGGGTTTCGCCGCCATTGTACTGACGGGGTTCCCGGGTCATCAAAAAAAAAAAAAAATCCTTGTCTTTATTTACGCTTGACAATGCCACCATGGCACCTTTTGCGTAGCCACCGACCATCACTCACTGGCCGCTTACCTTAGGTGACCACAACGCAAGGTCGTAAATCTCAGGTGATTGGTGGTCGTTTGACTGTTTTCCTCTCTCGCACGTGTAGGTTGGCCAGATATAGCCACCGACCGTGGACCACCGTTGTTGTCACCTTGCCTTGTTGACCACCTAGCAGAGGTGGCCTTGAGGCGATGGCGACCACCACATGCTGCCAACGGTCATGAGTCAAACTTATTCCATATTGCTTTGGTGACGAACTAGCAGGGGTGGTCCAGCAGCGATGCGACCACCACCTGTGGCCACTGTTCACGAGTCAAATCTATACCACAGTGGGTGGTCACCCACAACCACTTCTGTTTTTTCTTATAAGTTATTCTATAATTTTAGATTTCTCTTACTTTAAAAGTTAGCTCAAAAGTTAGCTCAAAAGGTGAGACTTTTTTTCATACTTATAAACTGACAACCAACTTCTTTCATAACGGATATGAGACAACCTTAACATAAGTTATATATTAAATTATATATTATTCATATAATCATAATCTGAATTATATCTGATGCCTTACCAAAGAAGATATTGTTAATCACAAATCCCAACATTTTTCCATCTTCTTTTATGATATAACCATCATCCAGACTTCCTCAGAAAAATGACCAACAAAATATGAATGGCTCCTTGGCTCACACTCGCCATTGCATAGCACACACTTGTCATCAACAGTGCACCGTTTCCTCACTCTGTCATGAATAATCAGGCGCAATAAGTGAAAGCCAAGCTTCGAGAAATTAGGTGGAAACCACATCAGTCTATGCCAAGACACGTTTGGCCCTTTAGATCTAATTAAGTTTTGCATATTCCATCACCAGAGGCAAAGACTAAAACTTTCACTTCCACATCCGAGTTCGTCTGCCAATGCAAGCTTGGATGTTGAATACGTACTCTGATCTTCCCAAGAGAATTTGTATACTACTCTTCTTTAAAACTTGTCTAAATGAGCCCTGACAGGATTGCAATGATTCACCATTGGAAAATACATTCTACCCATCGCCGATAATCTAGTTCACGTATGGTTTCAATAAGCCTCTCAACCTCCTTATTTTTCTCCATAGTGTAAGTAGTGTCTTGCTTAATGTCAGCAGCACAAGCACTACTATTCTTCGAAAGAGAGCATTTTGATCAGATTACAGAAACAAAGCCTAATTGCAATAAGAAACTCCATTATGAGTTCAGTTCATCTTCTAGTTATATTTCTGTAATAAAATGAAATAACTAACTTAGATATGGATAGGATTGTACTGTGTAATTGTTTATATTAATAGAGGAGATATTGAAAATAACTTGGAATTCTTATCCATTTGAACTCATTATGATCCCTTTTTTTTTTTCCCTTATAATAAGTAAAATGAAGATGAGAGAGGATAGAGGCATAAGTGGACTTATTAATTGAAACCCACTTAAACACACGGAATAGCCCAATAGTTCATAAAACCCATAACACAAATTTGAAAAGGGTGGGCAAATCACCCACAAAGTCATAAATTTATTATATAAATATCAATTCAGTCATCAACTTTCATTAAATTTGGTTAATGTAGTCCTTAACATTTCTAGATTTTTCAATGTAGTTTATCTAACACTAACTGGTTGAAAATTGCCGATGTAGCAATCCAGTTATCGTCAATCGTTTATATGTCATGGCTTGCGATCTGACCTAAATCTTCTTTACTCAAAACTAGTTTTTTTTTTTTTCAAAAATCTCTTTTTTTTTTTTTTTTTTTTCTTTTTGCTTTTTCCGTTCATGGTCAAATTTCCTAATTGATGATCACCCACATCTTCTTCTTCTTCTTTTCTTCTTTTTTTTTTTTTTTTCCATTTTTCTCGAAATGGAGGACGAGGACCTGACTTTTCACTCCACCCGTCAACTGGGAGTTGCGCATTACTGCTATAATTGCTATAATTGTTGGCCATGTAACCGAATGGCAATTTGAAGAACGGAATCCCTGAAGATGGATTCGGAAACGAGTTTTGCCTGCCAGTTGCGGTGCTACCACCGCCAGCATTTGGATCTGCCCCTCCTTTTCTAGAGGCAATCTCTCTTACGCGACATTAGTGAATGACAAAACGACAAGGATGACCGGCCCGGCCACAATAAGCTTGCCGACCCCTCCCTAAGCAATATCGTCAAGCTCGTGGCCTCGGATGGAGCTGGCAAAGGCAAGAAAGAGATAAACGACGACAAAATCTCCAACCGCACCATAGAGCATCACAATGGATCCGACTGTGGCTTGCTGCCACAAGCTCACACTGGTGACCGTGCTGGTCCAGCATAGCATGGAGATTCCTTACTACCGCTGCGGGTAGGTAGCGATGGAGTCGAAGACGTGACCCCGTTCCCAACTTTGAGAATGGGTCCCTAAGGCTATTGGCACTCTACCAGGTTATGAGCATGGATGGCTTCGTCTTGTTCTTGCATCTAGGGAGCACGATGTTGCCGGTGCCATGGCCGGTCGATCACACCAAGCTCTAGGGTTTGGTGCGGTGCTATGTCATAATAATTGCCACTGGAGAATTGATGATTGTGGCTGACGCTGACTGCATCATGATCTTTGAATTCAGTTTGTTGTCTATGGAGGTCTAAATCGGTCTCTAAAACTGCTGGTGGAGGTCGAATCGAAAAGTAGTGCGTAAATCCATAGTGGGGATGCCCACAGTTTTTTTTTTTTTTTGGCTAGAGATGTAAGAATCATTTATTAGGGAAATCCTTTATGATGTTTTGAAGATTGATAAAATAAATCAAAAGATACTAACGTGTTTAATGATTAAGTAATAAACTATGTAGATGATAGAACATAAGAAGGATATTGTCAAAGTCTATACTTGAAAAAACTAGAAGATAGACTCTATGTTGAAGCTGAACTTATTCAAACTGTGTTCAAACTTTAAAGCTAAATATGTTCAGAAGCAGAATATGTTCAGACTTACGTCCATATTGTAAGTCTACTTCAGACGGAAGACACTAAGATTTTACTTCAGATGGAAGACACTCAGATTTTACTTCAGACTGAACACACTCAGACTTTACATACAGAATGAGACACAAGTTCAGAACGTGACAAGGTTCAGAATGAGACACAAGTTCAGAACGTAGCAGATTCACAACAAAGCTTGTTCAGAACAATTGACAAAACGTAATACAAGCCCCAATGCATAACGGCTAGTGATCTGGTTTGAATTCTACATCAAGATATATTTGATTGACTCAATCTAATTGATTGACAATTGTATATTGAAGAAAATAAATTTCTTAATGAAGAAGCTCTACTTATAGAAACCAAGATTCTGTTTGTATGGGCGATTAAAATCAACTTGGGATTCTGTTTCTGTCACTTAATGGCTACTAAATCTTCTTGATATAGATCTATCAAATGCGTAGATTGGAAGACGATCTTCTAAATACTGTCTAACGGCTAGTTTGGAAGTAGAGGAGTATTTAAAAAGACCAAGGATTGGAGAGCAAGTAAGAGACGAAGCGTAGAATCTATAATTCCAAAGTTTGAGCGAACTTCGATCATACACTTGTCTTTCATGAACTTAAACGTTTGTGATCATGAGAGAAATATCAAAAGAGTGACTTAGTGAGATAGTGTGATATATCACTAAGTGTTTGCACTCAAAGTTGTAATCTCTTGTTGATCATATAGTGGAATCCAGCCAGAAGGCTGTTAACGTGGAAGAGTGGACGTAGCTTTAATCTAAGTTAAACCACTATAAATTTCGTGTGCAACGTTCTCTTCCCTTAACTCTTCTTATTTAAGTTTGTTGCATACTTACTTATTATTTCAGAAGTCTATTCCATCGCATAATAGATTATGAACATCTATCAGAAGTTTGCTGGCTCATTTAATTAGACTTTGATCCTTTTTTAGACTTTGCTCGCAACTTATTTTATTTCGCATTTATTTGTCAAGGTTTATTTTAAACACCTATTCACCCCCTCTAGGTGATAGTACTAGCTTTTTTAATTAGTATCAGAGCCAAGTACTCATTTTATTGAAGTGGTTTTTACTATTGAGCTAAAGATCTTCTATGGCACCATGACTTATGAAAGGACAAAGCAACACTAGGCCACCATACTTTGATGAAAAAGAATACAACATTTAGAAAAACAAAATGAAGGCATTCCTAAGATCTAGAGATCCCTTGCAATGGGATGTTGTGGAAAAGGGAATCAATCCCATTGCTACGTTTACATCAAATAAGAATGGCAAAGACAAAGAAACTGAACCCCCTGCTCCTATGCCTCGGACTGAGATGTCTAAAAGAGAAGCTCTTGATGCAAAAACCATTTATTATTTATATTGTGTCTTGTCTCCTACTAAGTATAATGGAATCTCTTCATATGAAATAGTTAAAAAAGTCTAGGATAAACTTCATGTTACTTATGAAAGGACTGATCGTGTAAAACAGATAAAAGTAAACTTCCTGCTTGGCCAATATGAATCCTTCAAGATGAAGCCAGGAGAGTCAATTGAAAATATGTTCAGCCATTTTATAGCAATTGTAAATGGTTTAACATATCAAGGACAACCAATTTTTACTCCTATGAAGGTCAACAAACTTCTGCAATGACTTTCAAATGACTAGAACCATGTGAAGACATCAATTCAAGAGACACAAAGAATCATTACTTTCTCTGTTGACGAGCTGATATGCACTTTTCAATCCTACGAAGTGGAACAAATCATTGATGAAGATCCCGAATGTGAGAAGTTCATTGCACTTAAATCTAATGCTGATTCTGATGATACAGACTTAGAAAATGACATGAACAATAAAGAACTTGCTTTTATGATCAAGAAATTCAAAAATTTGATAGAAAAGGAATGAAATTTAGTGGAAGAAGACAATACAAGCATAATGGGCAAAAAACAATGAAAGAAGATGATAAGAAATGAAATATATGCTTGATGGTACATTCAGATTCAAACTCAAATTCAGAATTAGAATCGGAATCAGACTCAAAATTAGAGTCTGACTCAGACACGGACTCAGAATCTGACAAGGAAATCGAGGTAAGACATTTAGAAATTCCTATTAAAATTTCTAAGTATATAAATGAGCTTTGCTTAAACCTCAAATCTTCTCTTAAAAGTATCTCCAAACTAAAAAAGGAAAATTCATGGTTTAGGCAACAGGATCTTTCTTGAAAAGAGAATTTTGAAATTTTGCAAAAAGATTTTTTACAAACAAAAGAAAGTCGAGATTTACTTGTAAAAAAAAATGATTCTTTAAAAAAAGAATTTTCAAATGTTTCGACAAAATTTTCAAAGGGTTCAAAAACATTAGAGCATATCATTTCCATATAAGTACCTTATTATAACAAGTTAGGACTTGGTTTCAATAAGGAAAGTGATTCTCTAATAGACTTTCCTAAAGTCAATGAGAAACTTAGACAAAGACCTCCTAGACTTGCATACAAGAAGCATTTTCAATGGATCTTAACAAAACTCATTGGTCGAAATGCCCTCAAGTGTTCAAATTGTGGAGACTCAGAACATTTTAAATTTGTTGCATACTTACAGGTTATTTCAAAAATATGTTCTATCGCATAACAGATTCTAAACATCTACTAGAAGTCTGGTGGCTCGTTTAATTAGACTCTGATCCTTTTTTAGACTTTGCTCGCAACTTAGCAATGTTTATTTTAAACACCTATTCACCCCCCTCTAGGTGATAGTACTAGCATTTTCATCATTTATAAGATGACGTACAGGAGCTTAGGGGCATTCCCCAACATTAAAAAGATACCTAAGAACGTGAAGAAATGGAGTGAGGGAGTCTCCATATAGTAGCCAATAATACATTTGTTTGGGAAGGTCTAAAGTTTTTATATTGTGAATCTCGCCCTCTAACAAGTTTATGAACTTTAGCCACGATGTTGCGGACATCATTTACCTTATTTTGGAAACATCTATAGTTACGTTTCATCCAAATGCAATATATGGTTGCTAAGAAAGTAACCTTGAGAAGCCTTATTGCCAAGTCCTTTCCTTTGATAGCCTGATCATCCATTGGGATTCATCATTACATCCTCCTAAAAAAGGACAAATTCTATATCATGCGAGGATAATACATCATATGCTTCAAGTCCTCATGCATTGAAAGAATAGATGATCTTAATTTTCCAAACCAACTAAACAGAAATTACAATGAATTTCCACCGTAGGCATCCAATGCAATATGATCTTTGCTGTTGGTAAGCTATCTTTACAAACTAACCATATGATAAAATTATGTTTGCTACCCTCTATTCATATTAGTTGATACCATCCCTTAGTCGGTCCCACACTTTTGAGTTCATCATATAACTCTTTGCAACAATAACTTTGCCTAGATATGGCTGAAGATAGAGTCGGTCTCAATTTAAGAATATCACACCAACTCCATGCCATACACCATTGATTTCAGGCTGCATAATTGAAATGCCTTTTCATTTGGTACTATGAACCCACTTACTCCATAAGGAAGATGACAGACAATTTATGAGTCTCTAGAGCATGCGGCCCAATAAAACTTTGTTCCGTAGATTTAGATTGAGTAACCCTAGTCCTCCCTCCCTTTTTGGCAAGCAAACTATTTCCCAAGCAACTTTATGCAATCGGTGGCCTTCCATATTTCCAGTCCATAAGAATTGCCTAATCTTCTTCTCCACTTCGTACATGGTTTGCTTTGGAAGTAGAAACATTAAAAACTTGCCAAATCTTCTTCTCCACTTCGTATATGGCCATGCCCACATTATTAGGGAAAAATAACACAAAACAAGTAGCAACAAAAATTATTAAAACTTGTAATAGAAGAAAATTCCAAATCCATAAATGGATTTCAATGTTTATCCTAAGGTTGAAGATAATAGCAAAAGAAAAAGAAAGGAGAAAAAAATAAGATAATTTTAAAAAAGAAAACTACTCAAAGGGGTGGTTCATGTCAGATTGCTAGTTGTGACGCTATTAAAAACATGAAAGATTAAGACAAAGAAGTTAAGATTTGCTGAAAAACAAAATAAAGGAAAAATACCTTTGCTTGCTTCAGCCATCAAAGGCAATGGCGGTACCACTAGCCCAAGGCAAGGGTGGCTTGACCTTGCTGATGTCAAGTGAGCTTAGGTGATGTTAGATTTACTTTCACCAGGTTTAGGAAAAGGTATTCCCACCACTCATTCATCACAAATATGCAAGAAAATGACATGACAAGTACCATAACTGTCACGCCCCGAACCTCTACAGCCCTTACGACAACCCGCGCTTGTCGAACCTTTACTTATCCTTTGGTCATGTGATTGCGATGTCCCAAGAGGCATCGCCAACCCAATTCATAATAACATTGATACGCACAAGCATAAACGTAAACAAATTTCCAGCCATCAAACAACATGAATAGTTAAAAACATAATTATATATAAAAGTGTTATCAATCAACATATCATACACCACGAGTTCAAAGGTTAAACAACTAGCTTCTTTGCCTCCAACACACCTATCCGCTTCTCCATGACCTCCTTCAAAAAGAGCCTGGGTACACCTACGCCTCTAATACTACGGGGGTGGTCCAAAAAGTGCTAACACCCCACGACTACCTAAGCCCCAATGGCCTTCGAGATCCAAGCCTCCGACACGGCGATTAGTGCGGGGTCAATCTCGAGGTCGGACACCTCCCCATCAGGAACGTCCCTGTCCTTGGCATCCCAGCTGATGCCGACCCCAGAGCTTCCGACACCCGATGAACCGTTGAAGCTGTGGATGGGATTATGGCTCTCGCTACCCACCCAAAAGTACCAGGCCACGAATCATTGTGGCATGAGATTTGACAGATCGTCATTGACCTAAATGGTCGTGACATATCACATATAGTGCGCATCAGCCATCCCATAACCGAGTACTCCATCACCTCTTGACTATGCTCGACGGGGCGGCCAAAACGAATCTATCGGAACAGCTTAGCTATTCTTAGGGCCTGAAAACATTTCAACAAACAAATATGAGATAAACTCAATGAGTGAACTTCCTAGATCTTGCATAGGGAAGTTGTTCACTCCATAAGCGCCCTAATCATGCGGTTACCTATCGATGGCGAAACATGGCAACACACTTCTCGCTTTTACTCTCATCATTCTCATAATAACAAATCTACTATTCAAGGCCATCGATGTAGATATATAGAGAATTTCATAATATGAACTTCATGTCCTCTAGCCAAACATATGATTACGCATTATGATCAAAGTCCCGCGCTTGTGCCATGCAATAATCCAAACCTAAACACATACAAATCTCATGCACTTCCCATACAAGTTTGTCTAGATGATTACAGCCACTCAAAACCCAAGACCAACCCGAAGGTTCATGAATCATCCGGCATAATCGGACATTGTCTCGCTCCATCAACACGACATCCCGTTGACTTGGAGGCATTCATGTAAGGAGTTTTGTTCCGAAATCCATCAAGGAATGGCATTTCGTTGACTTGGGGGCATCCGAATTTAATCGGGCATCGTCCCATGTAAAATGCCTAAAGACGGGTTCACACCCCGAGTAAAATGCATCAGGATCTTAGGTGATCACACGGGCATACCATCACACAATCAATTTCTTATCTTCCTTATTTAACCCATGTGATATTTATGCAATATGCAACTTCATTTACCATATGTCATCATATCATATAAAACATAACCCGAAAGTCACATCCAACTACTAATCCTCATGGCACACAATTCAATTATCACATTTACTCACTAATCCACATGGTATACAACCCAAATATTATATTTAACCACTAAACCACTTGACACATAACCCGAATATTATATTTACACATTAATCCACATGGCACATAACCCAAATATTATATTTAACCATTAAACCACATGGCACATAACCCGGATATTATATTTACCCACTAATCCACATAGCACATAACCCAAATATTATATTTAACTACTAAACCACATGGCACCTAACCCGAACCCTTAACCCATATTTAAACAATAAGTCACATTGCACATAATCAGAATATTATATTTAATCATTAAACCGCATGTCACATAACCCGAATATTATATTTACCCACTAATCCGTCAACATATCGCCCTAAACGAGATAACCTATCATTTGACAATCGATAACCTATCTAAGTTCAACCATAACTTATCACGTCAACAAATCATCATATAACTACTCATAAGTCCTAAACTACTCCATAAATGCAATGGAAACCTTAATCAAAGGCTAAAAAGCCACTCATGAATGACTCGGGCTTCGAAACACGTTGGGGGAGGGAACAACAAGACCAAATCAGCCGTTGAGGCTACTGGTCACTTGTCCACCGTACATGAGGGAGCTAGACGGTGGCTAGTCGTGGCTCTAGTGGCGGCTCGGCGGCGGTTTGTCATAGGTATAGCCTCTGAGCTCGTCCATCACCAAGAGTACATCTTTAGGACTGTATTTGTTGATCGACATACTTTGATACCACAAGAAGACATGACACTTCATCCAGTCCACAAGGTGAGGCTTTAGGCAATCAAACCAATAGTTTGGTAACCATTCTATTCCCGGAAACAATTTCTACTCAAAAATAATTCTTTTTTTATTATATTCATTGGACAAGTTTATGAGTATTTGAAAGCATTTTGTAACAATCCAAAATTTTTATTCTCGAAATAGGAATGCATTAGGTACGACCCTTACATTTTTTTTTGTGACATAGAATTTCTTTTAATTTTGAAATACTTTTATTATATTTTCCTCTTTTATTTTCTTTTTTCTCTTTTTTCTTTTTCTTTTTCCCTCCCTCTTTTTCTTATGCTTGCTTGGCGCTTGCGACTTCCTCCTACTTTTTCCTGCACATATGTTCATAACAATGATTAATTGCACTGTGCTTTGCACTTTATCATTAGTTCTTCCTCTCTTTTTAGCAGATTCCCCAAGGCCGCCAACTGGCTTCTCACTTTTTCTGCGTGAGTCTCCCGAGAAAGGAAAAGAAGACGACAAGAGTGTTGCAATAACTAGTGCTGTCCGGCGTTTCCCGTTGGTGGAGCATCAGCAGGACAGTGCTCCTCATGCAGGATGGTTGTGCTAGAGAGATTAGGATAGAATTGGGGCTTTAATTGTACGGTCAAGTTCAGGGTTGTGAAACGTGATATGATTAAGGCATCTTGTTTTACTGTTCCTCCTTTTGCTCCTCGCAAATCTCTTTTTTGGTTTCTCTCCTTTTTGAGTTTGGATCTTCTCCTACTTTCTTGTTTTCCCGTGTTAAATTCCTCCGTGTTTGAATATTCTTATATCCTTCTCTTGCCCTGATTGGTCAGGATCGGTAATTAGTGGGTTAAAAAAAAGAATTGGATCATATATTTTTAAATCTTTGAGTACCATCTAAATTCAAGGCTAGTTTTTTTACCTAAAAAAATTCAACGCTACTTTTTCTTCTTCTTTTTTTTTTTTTTTTTTTTTGTAAAATTTTCTCATGGCCCAGATTTGGGGCTCATATCTATGGGATCATGGCCGTGACTGATTTGGGGTTGCCACCACCGCCACGGCTATGTCATTCTAATTTTAATTTGTTATATATTTGTTTGGTTTAATGTTTAAGCATGTATACAGGAGTGGTATGGACTCACAGAGAAGTAAGAACGCCAAGAGGTGTCTTTCCAAGTTTCAAATTAGAAACAAGGGCATCCCAATGATTTCCCAGGATAATTGCATCGAGAATTTTAAATTATAGGAAACGAATGAATACAAGGGCTTGGTTAATTGTCTAATTAATGCCCTTGAAAATGATTTTCATGCGATCTTCACCCATTTTATCAACCTACACCATTAAATGAAGTCCATACATGGATGCATAATTAGAAATGTAAACAACCACAATTAAGGCGATAAGTGGTACAGTGCAAGAAAGCAAACCCAACACGAGTTGAGTAAAGAATATACATGACCTTGTTATTGGGTCCCGTGACATGAGCTCCCATGAGCTAAATTGGAAATTCAATCTTAACCTAATTATAAATTGGCCAATCTACTGAGACGCTTCAGGGGCTACTGGGACCAACAGACATCCGCAGGGACCTTGAGGAAACTAAGGACAACCAAATTAATCCCTAAATCACATCAACATACTCCGGAGTTGCATCCGCACCGAGGATTCCACCAAATTACCAGCATGTGACATCATGAATTCAATAAAGTCAATTGACATGCTAACACACGAAATTGACTAGGAAATTCAACACGTATTAGCACTTATTTACGGACAATCAGATTAGTCATCAAATGGCCTTAAGATCACTCAAACCCTGCAAGAACCACGAAACTAAGCAACAAATAGTATGGAGACCTCCCAAGAATCATGCGACCCCACCCCTCCAAACGCACGCTCCAGCATATGTATAAGCACATTTCACTCATAAAATTGAGGTACAAACATGCGACAATGGAGTGCTAGACACCTGGAGTGTCAAAACTTTGCATGGAGGGACACTTAAGTGCCAAAAGTTAGGAAAGTGACATTTAAGTGTCAAAATCGAAGCAAAATGGATCATTTAAGTGCCAACAGTGAGAAAATCCGGCCAAAATGCTGACGTGACGATTTTCCAGCTAGCTAAGTGCAAAACGACGTCGTTTTGCACACGACGTGACTAGACAAATGCAAAAATGACGTCGTTTTGTCTTTGATGTGATAAATAATTAATATAAAAATTAAGTAAATTAAATTTAAAACTAAATTTATTTAAAACAATTAAAATTTAAGGAAAAGGGGGGAGGAAGAGAGAGGAGGCACGCAGCTAAGGGCCGAGCCCTTGCCGCCGCCGCCTCCCCCCGTCGTCACTAAGAAGGGTCGGCGAAGGTGAGGAGAAGGTAAGCCCCTTCTTCCTCCATTCTTAAAAAAAAAAAAAAAAAATATTTAAATATTTAAATTTATTTGTTCATTTATTTTTATAATTAAATTAAATTAATTTTTATATTAAAATTTAATCCGGGCAAAAACAACATCGTTTTTGCATTTCTTTGCTGAGTCACTTCTCTGGCAAGCCATATAGGCGAGAAAAATAATAAAAAAATTGTCACGTAAGATTTCCGGTAGAGTTCGCTGGAGATGGCATTTAAGTGTTCCTTCATGCCAAGTTTTGGCACTTGAGGTGTATTTCTTCTTGCGACAATATATAAGAAATAGAGCACATTCTAGTACCTCTTCCTGAGCAATCAAAGCAATACCTAAATGAGATTAAAGTCTATTTAAATCGTGCACAACGAAGAATGTCCGGAAATGATAGGTCCAAACCATCGGAAATTTCTTCTGTCTGATTTCTTTCCTCTAAATAGTAACAATAGTGAACATAGCATGCCATAGATCTTTTAATTGGTGCTGACAAAATCACTAAAAGAAAAGAAACGACAAAACCACCGATCCGCTACAGGAATGAGGAGTTTGGTAGCAGGAATGACTTCCAAATTAACAATATAAGAAGTCATGAAAACGTGTCACCATGTGTTTGATTCTGCGGAGAATTCTTGTCTAGTTGAATCTACATGCGCTGCACCCATCACGACAGCTTGGGGTAAATCCGACGAAACATGACAAACAGAGAAATTACAGAGCCAGATCAAAGACGAACCCATCACCATGTCAATGCACAAAGAGCTAACACATCCTGAAAACACGAAATCTACTTCGCGGATCATCGGCACAAGCACGGAAATCACAGTAACCTGACGCAAGAAAGACTCGCAGCTATAGAAAACAAAGCCAGATTGTTGCCAACAAGAGAAAATCACAAGACAAGAGGCAAATCATGACACGAGGAAACATTGGAGAATCAGGACATTACCTGTGGCGGAAATGATTTTGCGCTGAAGTAGCAGAGTCGTTCTTATGAGGTCAGAGATTCCGAAGGTTCAGAGAAAGGAATCAGAATAAAAATCAACGAGAATCACTTGCCTGAACATAAGTATCCATAATTGAATTTTACGTGGCAACATCACTGATCTCTCTCTCTCTCTCTCTCTCTCTCTCTCTCTCTCTCTCTCTGACAATTGACTGAACAGCTTCCTTGCGAACTCAATTCCACCTCCACGGCGAATTCCTCCACAAGGCTTAGAGTTGGCTGCGATAGGGCATCAAACTGATTCTGCTGTGGGCATCATCCACGAGTCAGTAAAGAAAACTTGTTAAAGAACAAAGATCAAAAACACAGATTATAGATGCTGATGAAAGTAGAAAAGCAGAGTCAGAAGCTGAACAAGCTGAAGCAGAAGCAGCTGAACAAGCTAAAGCAAAAGCTGAGCAAGCTGGAAATAAAGAAAAGCTGAGCTGGCAATCTATGAAGAAGTCGAAGAAAAGAAACAGAAGCTGAGCTGGTAATCCGTGAAGAAGCTGAGTTGGCAATCCACGAAGAAGCTGGCTATATAGAAGAATAAAACCAGAAACAGAAGTCGAATAAGCTGCACAAGGAGCTGCACGTGCGTCAATGTAACAGTGTAGTCATTATGTTGTCCAATCTTGTAACAGAAGTTGTTAAGTCAGTTTTGGAAGATAGTTTAAGTTGTTAACTTGATGTATAGTTTCAAAAATGAAGAAGAAGGATATAGATGAACTCTTGGTTCTCTCTATTCTCTCTGTTTTTCTAAGAAGTAGAACTTCGTAAGATTGTATAGAACGAGAGGAGAAGAGAAATGTTCTCGACTGATGTATTGATCATTTTAGTAATCACAATATACAAAGTTCTTTCTTTCATGTACATCTTATCTTCTGTCTTCGGTTTCTTCACATGGTATCAGAGCATCTCCTGGGAGTTCTAGATCTTCTTTCTGCATTGCTGGAAGATTGTACAAAGATTGCATGATCAAGACAACATCAAGATCTTGTTGATCTTCAGAAAGCTGATCTTCGAAGGTTACTTGATTGTTCTGTCATATCTTCAAAGTTTCTAGATATACAGAATGACAACCAGGTTGCAGAAGTATCCATTTCCGATTCATGTGAATATAGCCAATTTTGTTACAATCAAGTTGACAGAAGAGAATTTTCTACTAGGGCAAGCTCAATTTCACAGGTTTCTGAAGAGTCAAGATCTGATTGGTTTTATTAATGGTGAAACATCACCACCAGCTTCAAATCATACAAGCTGAGATTGAGGGCAGTCAAACACAGGTGATGAACCCTGATCATCTAGATTGGATAAAGACTTATCAGCTAATCTCATCCTGGATAAGTGGAGCAGTATCTGAGAACATTCTAAGTCTGATAATTGGCTTAGAGACTTCATTCGAGGTATGGCAGACTCTTATAAATCGTTTTACACAGAAGTCTGTAGTAAAGGAATTCGAATTAAGAGGAAAATTACAAGCTTGCAGGAAAAGAGATAGACCATTGAGTGAATATCTTCGAGAATTTAAATCTATTTGTGATCAACTAAATGCCATTGGAAAACCTGTTGATGATATAACCAGGATGTTTGGCATTCTTGAAGGGTTAGGATCAGAATATGAAAGTTTTAGAACAACCATGTATTGTCCCAAACCTCAGCCAGAATATGATGAGGTTATCTCTCAACTTGAAAGATTTGAGACTAGACTACAAACATATTTTGTGAATCAATACAATACTAACCTAGCATACTATGGACAAAGAACGACTGGAACAGGTCTGCAAAAGTCTAATTCCAGGAACCAAAGAGAAAGTATTCGAGGAGGGTATAACTATGGCAGAGGACAGTCCATTAATAGAAGAGATTGTGGAAACGACTTTACTGGAGCAAGAAGGAATCAACAATATCGAATGAATAACCTGAATCTAACACAGCAAGATCAGGTTACTAAGGATAACTGGTCTAACTATGGACAGGGGTTTAGACCATATACAAATTCTTCTCAAAGGTATCAAGGTGTTAGGTCATATCCACCACCAAGTTCAAATGGTAATAAGCATGTGTAGAACACAAAACCAATGAATAATGGTCCTCTGGAATGCCAAATTTGTAAAAGACCAGGACATACAGCACTTCGATGTTGGTATCGCTTTGATAATTCATATCAAACAGATAAAATACCAACTGCATTGGCAGCCATGCGTATTGAAGAACCTTATGGTATAGAATGGTACCCAGACACAGGAGCTACATCCCACATTACTGCAGAACCTGGTATGCTTTGTAACTATTCTGCATATAGTGGTACTGATACTGTTATGATAGGAGATGGATCCTATTTGTCAATCTCATGTGTTGGTAATGGAATACTACACACAAAAACAAGCATATTACCACTAAATGATGTTTTAATAGTTCCTGAAATCAAGAAAAATCTCCTTTCTGTATCAAAGTTAACAGATGACTATCCCTGTTCTCTTATTTTTGACAAACATGGGGTGTATATGAAGGACAATTACAACCATACAACAGTGAAGCTAGGAAGGAAAATCAAGGGGCTATATCAAGTGGATCCTAAAGCCACAGAAGTTTTCTTCACTCAGATTCAACAGGAAGTAGGAGAAGATGTCTGGCATCAAAGGCTTGCTCACACCAGTTTAAAAACAGTGAAGCATCTGCAAAGCCAACATCTAATTCAGTATAGTTCAAAAGCTCAAAACATGTGTAGCAGTTGTCAGATTGCTAAGAGCTCAGCTTTGCCTTTTCCACTCTCAGACTATACATCTAATGTTCCCCTAGAAAAGATACATTGTGATGTTTGGGGACCATCACCATTTCAATCTGTTCAGAAATTTTGTTACTATGTCATTTTTGTGGATGATTTTTCTCGATATAGTTGGATATATCCAATGAGACAGAAGTCAGAAGTTTATGATGTTTTTATCATGTTTCAAAAGCTAGTGGAAAATCAACTTGATCACAAGATCAAAATACTCCAGAGTGATGGAGGAGGTGAGTTTACTAGCACCAAATTTCAGAACCACTTGCAACAGTGTGGCATTAAGCAGAATAGTTCATGCCCTTATACATCAGAACAAAATGGTATTTCTGAGAGAAAGCATCGACATGTGGTTGAATTGGGCATAGCAATGCTATATCATGCTAGAGTACCATTGAAATATTGGGTAGATGCCTTTATGACAGCAGTCTATATAAGCAATCTTCTTCCTACAACAAAGCTACACATGAATTCACCTCACTATAAATTGTATAAACAGAAACCAGATTATGCTCAACTACGAGTCTTTGGATCTGCTTGTTACCCTTGTCTCAGGCCCTATACACAGCAAAAACTTGATCCAAGATCTCTCACATGCATATTTCTGGGATATAGTGAGAGACATAAAGGTTACATATGTCTCTTGCCTACTAATGGACATGTCTATATCAGTAGACATGTAGTGTTTGATGAGACAGTATTTCCTTTCACTCGTATAATAACAGTTGAGTATCAACAAGGATCTGAGCTGTACAAACAATGGATAGGAGGAATGGTATTTCCTGGATCC
The DNA here is from genome assembly GCA_017140595.1 of Eucalyptus curtisii. NCBI lineage: Eukaryota > Viridiplantae > Streptophyta > Magnoliopsida > Myrtales > Myrtaceae > Eucalyptus > Eucalyptus curtisii. The sequence continues at coordinate 21,690,910 of CM029496.1, forward strand.
AATACTACAGAATAGGTCCAATCAAAAGTCAATAAACCTATTGGACACTTGCAGAATACTGGATCAATTCAAACAATTCCTGATGTACAAGACAGTGGGATCAATACAATTGATCCTACAATTATACCACAAATGAATACAGTACCTGATGATGAGATGCAGACTGCTCTTGATAATACCTCAAGTAATATTGAACTTCCACAGATATCTACAAGTATTGAGGAACAAGTATCTCCTAGTCAAGAATCTGTCCTGATACCACAGAGTAATACGGATCAAGCACAAATCAGTTTTGTATCAGGAACTACACAAGATACACTTCCTATCCATCCTATGCAAACTAGACTAAGATCTGGAATTGTTAAACCAAATCCTAAATATGCATGCCTGGCTGAGTACCAAGTTCCTATTGAACCAAAATCAGTGAAATCTGCCTTGGCAGACAAAGGATGGTATCAAGCAATGCAAGATGAAATGGATGCTTTGTACCAGAATAAAACTTGGGAATTAGTTCCTAGAACTAATCAAATGAATGTAATTGGCTGCAAATGGGTGTTTAAAACAAAACTTGCACCTAATGGGAGTCTTGATGGGCTGAAAGCTCGACTTGTAGCTAAAGGTTTTCATCAAGAAGAAGGTATTGATTTCACAGAAACCTTCAGCCCTGTGGTGAAGCATGCTACAATTCGAATAGTTCTTTCTGTAGCAATGATGAAACAATGGCAAATTCATCAACTTGATGTTAAAAATGCCTTCTTACATGGTACACTAAGTGAAACAGTTTATATGGAACAGCCTCCTGGGTTTCAAGAATCACAGAGACCTCATCATGTATGTCTTCTCAAGAAGTCCCTCTATGGACTTCGACAAGCCCCTCGAGCCTGGTTTGATAAGTTCAGCAATTTCTTACTAGAGTGTGGATTCTTCTGTAGCTCAACTGATCCATCTTTATTCATCTTACATACTGGTATAGAGACAATCCTCCTACTACTGTATGTTGATGATATTGTTTTAACTGGAAGTTCATCTCAAATGCTCTCTAATCTCATTAATTCTCTAAGTCTCCAGTTCCATATGAAAGATCTGGGTCCATCTCACTATTTTCTTGGCATTGAAGTTAAGCGTACTCATGAACATTTGTTTCTTTGCCAAACTAAGTACGCTATTGATCTTCTCACTCGAGCTCATATGCTGGAGTGTAAACCAATTTCAACTCCTCTTTCATTGAGACCAAATATTTTGATCACCGATCCTATACTTCTAACCAATCCAACTGAGTATTGAAGCCTAGTTGGTGGTCTCCAATACCTCACATTAACTCGTCCAGACATTGCCTACGCTACAAATTTGCTATGCCAGAAAATGCAGAACCCTACTATTGCAGACTTTCATAGATTAAATAGGGTTCTAAGATATGTTAAAGGTACTGTCAGCCTTGGAATATTCATCTATTCTCGAAGCACAATGCATCTTTATGGTTTCTCCGATGCAGACTGGGCTGGATGTGCTGAAACCAGAAGATCAACAACTGGTTTCTGCACATACCTTGGTTCCAATCTTATCTCCTGGGCAGCAAAGAAACAACCAACAGTAAGTCGATCCTCTACAGAAGTTGAGTATCGTGCCCTTGCATCCACTACAGCTGACCTCACTTGGATCAGTTTTGTACTACGAGACATAGGTTGCTCTCTTACTCCTCCCATTCATCTATATTGTGACAATAAATCAGCCATCTCTCTCACTGCTAATCCTGTCTTACATGCTCAAACAAAACATATTGAAGTAGACTTCCACTTCGTTCGAGAAAAAGTATCCTCAAGATCATTACATGTGAGATATATTCCAAGTCATTGCCAACTTGCTGATATTTTCACAAAACCTCTGTCACGACTAGCACATTTTCATCTGCGAGTCAAATTGGGAATTTGTTCTCTATCCATTCCCAATTTGAGGGGGGATGTTAAAGAACAAAGATCAAAAACACAGATTATAGATGCTGATGAAAGTAGAAAAAGCAAAGTCAGAAGCTGAACAAGCTGAAGCAGAAGTAGCTGAACAAGCTAAAGCAAAAGCTGAGCAAGCTCGAAATAAAGAAAAGCTGAGCTGGAAATCTATGAAGAAGTCGAAGAAAAGAAACAGAAGCTGAGCTGGTAATCCGTGAAGAAGCTGAGTTGGCAATCCACGAAGAAGCTGGCTATATAGAAGAATAAAACCAGAAACAGAAGTCGAATAAGCTGCACAAGGAGCTGCACGTGTGTCAATGTAACAGTGTAGTCATTCTGTTGTCCAATCTTGTAACAGAAGTTGTTAAGTCAGTTTTGGAAGATAGTTTAAGTTGCTAACTCGATGTATAGCTTCAAAAATGAAGAAGAAGGATATAGATGAACTCTTGGTTCTCTCTATTCTCTCTGTTTTTCTAAGAAGTAGAACTTCGTAAGATTGTATAGAACGAGAGGAGAAGAGAAATGTTCTTGACCGATGTATTGATCATTTTAGTAATCACAATATACAGAGTTCTTTCTTTCATGTACATCTTATCTTCTGTCTTCGGTTTCTTCACAAAACTAACTACTTCGAATCATCGCTCTCGTTAGTGTACGATCCTAAGGCTAAAGCACAAAGCAATTCTGGGGAAGAACCACATTGATGAGGCGGAGGCAAAGCCTCCGTACCGATCAGTGGCGATGGAGATAAAAATACAGGTGTGTCACAACCTTTCTCAAGTCAAATCACCAACCGCAACTTAAATTCTCTATTTAATCTCGTCGTTACACTTACTTTTTGGAGTCGCCGTTGATGAGTTTTGTGTCGATTAGATACTCAAGGAAAGCATAAGAATCTATGTCTTACTTCTATGGACCGAAAATTCTCAATATAGGCAGTTGATTATGCTAGATTAATCTACCGCATTTCAGTACATTTTCTATTTAAATGAAAAGTTTGTTGCATGCAATCTTTGTCAGTTTTATCTTACACCCCTAACATATGAGTGTGAACATGTGGTGCGCACAAATCAACACTTAATAAACAAAAATAGTAAATGATTTACGAAAAGATTAAAGAACCTGGCTGTCCGAGCAAACGTAGGCAAGACCCTATTGTCAACCATTGCCACGAATTTTATACAAACCATCACTCAAGAAACAAATAGGTGATGAAATGGCAAAAATTATTTAAAAAGTCCTAAACTTATTGTGATTGTATTAATTTAGTCTTAAATCTTTCTTTTTTTTGCCAATTCAATCATAAAACTTTTGCAGTTATGCTAATTCAGTTCATCTAGTCAATTTTGACTAGTGGGTACTGACGTGGATAAATTTTAATAAATTTAATTTTTTATTATTTTTCCTCTTTTTTTCTTTTTATTTTTCTTTTTTCTCTTCTTCCCCTTTTCCTTTTTTCCCCATAGGGGTTGGCAACTGGGCCAAGGTCGTGGCCCTCGCCTAGGTTTGGGGGAGGCTAGCATTGCCATGGCCTTCCCAACCATGAATGAAGGCGGCCTTGCCCGTGGCTGCTGAGGCCATGGCGACCTTCGCCTGGCGTCACCCAACGCTTGAGTGAAGGCGACCATGGTTTCACCAACTGTGGGCAAGGCTGCCTTCGCCCACTACAAGGCCAAGCTAGGGCCGTGACCCTTGCCAGCAACCGGCAAGGGCTTTGTGATCCTCACCCAGGCTCATCAAGCACTGTGGGGGAGAAAAGAAAAATGGGGAAAAAGAGGAAAAAGAAGAAGAAGAAAAAATAGATAAAATAAAAAATTTAGAAAAATAAAATATTATTAAAATTGTGCACGTCAGTAACGGCAATATCGGTCGGATGGATTGAAGTGGCACAATCGCAATAGGTTCAAATTTCTTTTGATATTTCTCCCAATGAAATGTCATATGCAAAAGTGTGATGAGATAAATATGATGCATGATTATGCATAAGGAAACAGCCTTTTATCTCTATGATGCAAAACTAATTGATATGTTAACCTATACAAATCTTCTTCTTTTTTGTGTTTTCTAATTAAATTAACATAACAAATATGCAAAATGAGCCCTAGATCACTACATGATCGAAACCTACATGCATGCATGAAGATGGATTAACAGTTATTTCCGACAAAAGATGAAATTATTGGAACAACTACTATTTTACCGTTCGAGAGTAGTTTTTAGAGGTAAGCTCTCGACTCGCTTGAAAACGGCAATACTGCTCTTTGAATGTTTATTTTGTTAAGAGCCGTATTCTCCACCTTGAATGTTGAAGAAACAGCGTTAGCATGGAAATAGAAAGACGATTTCCTGATTATGATAAAAGCAAGACTTTAACATTTTGCCCGAGTATTCCCGTTCACGTGGACCAAGTCTTTTGTCACGATTCCATCATAAAAGAGAGACATCATTGAGAGACCAACATATGTGATCATCAACCGGTCCGTCCGATTAGGGTCAAAATTTCGCCCACAATATGTGATCTTAATTCTTTTCAAAAGCTCGGAATGATTTTCAAATGAAAAATTTTCATTAGAAAAATTTTCAAACGAAATAAGATTTAAATTTGCGCAAAGTAAGATTTCAAACCCATGATTGAAATATTCCGTGCAAACCATCTGTTCAACGGCTTAGACTAGCAATATTGGCTTACGCCTTTATTTCGTTCTTTGTATGAACCATTCAATCCATCTTGAGAGCTCATATGTTAAAACTGAATATGGGAATTTTTCAATCACGGATTTAAACTGCTAGGACGTCCGATCGATTTCCATTGATTACCACATATTATGAAAAGCATATGATAATAATTCGAGAGAAACTAAAGAAATTCTAAGGAGTAAGAGATATTAGAATCGGTGAAGCAAAGGGAGTTTTATAATCACATAGACACACCCATGGGACTTGTGAGACATGACGCCTAAAGCTGGGATATCCTATAGGAAAAAGATTATAACACTTACAACTGTACGTGTACAAGCTGCTTATATACATAGGAGAAAAAGGAAAAGATATGATGGAATAATCTCAAAGTTACATTCTCTTTTACAGACAACATAAACTGAGTGCAGGATTGACAGCATACAGTTTTCACCTCAACCTTTTAGGTATCATTGAAACTAGTTATACAAATAAGAAATGCTAAATAAGAACGCGAGCACTTCATTCAAATAAGAAATGCTAAATATGTACTAAATTACTCCCTCACAATTTTTGCTTTCTAACCAATTTGACAAGGTCAGCTCGAGGGAATAAGTTGTAAAATTTCATGTAATCATAGGTGTTCAACAAAAATTAAGCTATTAAATGAAGCGCGGTTAATATTTAAATATTCCAATATTCAATCTCATATGTATGCTAAAATTTTGCCTAATAAAGAAATGTGAAAAATATATAATCGAGAAGGCAAATGAAAATTTAGAAAGATTTGAACTTAAGATTATGACACATAGGACACAATCAACTGTGATTTAATATTTAAATTTTCGAATATAAATAAACCAACTACACATGACGATGTCACATCACATAAGGTTGTATCGAGTTTTAGCATCTCTCTTCCCAAAAATCTTTCGGAAGCAACTAGAAGAATCTTTTCTAGTGAAGGGTTTGGAGGAGGGGGCAAGATCTTTAGGAATTTCCGGACGGTACTTGTCAGTCTTGTGGGCCAAGAGGAGCCACACATGAGTGATAAGTTCACCTCCTCTTCTCAGTCGCTTGGCATGGTGATACACTTGACAGTTGTATGCAGCAAAACACAGCATCTCCACCCAGATGCTGCTGATGATCTCCCACTTGTTGTCCATCATCCTCAGGTCGATCACGAGCTTCTGCACCTCCAACAACACATGCCAGCCATGAGTGATCATCGTCGGCTTACTCATTTCCACGGGGTCCGGGACATCTTCATCTGCCAACGACAATTTTCTAATTGCTTCTCTATTGTCTCGTTGCCTCAAGAAAGGCCTCAGTGTGCAACAAGCGTACTCCAGCGTGATGTCAGCAGTGGTGAGGGACAACATGTAAGGACGCAGAGCAAGGAGGTATATCATGTAATCTGATAGGAGTTTGCTTCCTCTACAAGTATTGGAGTGATCTCCCTCTAATTCGTGCAGGGTTTCTGTCGCAATGTGCCAGATAATGATGCTCCTATCGAATCCCATCTCGATGCTATTGCTCAGTCCTTGTTTCTCTCTGATGCCGTAAGTGTCGAGCGTCCAGTCGCCTCTTTCTGTGAAGGGCAGGAGGTGTCTTTGCTTCTCTAGCTCTGCCATGTTTTGAACAACCAGCACCTTGAGGGACGAGGGGATAGCCTGGCTGGAATGTAACCAATACCTTCTGAAGATCTCCCTTTTCTCAAACAAATCAAGTATCGTGGCGACAGGCTTTGGCCATTGTTCATACAAGAGGCGGTGGTTTAACAAGTTGAGCTGCCCTACCGACCTCGACCATCTTTTCTGCTTCATGCACCGTCTGGCTAGAAACGGGAGGAGCCTCAGGACAAGCGGCGCCTTAAGGTGCATACTCATCTTCACCACTGCCCAATCCGAAAACGCCAGCATCGTGATTTGATAAAGCTCCAGAGATGTGACTGCCATCAGTAACGCATAGGTACAGGTGATGTACATATCGATCAAGAAGGCATTCTTGAAGATCACGGCGAATCTACACAAGGTAGACACCAAGCAGAAGAAGCCGATAAAGCGGCCTATGAGGCCGCGTTTTGTGTACAGAATGGGCGCTTTAGTGTAGAGCACATCGAACATGAAATTCAGCTCGATCTCGGTCATGGTGAAAGCACGGTCAGCGGGGTAACTGTCGATGGACATCCAATCGCGGGCTATGAAGACAGGGTGGTACAGCCAGTTCACGAGATGAGGCTTCAAACAGTCGAACCGATAGTAGGCCTTCAAGACGTCCTTTGTGGACGTGAACTTCTCGTCCTCAGGGAACGCTTCAAACACTTGCTTAATGCCGGCTTCTTCGGACATGTCCTCCGTGGTCACGCTCGAGTTCTCATCATACACGGATTGGAGAGCCCAGACCCACCCCACCGACTTTATGATTCCAGCCACGAACAAGGGGAAGTACAAAATTGAGACCGGGGATGAGCTGTCCCAACAGCGAACGAGAATCCAAACCACAACGCCCACCGTAGCCCCAATGTTCAATATTTGTCTCAATCCCAGCCGGTTGTCTTCCACCGCATAGGCCGTTATGCCATCTGCGTACCCGAGTTGCATCAGAAGCAACGGGGCCAATAGCCCTTCCAAAACCACATCGTAACCTGGATTTTTAGGATCGTCGATGCGGACCACAGTAAGCTTTCCCAGCGCGATTGTCGCAAAGTAAGAAAGTAGCAAATATGTGGCCCAAATGACAAGATTAGCTGGAATCCACGTCACATATTTCCGACGGCTGCCTAATATTGCGAGAACAATCTTGCAGGCAACGGTTGCGGCGACCAAGAGCTGAATCCCCCACGCCACCCACAGGCGTTTTACAAAGGAAATGCAAGTGATCAAACTCATGGCAGCTTCGTTCAGGTGTGCTTACTTGACATCAATGCAAATGCAGAGTTAGGAAATTTTTCACATTGCTTCTGAAGAATAATTACAAAGTGCTTGCACCAAACTGCATAAATGCATACATAATTGCATAATATGTTTCAAGTGACCCACCGATCAAACACAGCACGCTTAAATATTTTATAATACTTCCTTAAGTTCTCTGTGTTTATTGATCATGACTCACAGGCATTGCAGATACCCAAGGACTTGAAAGAAGATTTTACAAAGCAATTAAAATTCTTCGTTTTAATAATTATAAATTAATTTAGTTCATTGAAAGTGCAGGCAAAGAGAATACATAGGTAGATGTTTTTCTTTTTCTTTTTTTCAAGATTGTTTGTTTACATTTAAGCAATTTTTTTAAAAAAAAATAAAGGTATCCTTTTTTGTTTTCCCGTCAATTTTTTTTAAAATTATATGTGAATCTACACATTAATAATTAAATGATGTGAAAGTGTTAGGAGTTTTTAAATTTTAAAAAGAATTAATATCCATGAGCCGGAAATTTTGGATTAAATAAATAGTAGAAAGTAAAATCAATTCAGACAAATCTCACGATTCAAAGTAAGTTGATTGAAAAACAAAGTGGCATTATATTTACCCACTTGCCCATCTCTTCTCAATTTCTATCTCCTATTCCTTAACAATTCAAAGTAAATTGTTGTACTACAAGCATTTTTTTAAATTAAATAAGATCTAAGGTGCCTAATAACGCAAGGAAAGTTCCTAAAGGAAAGAATGATTTATTCCAAGTAAATCTTCCAATTACATATGGAAAAATAATAACATTTCTTTTATTATAAACTTTTCTTTGTTGACACCACCAAATAACATCGACTATTTATCATGGGCTTGGCCACACAAAATTATTGGTGTTCCAATGGATTTTATCATCATACATTATTGGTTTACTAAGGGTAAATACAAAAAAGAAAAAATAGGAAATAGCGATTTCATTATATTTTCTTGTAAATTTCGAAGATTTTACCTTAAATTTTTAGTTACATATTGTTGTTCAGTAAATAAATTCTGACATTAAAGAATAATTAGGAATTTCATTTTCCGGCGAAAGGACATCTTTCACATGTTGAATTTTATTCATCTTTTGTTGGATTTTTAATGTGCATCGGGGATCAAAGAAAGAAATAGTAAGTACAACTACCAAATTCCACGTAAGGCAATCATCATAAGCATCCAAATCGGCAGCGTAGCGAAACTTTGGAAGCCAAAGCCCTTATTAAAGGCAAAAAGGGCGGCAAGGGCAAAGGCCTCCTATTCCTCTAGACAGGACAGATGGGATTCTTGCTTCCATATGCCACCCGCTTAAACTCTTCTTTGAATGCCCAAAGAGATAGCATTTTATTTCGCCCAACCTTCAGATTGCAGATTTGTTCACCAAGTCTCACATTCGTACTCGGCATGAATTCTTTTTGGACAATGAGACATGTGTCAATAATGGACAACGTGTCAATTCCTCATTAGGCAATCGTGAAGCACCAAAAGACCATTATTACTGTTCGCATAATTTTTCGCATCTTAGTTAAAACATAAATATAGTTATTTATCCAAGTGATATACCAAGTAAAAAAACTCCTAAAAGTTTCCAAACCCAATTTACTAACCCTCCACTCCTACAATAACTATTTATCTTTCTCCAAATTTGCTTGGACGCAATTTTGTAGCTCAACAGATTTGTTCTGCTTTTCATCCACAATTTTAATTTTTTTTTCAAATTTGAACAAATGATGAATTATTGGACTTTCCGAATCATTTCGTTTTTGGGATTTTCTTTTATTTAGCCTCCACATTCTATTGAGGATCTCTAACTAAAAGTGCATTCTCCACAAATTCTTATGACGTGGCTTTTAAGTTTTAAAAAAAAAAATCAAAACTAATTTTCAAATAAAAAGAGAGAAGGGAAAAGGTGGAGGAGAGTTTTCTCCGGGAGTATTTAGCAGGAGCATGCCGATTCCCAAGTAGGTAGGATATTTTTTTTTTTTTTTTTTTTTTTTGATCAGGAAGTAGGTAGGATATTTGCATTGCCCTTGAACCTATGATTTCAAGTTTTTGAAATCTGAAGCCTACTTTATAGACCTACAATGGAACCTTGAACTTCTTAGTTCCACCGGTTCCAAGGTACCCATACTGAATTGTACTTTTTCAAATTATTTTTGGTGAAAAAAATTGTCACGGTTTTAGTTATTAACACATTGAACATTCAACATAACACATAACTGGATTACATGTTAAAATACATGTTAATGTCTAAAGATAATTCATGTAATCCTACCTCATTTCAAAACCTGCTGATCTAGATCCCATTCACATAGGAGAGTTTGCATTCAATGGCGTATTTGCTATGCTTTTCTTGACATAGCAATCTTTATATGTTGAAGGAATAGAGAAGGGTCATAATTTCTCTTGGTAATTCTTTCCCTAGTTGGAAATTGAACATCGAGAACAAGCATAAAAATGTGCTGTAACTTTTTATAGAGAATAGTCAAGTGTACTAACCAATGATTTACGTACAATAATCACTTGCCGAAGCATCCAACGCATAGAGCGTACAAACATCTTTTCCTAGAAGTAATGTGGGTTAGTAAGCATGACAAGCAAATGCGAGAAAAAGGTGCAATGAAACACGAGGCTGGTGCCACAAAACCTGAACTCGAGGGCTGATGAATCCCAGAAGTATGATTCAGAAGACGTCGACACCAACATCGGAAAAATTGGAGAAACAGAAGCAGAGAAAAGGAACGTTGATCTTTGTCCCGAGAAACATTGTGAAGGGACAAGTACAAGAAATGGCTGATTTCCTCTCTTAGCTGGCATAGCACTTGTGTCTTAATAGATACAGCAATCAACTGTTCGTTGGAATCTCCGTCTAAAAAAAAAAACGAAGGAATAAAAAAGGACAAAGAAAATGGAATAAAAAGCAGAATGGGAATTTGATTATTTGCTTGCAACTTTTGTCTGAGGCCCTTTTTCTCTTTTCTTTGGCCTGATGGGTACGCAAACATGTCTGAAGCTTCGTTGTCTATCTTTATGATAACGCATGATTCTCATTCCGTTGCGCATCTTTAGCTTTTGGATTAGATAAATGAAAGGCTACTCTAACATTGACATCGGGTCTCGATGAAATTGCAGAGAGACTTCGGGTCCGTTTTATTTCCCAGGAAAGTTGACTTGACTGACTGGTAAATATTTTATACCAAAATTATTTTCAGGAAAGGTGGTTTAATTTTCTTGAATTTGGTGGGATTTTTCAAATGAGCTAAAAATCATTATTGGAAATTTGTTGTCAGAAAACCTAGACCATATTTAAGACATTTAAACCTAGGTCTAGTGGGCCATCACAGGACCTTGAGCCTCACAGTAGGATCCAGGCACCCAAACCCGGACCTTGAGCCCTGGACTCAAGAGCGCACGGGTCGGACATGAGAGGCCTCTAAGGACTTGTGGTCCTAGATGCTCGACTCAGCCCCTGGTGTCCAAAACTCTAGGTGCTAGGGTCCAAGGTCCAAGTGTCCACTAGTTAGGAGCACTAGGGTCTCATGCCAAGCCCCCCTCAAGTCCTAAGTTAAGGTGCTAGGGTGTTCAATCTCACCACAAGGTCCCCAGTTTTTATAAGAGGGCAGTCCTAAGTTTTTATAAGAGGGAGTGTCCTAACAATTGTGGAAGTCGAGTTAGATTCTTGAAAATGAATATCAAATTTTTTAAAATACAATTTTTTTTTCGAATTTAATATAGAAATTTATTCGTCATAAAATATATTTCTCATTAGATCATTTTCAAAGCGATGTCAAAATAATAGAAGATGAGAAAATATGTTCCAATAATTAGTTTTCCATAAAATAAAGGGAAATTTTCAAATAAGAGCCCGAAGTGCTCTCTTTTTCTCAAATAAGGGTCCGAAGTGAATATTGTTTCAAATAAATGTCTGAAGTAGTCAAATATTCTCAAATAAGAGTCTAAACTAGTCAAATCATCTCAAATAAGAGCCTAACCGGCCGATGACTATTCCAGCCATCGGAGAAAGGGTATTTTGGTCAAAAAAAGTATCTATATGTTTTTATATTTCCTTTTTGCTTTTTCTTTCCCTTTTTTTTTTCTTTTTTTCTCATCCCTCCCTCGGCCATCGCCATCCATGGCTGGCGAAGGTCACTCGCCTCAGGTGAGGGTGAGGGTTGCCCTTGTCGGATTTGGTGAGTGTCACCGGTCGAGGCAACCTAGGTGAGGCGACCCTTGCTTGACGCCGGCAAGGGCAACCTCGTTTTACACGGCAAGGGCAACCCTCACTCAATGCCCTAGCAAGGAACACCCCCGCTGACACTCGGGGGGGGGGGGGGGGGAGGGGACTATCCTTGCCGGCCCAAGCCTAGGCAACCCTCGCCCGATGCCGATGGGGGTTTCCCTTGCTTGACACTAGCAAGGGTTGCTCTCGCCAAATCTAGCAAGGAACACCCTTGCCAGACGACAGTAGGGGCTGCCCTCACCTAAGTCCAACGACCTCCGCCATGGCTAGTGAAGAAAGGGGGAAAAGGAAAAAATATTAAAATAAAGAAAAAAATAAATAGAAAACATTAACTTAAAAGATGAAAATGCAATTCGATTTGAGAGATTAGATTCTTTTTGGAAATTAATATAAGGGTTAATACCCTGAAAAACCCCAAATTGGTACACTTGTGATAAATTTACCATAAACTATTTTTTTGACCACCAAAAACCCTAAACTGGCATAACTTTGATAAATTTACCCCAAAATGGTACATTTGTGACAAATTTACCCTCTGTTAGTTTTTGTTAAATTTTATTATCAAATTATTAAGTTAAATGACATGTGACAGTTAACCAGTATACCAATTTAAGATTTTATGCTCCGTTTGTCACAGTTTATAATTTTTTTGATTTTTTGTTGTATTAATCCAATTTAACGAATGATATATTTGTCACAAATTTATCAGTTTGGGGTTTTTTGCAGTTGAATAAATTAGTTTGTGGTAAATTTATTATAAATGTACAAGTTTATGGTTTTTTATGGTCAGTCGGGGTAAATTTGTCACAGGTGTACCAGTTTGGGGTTTTTCATGGTAAAAAAAAAAGTTTTTAGTAAATTTGTCACATGTATACTAGTTTGGGGTTTTTCAAGGTATTAACACTTGATATAATTACTTCATGCCTTTATTCGAAACAAGTTACACTTTGGACCCTTATTTGAGACCATTATTTGAAACAAGATCCATTTCAAGCCATTATTTGAGAAAATGAAAGTACTTCAGGCTCTTATTTGTAATTTTCCCTAAAATAAATGTAACTCTTCGTGGTTATGAAAATTTAATCTGAGGCCTCCTATAAGAACTTATAGGATCCACTGGATTAAGAAAACTATGATGAGGTGGCTTAATTATACAATTTTCAAATCCAAGCCGAAAAAACAAAAAAACTTCATGTAATTTGATATAATTAAGTTAACTAATGAATAACACTAGTACAATATAATGTTTTACTAAAATTACAATTAATTCAAGGACTTAGTGGGAAGACTATTTTGTCCTGTCTCTTGAATGTCTCATCGAAGCCTTTTTGACCGAAGGGTTCCATCCACCATTTCCGAATGCTATATTTATTTATTTAGTTTTTGATGGGATGGCATTGCTTTCACAAAAGGCTCCTTCTACCCTTTCAAAATTGGCTTGCTGTGTTCAATGAGCTCTTCGGCTATTCAGTGAACTTGAGGGGGTTTCAACCAATAAGCCTACTTATACATCTGTCGTCTCTCATCTTCACTTTACTTAATAAAAAAAGAAGATTATAATGAGTTTCAGTTATTTCTAAGCGATTATCAAAATTTCCTCTGTAAATCAAAAAATTACATATAGTTAAATCCTATCGATTTCTTAGTTAAATATCTAATTTAATTTCTGTATTATAACCAGAAGATGTGCTCAACTCTTTATAGCACCTCATATTGCAATCAGGCTCTTTGTCCATGGTCTAGGCAAAATGCTTTCTCTTGGAGAAAATTGAGTGTTTGGGCTGCTGGTATTAAGCAAGACAGTACTTATACTTGGAGAAAAATGATGAAGTTGAGAGGCTTGTTGAAACCACATGTGAAATATGTTATTGATAGTTGTCGTGACCTCTTTTTTTCGGCGCCTGATCAGGGCGGGCGCCTGCGGAGGCTAATGGTTCGGCTAGGTTTATTTTAGCCCGGACTCTCCCAAGTTCACCAATTCACGACTTAATGGTCCAAGTTTTTTAACTTATTAATTTTTAAACGGAGTCGCCACTAATCGATTTGGGGTGGGTCGATTAGAAACCCAAGCAAAGTATCGGGAGAAATACTTGCTCCTGCGCAACCAGAGAAATTAGGATCGGGGACTTGATTACACTAGTTAATCACTAATGCCCTTTCGGTACCTAATCTTGTTTAAACCTTGAGGTTTTTTTGGATGTTTTAAGGATTTTCCATGCATTTTTGAGGAGGAAAAACATTTTTTTGGGTCTTTTTCTCATTTTTTGGACATAAAAGAGATTTTTGGATTTTGGGGTATTTTTAGAAAATACAAGTCTTTTTGGCTTTTTATGAAAACTTTTGGCTTTTTTATGAATTTTTGACTTTTTTGGATTTTTTTGAAGAAAACAACGCCGTGGCCGGGCGTTTGAGGGCGCTCGGCCCGGCCCGACGACCTGGGTACCTGGCGGAACCCTACCCAGATCCGACCCGATTTTCGACCCAACTCGCAACCGCCCCTCGAAACGCACGAAACCCTACCCGCTTCGCGGCCCAGGTCCGATCCGATGACCAGAGGCCGTGACCCGAAAAATCGAGAACCCTAGGGTTCTCGATTTGCGGCGCCGGAGAAGGGAAGGCCGAGGCGCTAACGGCGGTGATGGCGGTGACGGCGACGATGGCGGTGACAAAGGCGGCGACAACGATTGGACTACGGGGAGGGGGATGGCGACGGCGACGACGACAGAGGTGGTACGCTACCTGCTCACGGCAACGGCGCGACGGAAGTGGCGACAACGGCGTGAGCCCCTTTCCCTCCGATTTCTCTCTCTCTCTCTCTACCCTCTCCTTCGGTGGACCTCAGATCCGCGGTCGTGAGTCCTCGGATCCCCCTGAAGTCTCTCAGTGGGGTGCCCGAGGCCTGCGACTTCGAATCGTCCCCCTCTCTCTCTACCCTCTCCTCCGGCGAGCTTCGGATCCTTGGCCGTTCGACCTTGGACATCCCCTGAAGTCTCTCAGTGGGTTGTCCAAGGTTTGCAAGCCCTAGATCCGACTCTCCCTATCTCGATCTGTCTGTGTGTGTCTTGGCTGCTGGGATCGACGGCCTATTTATAGGCCGAGGGGCGGCCGGTCGACGGAGTTCGACCGTCGGTCGCCGCAGCCTTCGCCGGCCGAACCGGCGTCCCATCCGACGCCAACTACCCCCCCGCAGTCCCCATCCAACGCCAGCTGCCCCTCCTGCTCCACGTGTGTTACTGTTCCTCCTGTCTGCTCCGGCGTCGCGCCTCCAGCGCGTGCTGCCCACCCAGTCGGGCGAGGAAGGAGAAGAAGGTGCGCGGGCCGGGTTGCGGGTTAGGCCGGCGGAGGCCCAGAGGAGGTGCTGCTTTTTCTGTTTTTCTATTTTTTCTAGTTTTTTGCTTTGTTTTGTTGTTTTTATATGGTTTTTATTATTTATTATCCAAAAAAGGCAAAATAGATAATTAAAAAAACTAATTAATTAAAAGAACGAAATTTAGGCGTCAACAACAGTGAGTAGAATATTTTCCAATGGTGAATCATTAGCGTCCTCTTGGGCCTTTTTTAGGCAAGTTTCCAAAGAGTAGTACAAGAATCCTGTTTAAGAATTCATCCAGAAGTTGCTGATGTAATCAGCATCAAAGCTGCATTAGCAGACAAACTCAAGATATGGAAGACAATCACTTTGGCCAATTTTCACCAAAATCCACCGACATAGCGATCGAATCATCACTAGCTGTCCTACATAATACTTCGCTATGTTAGTGATTTCAATTGATTACATTGGAAATTGTAGTAAGGCTTAGGACTTAATTAGAAAAATTGAAAAATTTATGAATGAATTAACATCTATAAAATAGGTCTATGATTGATTGGATAATTTTCCTCAATCGATAGCATGAGCCAAGGAGCCATTTATTTTTTGACTATCAATTCTCCGAGGAAGTCTGGATTTTTTTATCCAAGAGTTATTTAAAATTTCCAGACAATCAACTAGACAAGGATTAAAATTGAGATAGGATAGGATAACATAAGAAATGTGATGAGATTTATTATATCATAGATCTTGTTTGGTAGGTCATTGATATAACCTAGATTACGATTATATACACGGTACAAAATCATAAAATAACTTATAAAAAAAATCCTATTTTACTGTGTACCCAGAATAACCACCCCCGTTGTGGTCGTTGTTTACTTCAACGATGACGACCCATGTAGTGGGTACCACCTGACCACGACAATCAGTAGTGTACGGTGGTCGCCCCCCTTCGAGATGGTCGTAGGCAACCCCCACAATCCAGAACCGGTTTGACTCCTGGCAGCAACATGCGGCGGTTGCTATCGCCTGGTGATCGCCAAAGCAAGGTGACAATGCCCTCGCGATCAAGATTGGAAAGCTCTTAGGCAACCACCAATTGCCTGAGAGTCGCAAACACTGCTTGGTGGGCGCTTGAAGTCAGTGGCCACCAAGTGTTGACAGCAATGCACAGCAGTGCCGTGGTGGCATTGCTGAGTGGGGAACAGAAACCATAGTTTTTATTTTCCTTCCATTTTTTATTGGCTCTTTTGATCATTTTAACTTTTTCATATTCAATTTTTCATTCGGATATATCCGGATTTTTAGAAAGTAATGTAATACTATAGTCTCGATTAGAAAGCTAATTACAAAATCGTAATTTGAGGAAATAAATTCATCAGCAACTTTTCGCGCTATAAAATAGAAATGCAACTAAAAAGGCCCTCAAATGAATACCATATAAATGAAATTGTCTTTAAAACATTTATTTTAAGTTACTATGGAAAATTAGGTTTACTTAAAAAGTAGAAGTACCGCGGCCTAGCAAGATCAGAGTACCTATTCAGCATCCAGACTGCACTAGCAAACAATCTTAGATATGGAAGAGAAGCATTTTATTCCTTCTCTCAGGTGATGTAATATGTCACCTCACTACTATGAAGGGCCAAATGTGCTTTGGCTTAAACTTATGTGGACAGAAAGATACTAGAAGTATTAAAAGTTGTGTATGATACTTATTTTAGCATCAAAAGTTTTTTTCCAGATCAAAGTGCCACTAATTAAATAAATAAATAAATATCATTTAAGTATCAACTATAATCTAAGTTGTTGGAAATTCGACGTTGCCATATTTTATTAAGTTCTCAGTCCTACATAGCTCACCAGCATGTCCGTTCGGCATATAACCTTTAAACGACATTGTTTCCATGCTTTGCGATTAAAACAAATCATGTCATGACCTAATCTTCAAGGCGGGAAGATACATCTCTAACAAGTTGATTTACGGGTATTTGCTCAAAAAAGGGTCCAAGTAAGCGTCCTCAAAAGAGATGGCTTCAAAAGCGACGTCTAGTTAGTGGGCCATGCTCGGTCCATTAATTATGAATGCGGATCCTCCTAAACTTATATCTCATGTGACAAGAGTTCATTTTAAGTTTTTAGACAATCTAAAAGCATTATTTAGGAGTCACCATTAGTCTCTTTGTTGGGAGATGGCTGGAAACCCAATCAAAGGTCGTGAGACCTCTCTTAATTTCTACGGAATTAGAGATGTCATGACTTAGGGGACTTGGGTTACACTGAAGATGTCTACTAGCGCTCTTTTGGTATTAATAAGTTGGGTTGTTATCTAAGGTGGTGGATCAATCTTTTTACATTTTCACTCAACTTGAATCTTAATGCCAAATAATCACACATGGATGGTTTATTCGTGCCAATTCTAAAATAGCTAATTGAAGCATAAAAGAAATCACACAAGCGAATGAAATTGCAGTATGAAGAAATAAGCACCCAAGAAAGCATGTTGACAATTAATCTAAGTGTGAGAAAAGTAAACCTGCAACTCGTCAAGAATTTTTACAATACAAATTGGAAATTCAAGTTGGGGAATAAATAGGTACAGATGAACAAAGATCATAATGGACATCGACCATACCACTGTCTTCATGCCCTCGTGGGAACCTACTCCAAGGGTCGCCTTTGGACTATTCTAATCCTAAACTAATGTTAAACTAGCATTCAAAATCATATCATGCATACAATGTAACCAAACACAATCATAAGAATCCAAACAAGTTAAAGCAACTCAAAGCAACTCATGATACAAAACATTTGGGTCGGCCTTTGAAATTCATGTATATCGAGCCGGCCTATGACCACTAATTGATTGATTTTAGTACTTGGGCATCTCTTATGTTCATAAGCAGTGGTAAAGATCGAATGACTCCTAAATTAAAGTCTGAGTGTGTCCCTTGGTTTCCTCTCGACATGCACCAGCCCTGAACCATACATCTAGATATCACATGCATAATGGGAAAGGCATGCATTAAGGCCATGAAGACTTGGTCCTCAAGCAATCAACCAAAGGCAGACCAAGGAAGGTCACTTATTCATTCAAGACAACTATGATTGTTCAAGTGCGTAAGATGGCCAATCAAATAGAACACAAACAAAGCAATTCAAAGGTTGAACTTTGAGAACTATTATGCAACCAAGGTCATAAGTTTTGTTTAATTGCAAACAAGTCCTTAAAGGAAAATTTTCATCTTTTGAATGATGGTAAACAAGGACATCGACTTTGTTGAAATTTTGAAACAAGTTTGATGTTCTTGGAAAATAAATTCCTCAACTCTAGTGCAGATAAATCGACACACTGATTAGGTACCTTGAACGATCAAACATGCGTGAATTTCAACAGAATGTTTGTCAAAACAAAGCTGAGATCATTATCTACAACTTTCATGTTTTGAATATTGTCAAATAAGGTATTAACTTCATCGGAATTACAAATAAACCTTCAGGTATTCAAGAAAGATATGGGCGCAGAATAAAGGGCATTCTAATCAGGTCATTTGAATGCCCTAATGAGTCTCGAATTAAATGAAATTAACATCAAAATGAAGTTTGAAATGTATTCTACAACTTTTTATGAAGAACACGATATGCAATTTGCAACACGAGAATTTATAAAATTCAAAAGTTACCGATGGTCAAATCCGAATACAGAATCCCTACAACATTTGAATGAACAGAAAAAATAGCAAATGACCTTTTTATTTTCCGAAACTTTTTCATAATAAAGATCACTATGTCACAAACAATCTTCATGAAGACAGCATAATCACATTCAGCATGCGCGATTTTATAAAAATCAATAAACCCACGAAGGTCAAACTGGAAAAAGCAATCTCACAAATAGAAACATGCTTAGTTGAAGGCAGTTCTCATCAAACTAATGTTTCATTCAATCTAAAACTTTTACACAACACAGATCATGATATGAGGAACAGAATTCATGGGTGTCGAGTCTAGATTCTAAATGCATGATTTTATAAAAATCAGAGAACCAACGCATGTCAATCCAAAAAAAAAAGATTTCACAGAAGGTAATATGGACGATTTATTGCCAATCGAACCTAGTAAAGAACTTTCAAATTTCATGAAAATTTTATATATTTTAGAACTAGATATCTTGAGCAAATTTCATGCAAAACTGACTTCAGATTCTCATCACGCAATTTTTATAAAAAATGAAGAACGGATACAAGTCGGTGAGAAAAATGATTTTCCAGAAGGCAGCATGGGCGATTTATGGACAATCGACCCTGCCAAATAAGCATCAATTTTCACTAGATTTTATATGCTCTAGATCTATGTGTTATGAACAACTTTCATGAAGACACAAACTCGAAAATCTTAGCATAAAAAATCATGAAAAATTAACAAACAACGAACGTCGGTGAAATAGAGCAATTGCACAGAACAACAACAATTCAAAATCAGACTTCGATTTTGCAATAGACATATAGCAAGGCAAACGATGGCCAGATCAAGCATATAATATGTCTTACTTCAAATCACTAGAGGACATCGAAGCCAAATGAGGCCATCTACTAGCTCATATCAAAATGTGAAGCAAAGCAATCAAAATAGGCCTATGAATTTTTAAAACAGGTGATTATGCAACATCAAACAATCGTCAACCATCAATCATCACAACTCATTTAAATCATCATTCTAAACATATCATAGCCACCCAAGGGTTGAATCCTAGCCCCGCTCGCTTAAGGCGATCTCGCTTCACCGGATTCAAGCCTAGGAGGACTTGACCTTGTTATCTTCAAAGTCAAGCTCAATCAAGTTAGGCAATCGCCTCTATGAGCTCAAGGACTCTTCGAGGGACGCACTCACAAGCTTAGAACCATCAAGGATCACTACCAAGATGTTTGGATTGGTGATCCTAGATGTACCTACATCCACTCTATTGAGAAAACTCCTATCAGATTTTGAAGTTGACAAAACTTTCTTGTTCTTACTCTTACTCTAAAGAATATTAGACTTCTGTAGTCATATCACAGACTTTTGTCAAAGTCTATTTATTCTAAAAGTCTCTCCCACACTGACATGATCCAGACTGAAACCAAATTTAGAATGAAGATATAATCAGGCTCATAATTATTGATCTTACGACAAGGATTCGGTACAAACGTTATAGAGATTTATCCTTAATATCTGGCTTTTTGGCAAAGAATCTCACTTACCTTTAATAAATACATTGATGGAATCAATCATGAATTGATGAAATCCAATCTTGAAGACAAGTTTCTTTTTGGGAAGCATCTGCTTATGGAAACCTAGATTCTGATTGTATGATTGAATAGAATCATCAGATTTTCATTTCAATCTTCAAACGGCTATAAGATTTCCTTAATCGATTTTGTCCAACGGATTGATTGGAAGAAATTGCTGTTGAGAATGCCAACGACTAGAAAGGCGTAGATGAGTATTTAAAAAGGTCATTCAGTCCTTTTAAGAAAGTGCGTGAAAATTAAAATTCCAAAGTTTGAGACCTTTCCAACCACTTGTTCTTCAAAGACAATGCTAACAAATTGTATTCAAGAGAGATAAACACAGAAAAAGTGACTTAGTGAGAGAAAAAGAAATCCTCTACTGAGTGTTTGCACTCAAAACATTGTATTTCTCTATTGATACTTTAGTGAATTTTAGCTAGAAGGCTGTCAGCGTGTGAGAGTGGACATAAGCTCGATCTAAGCCGAACCACTAAAAATCTTGCCTGTAATTTTTTTCTTCCTTTAACTATTTTCAGCTTCATTCCTTGCCATCTTTTTCTGAACCTCTCAATCTCTAAACCATCCCTTTTTTAGTCTAAATTTACTTCAGAAATTTGGTGGTGCTTTTAATCAGACTTTGTCTCTTACTCAAACTTTGCTTGCAATATTACTTATTTTACATTTATTTGCTTAATTTCCTTTTAACACATATTCAACCCCCCCAGGTGATAGTACTAGCATTTTCACTCTTCCAATTCTAGCAACACATTCGGCTAAACTCCACGAGTTTAGCTAAGAGTGCAAACACGCCATGTCGCACATATAGAATTTGCTGCCGTGCAGAACCAAAACTTCGTGTACAGCTACGCCACTATGAAAGATAAATCTAAGTTTCTACAAAGGGGCCTCCACACCCCGTGTTCACCCTAAGTACATTTACTTCTCACTTGGGTATACAAATGGGTTTCTTCTCACTATCACTTGGAATTAGCAGTCAAAAGCTATTACAAATGTGTTCATTCGGCAGAGATTTTTTTCACGAATAATCTTGAAATATCATACTTGATTGCCATGAACTCTATTTTCAATTTCAAAACTCCAGTGATCATAAAGTTTATACCAGAAACTCCAAGTTTTCACTGTCAGGTCATATGCAGAGCCTATGCTTGTTTATATGACCTTATGTATGACTGTAGAACTTGCATGGTTTAGAAATAAGTTTCTGCAGCACTTAAGTAAGCTTATCAAATACTTTGGATTAAGTTATCATTGAGAGATGTTTCCCAACATAATGTACGTGGTCTGAGTACTACCGAAGGAAAATAAAATAAAAAATTCAGCCCTCCAAGGTCAGCTGCCCAGCGACTAGTATGTCGGACCGTAGATAAGTTAACAACCAAACCACAATCCTAGTCGAGACTGGTTTCAAAAAATAAACTACTTTCCAAGCAATGAGGGGCAAGGGAGTGTAAAGAAAACAAGCCTTTGAATATATAGGATCTACATCCACTACATATGTCACTATGCTTCATTGACAAGTCTCTTGGCCGAATGCTTCACAAGAAGGAAAAGAGAGAAAAAGAAAACACATACTACGACCGGGTGCAGAGCATGACCGATCCTAGGATCATGACTCACTTTGCAACTATCCTTCGGTTTCTTTGTTGGGCTTGGTCTTGGGAGTGTGGGTGTACTTATCAGTATCGTGCATCAACAGCAGCCATACATGAGTTATAAGCTCTCCGCCTCGCCGCAACAGTTTCGCGTGATGGTAAACTTGGCAAGTATACGCAGCGTAGCACAACATCTCCACCCAAATGCTGCTTATGATCTGCCACTTCTTGTTCTTGCCCTTCAGTATCGCAGCCAATTTCTGCGCGTCCCACAGCACATGCCAATCCCTGGTGATTATGGTTCCGATCTGATCCAGGGAGGGTTCGAGCACGTCCTCTTCTGATGACAATGTCCCCAAGGCCTCATTGCTGTCTCTGTACCTGAGAAATGGCTTCAATATGGAGCAAGCATGCTCCAATGTGATGTCGGTGGTCGTTAGGGACAATGTGTAGGGTCGCAGTGCTAGAAGGTACATCATGTAATTGGACAGCAGTTCACTTCCTTTACGGTCCGGAGAATCATCGGACTCTGAACGGAGGCAGATGTTCGTTGCCATGTGCCAAATGATGATGCTTTTGTCAAATGCTGTGGAGATGTTTCTTTCCAACACTTCAAGGGCTTCCTGGGTCCACTCCACGTCCCCACTGAGTTTGTGAGCTTCAAGCGTCCAGTTGCCGCGTTCCATGAAGGGCTTTTGTTGTCTGATCTCCTTGAACTTTTCAATATTTTCCACCAGCAATTCCTTGAGATAGCTGGGACATTTCGGGGCAGAGTGAATCCGATATCTTCTACAGGTCTCTGCTTTTTTGCCCAATTTTTTGCCCAAGCGTTTGAGGATTGTACGAATGAACCATGGCCACTCATCGTACAGGCGAGGATCCAACAGGTTGAGCTGCCCAACTGAGTTTGACCATCTTCTCCGCTTCATACACTTTTCAGCTAAGAAGTTCAATAGCCTTGTCAACACGAGGCGGTTTCCTCGGTGACGGCTCATCACCACAATGGCCCATGCTGAAAAAGGTTGCAAAACAATTTGGTAACCTTCTAGGGCGGTGACTCCTATCAACAAGGCGTAAGTGTAGGTGATGTACATGTCTATCAAGAAGGCACTCTTGAAAATAACAGCAAATCTACACACGACTGAGACCAGACAAGAAAAGGTAACGAAGCGGCAGATAAGACCAAACCGTTTATAGAGAATTGGTTGCTTGGTGTAAAGTACGTCATACATGAATCCAAGTTCGACCTCAGCTGTGATGAAGGCTAAATCACGATCTACAATTAACTGAGATTTAGATAGAGATTCCGGGTGGTAGAGCCAGTTTACGATGTGGGGCTTCAAGCAATCGAACCGATAGTACGCCTTCAAGATGATCATTTGCTCCTTCGTCCAACTAGGCCTTTCAGGCTTGTTGAAGAACTTGGCAACGGTGTCCTCATCAAATATATCCTTGATTGATATGCTGGACCTCTCCCAGTACACGGACTTAAGGGCCCAAATAGTCAGTGCTGATCGAATGATCCCAGCAATAGACAGGGGGAAGTATAAAAATGGGACAGGGGACGAGCTGTCCCAGCAGCGAATCAGGATCCACATGACGAAAACGAGCCTGAGAAACAGATTCAGTATCTGCCGGATGCTGAGCCTGTTGTCCTCAACAGAGTATGCGGTTATGGAATCGGGGTTGCCAAGCTGCATCAAGAGCAACGGTGCCAGCAACCCCTTGAGCTCAGTAATGTAGTCCGGTCGATCAGGATGGTCGATCTGGATGACAGTGAGCTTGCCGAGGGCGATTGTCCCAATGTAAGAAGAGAGCAAGTAGGCAGTGAGGATGACGTATCTGAGGATGATCGAGTTGTTGTACCTCCGGAGGCTGCCAAAGATGGCGAGGGTGATCTGGCAAGCCAGGCTCATGGTGACCAGCAATTGGATGCCCCATGCTTCCCATAAGTCTTTCAACGCTGGCCATTGTGTACTGACCATGGATGATATCAGATTGATCGATTTCATGGGGACGTGATGCCTTCTGTTCTCTCTGAGAAACAACAATGCAAGTAGAATTAATAACAATGAGAATGGATAAACCGCCTTGGACTCATTCTGAAGAATTAAACATAAATCTCTAAACTTCTTGTTGCATCCATTCAATATAATTAGTAAAATTTTGGGATCCTAACACTGCTCTAGCCTCTAATTCTCCTATTCCAGTGAATGGGATTAAATACGTCTTGCTACGTCTTGCTGTCCTGCATAAGTGAAACCCACTTGAATAGGAGAAAGAGAAGTTCCAGAACTCTCCAGAACTCTTTAACCAATGCTAGGCGCTAATCTTGCTGGAACAGATCTACGAATTTGATATATTCAATGTAATGGCTGATTGCGGCAGGACATTTGAAGAAGCTGACTCATATTCAAACACCTAACTACCGATTACCACATTACTTAACGGACAGATTATGTAAACCAGTTAAGTAAGCCAAGCATTTTCCAAACATCAAATATGAGATCATGGACACACATTTGTTATTTTGTTGAACCGATCATTGACACAGTCCTATAACAGAATAAATGTTCAGAGACAAATGAAACTAATGACAGGATGAATTTTCTGGAAAACTAATGGAAGTACAAAGTGGTCTGGGAAGAAACCGAAACCTTACTATGCTTTGGGACTCCAAGAAGCTGACGAAATAGGTTCTTGCCAATAATAGAAATGGCACTGAGTGTGTCTGTGTTCCTAACACTTGTGGGGAAGCTTAGTTAAGTACAATTCTGAAGACTCAAAATTAGAGGGATTATAATAACACAGAAAACAGTGATTTGATTACTTACTTGCAACTTTAATCAGTGATTCTTTCTCTCTTTGTTCGGCTTTCGCCAGCGACAAACCAGGTGTAAGATTTGTTACTTTACACTGTTCGTTGGATCGATTCCCGAGAAGTGTAAACTTTGTTGAGAGAATGCAAAGAATTCACCCTTGCACTTTTTTAGATAAAAGATACCACATGAGCTTAAACTATTGCAATTTACGCAATCTAGGCATCAATCCCTCTCTCCAGCTGCCATTCCCTGTGATCATCATTTTTTAAGAAAGTTTTTTTGACATTAATCTTCATACCTCCACATCACAGACCCTCCGAGAATCCCTCTGTGCTCCTAATACCATCACCAATATCTTGCGTCTACCCATGCACCAGACGATGTCCGCATCAAAAGTAAATAGAATACAACAGTGCACGGACATAAATCTGAAATGACTTTACATCATTTTATTTCTTGAATTTGTGTTCTATAAAGCACATAAAGTCGGGGAAAATTGTCTAAAATCCTAAACCTATTGCATTTTTACCAATTGTCACGACCTAAATTTTCTGGTGCACCACTTAAAATTAGGTTAATGGATTACTAAGTCTTTAAACTTAGCTCGGGCTCTACCAAACTCATACAAATTCGCTACTTAAGATTCAAATATTTAGCATGAAAAAGATTATTAGCTAGGAGTCGCCACTAATCAGTTTATGGTAGGTCGATTAGACACATAAGTAAAATAATAAGAGAATTATTTTAATCCTACAAACCAGAGACTAAGGGTACGAGGACTTGATTACATTAGACTTCTCTAATGCTCTTTCAGTACAATTTCTTTTGTATTTCAAAAAAAAAATGTTTTCACAGGCATTTAAGATTTATTTTAACCCAAAATTATTATCATGCAAATATGGTGGCCACACGGGTGCTCATCCAAATAAATAAATAAATAAATAAATTGCATCACACAAATCAAACAATCATTTTTTTTTTTTTTTTTGGGTTTTCTTGAAATTAGAATTTTTTATAAAACATGCATTTTAACTACATGACCTAATTTTACTAATAAACAAATTCTAATTAAATGGTACTATTATGCAAACTAGTTAACATGCACCTAGTATTTTTATATTTTTTTATTGAAATTCGAAATTAATAAAAACCCTAATTAAACTATCTAAAAAAGAATAATTTTCTAATTTATTTTGGGGATTAATTTAACTTAAACCCTATCCTATCTTAGAAAACTATTTTTTAAAGAAAAATTGGATAATTAAAATGTGCAAACATTATCTAAGACACAACTTATAAAAGAAAAAAAAAATCATTTAGGTCCAACCCTAACCTATTTCTAAAAATGCAATCCTAAAAAATGTAATCCTAAAAAATTCTAATTTACTTAACTTACATGTCTAATTTAGTAAACCTACATGCTTTGATGCAAGATTTCGATTTTTTTTTTTTTTTTATTTTTTAATGTTTTTCGAAGACAAATTTATCAAATAAACATTAAATTTAAACAATTTTGATATTCAACAAATAAATTATTAAAATAATCGAAAAAATAACATGTTATCTCACAGGTTAAATTAACAATTACTCTAACCCTAAACATCACGATATATAAAAAAAGGTTCAAAATAATTAAAAATATGATCCGAAGTTTTACGGATCAAATTAATAATTATAATGATTTAACAACTAAAATACTATCAAAACGCCCAAAAATTAATATAATTAAAAAATGATCCAATATCTTACGGATCAAATTAATAATTACAATAATTTCGGACCAAACCCATGCGGTTAATGCTTACAATATTCATAAAATGAACATCGAGATCCAATGTTCCAATTTAAATAACTAAACTTGAAAAATACAATAACATAAAATAACATAAAATAAATAAAAAATAAAAATAAACTACCTAAGGGGACTCAACACAACAGGAGAAGACCAGCGCGTTGATGAGTGGGCGGATCCGCAGCGTCAATGGGCGAACAGGTCGCGGGCAGAGGCGGCGAGGGTTGAGGTGCGGGGACGGCGGATCTGCAGACGTTGGTTGGGCGGCGCTCGGGCGGAGGGCAGCGCAACCGGGGGCTGTTGGGCGTCGGAGGGCAGCACGGCGACCTGCAAAGGGAACACAGAACAGAAGCAGCGGCGGAGGAGTCGGGCGCGGGCTACTGGGAGGCTCTCGCGCTGCGACCAGCGGCGACGAACAGCAAAGGAGGCGTCGACGGCTGACGACCAGAGAAGAGCGGCGCTCGGGCAGCAGGCGGAGAGGGCGTCGGGCGCTGGTGCAGTGGCGGGTGGCGTTCGGGCCGCAGCGTCGGTGGCCGGCTATGGGCGTCGGGCGCTGGGTTGCGGGCTGCTGGGCGGCAACGGCGTTGGGGCTTCTGGCGTCCGGCACTGCAGGTCGTTGACGAGCGCTAGGCGGAGGTTGGCGCTCGGTTGCAGCGGCGTCGCGGACGTCGGGCGCTGGTGTAGTGACGTCGGCTGAAGGGAGGCGAACCACCGGGTTGCTGGGCACGGATTGCAGAGGCGCGGCGGGGCTGCGGTGGCGGAGCGGCGGTGGCGGAGCGGCGGTGGTGGCTGGCGGAGGAGGTGCGACGCGAGCGCGGGCAGGGGCGTCCACGCGAAGAAGACCAACAGTTGCTGCTGCTGCTTTTTTTTTTGCTCTCTCTCCTATCTATTCACACGTCTCTCTCACCGTACTCTCCCTTCCCTCACGTCTTCTCTCCGCCCCTTTTTCCAACTTTCTATCTTTTGTCTTTTTTTTTTTTTTTACTTTTAAACCTAAAGAGAAACCAAAGGAAAATGGGCTCAACGCAAGAAAAAAAAAATTCTCTCGATTTCTTCTCTGAATTTTTCGAATTCGGTCCCCTGCTCACCAAAATTGTGGCTCTCTTTTATGGTAATTCCAGACGACTACTTTCTATGACAAATTCCAAGCTTCCATCTTCTGTCGCATTAATTCATGGCTGCAAATCGAGCGTGATTTCGCAATCAGCTCGATTTTGCTTCGATTCCTTCAATTTTATAAAAATTATTGCCCCTTTCTTCACCTGATTTTTTAATTGCTTATGCACTTATCAAAATCTGAATATTCATCAGAATTTCAAACTTTCATGCATAATCAATTAAATCGATTTTCCCCATTTTTTTCATTTTTTCCTTTTATTTATTCTGATGCAATTTTTATTTTCTTTATCTTCCTAGATTTGCCAAAATTAGGTATCAACACCAATTCAATCTCATATCTTTCAATTTTGCCAATTAAGTTCTAAACATTTTCAAGTCTTGCCATTTAAATTTATTTAACCAATTTTAGCCAGAAATCACAAAGTTGACGCCGATCGTCTTATGTGGCACGGCTAGCGTAGACATAAATATTTTTCATAATTTTTCCAAAAAGTTTCTGATTTTTATATATATTTTTTATATTTTTCTTCTTTTTTTTTTTTTATTTTTATCAAGATCACTGGTCAACCCTCGCCAATCATAGGCAAGGGCCATGGGTGAGGGCTCGCAAGGGTCGTGACCCTCACCTGTGGCCTTACCCCACATCGCTCACGATATTTGGGCAAGAGCCATGACCCTCACACACAATTAGGCCCTATTTGGTTCAGCATTTAAAATGCTCTTTGGGGCTCTAAAGGGGTTTGGTCAAATGTTGTGGTGTTTGGTTCAAGTTTTTGGGGACTTTGGGGAGATGCAATTGCATCTCCAAGGGGCTTCAAAGGGCTTTGGGGGAATGGAGGGGTAGAGGTCCATTGGGAAGTTGCATTTTTGGAATGCAACTTTCGATATTGTTCATTTCTCCGGTGGAGAAGCCGATCGGAGGCCAACAACCGCCCAAGGGGTCGCGCGAACCGCCTGAATAAAAATAAATATGAAAATAAATATGTTTATATTTTTATATAAAAAAATAAACATAAAATATATGTTTATATTTTTATATAAAATATATTTTACATACATATTTTATTTTTTTATATTTTATGTAAAATATATTTTTTATAAATATATATATTATATATATTTATATATTTTTTATATAAATATAAACATATCTATTTTTTTATAAACAAATCTAGTTTTTTCTCGATTGTTTTATATAAATATATATATTTATTTATATAAACATATCTATTTTTTTGTATATTTTATGTTTATATTTTTTTTATATTTTTTATATAAAAATATGTGTATATAGAAAATATAAACATATTTTTGCTTTTTTAATTTAATAAAATTTAATTACAAATGCAAATTTTACTAAACGGTATTTTGGCCAAAGTTGTTTCTCAATGTAAATTTTACCAAACGACATTTGTATTTCGGAAAACCCCCTTCACCCAAAGGTATTTGCATTTCTACAAATGTATTCCCCAAAAGCCGAACCAAACGGGCCCTTAGCAAGGTAGCCCTCACCAAATCCCTCGCCTAGTGGCCGGAGAAGATCAGCCGCAACCCTCATTGAACATGGTAGAAAACAAATCAAAATTAAAATATTGCTAACATTAGAGTTGGACATCCTATGTGACACTAATAGCATCCACATTGGCAGTTTTTGGTTAAATTTGACTAGATTGATTCAATTGACATGTTAAAAAGTTTAAGATTAAATTAGTAAAATATAATAGATTTAATATTTTTTTGAATAATTTTCCATATAAAATTGCCATTATACACTGCTTGTGGCAACAAACCCCCACCAGCAAGTGAAGATGGTATTGTTGGCATTGGATAGAGCAGCCCCTGTATTGGAAATTAAGGCATGACAGCCTAGGAAAGGTTATGTTTGCAAAGATGGATATGATATTGTTTAGGAATGCTGAGAATCCACAGCTCACAAAGAGGATGTGAGGAGGGAGGAGAGATGCGAGAGAACAGAGTTGACAGTCGTAGGGTATAACTCATTTTAGGGACAAACTCTTGAGTTTTGTTGCTCTTGCCTTGATTGGTCTTTCGTCAGGATCGATGATTAGTTTGGTAATGTTAGTAATTTGGCCATTTATTTTAATTTATGAGTACCATCTGGATGATAAACAAAGATCACAATTTCCTCTCATTATTATCTTTTCAAAAGTTTAATATATTCGACACGACTTAATTATATATATGAAATTTGTGATTAGCCATTGTAGAACATGTAAGATTATTGTCTAATAATTGTCATTTTAAGAGTTAATTAATAAGATGCAAGTTGACCCTTTATTTGAAGTCTCCATGTGAACCATATGCTAGGTAAGATAAATAGATTTTCCTTGGACTTTTCATTTTAAAAGCCAATCATAAGACTAACAAGTCAACATTTGTCGTGACCCTCCTGAGTTGAGATCCTTGAGGTGGTTAACAAATTGCCAAGTGAGTGCAGACGGTCCCTCTTGCAAGGTGGCAATTACAATAGGCTCGGGTTCTCCCAAACCCTAGTGGTCGTGACTTGATTTGACTCAGATAATTATCATATGTTGTTTTTATTTTATTTTTGGAGCTGCTATTAACCTATTGAAGGTCGATTACTGGGCAAGTAAAACGCAATACGGGTGCCTACATTAGCGATCACTGGTGATTGAGCAGGGATCGGCGATAATGGTGACATTACTCTGGAAGCACAGGTTGGAACGCGTGCGCCGATGGCAGTTATCATCGTGGCTCAGGGAGAGGACTCGGCCAACTGAGTCCTAAACCGTGGCCTAGGAGCTTCTCCCCTCTGTTTTTCTTTGTCAACTCTCATTCTCTCACCGTGCTCTCAAAAAATTCCCCCCAACTCTAACGCTTTCCCCTTTTTTTAACCTTACTCTCGGTCAAATGCCCAACCGGATCCCTCACCCCAAAAAAAAAAAAAAAACTCTACTTTCTTCCCTACTCTTTGAGTGGTCTCTAGCTCTCGTCCTTCACTGCCTCTGTTTTTTTTGTATTTTCAGAGAGTTCGCCTGTCGCCGCTCGTTTCATTTCTTCAAGTCTCCGCTCACTTTCCATCATTTCCTTAAATTCTGCTCCATCATTTCCCTCTCCCTCCCTGTTTCTGTCCGTCCTTCACGTCTTGTGCCCATGCCTCTCTATCTCTGCCCTTTCTTTTCAAGCTTGTCCATTTCTCTTCTTTGAATTTTTTTTTTATAAGTGTGATAGAAATCCTAAAATTTGTCAGGGAAGTGTGATCAAAGCATGAAACTTACAAAAATTGCAATTGAGACTTAAAAATATGTTAAGTTTGTGTGATCAAGTCTATCTGTTAATTCTGTCCAATTTGGCTCAAGGAAAATGCCGACGTGCCTTTTTTCTATTCATTTCTCTCTCCTACGTGAGAAAAAGTTTATATGAAGAAATCTACATATGCAAAAATGACGTCATTTAATGCTTGCCCAAATTTGCAAATCCTAATTGAAGTCAACGTGATTTTCTTCTAAGCTCTCTTCACCACTTTGTCCGAGTGTCCGTTTTGGTCGTGGAATCTGCTTTTCCTTCATCGAGTCCTCTTGTTCTTCATCCGAGTGTCCTTCGTCAAGCCTCATTGGGCGGTTCATTTCGTGATTCTTGGCATGATTGGCAAGGCAAAAGCTCTCTCGACAACTGCTATGATAATGTCAATAAGGAAATCATGTACTTGGAAGGAGGCATATTCAAGTTCGAAGGATCATCACTTCCCCTTCTCGATTCTTTCCTCTCTTTTCAATCAATATAAAACCTCCCAAGTTTTTTCCTCTTCAGTTTCAATTCCAAGAAACAAGATCGAACGCGATGTTTCTCCAAGTGACCCTTCTTGAACCCAGAGCTGCAACTTCCCCAGCTTATAGAGAACACAGAGGAATGTAAATTAGAGTCACGTGCTGATCCGTACAAGATTCGTACGGGCTTTCCTACTACTTCAAATTTCTTGGGAATAGTAATCAAGTGGAAATATCTCTCCAAATACTCAGCACTGCAATTCCGTGCAAGCCGCCTTGCCGCGGAAAGCGAGCGATCGAATAATAAAATAGACAGAATAAGAAAATAAATTGGACATCGGATTTACGTGGTTCGGTCGTAAAGACCTACGTCCACAGGGAGAGCATGGACGAATTTCACTATAGATCAAGCGATACACGGATATTACACACTCAAATCATTCTCAGTATTTCCTAAGCCCCAATTACACTTAATAACGCATGTAGTATTTAGTCTCGAAATTCCTCAAGAAATAATCTCTCAATCTCACGAAAGAATTACACGCAAATCTTACCTCAAGATTAAATCGGTTACAAACACTAATTCTTCTAGGATGTAATTACACAAACGAAAACCCGCCAAGCACTCGCTAGAATAACGGTGCTTCAATGCTCATATCAACAACGGTGCTGACCACAATATTCATGCAAGCAAGCCACGCCTTAGAGAAATCCTTGAATACGTTTTGGTATGCCCCTGCCAGAGAAAGTCTCAAAATTGGATTGGTCAAAGGAGTAGTCAACATCTACTGGGATTAAGAAATCGAATTTCAGGTTTGCCTACTTCCAGTAGAGTTTGATTTTCTTATTTTTCCTTTTCCGTTTCATTTATTTATTTCCTCTCTTGGCTGAGGAAGTTGACGAGTGCATCTTTTATCCAAGTCAAAGTTCTGACTTTCCCTTTTTGATTTTCCCTTGCCAATCTCCGCTTGAAGGACAGGAATGTTTCCTTATCCGCAAGTTAACTAATTTGAGGTTTGAGTCTGTTTAATGAGCTTAAACTTGAGACATATTTTAACACGCCTTACTCTATGCTCAACATGACGTTGGTTGAATACCTTTCTACATAGTAAAATAGCTTGATGTATGTTTTATAGAGCAGAACATCTATGATAGCATCTAAGGCTTCACGGCACTCCCAACCATTGTCAAACAATCTTGTTATTTTCCACAATAGTATAATATCGTTTACGCCATAAGCATGACCTTGTCCATTGCTAAATTTCTCTTTAGACACTATAAAAGTAGAGGCGGCTCTACTACCCACCATTTTCCTCACCGCTTCAGGTGTCATCATCCATCTCTTCCTGCTTTATATCAGCAAATAGGATTTTAATTGGTCTACCATAATTGATTCTGAGTTTTACAAGGCAAGCAATCACAGGTACTGTTGTCATCCTTCCTCTGCCGATTTGGCAATTGAAAACAAAAGATATGTCCTTGGAAGCAGAAGAAATGTTCATTGCCAATTTGTCGAAGTCGAAACCTTTCAAAACTTCACCATCAGTTATGGGCACTCGTGCATACTTAATAGGGAAGCCATCAAATTTTAAGTTTTCAAACCCTTCGAGAGGTGTCTGCGCAAAAAAAGAATCTACATGGTCTCAAGCAAAATAAATAAATCTGCCCATCTTCTGTTTCGTGGATAACCATGATAGCACCCCATATGTTTTATCTTCTCTAAGAATGCCTTATTTTACCCAAGCTTTCATTTACTCCAATTTTTCCACATTGATTCCCGAGTATTACGGCATATTCCTGTATGTTCTCTCTATCTCACGAAGAACAATAGGTTTCCATTGATGTAAATCATAGGTTTTTCACTCATATTATGCCAAAAGACAGGACGACCACATATGCCACTACCAATCCTCCGCATGACTAACTTTATGCCATCAATAGTTGGATTTGCAACTCCATGAATAAGACACCCAGGAATTACTCTGAAATCACGGGCACCCTTCACTCGCTCTAGCAAACTTGGGTTTTTACAACCAGGATAGTGATCACTTTTCAAAACAGTTTGATTGCCAAGATTCTCCCCATTTCTCCTGGCAGCATAATTTCTTGTTCAGCTTGCTCTGCTTCCTGCGAGTAGATCAGTATGACCCTTTTTTTTTTAATCTTCTTGTCAAAACTACACCTCGAGAACATTAAGATATATTCCTGATATCAAAAGCAACAACTCGCGTGCCTTTTCTATCCCTTACAAGGCAAAGCATGTTTCCCTAAACCAAAATCGATGGCCATTTTACACCAAAAGAAATATATATCCTAGTACGTAACAAAAGATTAAAGTGTTATAAACTAACTCATAAGCTTGCAACGTCCCATAAAATCTATATTCAAAATATCAAACCTAAGTTCTAATACCAAAAGATATTATAGCCCGATTCCAACCAAAATGGAGAAGTGACACAGTCATCCTTTTGCCCAAAGGATGCAATATCAAACCATACCTAAGTCCAACTCCAAAAAGTCCCTATGATAGTGCTCTTGCCAGACTGGCCACTAACTAAGGGTGCGAATGGTAACGCTTCTTGGTTGGAGAAGAGTTTTTTTTTTTTTTTTTTTTAGAAATAGTTCTTTTCTATTTCTATTACGGGAACAATTTCTGAGTAAAACAACTCGTTTGGTAACTACACAAAATTTTTACTTTTGAAATAGAAAAAGAATAGAAATGTGTTTGGTAACGCAACGGTTTCTTTTTGTATTTATTCGTTTTTTGTTCTTACTCACGGATCGCCGACCGCCAACCGCCCCGCCGCCGCCGCCGCCGCCGTATCGCCGCGCCGCGCCGCCGCCCGCCCCCGCTCGCCACCGTCTCCGGCCGCCCGCGCGCCGCCCGATGACCGCCGGCCTCCGACCGTCACCGCCGCCGCACAGCCCATCGGCTGGCGGTGGTCGTCGGCGGCGATGGGCTGTGCGGCGGCGATCGGGCGGTGACGGTCAAAGGCCGGCGGTTGTGCAGCGGCGACGGGGGCGGAGGTGGGCGGCGGCGACCGGAGGCTACGGCGGGCGGCCGGTGACGGGCGACAGGCGACGGCGGCGGGCAGGGGGCAAGCGGCGACGCGCGGCGGCGGTGGCCGGCGGTCGGCGGTGGCTCGGGGTGGCCGCGGCAAGAGTGAAGAATAAAAGAAATTTTTTTTTTGACTTATTTCTAGAAATTGTTCTTGGGATAAGAAACAATTGTTTTTTTGTTTCTCGTTTCTACTCAAAATCTATTCTTGGGCTAACTTTCTTTTCCGGCGAATAGAAAAACAACTCGGCATTACCAAATGGGTTTCTATTCTTTTTTTTTTTGTTCCGGGGAACAAAAGAACAGAAATTCTTAGGAAGAGAAATGTTACCATGCGCGCCCTAAGGAACTTGAAAAGGTTGGGAAGGAAAGGGATGAGTATCCATGGGTGGGTGAACAATTAGATTGAGCACTCACTATACAACTTACCAAATAATATCAAAACTAATTTATCTCAATTCTAGTATATAATATACATAAAAGATATATATGAGTTATATCACTTTAATATAATCATATACATATAAGAAAACACTCGTTAAAATAATAACAAATATCAATGTTCCAATCCATTGATTAATCTCATCAATTCACATATTAATAGTCTATTATCAATTCACATATTAATGGTCTATTTCATTTATTAATCTCATATTATATATCAATAGTTTATTTCATTGATCAATCTTATATCAAATCACACGTCAATGATCATCCATGAACCAATCTTTTATTTAATATCCTATCATGGATCACAACAAAATGCCTAGTAATAAGACAATCAAGATTCTCCCCTCGATAAGGGCTTCACCTGCAAAGCCAATAGGTCGGCCTTGAAGTATATCATAAACTAGTATGCATACACACAAACTCCTTACTAGATTCACAGTCCTATTGAGCATCAAATAACCACTCTCCAATATAAGAAATCCAATCCAATATACATTTCACAAATTAAACAAATAAATTTCGCAACACATCTCATCCATTGGAAATATCTTTTATAGAGTATTTATTATATCATTCGAAAATATTTTCATAAACCAATTCACAAGTAATACATAATAAACTTCCTCACTACCTTGCATATTACGTATTCTAGAACATTTGTAAACAACCAAAGAGTAATAAATGCCTGATCTAAATTTTATACAATAAAAATGCCATTTTATAACTCATACTATTTATAATCCATATCGCTTTCGAAATATGAGTTTACAAACTCAAAGAAGGGATAACACTTGAGAACGCCTAATGTTATTTGAATCGTCGAACTCGCGATTCTCTTAAATAAGAGAGAAACAACTTCAAAATTAAGTAAAATGTTACCTCAACGGCCAATTGGTTAAATCAAACTTAAACGTTAACAAAATGACTCATATGTGCCTACAAATTGTGCACTCAAAGCGACTATTCAAGCCATTTGTGTTGACACTCGAATTTTGCCGACTATGCAGGTGTCCATTTTTTGCATATATATTTATATAAAGAAAAAAGAAGAGGAAAAAAAAGAAGAAGAAGGATATAAAAATAAAATCGAGTGGGCTGGTGTTGTCCAGCCCACTTGGCAATTTTCAGCCCTTTAATTCCCACCCCCTCTCTTTCAGCCCATTTCTTTTAGTTCGGTTATTTTGTTTTGGCCCATGCGTCCAATTCACTCTCCTTGGCCATCTCTTTTATCTTTTCATTGTTCTCATAAGCCCACCAGAGCCTTCAAAAGAAGAGTCCAGCCCCCAGCTCTTCTCCTTCCCTCTTCGCACGCGCGACTCCTTTCCCCCCATGGAGTACGTTGACTGTGACGCAACAAAGAGTGAGGGAGCGAGGAGTGTGCGTGAGGCGTGAGGGGGTGGGGAACGCTCGCTCACAGAAGGAGAGCAGGGAGAGAGAGTTCGGTCACGACAGGAGAGGAGCTTGGCTGCAACGAAAGGGAGATTTCACAGAGAGAGAGAGAGAGAGAGAGGAAGGGAGCTGGCTGGTTCGTCGTCGGCCATTAGAGGATTCAGCCATTGAAGAGCGTTCGGCCATTGGAGGGAGAGGAGCTTCGCTGAAACGAAAACCAGAGGACGCCGAGAGGGCAGAGAGAATCGGGAGAGAGCTGGAGTGAGAGCCGAAAGTTAGAGGACCCTCCGGCGACCACCGTGCTTGAGTCTCGGTTAACGATGCAACATTTCCCTTTCCGTGACGATCGAGAGCCATATAGAAAGAAAGGAGGCCGGTAAAGAGCTCCTTCGAGGGAAAGGAGAGGAGCCTTGCGTTCGCCGGAGCTGACCCGCCGGACGTGCCCATCGCTGTGCCGCCCCAGAACCAGGCAATTCCCCTTTCTTGTCCTGTTTCGGTCTGTCATCATGGTGCGGTGCGTTTGAATTGAATCTGTGAATTTCTGGACAAGCTATGCAAAGCCGAAGTGCATGACTATTAGTGACATTTTGGAGATTAACACATCATGTTTGGCCTGAGGAATGCCTTAAATTTGAACTTGAAACTTGTGTTCTTCAATGCGTTCCTTTCGTTCGATGTATTGCCTGAATGAGATATGAAGCGCTTAGGGACATCGAATTCGAATGGAAAATTTCAAGTGAACCGTGACAAACTAAGACGGAGTGGACACGAAATATGTAGATTCAAATCCATATACGTCATATTTGACGCGAAAATCGCGTCGAGACTCTCTCTGGAACGCATCTATTAGGTCGAACATCAGTCGCTCGATAAAATACTTGAGAGAAGGCCGAAACTCATTTATTGTTGAATCTTAAGATCGATTTGCTTTTGATTCTTTATAGGTTGAATCTGGCCTAATATTTGTGTTTTCTCTGTGTTCTTTATATCCTCATGCCCGAAAGTTGTTCGTCGGAGACCTCCTCTATCGCTGACAAAGTTTATGGTTCAAGCCATCCCAGTCAGTTTATCTTTTCGCTTTGTAGTGTACTGGCGATTGTTTGTTTGTTAGAAAGGCTAGGATGGAAGGGATTAGTTTGGGATAAATATTTATCGTTCATGGTTGTGGTCAACGGGATGAGTGGCCGGAGTTGGTAGCCATCGATCGGAAAAAGTGACCGCCGATTGGTGGTGGCTCGGCGGCGATGTGTATGCCGGAGAAAAAACGTTTGGAAGATGGTATTGCCTTGAGTTTGATGGTTCGGATGAAATGGCCGAATGAATGAAGTTGCAGGCGGTGAGGAGATCTTCGGGGACGAAGAAAAGCTGAAGGAAGAAGATGGTGCAGGGGAAAAGGACGAAATAGGGAAAAAGACAAAGGAGAAAAAGAAAGAAAAATAGAAAATTCATAAAGAAAAAATAAAAAAACGAAAATTTTCTTTTTTTAAAAAAAAATCTAACCGGGTTGGATCCGGGTTTTTGGGTCGGGTAAACGGGCCGGATCGGGTAAACAGTCCGAACCTGTTGCCCGAATATATCAATAAATAATAAAATTAATTAAAAAATTTTAAAATAATAATGAAAAAAATTAAAAATTCAGAGAATGATAAAATATTCTAAAATTTTTAGGGAATAATAAAGAAATTTGAAAATTCGAAAATCAATAAAAAATTAGAAATTTTAGAAAATCATTAAAAAATTATTAAATTCAAAAAAGCATTTAAAGTTCTCAATTTTTTTTTAAATTGGAAAAACCTTTAAAAATATTAAAACCCAAAATTTGGACAAGTTTTGGATTGCCTTTTTCATTTTAGGGACAATATTATGGTGTTTGTATACTTTCATTTACAATTATACTTGATTGTGTTTTTCAATATCTTGGATGTTATTTCCTACTATAGAATGATTAGGATGATACCTAGAATTCTTTGATAGGCTGCTAGGGCATTAGTTAGTATGATCAAGTTAGGTACCAAAAGGACGTTAGTCTTAGGGCTAACGTAATTAAATCCTAGAGTCTAAAATCTCTGGTCACATAGATAGTAAAATATATTCCCATAACTTACTAGGTTTTTTGTTGATCCCAAAAAGGCTAGTAGCAACTCTTTAGGCAAATTTTGCATGAGCTTAATCGATTTAAAATTTTAAATACCTGATGTCACGCGAAATATGAGCTTAGGAGAGCTCAAGTCAATGGAAGGCCGTCGGCCCGACATTGACAATACCCCTAAATCTAATTCTTATTCCCTAATTGGGAGAGGTTAGGTTGTGACAATTTGCAATGCATAACTCATACACGAAGTCCTACAATGTCAAAAACCACAATTCCCATGAAGTATGAAAGCTCGAAATTCAAACATCAGATTTCACGACTCGAATTTTACAAAACTTCGATTATATAATCTAACTCCAAAAATTGCTAGGATTGGAAGAACGAGCGATGCGAACACTTAGGCGTTGCGAATCAGAATTAAATCAGATTGGCGAGGTTCCTGTGTTGCAAAACCCTCATCTCTTTTCCCTTTCCTCTTCTTTCTTATCTTTCTTTCTTCACCTCCCCCCTTTTTCTCTCTCTCTCTCTCTCATGTTTCTCAGGCTCTTTTCCTCTTATAATGGGTTAAACTTCCATTTTTCTTTTTCTTTCATTTCTCCTTTTTTTGGCCCCACCCTTTGACAAATCAAAGTATTACGATAGGAACTTAATCTGGGACGGATCACCCCTAATTTTAGATGCTTATTTTCTTTTAGAAACAACATAAATTGATTGTAGGATCAATAGTGTATGGTTTTCACCTCAACCTATGAGAAATCAAAGAGCATGTACCTAAGTGTGGAAAGACAAATGAGAAGTGCAAAATGTGCACTAAAACGCTCCCATTTCAAATTTTTGCTTTCTAGCCGATTCGACAAGGTCACCTCAAAAGTATAAATTGTAAAAACTTTGTAAGATCAATACCACTTATTCTAAAAGCTTAAGCTATTAAATGTAGATATAGTTTGATTTTTAAATATTATGATACTTCACCTCACATGTAAGTTAGACTTTTGTTTTATATTAAAGAATAAAAAATATAAAATTACATATGCAAATAAAGGGCCTAAAAAAATTTAAAGAAAAATTCCAAATAAGAACTTGAAGTGTCCTTATTTTCTCAAATAAGAGTATGAAGTGGACATTATTTCAAATAAGGACCTGACATACTCTCATTTTCTCAAATAAGAGCTTGAAGTGAACCTTATTTTAAATAAAAGCATAAAGTGCCCATATTAATCTCAAAGAAGAGCCTGAACTCACTAGCTATGAAGGACAATTTCATCTTGTAAATTTTTTAATTTTTTCCTTTTCTTTCTTTTTTTCGTTTTTTTCTTTTCATTAAAAAAAAAGAAGAAAATACAGGTGAGAGGGTGCTCCCTCCCGCTTGTGGCCGCCACCTCATCACTAGTGGGGCGACGACAAAGGTTGGCAAGATCGCGAATGCCTGGGCGAGGATCGACGAGCCTCGTCGACTAGAGGTGAGGACCTGGTTCGAGGGCGTTGGGCAAAAGCTGCTAGGCTTATGTGAGGGCGGCAACACTCGCCCGGGTTGGGGCGAAGGTAGGTAATCCTCACTCAAAGTGAGGGTGGCTGCCCTCTCCTGCTTCTGGCAAGGGCTTATTAGCGCTTGCCCTTAGTTGGCAAGGGTTACTCGCCAGCCCTCGCCCAAATGCTGGGGACCACGCCGACCTTTGTTGCCACCCCACTGGTGATGTGGCGTGGCCACATGTGGGAGGGAGCCCCTTCTGCTTGTGTTTTATTTTTTTAATTTATAATCTAATTTAATTTAAATTTAACTTATGTTTGGATGAAAATATCTCTCGGCTAATGAGAATATTTTTTTGGCTAGTGAACTCAGCAAGGCTAAATTCTTATTTGAAACAACCATAATCACTTTAGAACCTTCTTTGAGATTAATATGGTTACTTTAGGCCCTTATTTGAAATAAGATCTATTTTAAGCATTTATTTGAGAAAATAAGAGCACTTCGGGTCCTTATTTGAAATTTTCCCAAATTTAAACTCAAAATCTCATATTCTAAATCCATGTGACAGAACCAACTCTGATTTGATAAATTATTTAACATAAATAACTCAACTGCGCACGACAACCCATCTCAATTTTATATGTTTTTAGCATGAACCGGCCCTAAAATCGTCAAGAAGCAACTAGAAGAACCTTATTTTCAAGGAGGGAGATTCGGTCGAGGTGGAAGGATCTTCAAAGTGCTCTGGGAAACTCGAACGGTACTAGTTGGTTTTATGAGCCAAGAGGAGCCACACATGAGTGATGAGCTCACCTCCTCTTCTTAGTCCCCTGCCATGGTGATACACATGACACTTGGATGCTGCAAAACACAGCATCTCCACCCATATGCTGCTGATGAGCTCCCACTTGTTGTTCATCGTCCTCAGGTCAGCCACGAGCTTCTGCACCTCCGACAACAAGTGCCAGTCACTAGTGACCCACGTCTCCTCACTTGATTTGACGGGGTGTGAGACATCTCCATTCGGTGAATACAGTGTGCTAATTGCTTCATTATAGTCTCGGTACCTGAAGAAATTCCGCAGTGTGCGACAAGCGTAGTCCAGTGTAATGTCGGCAGTGAAGAGGGACAGCATGTGAGGATGCAGAGCAAAGAGGTATATCATGTAATCCGATAGGAGTTTGCTTCCTTTACAAGCATCGGAGTGTTCCCACTCCAATTTGTGCAGGATTTCCGTCGCGATGTGCCAGATAATGATGCTCCTATCAAATGTCGTCTCAATGCTACCTCTAAGTCCTTCTTCTTGGATGTCGTGAGTCTTGAGCATCCACGGCATCCACTCGTCTCTTCCTGTGAAGGGCTGGAAATTTCTTAACTTCTGTAGATCTGCCATCTTTTGAAACACCAGCGTCTTGAGGGACGAAGGGATGGCCTGGCAGGAGTGTCTCCAACACCTCCTGACGATCTCCCTTTTCTCAAACCAATCAAGTACCGTGGCAAGGGGCTTCGGACGTTCTTTGTACGAGGAGTTCTGTTTTAACAGATTGAGCTGCCCTACCGACCTTGACCACCTTCTCTGCTTCATGCACCGTTTGGCTAGAAACGGGAGGAGCCTTAGGAAGAGCGGTGCCTTAAGGTGCATACTCATCTTCACCACTGCCCAATCCGAAAATGGCAGCACTGTGATTTGATAAAGCTCGACAGATGTGACTGCCATCAGTAGTGCATAGGTATAGGTGATGTGCATATCGATCAAGAAGGCATTCCTGAAGATTACGGAAAATCCACACAAGCCATACACCAGGCAGAAGAGGCCGATAAAGTGGCCTATGAGGCCGCCTTTCGTGTACAGAATGGGCGCTCTAGTGTAGAGCACGTCGAACATGAAGTTCAGCTCGATCTCGGTCATGGTGAAAGCACGGTCAGCGGTGTCACTGTCGATGGACATCCATTCGTTGGGTGTGACCGCGGGGTGGTACAGCCACAGCCAGTTCACGAGGTGGGGCTTCAGACGGTCGAACCAATAGTAGGCCTTCAAGATGTCCTTTGCGGACTTGAACTTCTCATCCTCGGGAAATGATTCGAACGCTTGCTGAATGCTGGCTTCTTCTGTTACTTCTTCTGTTACTTCTTCTGTTCCTTCTTCTGTTATGTCCCTGGCGGTCATGCTCGAGTTCTCATGATACACGGACTTGAGAGCCCGGACCCATCCCGCAGACTTAATGATTCCAGCCACGAACAAGGGGATGTACAGCCTTGAGACTGGGGACGAGCCATCCCAACATTGAAAGAGAATATAAACCACGACACACCACGTAACCCCCATATTCAGCATCTGTCTTAATCCCAGCCGGTTATCTTCCACCGCGTAGGCCGTTATGCCGTCTGGGTACCCAAGTTGCAAGAGAAACAGTGGGGCCAATAGCCCTTGCAACACCACATCGTAACCTGGATGATTAGGATCGTCGATGCGGACCACAGTAAGCCTGCCCAGCGCGATTTTCGCAAAGTAAGAAAGGAGTAAATATGTGGCCCAGATGAGGAAACTAGCTGGTTCCCACCTTATATGTCTCCGACGGACGCCTAATATTGTGAGAACAATCTTGCAGGCAACACTTGCGGCGAACAAAAGCTGAATCCCCCACGCCACCCACAGGCGTTTTACGAAGGATATACAACTGATCAAACTCATGGCAACTTCGTTCAGGTGTGCCCACTAGACATCAATGCAGATGTACAGCGAGGAAATTTTTCACATTGCTTCTGAAGAATAATTACAAAGAGCCTGCACCAAGCTGCATAAATGTCATGCATCAATTACATTCATTAATCCTCTCAGTCTCTTAGAATTCCGCACAACTGAAATTAAGAAGGTGCACATTGTTTATTCTACATTTTTCATATTACTTCCTTAATAAGTTCTTTGGGTTTCACTTGATATTGATAATGACCATTAGGCGTCAAACGTACCCAAGAACTAGAAAGGAAGATTTACAATGCAATTAATATATATATATATATATATATATATAAAAAAATTATAATTATAATTATAATTATAATTATAAATTAAGTTAGTTCATTGAAAGTCCAGGCAAAGAGAATACGTAGGTAGACGTTTTTTTCTTTTTTCTTTTTTTCAAATGTTTGTTTATACTTAAGCAAAATAAAAATGTGTCTTTTTTGTTTGCCCGTCAAAATTTAAAAAATCAAAAAATTATGAAAAAATCATATGTGAATTTGCATATTAATAATTGAATGTTGTGAAAGTGTTTCGAGTTTTTGAAATTAAAAAAGAATCAATATCCGTGAGCTGCAAAATTTTGGATTAAATAAAAAGTAAAACTAATTCAAAGAAATCTGACGATTCAAAGTAAATTGATTAAGGTGGCATCATATTTACCCGCTTGCCCATCTCTCTCCATGTTCATCTCCCATTCTTATTCCTAGAGTAGTTGACTCTATTTTCTTTTGCGACCCTTGTATTTCTCTCTCTCTCTCTCTCTCTCTCTCTCTCTCTCTCTCTCCCTTGTATTTCTCTCTCTCTCTCTCTCTCTCTCTCTCTCTCTCTCTCTTTTGGTGATACCTTCGGTTTATTTATTTATTTATGATGTGTTCATCTAGATCTTCACTATCTGTGAAAGTGGTATTCTCCTCGCATCGTGAGATGTGAAGTAGCTCTTGGGTATGAATCTGTGCTGTTAAGCGGTCCACCTTTTAATTTTTCAGAATAATAAACTGCCTATACTCAATATAATTTGTTTTCTTAGGAAATTGTTGTGCTATAATCATTTTCTTAAATTAAATAAGATCTAAGGTGACTCATAACTTAAGGAAATTTCTTAAAGGAAAGAATTATCTATTCCAATAAAATCTTCCAATTACATATGAAAAATAATGGCACTTCTTTTACTATAAGCTTTGCTTCGTTGAAGCAACTGAAAAACATCGACTATCTACCATGGGGCCACACGAAACTATTAGTGTGCCAATGGGTTTTATCACTGTAGATTCTTGGTATACTAATAGTAAATTACGAAAAAAAAAAATCAGAAATTGTTGTCATTGTATTTTCTTGTATACTTCAAAGATTTTATTAAATTTTTAGTTACATATTTTTTTTTCGGTAAGTAAATTCTGACATTAAGGAATAATTATCTGGCAAAAGGACGGATCCCATGTTGAGTTCTATTAATCTTTTGTTGAATTTTCAATGTGGACTATTTAGGGATGGAAGAAAGAAAAAATAAACAAAAGTACCAAATTCCTCGTAAGGCAATGATGAAAGCACCGAAATTGGCAAAATATATTAATCTATTGGGTTTTAAAATAAGAAAATATAGATTGATTTGCAGAAAAGAAAAAAGTTTCCATTGTGACACGTGTCAATTCCTTATTAGGCAATTGTGGAAGCACAAAGGACTAATATTGCAATTCACATAATTTTTTGTGTTTTAGTCAAAACATAGATAAAATTATTTCACGAGTGATAGAATAAAAACAATGATTAATTTGACTACTTCTGTACAAAAAAGTGGAGTGTAGTGATCAAACGCCTATTATTCTTTCCACATTGCTCTATGAGGTAAAAAATCCTAAAAGTCACCAAATCCAATTTGCTAACCCTCCACTCTTCTATTATAAGTATTTATCTTTCTCCAAATTTGCTTGGACACAATTTTGTAGCCCAAAAGAGTTGTTTTGCTTTTCATGTAAAACTTTGATTTTTTCCAAATTTGAACAAATGAAGAATTATTCCTTTACCAAAA
The DNA here is from genome assembly GCA_017140595.1 of Eucalyptus curtisii. NCBI lineage: Eukaryota > Viridiplantae > Streptophyta > Magnoliopsida > Myrtales > Myrtaceae > Eucalyptus > Eucalyptus curtisii. The sequence continues at coordinate 21,735,618 of CM029496.1, forward strand.
AAAAAAAACAAATGAAGAATTATTCGACTATCCGAATAGTTTTAATTTTGGAAATTTATTTTGTTTAGCCTCCACATTGTATCGAGGTTCTCTAAAGGTGAATTCTCCACAAGTTCTTTAGATGTAGCTTTTAATTTTTTTCTGTCTCTATCTTTCATATATTAGCTTTCCAAAAAAATTTCAAAACTAATTTTAAAATAAAAGGAGAGAGAAGGAAAAAGGTGGACGAGAGGTGTCACAGTTGAATTTAGTAGGGGTGTGCCAATTTTATTGTAGGTAGGGTATTTGCACTTCCCAGAACCTATAGTTTCAAGTTTTTGGAATTTGAAACCAACTTCGTAAACTCTTCAAATAAGGTTGGAGAGAGAGAGAGAGAGAGAGAGAGAGAGAGAGAGAGAGAGAGAGAGAGAGAGTTGAATCAATTAAACCTTTTGCATATCATAATGTTAAATACTTCATAAGGAAAACCAAGTCATTAATAATTATTCACACATTTATATACTTAAAAAGTATCATATAGGGTACACGTAAAGGATACATGGGGTAGGGTAGGGTACAAGGTGGCACGACCCAACCTTGGAAACCTACCTTATACTTACTTGTTCCAAAAATTTTGGAATCGGGGACGTACCCCATGCGAGTTCTAATTTCCCATTTAGAACCTACCAAACCATGCTAGTTCTGCGAGGTCCGCAGGTTCCGCGGGTTAACCTACAACCCCGGTAGTTAGTCTTGAAAGAAACTCTTCCTAATTGCGGTATTGACTTCATGAACTAATGCTCTTCTCTTTCCAAATTTTAGGAGTTTTCTCACTTTTAATCTTCATCAACTTCTCAATGGCCTTCTACTATGCGCACCAAAATAAAACACAGTAATAGATTAGATGATCTTAGGTGCAATTGCTCTTAGGTTGGAGTTTCAAAAATTTAAGTAGAAGCGGTTTCAAGACTCCAAAAATAATTCTTGTAATCCTACCACATTTCAAAACCTGCAGATTTCTTAGATCCCATTCACATAGGAAAGATTGCATTCAATAGCATATCTGCTGTACTTTTTTGACATAGCAATCTCTAAATGTCAAAATTGACGGGTTGTGAAGGAATAGAGAAGGGTCATAATTATTCTTGGTAGTTCTTTCACCAGTTGGAAAATGAACATCAAGAACAAACATAAACATGTGCTATAAAGCGCAGGTAGCGTACAAATTTTTTTCCTAAAAGTAGTATGGGTTACTGAGCTCAACAAGTAAATGCAAGCTAACTAAAGTAACGGGAAAGAAAAAGGTGCAACGAATGCAAGACTAGCATCATCACACCTGAACCCGATGGCTGATGAATCCCAGAAGTATGATTCAGAAGACGACAACGCCGACATCGCTCAGATTGGAGAAACTGAAGCTGAGAAATGCATCCTAAGAAACATTGTGAAGGAACAAGTACTAGGAATAGGTTGATCTCCTCTCTTAGCTAGCAGAGCACTTGTGTCTTGACACATGACAGCAACTAACTGTTTGTTGGAATCTCCGTCTATCAAGTAAGGAAGAGAAATGCGAAGGAACCGAAAAAGACAAAAATAAAATGGAATAGAATACGGCATCAGAATATGATTATTTGCTTGCAAGTTTCATCTAAGGCTCTTTTCCTCCTTTGTTTAGCTTAATGGGTAAATTAACCATGTCTGAAGCATCGGTGTCTATCTTTAAGGTCGCACCTGATTCTCGTTTTATTTTGCACTTTTAGCCATTGGATTAGGCAAATGATAGCTTACTCTAATATTAGCCTTGGGTCTCGATGAAATTGCAGGAAGACTTCAAATCCATTTATTTACTGGACAAATTGAAATGACTATTTAATATTGTCTGAAGGTCATTTCTTAGAACGGATAGGATAACCTTCACTTAACGTAGTTTTATTTCAGTAATTATTAATTACGATTTTTAATAAAATACCAAAAAAAAAAAAATTCAAATAGATATCATGTAGTTTAGGTCCTGTCATATTGCTCTGTCACTTGGATGTCATATAATTTTCATGTTAGGTGCATTTAATTAAAATTGCATGTCATCGAGGTTAGTTTTATTTTCAAGAGAAAACTCCAAAAATAAGTGATTGCTTTGGTGCATTTAATTTCTTTTCTTTCTTGCAATTTATTTAATGCATTGATCATTGGTTGTTATTTTAGTGATTACACACCCACATGAGCGCTCCCTACATGTTAGTGTCCAGGTTAAAATTAATCCAAGATGTCTACTTAAATGTTTTCAAAATAAAGATGAAATGGTACTGAAAGGGCGTAATCAAATCTTCAAACTGGTATAGTCTTTGGATTGTAGAAGTAAAGGAATTCTCCTATATTTTATTTAGGATCCCAATCGACCTACTAGAAACTGATTAGTAGAGACTCTCAAATAAAACTCATTTGTATTTTAATACCTTGAACCAAAACTTGTGAATTGGTAAGGGTTTGGGAGAGCCCGAGCTAAATCTAGGCTTAATAATCTATTAGCTAATCCCTAGATGACTCACCTTGTGAGAGCGTTACGACACGCATCATTGTTGGAGCAGGTGTAGGGATCAGCATCACCATAGTGTGATGGCTGTCGAGGATCTCGGCTACGGAATGCCTTGGCTGAGTGGCTCTTGCTCTTTCTCTTGTATTTTTCTTTTCTCTAAGTGTGTAAGACCAAATTTTTTTATGACCCCGTTTAATTATGAAGACCTACGCATGTATTTATTATGAATATTGACCTTTAATCCTTTCTTGAAATGCCAAATTTCGGCCATAGAGATGGAACCATGGGTTTCGGCTACAATTTGATGATCTTATGGGCTCAATCAAGGCATGAATGATAGCCATTTTGTTTCTGAACACAATTTCTAGCTAGAAATATTTTTTTTCTATTTATATTCTTTGGGCAAGTTTCTAAGCAAAAATACGTGTTTGATAATGACACAAAATTTATGTTCCCAAAATAAAAATTCATTTGAGAATGACACATAATTTCTCCATCTTAGGCTATAAGCGGATGAGCAATGGATGGTGGCGGGAGGCAGGCAGTTGATAGTAGGAGGCGAGCGGTTAGCAGCGGCAAATGGTGGACAATAGTAGCCAAGGGGGCGGTTGGCTAATAGTGAGAGTGAGAGATAAGAAGAGTTTTTATTTTTTATTTTTGTTCCAAATATAATGTTGCAACCTACCCCTTGAGGTGGGAAAGGCCCTCTAATGAGTAGATTTAGGGGGTATTTATTCGTAAAACAGTCCAAGTAAGGTCCTCAAATGACTTCAAAAGCGAGGTCTAGTTGATAGGCCATACTCGACTCATTGATTATGATCGGGGTTCTCTCTAGCCCATTCCTCTCGCAATAGATATTCATTTTAAGGGTATTCAGGCAACCTAAAAATGTAATATAGGAGTCACTACTAGCCTATTTTATGGGGGGCCAGCTAGGGTTGGGAGACCTCCCTTGATTTCTGTAGAACTAGAGATTCGTGAGTTCGGAGACTTGAGTTACACAAAAGATTTTTATTAGTGACCTTTGGGTACCTAATGAGTGCGGTTGTTACATAAAGTGGTCATGCATTCTTTTTAAATTTCCATGCAATTTTATAAAAGTGTCAAAAGGTAATCATACATGGGTGGCTTGTTCGTACAATTCTAAATTAACCATAACGCGGTATGAATTAAACATTCAAGTAGTGAAGTACATTAAGTAAACCCTTGAGAAGAATGAGTAAAAGCAACAAACTAATCTAAGTGCAAGAAAAATAAACCCGCACCTATTATTGCTTTTATTATTTTGTTTATAAAAATTCTCTACTCTCTTTATTTCTTGTGGTCCTATTGCTTCATGCTCTTTATTATTGTGTCTATTTTTATATTTATGCTATGTATATATTCTTTCCTTTTTTAGAACTTTTTGTTATTATTTTTTTGTTGTTTTTACCACTTTATATTTAACAAAAAAGGTATCAATGATGCCATGCTCTCAAGTTTGAATTTACCTAAGAACTTGTGTGGGGAGAGGCAGCTCTAACTACAAACTATATTCTTGATAAAGTAATCCACTGGAAGACAGGTAAAATTCCATATGAGTTATGGAATGAAGGTTACCATCCTACAAAGTTTTAAAATTGTGGGGGTGCCTAGCTAAGGTCACAATTCATTCTCTTAAACAAACTCGGTTGGAACCTAAAATGGTGGATTGCATACTCATCATTTATGCTCAAAATAGCAACACATACATATATTTGGTTCACATATTTGAAAATATGAAAATCCATGCCAATATTAACCTAGAATCAAGATATGTTGAATTCTTTGAGGATACATATTTTGCGAAAATAAATCAAGTGAACATTTTTAGAAGAGATTTAGAAAATCAAAATCTGAGAATGATAAAGTTGAGGCTAAAGATGTCACGCCTCGAACCCCAAGCGCGCGAACACCCCACGATGGTCGATTCAACTACGACATTCCAAGATGCATCGCCGACCCATTTTTTTTTTTATCTTTCGATTAAACGCATGTGGAAACAATTTATATAGCCACCCAATCAAACAACAAAGAATGGGGGTAGCAAAGGACAACAGATAATTTCCAAAAGCAACGCCTTTATTTATCAACTTGTTGACCCTGGGAGTTTAACATCTACGAGTCTACATCAAAACATAACTCCTAAGCAACTTATGAGCAAAAAGGGTCAGAAGGGTTGGGGTTAACTGTAGCTTCACTAACTCCACGGACTAGCTCTAGTCCAAGAGGAGAGTCAGGCTCGTAGTTGGATGGGAACTCCTCCATAAGATCATAGTCCGGGTCAAACTCTAGGTCCTCAATGATACCATTAGGGATGTCGATGTTCATGGGATCTCAGTCTTGCCTTCCCACACTCTCAAATGGTGGTCTATCAAAACCATGAAGTGAACTGGTCCGATTGCCATTCGCCTCCCTAATGTACCACACCTTGAGCCTATGGGGCACCCAAGCAGCCAACCCCTCATCTACCCACACGGTCGTGACCACTAGCTCGTGGACACGATCGATTGTTGGAGGAAACACAGTTATATATGAATCCTGGTCCATGGAGATCCCAAAATGTATGGAGTGGCACTCCATGCTAAGGACCTGAAAACATTTATCAACAACGGGATGAGATATAAATCTCAATAAGTCAACGACTTAGGCCTCGAGTAGAACACTAATTCGTCTTGGAGGTAGCCTACCCATGCACGCTATATGAACTTACCTCACCTTGGCACGCCCATGCACATTACTACATCACATATGGCCATATTAATGTAACAAGCATAAACAATAATTAGAACACACTCCACAAGAACCAGGCGCATTGCTAAACACACGTGTTCCAATTATTACAACCCCTCGGGCCACGACCAACACACAAGTCGACAATCTTCCGGCCTAACCGGGTATTGTCTTGCCCTATCGGGCACAACATCGTCTAGAACTTCCGCTTAGATAGCATTCCATAATATGGCATCGGTCCGGCCTTAACCGCGACTCGGCATCTGGACTCCTGCGGAGCATCCTATAAAAAAATTGGGCATCACTCACAAACTCTTGTTGGGTGACGGGTTCGATTAGGTGACCACTCAAACATACCAACACTCAAATAAATTTTACGAAGGAGATATGAATTCCATTCAGGTAGGAATTGCCACCAATTAGTCTAGCACAAAAGAGTTCGTTTTCAAATAACCAACTTTGGCAAATTTTCACTCTGAAAATTCTAGTAAAATATTCGTACGTAGTCACGTACTAAAAATCAACTTGCCAAATTTTGCACACTTAATTTTCAAATCCCATTATCCCATTTAACATGTAAAATGTGGCGTCCAAACCTGACCCCTTTAGATTTGTCATTTTTCTTGCCCATAAACCTTCTTTGGAAATAGTACATAAAGCTTATATATTGGACAATCAATAATACGACATAACAAGTTCAAACAATCGGAATTATGCATAAACTCATCTAGAAAAATGAGCATAAAATTCTACTTTATAGCTAATCCGTCTTTAATTACACTAACTACAATTAATTAGTCTAATTACGATTAATTAAATCTAACTATTAGTAATTAATATAACTATAATTAATTAAAAATTAATCGCCATTAATGAAGAAGCCAAGCTTTGAAGGAGCAAGAGGTTGTAGATTAACAAATCTTTCCAACTTGACTTTTTGACGTAAATGTTAGAAGGTGAGCCTCAATCATTTAAAGAGGCAATGTTATCTATAAATGCTCCTTTTAGAAAAGAAGTTGTTGATGATGAGATTGATGCTATCAACTATACTTGGGAATTGATTAATCTTCCATCCGGATTTAAACCAATTGAATGTGAATGGATATTCATAATGAAGCATAAAGTTGAAGTTTCTTTTGATAACTAAAAAAATTGTCTTGTTGCCAAAGGGTTTAGACATAGTGAGGGTCTAGATTGCTCTGATACTTTTTCCTCTATAACAAGAACAACATCGATTAGGATGCTAATTGTTATAGCTTTGCTATACAGTTTGCAAGTATATCATATGGATGTGAAAGCTACATTCTTAAATGATGATCTTGACGAGGTGATTTATATGGAATAACTTGAAGGATTCGAGGTCAATGGACAAAAATAAAAAAGTGCAAACTTATCAAATCATTGTATGAATTTAAACAATCTCTTCAACAATGGCACAAAAAGTTTGACCGTATGATGATCCAAAATAGGTATAATCAATGAGTGTGACAAATGTACGTACACTAAATCTACGTTGTTGAATGTGTATTTATTTGTTTATAAGTCGATAACTTGCTAATTCTTAGAAATAATGCTCAGGTTATTAAAAAAGAAACACACGAAGAATATTGTCAAGAAGAACTTTGAGATGAAAAACTTAGATATTGCAGATGGTATACTTGACATCAAAATTCTAATATATCTTATTAGATTGAGAAGCTTAAAGGATTCAGCATTGAAGTGCAAAAAATCATTTTATTTCACACCTAACTTTAAGAAAAAATTGCTAAAAACAATATCAAACAACTAGAGTACTCTTAAGTGATCAACAACATTATGTTCATCATGAATTTTACTAGATTGAATATTGTGTACTCATCAGGAAAATTGGGTAGATATACAAATTATGTTGGTTACAAGCATTGGAATGATCTATTGAGAGTATTAGGTATATATATATTTGGCAATATGGCAAGTATCCAACTGTTTTGGAAGGCTATAGTGATGGCAATTGGATTTCAGATTCTGATGAATCGAAATTGACTAGCGGATATGTGTTTACATTAGGATGTGTCACAATATCATAGAGACCGTTGAAGCAAACTTTATGTTCATCATGAATTTTACTAGATTGAATATTGTGTACTCATCAGGAAAATTGGGTAGATATACAAATTATGTTGGTTACAAGCATTGGAATGATCTATTGAGAGTATTAGGTATATATATATTTGGCAATATGGCAAGTATCCAACTGTTTTGGAAGGCTATAGTGATGGCAATTGGATTTCAGATTCTGATGAATCGAAATTGACTAGCGGATATGTGTTTACATTAGGATGTGTCGCAATATCATAGAGACCGTTGAAGCAAACTTTATGTTCATCATGAATTTTACTAGATTGAATATTGTGTACTCATCAGGAAAATTGGGTAGATATACAAATTATGTTGGTTACAAGCATTGGAATGATCTATTGAGAGTATTAGGTATATATATATTTGGCAATATGGCAAGTATCCAACTGTTTTGGAAGGCTATAGTGATGGCAATTGGATTTCAGATTCCGATGAATCGAAATTGACTAGCGGATATGTGTTTACATTAGGATGTGTCACAATATCATAGAGACCGTTGAAGCAAACTTTATGTTCATCATGAATTTTACTAGATTGAATATTGTGTACTCATCAGGAAAATTGGGTAGATATACAAATTATGTTGGTTACAAGCATTGGAATGATCTATTGAGAGTATTAGGTATATATATATTTGGCAATATGGCAAGTATCCAACTGTTTTGGAAGGCTATAGTGATGGCAATTGGATTTCAGATTCTGATGAATCGAAATTGACTAGCGGATATGTGTTTACATTAGGATGTGTCGCAATATCATAGAGACCGTTGAAGCAAACTTTATGTTCATCATGAATTTTACTAGATTGAATATTGTGTACTCATCAGGAAAATTGGGTAGATATACAAATTATGTTGGTTACAAGCATTGGAATGATCTATTGAGAGTATTAGGTATATATATATTTGGCAATATGGCAAGTATCCAACTGTTTTGGAAGGCTATAGTGATGGCAATTGGATTTCAGATTCTGATGAATCGAAATTGACTAGCGGATATGTGTTTACATTAGGATGTGTCGCAATATCATAGAGACCGTTGAAGCAAACTTTAATAGCATGCTCCACAATGAAATCTAAGTTTATTAATTTAGATAAAGTTACTAAAGAAGCAAAGTGACTTTGACAGTTTTTAGAGGATGTTCCATTATGGCCAAACTTGTGACTACGGTATGCATTCACTATGACAATCAAATAACAACTGTAATGGCACAAAATATGATATATAATTGTAAGTATAGACGACATGTACCATAAGGCAATTGCTCTCAAATGGAATAATTTTTTTGCTCTTTGTGAAGTTTTAAAAAAATAAAATTGTAGATCAAAGCAATAAACTGCATATCGAGAGAAATAGATTTTAAAGCCTTAACTTAATGAAGAGTTCCCAAAGTTAAAACCTAATCTAGTGATTAAGGATCCCATGAGTTAGGTTTAATAGGATAACACAAATTTTGAAAATTCTAGTATGAGGATTATCTCCCATTTCTATGATGCAACAATACTTTCTACATAGTTTTAAAGGTATGCTATGCGTTTAATGATTCATAAGCTTGGAATTCAACATCTTGGTAAGGTATGATAGGATACCTTTAATGGGAATGCACCTATATGTGTGGATCTAGTCGACTCTATAAACATCTCTACAAGTTAGGTCTTCCAAAGCACGCATGAATCCTGCGAGATTTAGGGCTGGAATAACAAATACAACCAAGAACCAATCTTGAATTGGAGATACTTTGTGTAAGGTCTAATGTTTGGGCTTACACCAACAACTGGTGAATTGGTCCATCGTTTAGTTAAGTGAGTTCAATAGTCTTTCACTAAAGAATGTTCAAAGCAAAAACTACCTATATTGATGAAGTATATCTCCACAAGCACAATTGATATTTTTCGTGTCAAAATTTTTTGTTGAGCCATTAATATGGAATATTGTTGTAATTATAGGTTATTAATTGCTCAAAATTAGTGAGTGAGTCTCTTCAGTTCACGTGTAACATCTCTTCCGTTCACGTGTAAATGGTTCATGTATTATAGGACATGTCTATTCAATTCTAATAGTAGTCCTTCCTAAGAGAAGTCGTTCTCTAGGTGTGTTAGTGTTGAGAAGTGTTCCACCGAGTCTTGTTCGTATAGTTCTAGTATAAGCGGGGTCAAGGTAGCATAGTGTTGTGCCTTCCCAAAGGTGAATTGCCCAAAGAAGGCTAATGGATTACTAAGTCCAAAGACTTAGCATGGACCCTCCCAAGTCCTACCAATCGCAACTTGACACTAAAAATTAATCCATTTAACATGCAATTTTACTCAATTTGGAGCCACCACTAACCAATTAGGGTTGATTAGAAACCCAAGTAAAATATGGGAAAATACTTTACTTTTACGAACCAGAGATTCAATAAGTCCGAGGATATGGTTACGCTAGATTAATCTAATGCCCATTCGATACATTTTCATTTTAATTTCAAAAATATTTTGCAAGCAGTCTTGATTAATTTTAACTTCAGCTACTAACATGCAAATGGTGGTTATGCGAATGCACAATCAACAAAATAACATTCAACAAACCGAAGTGATAGATAGTAAGTAACATTAAACAGAATAAACTACAACTTTATTAAGGTTTACTCTCTAAAAAAAAAAACTTACAAAAATGCTTATTAAAAATGCATGCCCTAGACATGATTTCTAAATGACATGACACCAATTTTTTTTTATTTGTTAATTATATGCAATCTTAATATGAGTTTAATATGCATGAGTTTTACTTTAATGACATGTGAGATGCAATTCATATGACATAACTTGAACCATCATAATATGTGTGCAATCTAATTTACATAATCCTAAATATGCATGTGCTACATGATACGGAATGGATGACGTGGTAATTCTATACGCATGTTCTTTTTATAATTTTTCTTTTTAAAATAATGCAACTCCGATAAACTCTATTTTTCTCTTTTTTATATATATGCAACCTACACTAAATAATAATGACATGAAATGAGATTAATTATGAATTAACTGTATTGACTAACCAAGCAAAATACCTTTGCGTTTTCCTTTTTTTTTAAATGACATAATAATTTTTATTGTAAAGAAAGTAACATAATGATGCAACACTCATCTTTTGGCATTTTTTTTTTGACTAAAAAAAAAAACTACACGATGGGAATACTAGAACATTAAACTATGACTCACTAACTAAAGCGCAACGTATGGCCTGCATATTATGAAATCTATATGATCTAAATAACATTTTTTGTTCCTTTTTTGGTTTTATTTAAGGAAAATTATCCTGACATTATATGAATCTTAAAAATCAAGGTGCGTTGCTTTAAACATGAAATGTGTACGGACCTAAATTCTAGATATGACATATGATGCATGATATGTGATGTGCACGTGATGATGACGCACCGAAATATACGTCCTATTGATAATCTACCAATACGAATCAATGACATATTATCTTAATGCGAATCAATTACGCAATCCGTAAATTTGCCATTGAAAGCCGAAATAATAAAAAATCTAACCCGACCTCTCGCGACTCAATATTTTTTTTTATTATTATGACTTAATATGACAAATTTTCTAAACGGATAACGATTAAATATGACAAAACAAATCAAGTCGGAATCACAAGCTAAGAATCCGAACATTTGAACTGAATTTAGTCTAAAGAGATTACCTAGTCCAGGGCACGGTTTTCTCAAGGGGACGGCGGTGAGGCTTGCAAATCGTACTCAGTGATCTGGAGGAACGATGGCTGAACGTCCTCTCTACTTGCGTGATGGTAGAATGAATTATATCCCCCAACCTCGGCCTTCTTTTGACTATCCTCCATGTGGACGTGTTGGAAGTTATTGGGGGAACTCTTTAGGAATTTGCTAGCCACTTGGACAACACGGCAAGACGTGGTGCAGGTGCCAGCGACGATGAGGCCATAACTAGCAAGGGAGATCAGCGCAACGGCCTCGTCGTGGATAGGACACAGTCCGGCAAAGCAACTACAGCAAATGGTTGTCGTCACTGAAGAGTGCGGTGACCTAGTCACGGCCAGGATCAAGGAGCAGTCGTCTCTTCGTGGGTGCAGAGAAGGCGGAGGGCTTAGGCGTAAGAGGTGGGGCGCCACAAGCTGATGAAAGCGAGGTCATAGCCGTGACAAGGCTCGGCCGTGGCAGCTCTACTCTCTCCTTCTATCTCGCTATCGTGTTTTCTTTTTTCTGCTCCTCCATGTCACTCACGAGCACTCTACCACTTTCTATCACCATTCCCTTCAACCAAACCCCACCTTAAACAAGGCCTCCCAACACTTTTTGCAATTTTCTTCTTTTTCAAATGAAAACCTTTCAATCCCTATTTATAGACAAAAAAAAGTTTGTTTCGTAAGTGAAGATTTTCCAAGATATTGCATATATTCACTCAATTGCCGACGATCATCTTTTGTGAAGATTTTCCAAAATAATTCACTCAACCGTTGAAGATCATCTTCTGAAAAGGCTCCATTATCCAAAATCTAAAATCTTTCAAAATCTCCCTCCACAACCAAATGTTTTGTTTTATACATTATTTCTTATCCTCTCTTTTTCATTTTTTTTTAATATTTTAGAACAATTTTTTTAAATATAAGTTTAAATCGGATAAGTTTGCTCCTAAAAATATTATTGTTACCTAAATGTAAATGTTATGAAATGCTTAATGTAATTTTTATATGACAAACAAGTAAATAAAATAGTCAAAATTTAGGTGTCAACACATAATTTACAAATCTACAAAGCACTGTTGGCAGAAATTAATCACCTTAAGGAGGTTCATTATTTCATACCTCACCTCTTGTTAATTCCTTTACGTTTTTATAGCATCTAGCAAGCTTATAGTTGGTGCGTATTTAGTCATCTTCTCTTGTTAAGATTTTATATACATTGGCTTGGTTGTTATTATATTTGTTATCACTTTCTCAGAATGATTATCTCTATTTAATTTTCTGGTTATAACAAAGAGTATTGTCTTATGTTTTCAACATCAACAACTCAGTTTGAAGGTGGAGGGCGCAATTGACAAGTACATATACAATCCCTCTCATCACTCTTTTGCTTTATCTACCACACAACATAATCTTTTTAACTTTTTTTTTTTGCCTTTGTTTCATTTTTGTCCTCATTTATTTGATAGTTAAGATAAAATTTATGATAGGATAAAATTTATATTATCTTGCGTTTTGTGCCTACTCAAACTAGAATAAAGTCAGATATAAGAAATATATAGCTTAGATAAAATTATCTAATGAGAGAGGTGCGATAAATGTGGATAAAACAACTAACAACCATAATAGGAAAATTATTCTTATTGATGTCGGATATAAGAAGTATATAACCCAGATAAAATTATCCCATGGGAGAAGTAGGATAAAAATGGATAGGATTACTAATATCCATAATAGGAAAATTATTTTTTTTAAATAACAAACTTCTTAAATTAATAAAATTAAAACTATATTTCAATATTAATAATATTTAATTCTAATATAAAAAATTCAAAATAACAAAAAAAATTTCTTAATTTAATCTTATTTTTACTTATATATTTGAAGTTAATTCTATCTAATATAAATTTATGATATTTGAGTATTTTAGGTATATTAGTACAGTTTATTATTTAAAAAAATTTGATTAAAGAATGGACGAAGGGGAAAAATAAATAAAAAATCTTATAATTAGAAAGAAATAAAAAAAGAAAAGGAAATAAAAATGAAGAAAGCAAAAGTGTTGCAAAAAAAATTTACCATCTCCAATTGCGCAACTTTTGGGTTCATTTACATTGGTAAGTCATTTATACCAAATAATGTACATAATATTATGTGAAACATTTAATTTATTACTACAATTCACCAAACAATAGATAGGATATACAAATTTTTGAATTTTATATCACATCCTATTTACTCCTATCCTAATAATAAATCCATACGACGTAGAGATTGGCCGACATTTCTTATGTTCAAATAATAACTAAAGCACCACCAACATTTTTTTGGCTTTAAAAAAATGTCCTTTGACACAATATTTAACTGTTAAACCTATAATTTTGTCATTAGAAAAAAAAAAAAACCTATAACTTTTTTCTCAATCGTGTGAAACTAAACTAACACACTTCCCTTGTTATTGAAGTTCGAAGCTGAAGACGGGGCCGCAACTGGTTTCTTCGAAGCTTCTTCAGCGGTGGATTGTTCTTATCTACCAATCTTTGAGCTGGGATCCTTTCCCTGCTCTTGTTTTTTTTGTAACGGTTGCTTTTGTGCTGTTTGTTTTGCTTGTTAGCGGCCTCTTTGGGTGCTTCTGCCGCTGTTTTGGCTTTGCCTTTGGTTTTTTTTACCTTGGCACCCTTTCACTCGCTATGACTTTTGTCTTTGTGAGTGTAAGTTTTTGGTGCCGAGTTGTTGCTATATAGCTATATATAGCTCTTTGGTTTAAAGTCAATATATTCTTACCTCTTACCAAAAAACAACTAACACACTCGGTGATAAATTGGATTTGGCGACAAAAAAGCATTAAATTGTCTTGAATTAATAGCACATGCATCACAGTACGTGTCATTGCAACATGCATACATTTTTTTTTTAGTTTTTCCATAAGTATCACAATTTATAGGTTATTTTAATTCATTTTTTACTTTATTTACTTACATTTTTTTAAAAAAAATTTTGCCGATTTCCTTTGTTAATTTGATATGGAAATTTCGTAATAACATTTTACACCTAAAGAGCTTAAAGTGAGTTAAATAAATACGGGTTTTCATAAATCAAATTAGATATGGACATGTTTTAGTAATATAGGTGTTGCGACCTAACTTAAGTTAAACCACTTAAAGCTTTAGCTGATGGATTACTAAGTCTAAACTTAGCTCCTGAACTCCCAATCCCATATCAATTCGTGACTTAGGTTTAAGTTTTTAGCATGCAAATGATTCTTATTTAGGTTTTTCCACTAATCGATTTATAGGAGGTCGATTAGATACCAAGTAAAGCATTGGGAGTAATACCTTACTTCTACAAACCAGATATTAAATGAGTTCGGGAACTTGATTATGCTAGACTACTCTAACGCCCTTTCGATACCTTTTCTTTTTTTATTTTCAAAAATATTTTGCATGCAGTTTAAATTGATTTTAGCCTAAACCATTAACATGTAAGGGAGTGATCATGTGGGTGCACAAATATTAAAGATAACACTAAATAAACAAATTAAAGAAATTGCACCAAAGGAGTTAAACACACCAAACTAAGCTATTTTTGGTACTTTTATATTAAAGTTCAAAATAAATAATGAATGAAAATTATCTACCGAACCTGAAAATATATCCTATGTAAACTAGGAAATAATTTAGATTAAATGCTATTTCAATTCGGAAACTTACCTTAATTAAGTAGATTTTACTCACTGATTATAGGGAAAATTTCAAAAAAGGACCCGAAGTGCTCTCTTTTTCTCAAATGAGGATTTGAAGTGGATCTTGTTTCAAATAATGACCTAAAGTGTCATTACCTTTTCAAATAAGGGCCTAAAGTGCCATTATTTTTTGAATAAAGGCCTAAAGTGGATGTTGTTTCAAATGAGGACTTGAAGTAGTTATGTTTGTTTCAAATAAGGGTGTGAAGTGGCTATATATATCCATTGCAAATAAGGTCCTAACTTTCCAACGATCAAGGGTATTTTCATCATTTGTTATTTTTCCCATTTTTTCTTCCTTTTTTTCTTTCCTTTTTTTTTTTTTTTCCATTCTTCTGGTTCTTCTTCTTCCTCTTCGTTGGTGGACGGCCAACTACCGGCGATGCCCACAGAGGATTGGGTGAGGGACGGCCTTGCCCAGGGGCCATTCGCTAGATCGGCCCGCACCGGCCCTAGGCAAGATCGACCCTTGCTAGATTTGGCGAGGGTGGCCTCGCTTGCGGCCGGCAAGAACTGGGCGACCTCGCCAGCCACTGGTAAGGGCCGGCCAGCCGTGGGTGAGGACCAAGCGAGGCCGACCCTTGCCAGATCTAGCGAGGGTGGCCTCGCAGACCCTTATTAGCGGCCGGCAAGGCCACCCCCGCCTAGGGCTGGCGAGGGACGATCTCGCGGATGGCCCCTAGGTGAGGGTCGCCAAGCCCAGACGAGGCCATCCCTCGCTTGTGGCTGTCATGGGTGGCCCTCGCCGACAAGGGTTACCCTCACTTAGTCCTTTGTGGGCATCGCTAGTGGCCAGCCGGCCACCGGTGAAGAGAAAGAAGAACCATAAAAAGGAAAAAAAGTAAGAAAAAAAGAAGAAAAAAGGGAGAAATGCCAAATGATGAAAATACCCTTGACTGGTTGGAAAATTAAGCCGGTTGGCAACCGGTGAGGTTGGGTCCTTATTTGAAACAACCAAAACCACTTTATGCCATTCTTTGAAACAACTAAAGTCACTTTAGGTCTTTATTTGAAACAAAGTCTATTTCGCATCCTTATTTGAAAAAAAAAAAAAAAGGACACTTCGGGCTTTTTGGAATTTTCCTCTGATTATATTAACAATTATTTTAATCCTAAACAGCACAAATGCGAAATTTTACAGATCAAATTAGTAATTATAATGATTTTAAACCTAAACATCACCAATTCTTAGAAAAAAAAAATCAAATAATTAAAAAATAATAATCTGAAGTCTTACGGATCAAATTAGTAATTGTAATGATTTTAAACCTAAACATCACCAATGCACAAGAAAAAATCAAAATAATTAAAGAGTGATCCGAAATTTTATGGATCAAATTAGTAATTATAATGAATTTTTTTGTCAATAATGTCCTATCGGATAATGCCTAAAATCTCAATAGAATCACTATTAGCATCCAATTATCCAATTTGTACAATAAAATATTGAGACCAAATTTGGTTGAAGAAAATCACCTAGTTCAGATGTCTCGCTTCCAAAACAGGACAACATTCACGAATGGTGGTTGGCATCGAGGTGGGCTCGGTGATGGTGGGCTCATGGCGAACGAACCTACAAAAATAGAAGCTTTATGGAATACGGCTCATTTTGGATGGGAGTAGGACGTCAGAGAGCTTGACTATGGATCGGCAGCGGAGCAACAAGGGCATTGAGGCGGCAGCCAATTCTATCCTGGTCAGGGTACCAATGAGTGGCGGTGACAAACAGCAGCAGCTCGTTGTCGGGAGGCTAGGATGCGATGGCTTGTCGACATGCGGGCGACTCGCTGTCGAAGGACCAGTAGATGTGACAGTAAGGGGGCGTAACGACGGCAAGAGCGACGTGAGCAGCATGGACGTCGGAGGGTGACAAGTAGCGTCCACTCATTGTCAAGGGCGGCAGATCTCGCCAGGTCATCATTGGGCAGTGCATCAGGAGCACTGCAGCAGCTTGTCGAGGTGGTGGGAAGCAACAACATCGGGAGCGGCTGGTTGAGGCGGTGGGAAGCAGCGATGTCAGGAGGGGGATAGTCGGTCAAAGATGACCAAAGAAGAAGACTCCCTTGCTTTCTCTTCTCTTTTTTTCTTTTCCCTTATCTCTATCCCCTTCCTTTATTTTTTCTTTTTTCCCATCTCTCTACCCTTTTTGTCTTTTCCCTTGCGCTGTGTGCAGCTCTGGTTCCAACGTGCACTAATTAGAGTTCACTCAATGGGGACACGTGTAGCCGGATGCAATGCTAAAACCAGAGCTGATTTTGAAAAATAGATAAATTGTTTCTCTCTCCTACTGGCTCACTAGAGACCACTATAGTCTCTCAATTAAATTTGAAAAAGCAAGCGCGATGCGCTCTCTATCTACAAGAAAATATTTGGTGGGGCCCACCAGAGCCTTCCTCTCACAATTAACTTGAATGGAAGCAGAGAACTTTCTCTCTCTCCATTTTGTCATTCCACTCTCGCCTGGTCCTCTACTTTTTGCTCTCTCCGATGGACGCTGAAGCCAGCCATCCAACAAACCACGCCGCCGCCACTGCTTCTGACATGCTTCCTCTACATTCGCCGATGCCGCTTCCTTCCCGAGAATCTCTCCCAGTCACTTCGCCCTTCGCTCTTTCTCCGTCGCTGCCTCCACATCTGCTTGGTTTGCTTCGGATTGTGATGAACTTAGGGATGATTTTTCACAACGCTCAATCGTTTCTCTTTCTATTTTATGGCTGCTTATTACATGAGAATGAGAAAGTTGTGTGGGGTGATTGCAGAGTTGCAAGGATGTCGAAGGGTCATTGTTTGTTGTTAAGAGGTAGCTGGTGTTTGAAAGTTCTAATCTTCTGCTTCAGGAAATAAGTTTCTCGACAGTTGTGTTTGACGATCTCCATTCGTGACATTTTGAATAGGAATACCTAGCCATGGTTTCAACTCATTATGCTGAATAGGTGAAGCGCAGGTTTGTCGCCTTGTTTTTCCAAGGTTTTCGATAGTATGCTATGCCTTACTAGCAAATGGGGCTTTTCTCTTGGTATTCTAGTCATCTATTCATGCTTCATACATGTTTTACGGTATATGGTGTGATACGATGCGGATTTTGATGCAATTGAGCTAGCAGTAGCTTGCCTAGTTTGGGATACGATGGATGGTCATAATTGGATGGCCTTTACCTTGTGATGTTATTTAGCAAATGAGTGTCAAGCAATGCATTGCATGTTATTTTATGATTAGTAGATAATTTGGTAGAGAGTCTGCTTGGAGATTTTGAGTATAAGTTCAAGTTACATACTTGTTGTATCGTAATGCGGTGCAAGAAGTTAATGGCATTTGGTTCTACAATTCACGTGAATGCGAAGATGTTGCAAATCTCTTTACTAGGTAAAGTATAATTTCTTGTTTGTTTCCTGCACCAGTTAAATTTCTGTTGTGATTAAAAAATTTAGGATGAACTAGCAATGCAGATGAGGGGACGCATAATTAGAGTAACATCAAATAATATTTGTTAGCCAAACAGATGTGGGTTTAGAAGAAAAGGTACTTTATTGAAATGATGTCATTAAAAATAGGCCGGACTAGCAAGTTGGACTAGGTTAAGGGGATACCAGCCTCGAGATTAATATAGCATGTGAAACTGGCAATATGTGAGAACTTGTACCCTTTTGGCCATCTGTTGCACAGATTATCCATTCAACTATCAAGCCTGCTTTATTAATTTTGGGTCTATGGTGAGGCTATTTTGTCCTGGATGTTCATATTAAGACCTATTTACCCATCATCACAAGATTTTGGAAGGATTTCCGGGTGAGCCGCACCACTAATAGACTCATTGATCGATGATATCTAGCTTGCTTTCATCTAAGTATATAGGGAGAAATTGCTGAGAAAGGACTTTGAATCTTAGGAGGGAAACATGGTTTGATTTTGGTTTTACCTTAGACGGCAGTGACTGTAATAATTTAGCGACATGCTGGTTGAGTTAACCAGTGCTTAGAGTAGGACAAACAATTCTTTCTCTTATTTAGGCATGCACACTAATTGGGGAATGTGTTTGCAATATTTCTAGACCAGAAAAATATTGAATATGTTTTAGAATTGCCACATGAGAGCTCATGAACCATGTTTTACAAAAGCTTCAATGCTGTTGGCTTGTATGGATTTTTATTTATTTATTTTGGTATTATATGCAAGGCATTTAAGAATAGCATTCAAAATTCATGAATTATTGTTGTGATTCGATGATATCGCATACCTTCCAAACTGGATTTGGAATGACAAATTAAGAAAGGCTAATAATCTCAAGAGCTGTCGATCTAGTGTGTTTTCCATGTGGAGATGTCCTAAATATTTAATGTAAGTATTTGTTGTTTGGCAGAGCTTTCTAATATGGATTATGGAATGATCGTCTTGCTTTTGTTGAGGGAGAAGTACACTTCAAGTGCCAAAACTTGGCATGAAGAGACACAAAAGTGCCAAAAGTTAGGAAAGTGACACTTAAGTGTCATTTCCGGCGAACCCAACCGGAAATCTTACGTGGCAATTTTTTATTATTTTTTTCGTCTATGTGGCTTGCCGGAGTGCCGACTCAACAAAAAAAAAGGCAAAAACAATGTCGTTTTTGCACAGATTCGAATTTTAATATCGAAATTAATTTAATTAAATTATAAAAATAAATAATAATTATTATTTAAAATTAAAAAAAAAAAGAGGGCGGGGGGAGAGGAGGCGCGGCCGAGGGTTGAGCCCTCGCCGCCGCCACCTCCCCGCCATCATCGGGAAGGGCCGATGACGATTGGGGGGGCGTCGGTCGGCGGTAAGGGCCCGCGAGCCCTCGCCTAGATCTAGGGAAGGGGTCACGACCTTTCCCTAGATCCGAGAGGGTTGGCGGTCCTTGCCCGGCTGCGCCAAGGGCTGTTGCCCACTAGCGACCCCCGGTGGGCGGCGGCCCTCGGCTCGGCCGGGAGAGGGCTGTCAACCCTTGCCGGATCTAGGGGAGGGCCACGACCCTCACCCCAGATCTGGGCGAGGGCTCGCGGGCCCTTGCCGTCAATTGGCCAAGGTCGCCGGCCCTTGGCCGGGGTCGCCGACGCTCCCCCACCATCACTGGCCCTTCCGGCGACGGCAGGGAGGCGACGGTAGTGAGGGCTCGGCCCTCAACCACCGCCTCCTCTCTCCCCCCCTCCTTTTTTTTTTTAATTTTAAATAAATATTATTATTTATTTTTATAATTTTTATATTAATTATTTACCATGTTAGAAAACAAAACTACGTCGTTTTTACTTTTGTTTAGCCACGTCGCCTTGCAATACGACGTCATTTTGCATTTACCTCACCGGAAAATCACAAAGTCAGCATTTTGGCCGATTGGCACTTAAGTGATCCATTTTGCTTCATTTTGGCACTTAGGTATCACTTTCCTAACTTTTAGTACTTAAGTGTCCATCCGTACCAAGTTTTGGCACTCCAGGTATCCGGCACTCCTTTTGTTGAATATGGATAAGCGGCATTTGAACATTACTATTTAACAAGAATGGCTTACCTTTGACACTTTTTACTTTTCTCAGGATACTCAACGCGTATCCAAAGGCGCCCTCAAAACCAAAGCCTTCAACCAAAAGGTAATAATGATTCAAGCCTTTGAAGTAAAATGAATGTTGGATGAACGACTGTGCCAGTAAGTTATTGTCTACACCAATGCATAGTTATTCTAAGTAAAACATAATTTATATTTTGTTGTGAAACCTGCAGGCACCTCATGCCAACATTTTGGAAGTTAGAGTAAGTTCAGGCTGCCTAAGAAATATGCTTGTTGTATTACTAATGGGAATCACGGATTAGACTGACCAATCTAAAGCTAGGAAAAACTTGCGATGATAAACTCTCTAGAGGTCTTTTCTTACAAGTTCTCTTTAGATGTTGTGTATCTATTTCCTAGTGAAGTCTTGAATTGGCCGGTGGGACAAGATAATTGACATTAATTTGTCTCCAATATGATTTATAGTGTTTTTATAGTTCTTTGTTTTTTTTCAATTGTGGACGCGTGGATCAGTGAATTTTTGGAACTTGAAGGAGTGTCAAGCTTGTTTGTCATGGAAACACTGCTAGAGCCATCCCCAACTGCTCCTGCAATTGATTCTCCTGAAGATTCAACAGCATTTATGAACTTCTTCAGTGTACAGTTCTTAGTTTACGATTTTAGTATAGATTCTACTCAAGCATATAAACACGTTACGGATGCAGTTGCATGTTGTCTTGCATTTTAACAAAGAAATATTGGTCATACCTAGGTTATTGAGCTTGAGCCATTGAGAACTGCCTGTCCTATAGTGAGCTAGATATGTTGAATTTTTTCTCCTCGTGGTCCTATCATTTGTGATTTAACATTGATGATGTTGTTCTGAAAGTTTGAGCATGGTGCTTTCGTTAGTTTGAGGCTTATTTATAGGTTGGTCAAAACCTTGTTGGTGGCTGTTTGGTTTGGCTTTTGGATTATGACACTAGGCTTTTTACTGGTACCTCTAAATGTTAGATGGGTGACTTCTTTCACACAAAACACCCAAAATCTTAAGAAAGAAAAAGAAAAAAAGAAAAAAAAAGATAGACAATTCCAAAGCTCGTGGCATAAATTGTACTCACACACAACTCAAAAGATAGACAATTCAAAAGATAGCTCATTTATTCATTTCTTGGTCTATTGTGACATTGCAAAACTCTAGTCAATATGCTATAAGAGAGTTTTTGCATTCAAAATGCAACACCTGTAAACATATCCAAATAGAAGGGTCATAAATGTACTTCGACACAACTCCCTTTACATGTACACGTTGTTAGGACAAGCTAATTTGTCTAGTGTCACGCCCCGAAACCCCGAGCACGCGAACAACCCGCTATGGTCATACAAATGCGACATTCCCATGTAGTGTCGCTGACCCCATTAATTTATTATTGCGCAAGTGGAACGTAATATAAAACCCCTAACAAAAACTCACGGGATAGGAAAGCAGGAAACAAATTCACCATAATACACTTTTATAAACCAACGAAGTTTACAAACAGAGGTCTACAGCCAAAAGTCTACAAAAGACCAGCTCTTAAAAAGAAATTGTCCTACGACCTACAAGTTGGACACGATCTCTGCAACTCCACAAGGCCAACCATAACGAACTGGCCGCTCCGTCCACTAGGGACCTAAAAATGTAAGCCCACAACGGGGTGAGACATTGTCTCAGCACGTTCAACCCCCTAAACCCCTATTATAAAGAAAATATGCCCAAGGGTGGCCTGGCCACATCACACAGAATACTTACCTCGCCTTATTTCCTTCCTGCAGGTTAGCACAGTTTGTATCACTCAATCACAAGTAGTAATAAGAATTTAAACAACTGGAACGCCAACAACATCATTTCAAACGACCATAGGAGTTCGGATTATAAGACCAAACCGTTATGACACGTCCCATACGATGTCACACGATTTCGTCCCATAATCCGACACGTCAATAATACTCAGCATGCGTTCCAATTGTTATTCACTACCACACAAGGGCATAGCCTACTCGCTATTCGGCTATCTACTGACATTAATGCCAGGCATCGCCTCCCCACCTTAGAGCGCAGCTTCGTCAATACGTCGACGGCGTTCCCGAATGAGCATAGGCCCTGAATCAACTGCGACCCGAACCCGTTGAAAGGGGTAACCCATATAGGGGCAAGTCCGGCTCAACAACTCAGGACAATTTCCTCTTAATTATCACACAACGAAATCATACTCGGCCCCAGGACACTTTGAATTTCACTCAATGCTTCCACTTAAAATAGTGATCCCGGCCATTTTTCTTCATATTAAAAAATATTCCAGAAATTATTCACGTGTGTGGGGGCACGTTAATTTCAAACCAGAAAGCCAATATCTCACTTTTTCAAACCCCACTATTTAATATAATCATTAAAATCCAATTTTGGTATCAAAACCCGACACCTGGGATTTTCTGAATAAAATCCATATTTTTCACAATCGACACTCAATTTGCAATATCCATTCATCAAATTCAAAATCTGAATACACAATAGCGATCAACGCGGAATTCTTAGAAAGTAAGGTACCGAAATAATTTTTGGAATTTATTAAATAATTAATTATATTCTGAAAATTAATTAAATAATAATATTTTAATAATTTCGAATAATAATATATTATTAAATAATTTCGAAATATTTATTAAATAAAAAATAAATCATTTAAGTCAAATCAATACTTATATTAATATAAACATCCACTTAGCCCTAATTAAACATACTTTAAACTAACCACACCCCTTAATCTAATCCACACCTAATTAAACAAGTCTAACAACCTAAGCTTACTTAGCTTAAACTAAGAACACCCTAAGCATAATTAACTCGTTAATCAAGGTTTAGTGAGCTAAACTCACCCGATTAATGAACCGATCGGACCAAAACGACGGGGACGTCGTGGGGATCGACTTTCCTCAAGGCGGGCCAAGCATTCGGGGTCAGGAAGCCGGCCAAAACGGGCCAAACGTCCGTTGCCATACCCATTTTTCCAGCTGCCGATTGAGGCCGAGAAGGGGCGGATCCGGTGGCTAGTTGAGGCGAGCAAGGGTGGCAACGGCTAGGCGGAGCTCCGTCGGGCTGAGGTGGGGGTGCACGGTGAGGTGGCCGATCCGTGGCCTGAGCTGGCCGAACAGCCCCCTGGGCGCACGAACAGAGGCCGACGAAGACGGCTGGGCGTCGGGTGAACGCGGGCAAGCGTGAGCAGCAGCGGAGCGCGGGACGGCGAGCGGCGACAGCGGTCTTGGCTCCGGCGGATCTTTTGTAGCTGTTGAGGTCTTCTTCGGTTGCTGCTGGAGATAAAACCGCAAGGAAGAGGGAGAGGCAGAGGTGCGAGCGGCGAGGCGCGGGCTGCGACGGCGAGATGTGGCGGCGAACGGCGACGGGCGAAGGCGTGCGACGGCGTGAGGGGCTGATCCGACTTCTTCTCTGTGTTTTTCTGGTTTTCGCACAGCAGAGATGGAGGAGAGAGGCGATAAAAGAGAGAGAGGGAGGAGAGAGAGAGAGAGAGAGGACCATTTCTTTTCTTCTTTTTTTTCTTTTTCTTTAATCCAACAAAAATGGCCCACCATGTGAGTTGTCTTCCACCAACATTTCCTAGACCATTTTACCCTCTTCTAGAAGCTTTAATAGGTCCAAAATGTTGGGTCCATGGGGCATACGAATTTGTTACATCTCTCACTTCAATCTCAATCAATTCATTCAATTCTCAACTAAACAAATTCAATTGAAACCCAATTAAATCCATCAAGGTGTCCTCGTCCATCTCATGACTTTTCCCCGTTAATTGATCCAACTTGACTGCCAAATATGCGATCAAAAGCGGCCCTCTGACTTTCCCGATCAAAAATGGCCTTACTTTGCTTTTCTGCCAAAAATCTCGGTTTATAGAAAAATCTTCTGAGGATGAGTCGACGTTCCTAAAAATGAATTGTGACATGACAAAACTTTCAATTTTTATATTCGGGTTCAATTTCACGGTTAATTTCAATCCGGCGCGAATTTAGCGTGGACTAATCTACCAAGTAGCTTTTAGGAAATTTTCATGCATTTGACCTGTGGTTGATTATTTTCAAGCTACAAAGTACATCTTCAACACATTGGCGACTCTCGGTTGTCGTAGAAATCTCAAGGTTTCAAATACGGACACAGGGTACCAAAACGACAGAAGAATCGGTCTAGTGCCGATCGACAAGAGTTGTGCAATTAGGTGGAATCACTCACACTTAATCACATACCTTTGTCGAGTCGACCTATCTCCGATTTCTAATTGATCTTAGTGTGTCGTAATGATCTCTTGCAGATTTGCACGGTCGAGCAGTCGTTTCCCGATTGAATTCTCAAGTCCGATGCATTAGAATCCCTTAACGGCTTCACTTGATAGACTAGTTTTCTCATGAGTGATCAGTTCAGGGAAAAGAACTATAAGCGTGTCCATGAAATGTCCAACTATATCGATCGAAATCAGAACCTGAAATTCAGGATGTCACAACTCTTCCCCTCTTATAAAAATTTCGTCCTCGAAATTTAAACATTTACCAATTCTTAAATAAAAAGGTGGGGGTACTGTCGTCTCATCGATTCTTCTCTTTTCTTTGGTTGCTCTTTCTATACTGCGGTATTGCCAGATCACTTCCAATCTCGCGTAAATCACTTTGCCCTGAAAGGTTAAGCACTTGTCGATCTTCGCAAAAATAAAAGTTGCAAAAAAATTTGGTTCTTCTTCTTTTTATTTTTATTTTTTATTTTTCCACTAAGCGGTTAACTGCCTCATCGATGATTCGAATTCCCGACTTCAAACTTTTTTCTTCATTCCAGGGTACCACTCGGCTAAAGGTGCCGACAGTGTCTTGAATTTGCTTTCTTTATCCAATTAAAGCCAAAATCCTCATTTGAACCCAAATTTCGATGGATTATGTGCTGTTTCATCTTCCTTTCCTTAACAAAACGCGATGTCCCTATCATAGGCGACATCTAAGGAAAAAAAAAAAATATTTCCCCTGCTTGAAATTCCAAGGTCTGCGATACTAATCTGCAAAGCTAAACTGGCGATTCTGAGCGGTCTCAAGTCTGTCTCTGATAATTGCAACTGAATCACTGATTTCTGAACCAACTCTGGACCTGCAATTTTCTGATCTCTGACCTCAACTCAACCAACTGAAGTTCTGTTCACTCTACTCTGTTATGCTTCAAAAGGAACCATCTGACTATCCTACTGAAACTGGAAACCAACTGAAAACTCTGCTGGTAACTGATGTTGCAAGCGAACTTAACGAGAAGAAGTTGTTCCTTTCCACTTCCTTTGAAAACCAACCCACATGCTCTCAACCTGTCCTCAAAGGTCTGAATTGTCCTTTAAGACTAGTTATCCGTCTGAGGATGATAATATGTACAGTACTGCAGCTTCATTCCCAAAACACTCTGCAACTTTCCCAGAAGGTAGCCACGAATTTCGGTCTCGGTCTGAAGAAATCGTCACCGGCACTCCAAATAGACGAACTCTCTGACGCACGTACAACTCATCATGCTTGTCCAAATCAAGGTCCTTTCGTACTGCGATGAAGTGAGCCGACTTCGCCAATCTGTCGACCACTGCTCAAATCAAATCATTTCCTCTTTGACTCTTTGGTAATCTAGTCACGAAGTCCATCGTGATATGCTCCCATTTCCACTTTGGGATCTCGAAAGGTTGCAAAAGTTCTCCCGGCTTGCAATGCTTAGCTTTGACCTGCTGACACGTCAAACACCTGGCGACGTGCTTGGCAATGTCCGCTTTCATACCAGACCACCAGTAGTGTTGACGTAGATTCTGATACATCTTGGTGCTACCAGGATGAATGCTGTAACTACTACAATGAACATTCGACAAGATCTCTTCCTTAAGTGTTGCATCGTTAGGTACACACAATCATCCTCGGAACCTTAGTGTCCCGTCTTTAGAGATCTTAAAGTCAAGTTCTCTCTTTCCTGTATCTGCTTGTACGACCTTATGAAACTCTGTATCTGATGGCTGAAGCATCCTGATTCTGTTCTACACTTCCGGTTCAATTCTGAGGATGGCTATAAGATTTAAAAGGTGGTTTACCTCAAATTTGAAACCCGAATCTCGTGCTCTCTTGAGTAGACTCCATTCCTTGAGTACCATCTACGCAACTGAAGACTTCCTATTTAATGCATCGGCGACCTTGTTCGCCTTTCCGGGGTGATACAAAATTTCACAATCATAGTCCTTCAGGAGTTCCATCCATCGGCGCTGTCTCATATTCATCTCCTTCTGAGAGAACAAGTACTTGAGACTCTGATAGTCAGTGAAGAACTGGAATCTTTCTCCGCACAGATAATGCCTCCAAATCTTCAAGGCAAAGACGATCGCTGCGAGTTCTAAATCATGCGTCGAATAATTCAACTCATGAGGTCTCAACTGACGGGACGTGTATGCAACAACCCTATCATGCTGCATCAACACGCAACTCAATCCTTTAAACGACGCATTACTGTAGATCTCGAATCCTATTGGACCAGATGGAATAGTAAACACAGGTGCAGTAGTTAGCTTCTGCTTAGGCTCTTGGAAACTGCCCTCGCACTTATCTGACCACACAAACTTTTCTTCCTTCTTCAGAATTCTTGTTAACGGTGACGCTAACGCTGAAAACCCTTCTACGAATTGTCTATAATACTCTGCTAACTTTTGATCTCTGTCACTGTAGTCGGTCTTGGCCAGTCCATTACTGCTTCAATCTTGGCTGGGTCCACTGATATTCCTTCTCCGGAGATGACGTGAGGAAAGCCACACGAGTTAGCCAAAACTCGCACTTACTGAACTTGGCGTACAACTCATGATTCCTCAAAGTTTGAAACACTATCCTTAGGTGCCTTTCATGATCCTCAGTACTCCTCGAGTATACTAGGATGTCGTCGATGAAAACAATCACAAACTGATCCAAGTACTCCCTGAACACATGATTCATCAGATCCATGAAAGCGGCTGGAGCATTCTTCAAACCAAACGGCATTATAGTAACTCATAATGGCCGTATCGAGTGTGAAATACTGACTTCGGTATAACCTCATTTCTAATCCTCAGGTGATGACACCCTGTCCTCCAGTCGATCTTAGAGAATATCGACACTCCTAGAAGTTTATCAAACAAGTCATCGATCCTCGGCAGTGGATACTTGTTCTTGATCGTCACCTAATTGAGTTATTGATAGTCGATGCATAGACGCAACAAACCATCTTCTTTCTTCACGAACAGAACTGGTGCTCCCCAAGGTGATGCACTAGGGCGTATAAATCCTTTATCCGATAACTCCTGTATCTGCACCTTCAGTTCTTTCAGCTCTGACAAAGCCATCCGGTAAGAAGCCTTAGAGGTTGGCTCTATCCCAGTGCTAATTGAATCACGAACTCCATTTCCCTTTCTAGTGGCAAACCTGGTAATTTCTTCCGAACACACCTGGAAACTCTTGAACCACTGCGATACCTTTTAACTTCAGCTCCTCTACTATCGTATCCATGACAGTTGTCAAGTAACCTTGACACCCCCTGTCTAACAAACGGGTTGCTTCAAGCAGCAAAATTAAAAAGGGATCGAGGGTCCTCCTCGACTTTTGATAAATTTAAACTTTTATCCGTCAACGATTCAAACTGTATCACCTTAGACAACGATTCATTACAATAGAAAGCTCCTCGAGCCAAACCTTTTCATATATGATATCAAGGTCATACATGAGCAAACTAGTCAAGTACAACTCTAGTTAACGATTCTTCTTTCTACGGCCGCATTACAACAACTGAGGTTCTTTAAAATTAACCAAGATTCTGCTGTACTGCTATGGTAAAAACATCTCAAAAACATTCTTCCCTTGATCGATGCATAGTCGACCCATTCATGCTCCTCTAGCCATCCTAGTGGCGTCCTATCTGCAGTAACGATAATTATGCTCTCCTGAACTTACACGGACAGTTCCTAACCTGATAGCCGTGCTGGCCACATTCAAAGTATGCTCCCGTTAAACCGTGACACTGGGCTGATTCATGTTTCCTTCTACAAACCCGGCACACGATCGGTGAGTCCTCTGCCTCCTGTCGGGTGACAGCGTGCACCCTTCCTTGCACTGGGGTTCTATTCCAAGTACCCCACTAAATGTCCTGAAGCATGTTTCCTCTGTTCTGTTCTATCGACGGCGGTGACAGAAACAACTGTGGTTCCATCTATCTGTACGGACAACCCTTGATCAGATGGCCGTATTGGCAACACTTGTAACAAGTCTTTTCCCTCTTACAGCACGGGATAGATCCATGTCTTTTCTTATAGACACAACTTACATCGATCAAGTTGGGCACTGACTTTCCAATTCCACTCTTCCGGTTGGGTGAAATGGGGCACCTTTCTTCTGACATCGGCCTTTCCTCCAATTGATTTCCATCTCTGCCTAAACTGAACTTTGACTCAGATACGGTGACTTGATCCCCCGGTCTCAATTCCAGGTTGGGCCTCAACAAGTGCAGCAACAACGGCAGTTACAACACTGGTGGCGGCAGTGACAACGGCAATAGCGGCGGCTTGATCTTGATCTTATTGACCCAAAAATGCTTCCTAAAGACTCTAGCGCCTGAACGATCCCGTCGAACCTAGGATCGTTCGATACTGCTACACTCTCAGTACCGACTTGCGGCGGTACTCTCTCACACTCGCGCTGGTCTGAGCCTGCGCTCTACCTCGGGTACCAACTCTTGTCAGCGTCCTACCCCGAGGTATAGGTCCTACCGACCTCCTCTAGGGAGTTCTCCACTCCTAGCTACTCATGCTATAGGTTCTATATAGACACCTGTTTTCCAATTCCAACATCAGGTTAGAATTTGAGTGACCCCACAAACACACTACCAATCAACTATCAACTACATGCATCAGCATATTAAAAGCCTTTCCTACTAACTATCCCATGACTTATCGCACCTTATCACTCTATACACATACCATGCTCTGATACCACTTAAACGGGGTTGTCACGCCCGAAACCCCGAGCACGCGAACAACCCGCCATGGTCATACAAATGCGACATTCCCATGTAGTGTCGCCGACCCCATTAATTTATTATTGCGCAAGCAGAACGTAATATAAAACCCCTGACAAAAACTCACGGGATAAGAAAACAGGAAACAAATTCACCACAATACACTTTCATAAACCAACGGAGTTTACAAACAGAGGTCTACAGCCAAAAGTCTACAAAAGACCAGCTCTTAGAAAGAAACTGTCCTACGAGCTACAAGTCGGACACGCTCTCCAAGCCAACAGACTTCACCTCTACAACTCCATAAGGCCAACCATAATGAACTGGCCGCTCCGTCCACTAGGGACCAGAAAATGTAAGCCCACAATGGGGTGAGACATTGTCTCAGCAAGTTCAACCTCCTAAACCCCTATTAGAACGAAAATACGCCCAAGGGTGGCCTAGCCACATCACACAGAAGACTTACCTCGCCTTATTTCCTTCCTGCAAGTTAGCACAGTTTGTATTACTCAATCACAAGTAGTAATAAGAATTTAAACAACTGGAACGCCAATAACATCATTTCGAACGACCATAGGAGTCCGGATTATAAGACCAAACCGTTATGACATGTCCCATACGATGTCACACGATTCCGTCCCATAATCCGACATGTCAATAATACTCAGCACGTTCCAATTGTTATTCACTGCCACACAAGGGCATAGCCTACTCGCTGTTCGGCTATCTACTGACATTAATGCCAGGCATCGCCTCCCCACCTTGGAGCACGGCTTCGTCACTACGTCATCGGCATTCCTGAAGGAGCATAGGCCCAAAATCAACTGCGACTCGAACCAGTTGAAAGGGGCAACCCATATAGGGGCAAGTCCGGCTCAATAGCCCAGGAAAATTTCCTTTTAATTATCACACAACGAAATCATACTCGGCCCTAGGACACTTTGCATTTCACTCAATGCTTCCACTTAAAATAGTGATCCCGGCCATTTTTCTTCATATTAAAAAATATTCCATAAATTATTCACGTGTGTAGGGCACGTTAATTTCAAACCAGAAAACCAATATCTCACTTTTTCAAACCCCACTATTTAATATAATCATTAAAATCCAATTTTGGTATCAAAACCTGACACTTGGGATTTTCTGAATAAAATCCATATTTTTCATAATCGACACTCAATTTGCAATATCCATTCATTAAATTCAAAATCTAAATACACAGCAGCGACCAGTGCGAAATTTTGAGAAAGTAAGGTCCCGAAATAATTTTCGAATTTATTAAATAATTAATTATATTCCGAAAATTAATTAAATAATAATATTTTAATAATTTCGAATAATAATATATTATTAAATTATTAAATAATGTCGAAATATTTATTAAATAAAAATAAATCATTTAAGTCAAATCAAGACTTATATTAATATAAACATCCACTTAGCCCTAATTAAACATACTTTAAACTAACCACACCCCTTAATCTAATCCACACCTAATTAAAAAAATCTAACAACCTAAGCTTACTTAGCTTAAACTAAGAACACCCTAAGCATATTAACTCGCTAATCAAGGTTTAGTAAGCTAAACTCACCCGATTAACGAACCGATTGGACCAAAACGACGGGGACATCGTGGGGATCGATTTCCTCAAGGTGGGCCAAGCATCCGAGGTCAGGAAGCCGGCAAAAACGGGCCAAACGTTTGCTACCATACCTATTTTTCCAGCTGCCAGTTGAGGCTGAGAAGGGGCGTATTCGGTGGCTGGTTGAGGCGAGCAAGGGCGGCAACGGCTAGGCGGAGCTCCGACGGGCTGAGGTGGGGGCTCACGGTGACCGGAGGTGGCCGATCCGCAGCCTGAGCTGGCCGGACAGCCCCTGGGCGCACGAGTAGAGACCGACGAAGACGGCTGGGCGTCGGGCGAACACGGGCAAGCGTGAGCAGCAGTAGAGCGCAGGACGGCGAGCGGCGACGGCGGTCTTGGCTCCGGCGGATCTTCTGCAGCTGCTGAGGTCTTCTTCGGTTGCTGCTGGAGACGAAACTGCAAGGAAGAGGGAGAGGCGGAGGTGCGAGCGGCGAGGCGCAGGCTGCGACGGCGAGATGCGGCGGAGAACGGCGACGGGCGGAGGCGTGCGACCACGTGAGGGGCTGCTCCGACTTCTTCTTTGCGTTTTTCTGGTCTTTGCACAGCAGAGATGGAGGAGAGAGGCGACGGAAGAGAGAGAGGGAGGAGAGAGAGAGAGAGAGAGAGAGAGAGAGAGAGAGAGAGAGAGAGAGACCACTTTTTTTTTCTTTTTCTTTAATCCAACAAAAATGGCCCACCATGTGAGTTGTCTTCCACCAACATTTCCTAGACCATTTTACCCTCTTCTAGAAGCTTTAATAGGTCCAAAATGTTGGGTCCATGGGGCATACGAATTTGTTACATCTCTCACTTCAATCTCAATCAATTCATTCAATTCTCAACTAAACAAATTCAATTGAAACCCAATTAAATCCATCAAGGTGTCCTCGTCCATCTCATGACTTTTCCCCGTTAATTGATCCAACTTGACTGCCAAATATGCGATCAAAAGCGGCCCTCTGACTTTCCTGATAAAAAATGGCCTTACTTTGCTTTTCTGCAAAAAATCTCGGTTTATAGAAAAATCTTCTGAGGATGAGTCGACGTTCCTAAAAATGAATTGTGACATGACAAAACTTTCAATTTTTATATTCGGGTTCAATTTCACGGTTAATTTCAATCCGGCGCGAATTTAGCGTGGATTAATCTACCAGGTAGCTTTTAGGAAATTTTCATGCATTTGACCTGTGGTTGATTATTTTCAAGCTACAAAGTACATCTTCAACACATTGGCGACTCTCGGTTGTCGTAGAAATCTCCATGTTTCAAATACGAACACAAGGTACCAAAACGACAGAAGAATCGGTCTAGTGCCTATCGACAAGAGTTGTGCAATTAGATGGAATCACTCACACTTAATCACATACCTTTGTCGAGTCGACCTATCTCCGATTTCTAATTGATCTTACTGTGTCGTAATGATCTCTTGCAGATTTGCACAGTCGAGCAGTCGTTTCCTGGTCGAATTCTCAAGTTCGATGAGTTAGAATCCCTTAACAGCTTCACCTGATAGACTAGTTTTTTCATGAGTGATCAGTTCAGGGAAAAGAACTATAAGCGCGTTGATGAAATGCCCAACTATATCGATCGAAATTAGAACCTGAAATTCAGGATGTCACATCTAGACTTGTCAAAGATATGCTCTAGCAACTGATGACATTTCATACATGCATTCCCTCTTATCCTTTTGGAGCATAGCAAAATATTTTAACATAAATAAGAGGATATTGAGCCATGACAACAATGTGTTGCTTATCATGCAGCGACAAGCCACCATCGCACACAAATTTGTTGACGAATGCAACTTCTATGGTTCCTGAATTAGTTTCACTGTGAACATTATATTGACTGGTGACTTGAGAGTTCATGACGCGTCCACTTCAAAGATGAGAACTAAGAAATTATAGTGGCAATTCTCTGTAAACAAATTTTCTATATCAACCATCAACAATTCAAACAAGGATTATATCTTTCTCCCAAGTCCCAACATTCTACGTGGTTTCGGAACAGTACATTCAATAAATACAACCCTAAAAATATAAGGGAGGAATTGTACTTTATGCGACAATGTATAAGGGAGGAGCATATGAGGATGAATTCCATTTATTTGGCTGGAGAAGCTAGTGAGCCATCATACGTTGCTCCTCAAAAGTGGGGTTGGTTTAGGCAAGCCAACAAAAGATGACAGAGCACCGGTTGGTGACAATCATGCAACTTCTCTAAATTAGTTTGTGGAGTCACAGCTGTAGTACTGGTCCAGTGTCTTTGCTAGTATACAGTGAAGCAGCTCGCGAGGGAATATACAAAGCAAAGTCCATGCCAAGTCAGGAGACTGATTAATATTGCATGTGTCGTAGGCTCCCTACACAAATTTCCTCTTGAACTTTTCAAGGAACTCCAGATAAAACTGAAATATCACGAAAAGAGAATCACGTATAATTACTTAGAATATCAAGTGGAAGACAAACAATAGGAAGAGGAGGAGAAAATCGAATTAGGAGAATCCCAATGGTTTGAATGAGAGAGAGAGAGAGAGACCAAATCGTTAGAAGATAGAGCTTCTTCTCCAATCACGGCTTTCATAGCTTGAACATCTTTCCCAATTGCATAGTTTGTGTATAGCTGCAGAAAAACTAGTAAAAGTTTAATACCAATCACCAGCATTTCAATAAAGACTAAACTTATGACCAAATAAATAAATGAAGACTAAACTATCTATTTCACAAGAAAATGCCTGGTTGGAGACATCAGTATGACCTCTACACGTCATTTCCTCGCCTATTGCACTCTGCAAGGTAAAGGGTACTGTTGACACCTAAATTTTGGTGATCCGATCATTTATTTATTGCATAGAAAATTAGGGGTTAATTTTATCCCTGAAAAAATAGTTAATTGCATAGCATATAGTTTTAGGTGCATTTATTTTAATTTGCATTGGGCCGGTGACAGATGGTTTCGAATTGGTGGTTCATAACTTTAATTTGATGAGCTGGGCTAAGCCCACGAAGAGAGTAAATCGGCCCGAGCCCATATCCTTGGGGAGATTTTATGGATTTATCTTTGCGAGATTTCAATTCAAAAACAAATATTGCATTTGGAAAAGAAATCTTCATGGATATCGAATCTGAAAAAATTAAAACCCTAATCGGTGGCCTATAAAAGGATAAAACACGTAGGGTTTTGTGGGGGACCACACAATAGAAACACACGGCCACAACAAAAAAGAAGAAGAAGAAGAAGGAGGAGGAGGAGGAGGAGAACTCACGTTCTCCACGGTGAGAGTCGGCAACTCAGAATTTCGGAGCGCACATCGAGAATACACGAACGAAAGATTGAACAGCAGAGACGGTCAAGGCCCTTTTGATCGAAGTCAGTCGCAGCTTCGCATTGTCTCCCAACCCCTCACCAGCGGCATTTAATTCTTTGTCAGTCTTCCAATATGATCGTGGGGATTTTAAAAGTCAAAATTTGAGAAGGAAAGAAGCCAACAATTGGAGCACCACGTGTGAGCTCGCAGAAGGCAAAAAGAAAGGCGGAGAGTTTGTTTGCTTTTAGATTTGTCAAGGTTCAATAAAGGTACCAAGTATTGTGGGCGTTGAAGCCCTGCTTGAGCAAGCGAAAGAAAAATATTCAGATTATAGAAGAGAAGGCATGAAGGAGGGGGGGTGGGGTGGGTCTTGTGTCTTGAACGTCGGGCACCCGAGGTTTTCATGGAGCACTACGGACTCTTCAACTCTCAAACACGTACACGTCCACAAAAGAGAAGACGTGTATGAAGATTGCTTAGGACATGTTGCCATACCATATCATTTCATATTAGATTAAAAGCATTGCATTGCATATGGACTATGTTCTCGTTTAAAAAGTGAAAACAAAAATTGAGTGATGGCGTGTTAATTAGAAATCATATCTAGGATTGCTGATGTGAATTCTGATCTAACAACGCAGATGCTTTCGTTGCTATAAGGTAAGTCCCGCAATTTATTCATTTGCTTTCTTGAGTGTTAAATTGGTGGTTTGCGCACTTGCATGATCACCTCACATGTTAGGGAAGTGAATTAAAATTAATTCAAGCTGCCTGCAAAACATTTTTTTCAAAACAAAAGAGAAAGGTACCGAAAGGGCGTTAGGGAAATCTAGCGTAACCAAGTCCCCGAACTCACAAATCTCTAGTTCGTAGAAATAAAGTAAATCTGCCATTACTTTATTTGGGTTTCTAATCGACCTACCAAAAAATATATTAGTGGTGACTCCTGATTGAAAATCATTTGCATGTTAAGAATTTGAACCTAAGTCGTGAATTGGTATAGGCTTGGGAGAGCCCGAATTAAGTTTAGGCTTAACAATCCATTAGCTAAACCCTAGGTGGTTCACCGAAAATTTTGTCGCGACAGCTTGGCGACTCCACTGGGGACTTGAGTTAAAGCTCTTAGTGGACTTAGGCCAATTTCTCTTTTATTTGCAATATATTTTTGTTTGGCAGCGAGGATTCCAAGTACGTCCCTAACATTTAAGGTGTTAAATGTTTTTGCAGATTTGGGAGGTAGAAGGGGAAGTGTTTGCTAACCATTGTCTTGCAGGGAGGATTAGGAATGTATGGTTTACTTTCACATATGAAGTATTGCTTGATATAAACTGTTGTGCATGATTTGCATTTTGCACTACACTTTTGCACACATAACCTGCCGCCGAACCTGGGCCGCGCTAGGATACCTAGGATGGTATTGAGTTGGATACGACTTCGACCGCGAGACCGCGTAGTAGAGGTTGCCCAACTCAATCCCAAAAGTTTCTTTCTTGGTGTCAAGAATGTTTACCTCTGCCCGCGAGACTGCGTCGCATTGGGGTATCATTCTTGACCGAGCCAGAGTTAGGAGGACTTGACTTAGTATGCGAGGCTGCAACTAGTCATCTCACCCTGCTAACTTCACTTTGCTAAGCCTGTCTAGAGTAGAAGTCAAACCCCACATTTCATATGCTTGTCTATGTGATTGCCATTGATTCTCCTTGATGAAGTGATTATGGAGCAATCTCATTCACCCATCTGTACACGATCGAGAGTTAAAATGATGGATCATAACGAGGTGCTGAACCATATCATCGATATCAACAATGACATAAACAAGCGAATTGCATGCCTCTAAAGTCAAGTCGATGGATTGTCTACTACTGTGGCCTGTCACATCAAGCAAAAGTGATGTGATGACATAGGTAGCCAAATTTGATGCCACCATGAAGAGACTAGTGACATATCTGGAAGGAAGAATATCTGACCTGGAAGAGCATTATTTTCTTACCCTGATGAGAAAGCATCTGAAAAGGCACATCAGATTTTGATGATAGATCAATTGGCCCAACTGTTACTCAACAAGTTTGAGAACACATTTCAAAAGACTTAATGAAATGAGGGGCAAGTAAAAGAGAACCATCATTCCCTGGTGGAAGAGGTACGTCTCGTCCTTGAACATAATTAATTTTGGGAAATGACACTGTTCTTTTCCTTGCATATGACAAATTGGGGGCATGACAGATTTTGGTAGTGACCTGACTGAGACGAAATCTCCACCCAAACCAAAATGGATATTCCATGTGCATTTACTTTGATGTTGCATAATATCCTATTCATGCACGTTCTCTTGTGCAGGGGCAAGAACGGATTTTCAATCTTAATTGATAGGGATAATCTAAGGACATCCATTGTTGAGGCAGTCCTTTTGTGGGGCAATCCCTTGAATGAATGCTTAAAACCATATTTTGAGTGTGGAAAATTATTTGTTTTGAAATCGCAAAAGCTTTTCATGCTTAAATTGTCAGACTCTTTTTGAAAAGAGAACTTCGATAGTGGTTTTGCCTATTTAACTCACCAATTTCATGTGGAGATTTGTCAAGATGGACAATGGAATGCTGAATGAGATGAAAGGCAAGCCTTATTCTACACACAGTCCCTTACTTATACACTTGTGAGATGAGTATAGGAAGTTCCATGTCCACAAGGTAAAGAGTTCTCTTTCAAAAGGCACGACAACTGAAATGATGAGGGGCGGTTTATTTCTCTATCCCAAACACTATAGGTGATCCATTGCTTAACCCTTTTGAGCCTATACACTTATGGATATTCTTTTCAAATTACCCCTGTCAAGAACCACCCCACATTGGGGCAAATTGGAGGGTAAGACAACATCATAAGGTAAAGAAAATGGATTGAAATTTTCTTGCTCTCACTTGCATCAATCTTCTAGTCATGCAATTACATTGAATTCATGTGGTAATTTAAGTGCCTTAGGATGACGAAGAGCATTTCTTTCACTATCCTATACACTTATATCATTTGCATAGCGCACTTGAGCCTGCAATTTCATTTCCTTAAACCCAGTTGGTGATCATCCCCCACACTAGGGCAAGGCAAAAGGCAGATGAAGACCCTTGAAAGTTCGAGTGTCATTCAAAGTGTAATTGCTTGACGCATACATTGTGCGCAAGAATTGAAATCAAAATAGAACTAAGGGGCATGAAAAAGCAGTGTGCTTGGTAAAAGTAAGGCAAATGCCTATAAAAAGAAGTGAAGAAAAAATGCATGAGAACCGGAGGTATGAAAAGGCAGTGTGCCTGGTAAAAGTAAGGCCGATACCCATAGATGAAAAAGGAGAGTCAAGATAGGTGACTATCGGTTGTAAAAAATTGTATCCCAATGGAGCAGTACTCAAAGAGTCAAGATCAATGGTGCATTTATAATGACAATCCTTGGTAAAGGAGAAGACCGGCAACAATGCCTAGATGATCATCAACTTTGACCCCTATACACATCTTTGAGCCTAACGATCCTTTTCATTTCTCAACCCAGGAACCCAGCCTATGTTACGTCCCTCACAAAGTCTCTTCAGATTAGGGCACTTGAATTAATATAGGAGTTCACATGTCTTAAGCATCGCTCGAAGAAGTGCGAGCAAGATTATATCTTTCTCATTTTGCAGGGTTCTTGACTTGTAAACCCGGAGATGATTGTGGAATTGTTCTTTCAAATAGCCTTGACTCAAAGAGTCCCCTTTGTTAAGCCGTTGACCAAACCCACATTACGGTCCCTATTAAAGACCTCTCAGATTGGTAAGGTCGTACTGCTTGCGAGAATACTCGGACATTTGTCGATATGATGATGGTGAGATTGAGTGATTCTCACAAAATAGCCATTCTAAATGAGAGTGAGTGAAAGTCATTTCTAACTGAAAGTCTCTCATTTAGCATTTTTAAGAAATCCATGTCATTGTCTTGAACGACAATTATCTTATGTGGAAATTTGGGTGATACAAATATAGTAAAGTCATTATGCATAAACCTTGATTGAATGGATGGAAGCCCCACTGAACTTTGAAATGTGCATTCTAGAGTAGCTCAGATTGTCTATCTCTTTGGTGAATGCATATCAGTTTTTGCTCTAAATCATATCTGACGGGTAATTCAAGTTCCTTTCAGAATGCCTCATGATATTAAGAGATGAGAAACCTCCACCATGAGGTGAAAGACCTCCACAGGATATCTAAATTCCAAAAGACATATCCCCAAGAATCAGAGATATCACCAGGTAAGTATATCTCTACCATACTCTAAATACTTGTCATTGTGCAGGTATTCTCTCTCAAGTGCATCGACACTTGACTTGGTCAAGCTGTCCAGTTATGTCAACCTGGCGTACTTTCATAGCCCAGAGTCATTTTCATCGACTCGGCGTGCTTCCGTAGCCCAATGTCCCTTTCTTGACCTGGCTTGCTTTCGTAGCCCAGTGTCCCTTTTAATAGACCCGGCGTGCTTCCGTAGCCCGATGTCGCCTTTAATAGACCCGACGTGCTTCTGTAACCTGGAGTTCTTGACCTGGTGTGCTTTCGTAGCCCAGTGTCCATTTTCATTGACTCGGCGTGCTTCCGTAGCTCGATGTCCTTTTATCAACCTGGCGTGCTCTCGTAGCCCAGAGTCCTTTACACCGACACTCAATTGAGTTGTCTTCAAAGATTTTTCTCCGGATTCAGTCTGATTAAGGCGACCGAAGAACGGTTCGGGTCCTCGTCAGATGATCTGTGTTGCAATGCTGGGCGACCGAAGAATGGTTCGGGTCATAGCCAAGCAAAATCTCCGTTTAGGCGACCGTAGAATGGTACGGGTTCTAAACAACATTTATTGCTCTAACAGGCGACCGTAGAATGGTACGGGTCCTGGAAAAGCAATTTCCCCATTCAGGAGACCGTAGAATGGTACGGGTCCTGGAAAGTGAATCCCCGTTTAGGCGACCGTAGAATGGTACGGATCCTGAAAAATCAATTTTCCATCAAGGCGACCGTAGAATGGTACGGGCCCTAGACACAACCAAACACTGTCATACTAGGCGACCGTAGAATGGTACGGGTCCTGGGAAAGCAGTCTCTTCACAAAGTCTTGTTGCTATTCTGGGCGACCGTAGAATGGTACGGGTCTTGGACATGTAACACCAACTATCTTGAATCACTCTACCCTCCTTGAAGGTAAAATATTCCAGATAGGTTCCTTTGACATCTCAGTTTGGATCTAGATGTCTCAATTCTTTTCGTTGAACATTTCACTCTGGATGTGAATGTTCTTCGATCTTTCTCGTTATACCTCAGTCTGGATCTAGGTATTTCGAGTTTCAAAAATCATGACATCTTAGTCTGGACCTGGATGTCTTGATTATTTTTTGTTGAAACTTCACTTTGGATGTGAATGTTTTTCCATCTTTCTCGTTATACCTCAGTCTGGATCTAGGTATTTCGAGCACAAAAATCATGACATCTCAGTCTAGACCCGGATGTCTTGATTATTTTCATTGAAGATTTCACTCTGGATGTGAATGTTCTTTAATCTTTCTCGTTATACCTCAATTTGGATCTAGGTATTTCGAGTACAAAAATCTTGACATCTCAGTCTGGACCCGAATGTCTTGATTATTTTCGTCTAAACATTTCACTCTGGATGTGAATGTTTTTTTGACCTTTCTCATTATACCTTAGTCTGGATCTAGGTATTTCGAGCTTCAAAAAATCATGATATCTCAGTCTGGGCCCGGATGTCTTGATTATTTTGATTTAAACATTTCACTTTGGATGTGAATGTTTTTCAATCTTTCTCGTTATATCTTAGTCTGGATCTAGGTATTTCGAGTTTCAAAAAATCATGACATCTCAGTCTGGACCCGAATGTCTTGATTATTTTGATTTAAACATTTCACTTTGGATGTGAATGTTTTTCGAGCTTTCTCGTTATACCTTAGTCTGGATCTAGGTATTTCAAATTTTAAAAATCTTGACATCTCAGTCTGGATCTGGATGTCTCAATTCTTTTCGTTGAACATTTCACTTTGGATGTGAATGTTCTTCTCAATCTCAATGTCTCAATCTATTGCCTGTTATACTCTTCAAGGAACCTGAGTGAGAGTTTGGTACTTGTGGAGTAAATGGGAATTTATCATGTACCTTAAGATGTTCTACTGCACTAATTGGTAAGTGACTGTAGGTACGTTCTTTCCTTTTGCATCATGCATTTGCATTAGCATTTCCATGCATCATATAAATTGCATTTTAAAATGGGATTCATTTCCCGACCCAAAAAAAAAAAAAAATCAAATCAATCAAAAATCATTCAGTGCATGTGCATGGTCAAAATTTAGGTTTCAATTTGTCTTTGAATGCAACCTCTACGAGCTCACCTTCAAAGAGGGGTAGCTGTTGACACCTAAATTTTGGCGATCCGATCATTTATTTATTGCATAGAAAATTAGGGGTTAATTTTATCCCTGAAAAAATAGTTAATTGCATAGCATATAGTTTTAGGTGCATTTATTTTAATTTGCATTGGGACGATAACAGATGGTTTCGAATTGATGGTTCAGAACTTTAATTTGATGAGTTTGGCTAAGCCCACGAAGAGAGAAAATTGGCCCGAGCCCGTATCCTTGGGGAGATTTTATGGATTTATCTTTGCGAGATTTCAATTCAAAAACAAATATTGCATTTGGAAAAGAAATCTTCATGGCTATCGATTCTAAAAAAATTAAAACCTTAATCGGTGGCCTATAAAAGGATAAAACACGTAGGGTTTTGTGGGGGGCCATACAATAGAAACACACGGCCACAACAGAAAAGAAGAAGAAGAAGAAGAAGAAGAAGAAGAAGAAGAAGGAGAAGTCACGTTCTCCACGGTGAGAGTCGGCAACTCAGAATTTCGGAGCGCACATCGAGAATACACGAACGAAAGATTGAACCGCAGAGACGGTCAAGGCCCTCTTGATCGAAGCCAGTCGCAGCTTCGCATTGTCTCCCAACCCCTCACCAGCGGCATTTAATTCTTTGTCAGTCTTCCAATCTGATCGTGGGGATTTTAAAAGTCAAAATTTGAGAAGGAAAGAAGCCAACAATTGGAGCACCACGTGTGAGCTCGCAGGAAGGCAAAAAGAAAGGCGGAGAGTTTGTTTGCTTTTAGATTTGTCAAGGTTCAATAAAGGTACCAAGTATTGTGGGCGTTGAAGCCCTGCTTGAGCAAGCGAAAGAAAAAATATTCAGATTATAGAAGAGAAGGCATGAAGGAGAGGGGGGGGTGGGGTGGGGTGGGTCTTCAGGTCTTGAACGTCGGGCACCTGAGGTTTTCACGGAGCACTACGGACTCTTCAACTCTCAAACACAGACACGTCCACAAAAGAGAAGACGTGTATGAAGATTGCTTAGGACATGTTGCCATACCATATCATTTCATATTAGATTAAAAGCATTGCATTGCATATGGACTATGTTCTCGTTTAAAAAGTGAAAACAAAAATTGAGTGATGGCGTGTTAATTAGAAATCATATCTAGGATTGCTGATGTGAATTCTGATCTAACAACGTAGATGCTTTCGTTGCTATAAGGTAAGTCCCACAATTTATTCATTTGCTTTCTTAAGTGTTAAATTGGTGGTTTGCGCATTTGCATGATCACCTCACATGTTAGGGAAGTGAATTAAAATTAATTCAAGCTGCCTGCAAAACATTTTTTTCAAAACAAAAGAGAAAGGTACCGAAAGGGCGTTAGGGAAATCTAGCGTAACCAAGTCCCCGAACTAACAAATTTCTGGTTCGTAGGAATAAAGTAAATCTGCCATTACTTTATTTGGGTTTCTAATCGATCCACCAAAAAATAGATTAGTGGCGACTCCTGATTGAAAATCATTTGCATGTTAAGAATTTGAACCCAAGTCGTGAATAGGTATGCGCTTGGGAGAGCCAGAGTTAAGTTTAGGCTTAACAATCCATTAGCCAAACTCTAGGTGGTTCACCGAAAATTTGGTCGCGACAGGTACAGATCAAACACCTGAAGTAAATCCAAAGGGAATTGGGAAGTTTTAAATGTAGTAATAAATGTCTTACTTTCATCGGTCGCAAGAGTGATGGAAGCACATTGATGGGAGGATATGTCTGTTTCAGAAAAGATATAATGTATAAACAATGAATTTATAAGTAGATAAGCCTTCATTATAAAGCTAAGCACCCTTTGGTATAGTCAGAAGGATTATATTTCCAGCCATACAACCAGACTATTTAGCGAAGTAATAAATGAAATGATCTATCACATAAGCAGTAAATGTCATGGAACATAATACGGTCCAACTATGTTTGCCACTAAACTGGCTCATTAATTTCTCGTATAATAGAAGCATATAAACCACCTCATAATATGGTTGCTTCCATGCACCAAAGTACGTATCTCTTTAGGTGTACAAATGCTGTACACCACTCTATGGGACAACAACAATGCATTCGAGTCAGCAATTCAGAACAAAACGCGGTACGAGAAGTCAAGTGATACGAGTATTTTCTGTTGCCAATGCAGACAATGGCACTGAGGTGAGTTCTCCACGTCCTAACGTTTGAGCCCAACTAACCTGCCGATTGTGAAGTTGTCTATCGATATATATCTGCCCTAATATAACCAGTAAGATCTGGAGTCAGGTGCGTAATATCTAATGAATAAACAGTGAATTATAGACATCTCATCAGCATAACAAGAATAAACTTATATTAGTTGTGGAGAATTGACTGGATTGCGGACCTTGTGTAAAGCATTAAACCCAACATCATTAGGCATAGTCAAAATAGGAATGAGTGATGGAGCCTTTTCGCCCTTCAATAAGCCCAGCACGCTTGTAAATCGTTGCTGGATCAGCGTACATGAGCCCAGGATACCCACGCCTTCTAGGAACTTCCTCCCATGTAGTTGATACCTACAGGCAGGTGACAGCTCAAAATTACCAGTCAGAAATTGTAAAGGGCTAATAATTGTTTGACCCTAAAATAATTGCAAGTTTAGCTGCAGTTTTCCAATGCTTGAGGAGAAACCAGGGAAGCAACGGCTTGCCTCATTAATGAACAATTAACAGCAAGACTAACTCTCATTATATGGTCATTATGGCAACTTTTTTTCAGGTTATCCTTACATCACCAAGGGCATCTGCATACGAAGACTAAAACATGCTTCCCACATTCATAAGCCAGATAGTAGTTGTAAGGGCAATTCGTGGAGTGATGATGCGTTCAATAGTTGGATCGTTGGCCCGAACAAAAGAGCAAACATGTATGAAGCATGAGCAGATGACTAGAATGCCAAGAGAAAAGTCTCATTTGCTAGTAAGGCATAACATACTATCTGAAACCTTGGAAAAACGAGGCGACAAACCTGCACTTCGTCTATTCAGCACAATGAACTGAAACCTCGGCTAAGTATTCCGATTCAAAATGTCACAGATGGAGATCATCAAACACAACAGTCAAGAAACTTATTTCGTGAAGCAGAAGATTACAGCTTTCAAACAACAGCTACCTCTCAACAACAAACAAAGATCCTTCGACATCCTTGCGACTCTGCAATCACCCCACACAACTTTCTCATTCTCAATGTAACAAGCAGCCAGAAAACAGAAAGAGAAACAACCGAGTGTCGCGAAAAACCTTCCCCGAGTTCATCACAATCCGAAGCAAACTAAGCGGTTGCGGAAGCAGTGGCGGAGAAAGAGCAAAGGGCAGAGCGACCGGGCGAGATTCTCGGGAAGGAAC
Source organism: Eucalyptus curtisii (assembly GCA_017140595.1). Taxonomy (NCBI): domain Eukaryota; kingdom Viridiplantae; phylum Streptophyta; class Magnoliopsida; order Myrtales; family Myrtaceae; genus Eucalyptus; species Eucalyptus curtisii. The sequence goes on from CM029496.1 coordinate 21,779,726, forward strand.
CGGCGTTGGTGGATGCCGAGGAAGCGTGTCAGAAGTAGATGAGGAAAAGGTGGCAGCGGTGTGGTGGTTCGTCTGACGGCGGGCTGCCGTCGGAGAGAACAAAGAGTAGAGGACCGGGCGAGAGTGGAATTAAAAAATGGAGAGAGAGAAAGCCTCCCTTCCATTCAAATTAATTATGGGAGGAAGGATTCGGTGGAGCCCCACCAAATATTTTCTTGCAGAGAAAGCGCTTTGTGCTTGCTTTTTCAAATTTGATTGAGACATTGCCGAGGTCTCTAGTGGGTCAGTAAGGGCGCGTTTGGTAATGATTATTCTGTTCTCTTTAATATATTCGACAAGAAATTATTATTTTTTATTATGTTCCCTTTAACCGATTTTGAGTAAAAGAACGCGTTTTGTAACTATCCAAAATCTCTCGATTCTCGGAATAGAATTGTGTTTGGTACATCGTACTTCATTGATTCTGCTCCAAATCAATTTCTTTTAATTTTTAAATAATTTTTTTACTTTTTTCTTTTTTTTTTTTCTTTTTTTTTTTTTCTTTTTCTCCTATACTACTTCTTCTTCTGGCCGGCGACCTCACCGGAGTGTTGCCAGCCCTCGTCAGCCGAGCCTCACCGGTGGGGCTGGGCGAGCCTCGCCGGTGGCCACGTGAGCCTTGCCGGCCGGGCGAGGCTCGCTTGGCCACCGGTGGGGCTCGCCAGGCTTGCCCAGCCCCGACGAGGCTTGCCTCCGGCGAGCTCGCCGGACCGGCGGGCGGCGGACGACGGCGAGCGGTGGGGGACGTCAGTCGCGAGATGGTGGACGGTGGTCGCGGGATGGCGAAAGGGAAGAAAAAGAAGAGTTGGTTTTGATTTTCAAATTTGTTCCCGGAACAAGAGTCAACTTTTTTTTTTGTTTTTGATTCCACTCCAAATCTGTTCTTGGGAACAAAAATTTTACCAAACGCGATTCTCGTCCCAAACCGATTCTGGGAACAAAAAATCAGAATCAGGAACTGTTTGGATAGTTACCAAACAAAGTGCCTAGGAGATAGAAACAATTTCCCTATTTTCTAAAATTAGCTCTGTTCTAGCATGGCACCCGATGATACGTTTCGCTTGGTGAATGGATTCACCCGGTGAGTGGATTCTGATGGTGAAATGAGAGCTGTACACAATATTTTCTCGCGAAGAAAACCAATTTTGTGTCTCTAGGTGTAAGGACTAGGCTCGGGTGAGAAAATATTAGGGAGAAAATATTGGGTGGTCCGGGAGCGCCATGTCAGCATGGTCCCCGGCCACTCACAAGGTGCCATGTGGAGGGGTGGGTCCACTTGGTGTCTTCTGCCTTCTTTTCATTCTCTCTCCTCTTCCTAGCCTGCCGACGCCCTCTCTCCTCCTCGCTGGGAGGCCTGCACACTCTCTCTCCTGTGCAGCGCATTTATTGCGGCTTAAACTTTTCTCTTTCTTTCTCAAACGAAGGAAAGAGAAGCCCTCGGGTTGTGAAGGTAAGTAAGCAAATATTGTCCTTTCCATTTCCCTCTCTACGCATTTCCTCTTTATATGAAAATATTCCTTCCTTTATGCTAGTGTGCTACTCATATTGCCCAAGTATGCGCTAATATTGCTTAAAGAATATCATCAAATATATGGCCCATGTGCACCATTACCTCTTATTTCCAAATCTTTTCCACTCTTTTATTTTCTTTGTCCACACACGCTGAATATTTCCCATCAATTTTATTTCCAAATATTAGCTTACATGTTGGTTGAATAGACGCTCTAATTGCAAAAAAATTAAGATAGTGGAAATACGATCTCAAACAAAATGATGGAAATTTCCCGAATTCCAAATCTTGCAAGGATAAGTGTGTAATATCCCCTTCGTTTGATTACCTTTGTAAAAAACATAAGAACATTTTCTCTTCCTTCTTCTTTTTTATGGCTCAATTGCTCTCCAAATTTCTGAAATTTTCCAATTTTAATAACCCTGTGTGGCACATGCAATTTTTTGCCACATGAGATATTCACTGGGATTGAATTTCATGATTCTGTGAGTTTAGTCCAAATCAATTAAGTTTAGAACTTCAAACCACTGCCAATCCAATGCAATAATCAACAAATAATAAATGCTCATAAAAGTATATGTTATGCAATTTAAAATCTTAATATTTTTGTTTAGAGGTTAAAAATTAATCCCTATTTTTTTTTTTTTTGCAGTAAAAAAATGAACGAATCGTCAAAATTCATGTGTCAACAATGAATTGAGTATGCATCGATCCAGGTATAGGTAATAAGATTTATATTGCATATAAATTGGTCAAAATTAATTAAATTGGTCAATTTGGATCGGGTCATTTTTCACCCAACCTATCCATTTGATGACCCCACTTTTCTCTTGTGCTTCCAAATGGGTTTCACTCTTACTGCCACTTAGAATCAGCAGTCAAAAGCCAAGTGTGCTCATTTGCCCATGGTTTTTTTTTTTTTTTTTCAGGAACAATTTTGAAATGTCATACTTGATTGCTACGAACTTTATCTTCAATTCAAAACTCCGGCGATCGTAAAGTATGTTGGGATATAATACGCAGAAACGACAGGAACTTGCAATTTACGTCAACGCAAAATCACCAAAAAAATAAACCATAAAAATAAGGACACCAGAAATTTACGTGGTTCGGTCCGAGTATCGGTACCTACGTCCACGAGGAGAGCCAGCAGTAAATAATCCACTATAATCGGAGTATTAGAGTTTACAATCGCTTAAACGCTCAAGTGTTTCCCACACCTAGATTTAATCCCAAACCCAAAGTGTTTAAAATAAACAACTCATTTGGAGATAAACTCACGGCACAAAATAATCTTCACTACCCGCATTCAAGTTGCACGCCAAAAAGAAATTAAAAAAAAAAAAAATCTTCAGCTTCTCTTCAGTGGACGTGCGGCTTCTCAGGTCGGGCTTCGACGAACTTTTAACAGCAAGAAAAAAAGACCTGTAATTCTTTTTGCTTTTATACGTGTGCGCCCAGGTCAAACTGGAAGAAGTCACTGAAGCCTACGTAAATCAGTAGAGAGAGCGGCTGAAAAACCCTTCGAGGAAAAGGATTCTGCCGAAGCCAAACATAAGAAGCCACACGTCCGCCGAAGAGAAGCTGGAGATTTTCTTTTTGGCGTGCAACTTGAACGCGTGGTATTTTTGTGCTGTGAGTTTATACCAAAGTGAGTTGTTATTTATAAACACTTTGGGTTTGGGTTAAATCTAGGTGTGGAAAACACTTGAGTGTGTGAGTGATTGTAAACTCTGATTCTCCGATTATAGTGGATTATTTGCTGCTGGCTCTCTCCATGGACGTAGATATCGATACTCGGACCGAACCACATAAATTTATGGTGTTCTTAATTTTCTCGTTTATTTCTCTGGTGATTTCGCATTGACGTAAATTGCAAGATCTTGTCGTTTCTGCATTTTATATCCGAACAAAGTATACCTGAAAACTCTAAGTTTGCACTGCCTGGTCAAATGCAGAGCCTACGCTTGTTTATATGACCTTGCGTTTGCAGATTATTACACTTAGCGAGTCTCCCTCGTATGAGTGCAGAACCTGCAGGGTTTAGTTATCATTTTCTGCAACACCTACGTAAGCTTATCAAATTCTTCGGATTTAGTTTTCATTGAAAGATGTTTTATAACATTATGAACGTGGTCTGAGTACTACCAAAGGAAAAAAAAAAACTGCACCCTTTAAAATCACCTGCCCAGCGACTAGTATGTCCGACCGTAGACAAGTTAACAACCAAACCGCAGTTCTAGTCAATACTGGTTTCAAAAAATTAAACTACTTTCCAAGCAATGCGTGGCTAGGGAGTACAAAGAAAACGAGCCTTTTAAATATATAGGATCTATATCTCAATGTATACGTCACTCTGCTTCATTGACAAGTCTCTTAGCTGAATGCGATTATTATGATCTTACTGAGCACCTCCTTACCAAGAAGGTAAAAGAGAGAGAACACACACACACTCACTACAATTGGGTGCAGAGCATGATCGATCCTAGGATCACAACTCATCTTGCGACTTTCCTTCGGTTTCTTTGGTCGGCTTGGTCTTGGGAGGGGGTGTATACTTATCAGTATGGTGCATCAAGAGCAGCCATACATGAGTTAAAAGCTCTCCGCCTTGCCGCAACAGGTTCTCGTGATGGTAAACTTGACATCTATACGCAGCGTAGCACAACATCTCCACCCAAATGCTGCTTATGATCTGCCACTTGTTGTTCTTGCACTTTAGTGTCGCAACCAATTCCTGCACATCCGACAGCAAGTGCCACTTCCTGGTGATTATGGTTCCCATCTGATCCAGGGAGGGTTCGAGCACCTTCTCTTCTGACGACAATGTCCCCAAGGCCTCATTGCGGTCTCTGTACCTGAGAAATAGCTTCAATATGGCGCAAGCATGTTCCAATGTGATGTCAGTAATCGTTAGGGACAACGTGTAGGGTCGCAATGCCAGAAGGTATATCATGTAATTGGATAGCAGTTTGCTTCCTTTACAATACGGAGAATCAGCGCGCTCTGAAAGGAGGCAGATGTTAGTTGCCATGTGCCAAATGATGATGCTTCTGTCAAATGTTGTCGAGATGCTCTTTTTCAACACTTCAAGCTCTTCTTGCGTCACCTCCACATCGCCGCTGAGTTTGTGAGCTTCAAGCGTCCACTCGCCGCGTTTGGTGAAGGGCTTTTGGTGTCTGATTGCGTTGAACTTTACAATATTTTCCACCAGCAATTCCTTGAGAGAGCTGGGGATTTTCCGGCGAGAGTGACTCCAATACCTTCTCGAGGTCACCTCTTTTTTGCCCAAGTGTTTGAGGATTCTTCTGATGGACCACGGCCACTCATCTTTCAGGCGATGATCCAATAAGTCGAGTTGCCCAATTGAGTTCGACCACCTTTTCCGCTTCATATACTTTTCAACTAAGAAGAGCAACGGCCTTGTCAAGACGGGCCAGTTTCTTTGGTGACGGCTCATTTCCACAATGGCCCATGCCGAAAAAGGTTGTTGAACAAGTTGGTAACCTTCTAGAGTGGTGACTCCTATCAACAAAGCGTAAGTGTAGGTGATGTACATGTCTATCATGAAGGCGCTCTTGAAGTTAATGGCAAATCCACACAAGGCTGAGACTAGACAGGAAAAGCTAATGAAGCGGCAGATGAGACCGAACCAATTATAGAGAATCGGTTGCTTGGTGTAAAGTACGTCATACATGAATCCAAGTTCGACCTCAGTTGTGATGAAAGCTACATCACGCCCTACAGTTAACTGAGATTCCTTTAGCGATTTCGGACGGTAGAGCCAGTTTACAATGTGGGGCTTCAAGCAAACGTACCGATAGTATGCCTTCAAGATGATCCTTTGCTCCATCGACCATGGGGCCTGCTTGTCAAAGAACTTGCCAACAATTTCCTCATCGAAGATATCCTTGGCTGATGTGCCTGATCTCTTCCAGTACACGAACGCGAGGGCCCAAACTGTCTCTGCTGATCGAATGATCCCGGCAACAGACAAGAAGAGGTACAAAAATGGGACAGGGGGCGAGCTGTCCCAGCAACGAATCAGGATCCAGATAACCAAAATGACCTTGACAGACAGACTCAGCATCTGCCGAACACTGAGCCGGTTGTCCTCGACCGAGTATGCAGTTATGGAGTCAGGGTTCCCAAGCTGCATCAAGAGCAACGGTGCCAGCGACCCCTTGAGCTCGGTAATATAGTCAGGTTGATCAGGATTGTCAATCTGGACAACAGTGAGCTTGCCAAGGGCGATAGTCGCAAGGTAAGAAGAGAGCAAGTAGGCGGTTTGGATGACGTATCTGGTGATGTTCGATGTCATGTACCTCCGGCGGCTGCCGAGGATGACGAGGGTGATCTGGCAAGTAAGGCTCATCGTGAGCAGCAATTGGATGCCCCATGCCTCCCAGAAATCTCTTGAGGCAGGCCATTGTCTACTGACTATGGATGATATCAGATTGAACGATTTCATGGGGACGTGATGTCTTCTGCCGTTCTCTCTGAGAACAACAATGCAAGTGAAATTAATAAAGATGAGAATGGATAAACCGCCTTGGACTCATTCTGAAAAATTAATCTCTAAACTTCTCGTAGCATTCATTCAATATAATTAGTAAAATTTTGGGATCCTAACACTGCTCTAGCCTCTAATTCTCCCATTCCAGCGAATGAGATTTATTAAGTCTTGCTGTCCTGCATAAGTGAAACCCACTTGAAAAAGAGAAAGAGAAGTTTCAGAAATCTATAAGCAATGCTAGGCGCTAGTTTTGCTAGACCAGATCTACGAAATTGATATATTCAATGAGATGGCTGATTGCAGAAGGACATCTGAAGAAGCTGACTCATATTCAAACACTCACCTACCGATTACCGCATTACTTAACACACAGATTATGTAAACCAGTTCACTACGCCAAGCGTTTTCCAAACATCAAATATGAGACCATGGACACACACACATTTTAGAATAAATGTTCACAGACAAATGAAACTAATGACAAGATTATGAATTTTCTGGAAAAATAAAGTACAATTGGTCGGGCAAGAAACCGAAACCTTACTATGCTGTGTGACTCCCAAGAAGCTGACAAATTAGGTTTTGGTAATAAAGAAACAGCACTTGAGTGGGTCTGCGTTCCTAACGCTTGTGGGGAAGCTTACAAAAATATAGTTCTGAAGAGATAATAAGAGGGATTATAATAACACAGAGAGCAGTGATTTGATTACTTACTTGTAACTTTAATCAGTGATTCTTTGTGTCTTTGTTCGGCTTTCGCCAGCGACAAACCAGGTGTCAGATTTTTAACTTTAAGCTGTTCGTTGGATCGATTCTCGAGGAGTGCAAACTTTGCTGAGAGAATGTAAAGAATTCACCCTTGCACTTTTTTAGATAAAAGATAGCCCGTGAGTTTAAACTATTGCAATTTGTGTAGTTTAGGGGTGCGTATGACAAAAATTTTGAAATAGAAATTGATTTCTGATCAGAAATTGAGAAATTAAAAATTTTAGCTTCTGATTTATTCTTCAAATCTATTTATGGAATAGAAATCTGTTCTAGAAATAGAAAAATCAAATTACGTTACTAAACGAATCTTTGTTCCAAACCTGTTTCAGGAAATAGAGAAACAGAGAAATAGAGAAGTATAAATTTTATCATGCGCACCCTAGAAATCAATCCCTCTCTCTAGATGAAATTCCTTGTGATCATCATGTTTTTTTTAGTTTTTTTGACATTAATCTTCATACCTCCTTGTCACGGACCTTCCAAAAGTCCCTCTCTAATACCACCAACAATATTTTGCCTCTACCTATATGCCAAACGATGTCCGCATAAAAAGTTAATAGAATACAACAGCGCACGGACATAAATATAAAATGACCTTACATCATTTCATTTCTTGAATTTGTGTTCTCCAAAGCACGTAAGGTTGGGGAAAATTATCCAAAACCTTTAACATATTGCATTTTTGCCAGTTTAGTCCTCAATCTTTCGATTTTGCCAATTAATTCCTAAGCATTTTTAATTTTTGCCAATTGAATTCATCTATCCAATTTTAGTCAGAATTCGCTAATGTTAACGTCAATTGTCCTTCATGGCACAGCTAGTGCAGACGTAGAAAATTTTCATAATCTTTCCAAAAATTTCTGATTTTTATAATTTTTTATATCTTTTTTTCTTTTTTTTTTTGCTGTCTTTTCCTATTTTTATCAAAATCGCTTGCCAACCCTCCTTGGTCATAGGCAAGGGGGTCGTGACCTTCACCCCTGGCCTCACCCTATAGTGCTCGCGATATCTGGGCGAGGGCCACGACCCTCAGACACGATCAACAAAGGCTTCACGGCCCTTGCCAGATCCCTCGCCTAGTGGCTGGCGAAGATCGGCTGTGACCCTAGTTGGACTTGGTAGGAAAAAAAGGTAACAAAAAGAAAGAAAAATAAAAATATAAGAAATAAAAAATTTTAAAAATTGTTCATGTTAATGTTGGTCATCTTACATGACACTAATGATCCAGATTGGTGGATTTCAGTTAAAATTGACTGGAATGATTCAATTGATAAATTGTCAAGAGGTTTAGGACTCAATTGGCAAATTAAAATATTTATGCCTGAAATGACAAAAAAAATAATAGATTTATGACTTTTTGGACAATTTTTCACGTAAAATTTTCATTGTAAACTGTTTGTGGCAACAAACCTCCATTAGCAAGCACTCCCTGTATCGAAAAATAAGGTATGACGGCGTAGGAAAGGTTATGTTGGAAAAGATGGATCTGATATTGTTTAGGAATGCTGAGAATCCACGGCTCACAAAGAGGACGTCAGGAGGGAGGAGAGATGCGAGAGAGTAGAGTTGACAGTCGCAAAGTATAACTCATTTCAGGGAAAAAATTCTTGAGTTTTCTTGCTCTTGCTCTTGCTCTTGCCTTGGTTGGTCTTTGGTCAGGATCGTTGATTAGTTGGGTAATGTAAGTAATTTGCTCATTTATTTTAATTTATGAGTACCATCTGGATGATAAACAAAGATCACAATTTCCTCTCATTAGTATCTTTTCAAAAGTTTAATATATTCAACATGAGTTGATTGTTTATATGAAATTTGTGATTAACCACTGTAGAACATATAAGATTAATATATTGTCTAATAATTTTCATATATGTAGATGCTAGGTAAGATAAAGAGATTTTCCTTGGACTTTTCATATTAAAAGCTAATAATATGACTAATAAGTCAGCATTTGTTGTGACCCTCCCGAGGTGAGATCCTTGAGGTGGTTAACAAATTGCCAAGCGAGCGCAGATAGTCCCTCTTGCAAGGCGGCACCTACAATTGGCTCAGCTTCTCCCAAACCCTATCGGTCATGACTTGATTTGACTTAGATAATTATAATATATATATATATATATATATATATATATTGGAGCTACTATTAACCTATTGAAGGCTGATTAGTGGTCAAGTAAAACGCAATATGGGAGCCTACATTAGCGATCACCGGTGATTGAGCAGGGATCGGCAACAATGGTGACATTACTCTGGAAGCATAGGTTGGCATGCGTGCGCCCATGGCAGTTATCATCGTGGCTCAGAGAGAGGACTCTGCCTACTGAGTCCTAAACCGTGGCCTAGGAGCTTCTTCCCTCTGTTTTTCTTTGTCAACTCTCATTCTCTCGCCGTGCTCACAAAAAATTCCCCCAAATTCTAACGCTTTCCCCTTTTTTAACCTTACTCTCGGCCAAATGCCCAACCTGATCCCTAAAAAAAAGATAAAAAAAAAAGTACACTTTCTTCCCTCCTCTTTGAGTGATCTCTAGCTCGCGCCTTCACTGCCTCTGTTTTTTGTGTGTTCAGAGAGTTTGCCTGTTGCCGCTCGTTTCATTACTTCAAGTCTCTGCTCACACTCCATTATTCCTTAAATTCTGCTCCATCATCTATCTATCTATCTCTCTCTCTCTCTCTCTCTCTCTCCGCGTTTCTGTCCTTCCTTCACGTCTTGTGCCATGCCTCTCTATCTCTGCCCTTTCTTTCAAACTTGCCCATTTCTCTTCTTTGATTTTTTTTTTTTAATAAGTGCAATAGAAATCCTGAAATTTGTTAAGAAAGTATAATTAAATTTTAAAACTTATAAAAATTGCAATCGGGACTTAAGACTATGTAAAGTATGTGCAATCAACTCCCTTTGTTAATTCTGTCCAATTTAGCTAATGGAAAATACTGACGTGATTTTTTTTTTTTATTTCTCTCTCCTACGTGGCAAAGAGTTTATATGAAGAAATCTACATGTGCAAAAATGACGCAATTTTAGAGAAACAAGTCCAAGTTTTGGATTCTTCTTGTAAATTTCCAGAGTTTCTACATTCCTTAAATACTGTTTAGCGATATTTATTTTGCACTCAATTGCAATTCTTCTAGCGGACATACAGAAGTAACAATCGTGACAATTGAGGCTCCGCCATTTTGTTTCTAGGCAGGCATGAAGGATCTAAACACGGCGGCCTTAATTTCAATTTTCAGCTTGACATGTAGTGGATAGACGATCTCAGCTTGGTAAAACCTGGTGTTTTTGATTGCATAGGAGAAAAAGGAAAAGATACGATGAAATAAATTTTCAGTCACGTTCTCTTTTATAAACAACATAAATTGACTGCAAGATCTGACAGCATATGATTTGCACCTCAACCTATTAGGGGTCGGTGAATTCAGGTGTACAAAGATGAAAGTAAGCCGGTCATTCTAAATGAGAAATGTTAAATGTGTACCCGAAACACTACGGTGTGGATTTCTGCTTTTCGATTGATTTGATAAGATCATTTCGAGTGCATGAATTGTAAAATTATTTGGCATTAATACCAACTATTCCAAAAGTTTAAGTTATAAAATTCAAAGCGTTTAATGATTAAATATTCTAATATTCTACCTCAAACGTAGGCTAGGCTTTTGCTAAATACTAAAGTGTGGGTGGAAAATATAAAATTACTGATACAAATAAAAAGCTTAAGATATTTTATTTTGATATCATATGTCAAGGCCAGCTGCGGTTTAATATTTATATATTATAATATAAATAAAAAACCCAACCGCGCGTGACAAGACGAAGTCATTTATGGATTGTCAAAATATATTAGTATCTCTCTTCCCCATAAAAACCCTTTGGATGCAACTAGAAAGACCTTTTCTCGCGGGGGGAGGTGTGGCCGAGGCGGTGGTGTTGGCGGTATCATATAAAAGCTCGTCATTGCTCGAAGGGAGCTTGTCGGTCTCGTGAGCCAAGAGGAGCCACACATGAGTGATGAGCTCGCCTCCTCTTCTCAATAGCTTGCCATGGTGATACACATGACAGTTGGATGCTCCATGACACAGCATCTCCACCCAGATGTTGCTAATGAGCTCCCACTTGTTGTCCATCGACCTTAGGTCGACCACAAGCTTTTGCACGTCCAACAACATGTGCCAGTCGCGAGTGATACTCGTCTCCTTACTTGGTTTGACGGGGGGTGGCACCTCTCCATCCTGTGACGACAGTGTGCTAATTGCGTCTTTATAGTCTTGGTACCTTAAGAAAGGCCTCAGGGTGCAACAAGCGTACTCCAACGTAATGTCGGCAGTGTTGAGGGACAACATGTAAGGATGCCGAGCCAGGAGGTACATCATGTAGTCCGATAGGAGTTTGCTTCCTCTGCAAGCGGCGGAGTTCTCGCTCACCAATTTGTGCAGGATTTGCGTTGCGATGTGCCAGATAATGATGCTCTGATCGAATGACATCTCGATGCTATCGCTCAGTCCTTGTTTCTCTTGGACGTCTTTAGTCTCGAGCGTCCACTTGCCTCTTTCTTTGAAGGGCTGGTAATGTCTTTTCTTCTCTAGCTCCGCCATCGTTTGAACCACCAGCACCTTGAGGCACGAGGGGATGGCCTGGCGGGAGCAAAACGGATCCCACCTGATAGTCTTCATTTCGTCAAACCAATCAAGTACCGTGGCAATGGGCTTCGGATATTCTTTGTTTGAGAGGTTGTGGTCTAACAAATTGAGCTGCCCTATCGACCTCGACCATCTTTTCTTCCTCATGCACCAATCGGCTAGATATGGAAGGAGCCTTTGGACGAGCGGCACCTTAAGGTTCATACTCATCTTCACCACTGCCCAATCCGAAAAAGGCAGCACCATGATTTGATAAAGCTCGAGAGATGTGACTGCCATCAGTAATGCGTAGGTAGAGGTGACATACATATCGATCAAGAAGGCATTCTTGAAGATGATGGTGAATCCACACAAGGCAGACACCAAGCAGAAGAAGCCGAGGAAGTGGCATATGAGGCCGAATTTGGTGTACAGAACGGGCGCTTTAGTGTAGAGCACATCGAACATGAAGTTCAGTTCGATCTCGGTCATGGTGAAAGCACGGTTGGCAGGGTAATCATCGATGGACATCCAATCGTGCGATATGAACCGAGGGTGGTACAGCCAGTTCACAAGGTGGGGCTTCAGACATTCAAACCGAAAGTAGGCCTTCAAGATGTCCTTTGCAGAGGCGAACTTGTCCTCCTCGGGGAACTCATCGAACTTTCTCCGAATCTTGGTTACTTCACTGATGTCCTCAGCGGTCACGCTCGTGTTCTTATCATACACGGAGTAGAGAACCCAGGCCCATCCCACCGACTTCACAATTCCAACCACAGACAAGGGGAAGTACAGCCATGAGACGGGGGACGAGCGGTCCCCACATCGAACGAGAATGCAAACCACTACGACGGCCGTAACCCCGATGTTGGGCATCTGTTTCAATCCCAGCCGGGCATCTTCCACCGCATAGGCTGTCATGCCGTCTACGTACCCGAGCTGCATCAGAAGCAATGGGGCCAACAGCCCTTCCAACACCACATCATAACCCGGATTCTCAGAATCATCGATGCGGACCACAGTAAGCTTGCCCAGCGCCATTGTTGCAAAGTAAGAAAGGAGTAAGTATGTGGCCCATATGATGAATGTAGCTAAATTCGACGTCATATATTTCCGATGGCTGCCTAATATTGCGAGAACAATCTCGCAGGCAAAGCTTAAGGTGAACAATAACTGAATCCCACACACCTCCCACAGGCCTTTTAACAGTTGCAACACGGGGTTCAAACTCATGGCAGCTTCGTTCAGGTGTGCTCACTAGACATCAATGCAAATGCAGAGTGAGGTTCACATTGCTTAGGAAGAACAATTACAAAAAGCTGTCACAAGACTGCACAAATTCATACAATATTGCATGCGTTAATTCTCTCAATCTATAAGAATCTCGCATCATTGAATTCAAGAGTGTGCACATTGCTTATCCTACAAGTTATGCATAAGTAGGACTCTAGATTTTCATTCTGTATTGGATGCAGCATATGTGTGAAGTGACCCACCGGTCAAACACAACGTGCGTAATTTTTTTTTTTTTAAATACTTTATTAAGTTCTTTGTGTTTCACTTGTTGATGATGATTGTCAGGCGTTACAAATAGAAAGGAAGATTCACAATGTAAATAAAATTCCTTTTGATAATTGTAAGTTTATTTAGTTCATTGGAAGTCCAGGCAACGAGAGTACGTAGGTAGATATTTTTGTTCACTTAAGCAAAAATAAAAAGTATTTTTTTGCCTGTCAAAATTAAAAGAATAAAAAATTATGAATAAACTACATATTAATAATTGAATATTGTGGAATTGTCAGGAGTTTTGAATTTTAAAAAGAATAATATTATCCGTGATCAGCAAAATTAAGAATTAAATAAAAAGTAAAAAGTAAAATAAATACAAACGATTATAACTATTCAAAATAGATTGATAGAAGGAAAAAGTCCCATCATAGTTATCCACTTTCCCAGCTCTTTCCATGTTCATCTCTCTTTCCTTTCCTAGAGTTGGTGATTGTATTTTCTTTTGCGACTCCACCTTCTATTTTCTTTCTTTTTCATTTATGATGTGATCATCTAGACCTTCACTATCTATGAAGAAGCTTCGGTACAAATTTGTGCCATTAGCCGTCCACCTTCTTATGAGTCTTCCTTGATTTTTCAAAATAATGAACTGGCTATACTCACTACAATTTGGTGTATATGGAAAAATGTTGCGCAACTTAAGGAAAATTCCCAAAGGAAAGAATGATCTATTCCAAGTAAATTTCCAATTACAAATGCAAAATAATGACACTTCTAAGCTTTGCTTTGTTGAAGCCACTTTTGATCATTCTTAAAACCATCGACTATCTACGTGGGCTTGGGAATGCGAATTATTGGTGTTCCAATTGGTTTTGTCATCGTAGATTCTAGGTTTACTAATGGTAATTACAAAAGGAAAAAATTGGAAATAAGGATTTAATTGTAATTTCTTGCATATTCCGAAGATTTTACATTAAGATTTTAGTCACGTTTTTTTAGGAATTTAGTTATGAGAATAACAAATAATTAAGAATTTCATTTTCCGGCAAAAGAACATTTTTTGGCATTTTGAGTTTTATTCATCTTTTACTAGGTTTTCAATGTTGACTATTCAGGGATCGAAGAAAGAAAATATAGAAGTTAATTTGGGGAAAAAGGAATAAATTTCCTCCACTCTTCTACTATAACTATTTGTCTTTTCTATAAATTTACTCGGACACAATTTTGATGCTTAAAAAAGTTGTTTTGGCAAGCTTTTCTCGGGAAAGTTTGATCTTGTCAAATTTGAGCAAGTTGTGAATTATTTGGCAATCCGGATAATTTCATTTTTGGGATTTTCCTTATATTCGCCTCCACATTCTATTAAAACAAAAAGAAAAGAAAAAAAAGGTAAAGAGTGGTAATATGGGACCATAAAGTAGAGGTGTGTAACCCCATAAATGACGGTTCCAAGTTTTTGGACTCTAAAACCCATTTATAGGCATTTGAAACCACCTTGGAACTTGGAATTATTGTTCCATTCAAAAGTATCCTAAAGTACCTCGAATTTATTCAAATGTTTTTTGTTTTTATCATTGAACAAAAAATGCAGTTGTTCTAGTTACTCACATTGAACATTCAACATAACACCTAAATGAATTACATGTTAAAAACAATGTTGATGTCTAATGATAACAATCCTAAAACGTCTATAACATCAAAGGCAAAAATATATAAATTAACCAATTTCTGTTTGTTGGTTAAATTCATGAGTTGAGGCAACAACCTATCACAATGATATGAACTAAAATGAAGTCAAGCTCGTCACACATACTCACGCACATGTAGTACATGTGGAGAGAGACAGAAAGAGAATCATTTTCTAAATGAGATCAGAGATTATTAATTAATTAGAGTTTTCACACATAAATGTATGAAACACTTCATAAAGAAAAAACTGAGAGAGAGAGAGAGAGAGAGAGAGAGAGAGAGTTATTTTCTAAATGAGGTTGGAGATTATTGATTAATTAGAGTTTTCACACATTAATGTATGAATCACTTCATAAGAAAAAAAAAACAAATAATCATAAACAATTAAGTACGCATTTATTTTTTTTATTAAAACATCATGCAGGGTTCCTGCAAAGGGTACATAGTGATATGGAACATACCTTATCCTCACTTTTACACACTTTTAGAGCTGGAACCTAATCTGTGAGTTCTACTTCCGATTATGAAACCTACCCAACTTGTTCTCTAAGGTCCACGGGTTCCGCATATCCTCTGTACACCCGTAGCATTTAGTATTGAAAGAAACTCGTCCTAATTTTGGGTCTTGCCTTCATTAACTAAGGCCTTTTTCTTTTCTGATTTTGGGAGTTTTAATACTTTAAATCTTTGTGATGGGTAGTAAAATAGATGTGTCGCCCAATGAGAACGCCACATTTCAACTTGCCTGTGGCCTTATACTATATGCACCACAATACAATACAACAATAGATTAGATGACTTCAGCTGCATTTGCCCTCAGGTTGGATTTTCAAAATTTTAAGTAAAAGCTGCTTCTCAACTCCAAAAATAATTCCTGTAATCCTACCACATCTCTAAACCTGCAGACTTCTTGGATCCCATTCACATAGGAAAGATTGCATTCGATAGCACATTTGCTATACTTTTCCTGACATGGCAAGCTTTAAATGTCAAAGGTGACAGGTTGTGAAGGGTCATAATTTCTACTGGTAGTTCTTTCACCAATTAGAAAATGAACATCGATAACAAACATAAACATGTGCTATAACTTGTAGAGAGCATGGTTAAGTGTACTAACCAACAAATTAAAGTACGATAATCACTTGCCGAAACATCCAAAGCGCAGGGAGAATACATACATCTGTCCCTGAAGTAATATGGGTTAGTAAGCACGAACAAGCAAATGCAAGCTAACTAAAATAACAAGCAAGAAAGAGGTGCAACACAACACAAGACTAGCGCCAGGAAACCTGAACTCGAGGGCTGATGAATCCCAGAAGTACGATTCAGAAGACAACGACACCGACTTCTGAGAAATTGGAGAAACTGAAGCTGAGAAAAGCAACGAAGATCTTTGTCCTAAGAAACATCGAGAAGGAACAAAAATTGGGAATAGGTGACTTCCTCTCTTAGCTAGCTGAGCACTGGCGTCTTAACAGATACAGCAATTGACTGTTTGTTGGAACCTCCATTATAAGGTAAGAAAAAGAAACGAGACGGAATAAACAAGGACAAAAAGATAAAGTAATATGATACGGCATGGGAATTTGATTCTTTGCTGTCGACTTTCGGCTGAGCCTCTTTTTCTCTTTTTGTTTGGCCCAATCGGTACATAAACTTGTCTGAAGCTTCGGTCTCTATCTTTTTGGTAACTCGTGATTCTCGTTCTATATTGCAGTTTTAGCTCTTGGATTGGGCAAATGATAGAATACTCTAACACTAGCCTCGAGTCTCGATAAAATTAAAGACTTCAGGTTCTTTTTATTTCCTGGAATAATTGACACAAATGGTAAATATTTGATAAGGAAACTATTTTTAAGAATATGGTTTTTTTTTCTAGTGTCTAGTAGAATTTTAGGAATGAGCTAAAAATTATTATTGGAAGTATGGTGTCAGAAAATGTAAGGAAATTTGTCGAATCAGTCATAAACCTATTGTACATATATCACTTCAATCTTACACTTTCCAATTTTGTAAATTAAGTAACATTTGTTTGAAATTTTAATGTAATCATTCTAACCAATTTTCGATGGAAATTGTTGACGTGGTGGTATGTCACACCGGACGGCCAAAAATGACTAGATCGGTATGTTAGCTATTTTCAACGAATTGACCAGAAAGACTACATTGGAATTTCGTGCAAAAGTTTATGACTAAATTGGCAAAATTGAAAAGTTTATAAGTAAATTGACATCTTTATAATAGGTTTAGGACTGGTTGTGTTAGACATATTGATATTATCTTTAACAATATTCTAGATATTTTGAATATCTTTAATATTCTGGATATCCTTACCATATATTGGATATCTATAATATTCTTAATATCTTTAATATTCTGGATATCTTTATGATTGATTGTAAACACGTGCGTTTGTAATGCGCATGAAGCTTGTCGAAGGTATTTTGATGATTGTTTATGCTTATTGCATTAATATTGCCATGTGAGATATACTAACGTACAGGATTGCGCCAAGGCAAGGTAAGTTTATATATCGTGCGTGTTTAGGCTGCCTCTGAGACGAATTAGCGTCCTAGTCGAGACTTAGGCTGTTAACTCGTTGAGATTTATATCTCATCCTATTGTTAATTGTTTTCAAGCCCGTAGTATGGAGAATCGTTGAGTGCAATTTGGGGCCTCGATGGATCAAGACGCGAACATGCTTGGCATCAATTTTGGTTGGCCCTGGAGATAGTGAAGCTAAAGTTAACCCTGACCCTACTGACCCTTTTTTGCTTATACATCATTTAGGAGTTACCATTTTCTTGTAGACCCATACATGTCAAACTCCTAGGGTTAACTAGTTGTTAAATAAATGCGCTGCTTTTGAAAATTTTTTGTTGTGTTTTGCTATCCCTACTCTTTGATGGTTGATTGGGTGGTTTTGTTAAATGCTTCCACATGCGTTTAATCGAAAGATAAAAATGATGGGTCGGCGACGCATCCTGGGATGTCGCATTTGAATCAATCGTTGAGGGATATTCGCGTGCTCGGGGCTCGGGGCATGACATGACCAGAGTTGACCGAAGTCGACTAATCGATCCTAAGGTATTCTGACATGCTGATTCCATTTTCAGCGTTATTTTATCCATATTTGTACTCCCAGTACTAGTTTCTTGGTATTTATTACATAAATAAGTGCATTTTCAATGAAAAAAATGGACATGCCAATATCCATTCAAACTGTATTGAATGGATTAAATTATATTTTATGGACTTAAAAAATGTCAAGTTTTTTGAGAGGATGCAAACTTTTGGCGTTATGTCATTGGGTAAAATTGTGAGCCTACAAGTAGTGCTGATGAAACTAGAGAAAAGCATATTAAGCATTTGGAGGAGTGGGACAACAAGAATAATAAGATTTTGACATGGTTTTGGAATAATTCGATACCTTCTATTAGGCTTCAGCTTGGTTGTCTGAATACAGCAAATGAAGCATGCGATTTGCTTGGTGGCTGTTACTCCACCTCGATGCTCATCAATATCAACTATTAGGAAATTTGCATTGCATGCATCAAGAGACAGGTCAGTTTGTTAATGATTTTTATCCTTTATGCATGCTATTTGGGATCAATTGGCTTTATCTGAGCCGTAGTTGGAAGCCGCCACCAATGCTTACAAGTTCACTAAATATCGTGATCGTATGCGTGTTATGCAATTTATGATGGCACTAAATGATGAATTTGACCCTGTACAAGCTTCACTTCTACATTGAGATCCATATCCTTCTTTTGAGGCAGTTGTTTCGGAGCTATTGAAAGAAGAGACCCGGCTTGTTACTCTAAAGGTGCGCCATCCTATTTTATCTGCTCCAACAGATGCAGTTCTTGCTACACTTGCTTCTTCCTCATCGCATAGCAAACATTGCACATATTGTCATCGAACTGGTCATCTTTCGAACACTAGCTATCGACGATAACCTTGGCAGCCTTCTGGGACAAACAACCAATTCTGATATAGAGGTCCACCTGCACACTCATTTGCCATTGTTGCTACTATTGAGGGTTCTTCCAATAACTCATATGTTACTTTATCTTTGGAGGATCTCCACTCCATTCTTCGAGAATCCGATACCTCCAAATCTTCTGTCCTTAGAACTTCTGCTCTATCCGTGACGTCAGGTACTTATAATTCATGGTTTTTTTATTTTGCCTATTGCAATCACATGACTTCAAACACCAATTTGTTTAAGTCAAAGTCATTACTTTCACAAATGCCTACCATTCATATAGTTGATAACTCACATATGCTAGTTAGCCATATAGGAAACATTTTAATGTCCACATTGTCATTACTAGACACTTTCGTGGTTCCTAAACTCTCCTTGAACTTGATATCTATGAGTCAACTATGTGAAATCGGCTTCGATATTCATTTCTCTTCTAATGGTTGTCGTGTGTAGGATCCACAGAAGGAATAGATAATTAGGACAGGCCGTAAAGTGGGATGCCTATTTGAGCTTATCTCCTTAAAGATTCCAATTGCTCTTAGTAGTTGTGTTGTCATAGTATCATATGAAACTTGGCATTCTCGTTTGGGTCATACTTCCTTTTCTAGATTAAGTCATCTGATTTCTAGTGGTCATTTAGTCTGTTGACAATAAATAGTTTGATTGCTTGTCATATAAGTTGGGAAAACATCACAGCTTACCTTTTGATCTTAGTGAATCTGTTTCTTATGATCTCTTTGATTTAATTCATTATGATATTTGGGGCCCATCTCCTACTCCCACTATGGGAGGATCTCGTTACTTTGTGATTTTTGTGGATGATCGTTCTTGTTTTACATGGCTCTATCTTATAAAGCATTGATCTAAACTGTCTCATATTCACCGTGGTTTTGTTACCATGATCAAAACACAATTTCTCTCAAAACATCAAGATCTTCTGTACTGATAATGCCATGGAATATAGAGACACATAATTTTTTGAAATTGTTTCTCAAAATGGTACTGTCATTCATTGATCTTGTCTAGGGACTTCTCAACAAAATGGTCGAGCAAAGCGTAAACATCAACGCATCTTAGAGGTTGTTCGCACACTTCTAATCTTAGCCTCTTATCCGGTATAGTTCTAGGGAGAGGCTTCTTATATTGCTATATACACTATCAATTGCACTCCATCGCCTACTACAGTTAATATCTCTCCTTATGAGTGCTTGTATGGCAGTGTTCCTAATTATAATCTTTTTTGAGTCTTTGTCAGGGCCTGCTTTATCCAACTTCTTCCAAATGAATGCACGAAATTAGAACCTCGTGCTAGTCTATGTTGTTTCCTTAGGTATGGGGTTGAGCACAAAAGGTATCGATGTTGGGATCCTGTCTCTAATTGTCTTCGCATATCTCGTCATGTTACTTTTTGGGAACATAAGATGTTCTCTTTGCTTCATCCTTCGACTCCTCTCCCGCTCCTTCCTTTTTTACCAATCCTTTTGTGGATCTATTTCCTTAAGATATAGCAATCTAATCTTCCTCTTCGGAGTCGTCTTCTCCTAATATTGATGAAGGTACCTATGGTGATCCCACTTCGACAATTCCTTAGTTGTTTGCACCATCCGTGGATTCTTCACCTTTGATCATTCCCTCTTCTCCTATTCATTGCTCCACCCGAGTAAGTCAACTTTTTGTTCGGTTTTGTGATTTCATTGTTACACTACCATTGCTTCCTATCACTACATATAGAGAAGCTCGAACTAATCCTCTTTGGCGGCAAGCAATGGCAAATGAGTGGCACATGTTAGGCAAATCTCATATTTCGAAAATGGTTGATTTGCCTTTTGGAAAGTCAGCTATAGGTTATAGATGGATCCATAAGATTAAGACTAAGATAGATGGTATGGTGGAACGCTATAAACCTAGACAAGTGGTAAAAGGTTTTACTTAGGAGTATGGAATTGACTATGACGAGACATTTGATCTAGTTGCCTGTCTTACTTTTGTTTGAAGTCTTCTTACTGTCGCAACTATTAAGTAATGGCCTCTATTATAGATAAATGTTAAGAATGCCTTCCTTAATGGCGATCTTACTGAGAATGTAACATCCTCGATTTTGAACCCGTAAAGATCGGCCATAAGGTTAAAAAAGGATCGATCATGGGCTATTGGCCATGGATAGATCGGTTCGATTGGTAAGGAATCATGGATTAGTCATGGTTCGACCGACCGACCGGTCACGAACTGGTCAAGGTGTCAGCTGTGAATTTTCTTCCAACCATACCGATGGGATAGGATCACCAGCTCATAAGATGACCTTTGATCACAAAGATTGGTCACGGCATGATTTTGGATCAGTGGATGATCATGGGTCGATCCGACCGATCGCAATGCCCGGCCGCGGGTGATTCCGCCGGCTATGCACCAATACACGGACGATCTGACGTTACCAAATGCGATAATTTTCAGACCGAAAATGCATCATTCTCTATTTAATTCTTAGTGATTAGAAAGGAATCTTGAATTGGTGATGTTCGGTCGTGGATCAGTAATGCGCGAACCATGAACCATAAATGTAACATCCTCAACTTCATGCCTTTTATAGAGAGAAATCCGAACTTGGTTTCACCAGTTAAGCCTAGTTGCGTTTGGCTTTATCCGATCATGGCTTAGGCACGAACCTTAGGCCAAATAAGGTAATCGATCGTGGTTACACTCGATTGACTCCCGCCCAATGAGATGACCTTCTAACTTGATATTTCCCATGGTGTATTTAATGTTCTTGGAAGGTAGCCTATTAATGCATGATGACTAAGTAGGACACTTGGCATCATTAGTCTTACTCTTGAAATGTAATCATGAAATTTTGGATGGTTACATATTAAGAGAGAGTAAGTCATAAGCTCATTAATGATAGGGAGTGACTCATGGTCTAGAAGAATGATGACAATGGATCTTGAAGGCCAAGTAGGGGGCCACCCCTCCTCCTTAGACTTGCCACTTAAGATTTCATAGGTTTTGACTCTCCAGTTTTTCGAAATTCCTAGACCTTCATTTTCCAATTTTACAGAGCTTTTTTTTGGTTTGAATTTGGAGAAACTTTCCTCATGAAAGTTGTTCTAAAAATTTTGATCTAAAACATACTTAAATTACATATTTTTCTGAGGTGAAATGGTAGGAACGAAGGCCCAATCATTCACTGTCTAGAACCTGTCCCGTGTAGTGAAAACAGTGACCAAGTTGCCTTCTTGAATTTCTATAAAAATTTCCCTTTCAAATTTAACCATGCTTCATTCATGAATGTTTTAAAAGAAATCCATTCCTACAACATATAGAAATTTTAAAGAGTTTTTTGAAGATTTGGATTTCGAAATGAGTCTCTCTCCGACCTTGAATATGCTCGACGGACGAATTTTTGGGTTGTGTTAAGTGATTTGCTGCTCTTTTCACAGCACGAATGGGACTTGGCTTCCTCATGAAAAATGTCATTTAGGGTTTTATCTACAAAATATTAAAATTTTATAATTTTTCGAGCCCATTTGATAAGGTATTGATGTTGATTTCGAAAAGTGCTCAAAACTGTTTTCACCCCAGGATAAGAGGGTCACATGCCCAACTTGGAAGGGGAGGGGGCTGCATGCCCAACTGAAGGAGCAAGGCTAATCTAGAGTCTTCTTAATTTAGGATAAGGATGCATTAAATATCTTGGACTCTAGTTCTTCAATGCCAAGTTGAGGTGTCCCTCAAAGGAATAGGCCATAATGCCGCCTGACCTAAAAACTTGGAGAGCAAGTTTGTAATATGAAGATATCTAGCCTCATAATTACTCAAGATCCGAACATTAAATGTGAGAGACTTATTCATTGGCTTAGGTGTGACATCCTAAAAATTCACCGACCCTATTAGTGTAATCGGATTGTTAAGGGCTTAGATTATTTTTAAAACGGGCCAAAAGACAAGTCCGATGGGCCGTGAGGAATGTGTGGGCTTAAGAAATTAGCGGGCCACACGAGTTATCGAGATGGGCTCGATCAGCCGAAGGATAGGTCATGGACTTGGGCTTGGCTTAGAGCGGGCCAAGAGTTGGGCTCATTAGAATAGTAAATTAAGTCTAGTGGGCCGTGAATGTCGTAGGATGAGCCCGGTGGGCTAGAGAAGGGTATTTAGGCCCGAGTGTTTTCATTTTCGATTAAGTTTATAGATTGCCGTTATGAGGATTTAATTAGAAATTTTATTAAGGACTTATAAGTGATTGTAATGCTAGTGTCGACTACTAACTTTGGTATTTCTCGCGATAAATTTTTCGTAGATTAGTGCCGAGATGTTAACGCGCCATTTCATTCATGTGAACTAATAGATTCGTATAGTTATGAGGGAATTGAAATTTTGTGGATTCGGAACGAAACTAAGTAAAAGACATTAGAAACTAATAAACCGACTAATGACATAGATTAGAAATTAATTGATTTCGAACACCAGACATCGATCGTGAGGAACAAAGCGTGCATGGAAGCCACGACTTCTCTCTCTTCTCCCTCGATTTTCTTCTTCCCCAAAACCGAAGCTGCAGAAGAAACATAATCATTAAGCTTGTTAATGATTACTTTCCTTGGGATTACACCTATAGCCTCATCTCCCTCATAATTCACACCACTTTTCTCTCTCTCTCCAAAACAGACTGAAACTCTCTCTTTTTCTCCTCTCTCTCTCGTGGTTTGAACAGAAACGAAACCCAGCAGCTCCAGCGATTCTTGCTTCTTCTTGTGTGAGTTTAGGAGCAGATTCTTGGAGAGCTTTGAGCCACCAACGAAGCCAAGCAACCAGTAAGGAAATGATAAGTTCCTAAGCTAGAAGTTATCCGCTGTTTTGTCGAGAGAACTCGCGGAACTAGCTGAATGGTGGAGGATTAGGGTGATGATGTTGTTTTGTGTTGAAGTAGGCTAGATGAGCTCTAGATTGAAGCTGTGAGTCCTTGCATGTCATGTTAAAGCTTTGGATAGTTTAAAAATTGAGTGTGAGCAAGCTGAGTTGGTCGAGTAAGTGAAAAGCCAACTGCCGAGTGAAGATAGGTGATGCATGTTGCTGTAGATGAGTCAAGATGTGAGTATGTCTTGAAACGAGCTGTGGATGGCTGTATGTAGGCGAAGAGCTACTGTGGTTACTCTTAGATGCTGTTGAAGAAGTGTCAGGATACTAAAAGAGAAATTGTAGAGGAGCTAAATGGTTTAGTTGAGCTGTAGATGAGTAAAATGGTTCAAAACATTCTGCTTTGGAAAAACAGAGATGGAAAACCCTTTAGTTATGCGTCGCCTTGGATTTTAAAGATGTAGTTAAAGGAAAGAACGAATTTAATTAAGAGAACACTAACTATTTTAGGTTTCTACCTCTAGTTATAGTGAGATTCATGTGAAAATGTATTGGCGGGAGCATTTCTCTTTGAAACAGTAAGCTGTTCTGCAGAAGACAGCAAAACCTTAGGTAGTTCTACGAATTTTCTGTAATTTTATAGAAACAACTGGACCTTAAACCCTTCATGAAAGTTGTATGAAACATCTTTAGGAATAACATATCAAAATTTGAGAACAAACGGTCAAGGTTCGGGTAGTGAAATGATCCTTCTTCTGTAGGTACTCAATCTGGAAAGTTGCTGCAGAATTTTAGGATAGAAGACAGCAAACTACTGCTCTTTATAAATTGAGATATAGGCTTAAGTTTCTTCACAGAAAATGTTAAGTTATGTCTCTTTTATAACATATTAAAATTTCGTAACATTCCGATAAAGATTATATGTACTTTCTGTGTCTGTGTTTGAAACTGCCCGTATTAGCTTATATACTGTCTTGATCCGAGAATGTGCAATGGTTGTTGTGTCTCTTGTACCTGACTTTCATGACATATATGGAGTCTAATGGTCTTATGATAGTGGTTAGTTTGTGCATGAGTATGCCTCTTCCATCATTTGAAGTGTGGTCATTGTATAGTTACCAATTGTAACATGTGTGTGCAATGAGTGTGACATAAGTGAAGTATTGTGTGAGCATGAGTCTTGCTTGATGTAATTGTGTACTCTTAAGGTCTTGTGCATGCTGTGATGTGATATTAATCAAAGGTGTGATGTGTGGAATGTGTGCATTAATTGAGTAAGAGATTTCCATCAATACTGAGATGCCGATGATGCCCCGAGGAGTGGGATGCCCATGCTGTGTGTTCTTGGATGCCTCGGTTGAGTACGACGCCGAGATGCCTCGGAGTGAGATGCTGATGTGGACATCGAGTCATATCGAGGAGGAGGTGCTAGGGACCCATTGTCTATTCCGACTGGTTCGATCACTCGAGCGTGGGCCAAGCAATTTAAGCAAGCTGTTGGCGTCATGGTTCGTGATCTTTGGTGTGGAGATGACCTTGGATCAAATCTTGAAGAATCTTGGAAATCTTGGCGTAATTTTTGGTGTGGAGATAACCTTGGATCGAATCTTGAAGAATCTTGGAAATCTTGGCGCAATTTGATTATATGGTCAAAAAATATTTGACCAAGTCAAAAAAAAAAAATTATCTTCTTGTTTAAATAGTTTCTAGATAATGACACATTAGATTTCTAGGGCTGGTTTTAGGGTTTGTGTGACAACTAGAAGGCCTATATAAAGGATTGGCCGACTTTCTTTAAGGCAGACATATTTTATTTTTGAGGAAAAGAATTGAGAGGTTTTCTTTTACTGCTCTTTTGAGGACTTGACCTTATCAAGATTCTCTTGTGGCGGTTGATTAGACTTATTGAGCGAGATAGCGAATTCTTTCGCTTGTGGCGTCTATAACATTGGTTGGTTGACACGCGTTCGTCAACAGGTCATGTTCATATCGAGATTGCCAATCACAGGTTTGATTGGAGGTCGAGGTTCACAATTCGCACCATCCGGACCTTCGTAGAACGATCTTTCCGCAACGATTCACATCAGATGCCCTTGTAGGTGATCAGGGATGCCTTGGTTGTGTGATACCGGGATGCCTCAGAGTGAGATGCCCCATGCTGTGTGATCTTGGGATGCCTCGGTTGTGTGATACTGGGATGCCTCGGAGTGAGATGCCCATGATAGCAATATTGTGGAAGTCCGGATGTGGGATTCTGGAAGTGACTCGATCGAGCTGGCGGCGTTCCGGTGGGTAAACTGATCGAGGGTGGATTTAATATACACACTATAATGTAATTCCACTTGGCGTGTGAGTTCGCCTGTTGATGTTGCATTTCATCTTAGTACATATTTAGAGCATGAGGTATACATGTGCATTTAGCATGTTTAGTATGGAGTGATCATTCATGTGATGTTTCAGTATTCAAGTTATACCTGTGACAATTCTGTCTTAGTATCTTAAGCTATTTGGTTATGTTCTCTTGCTTTCTTTGGCAGCTGCGGATTGTCTAGGTTAGGGTCTTATTATTTCTTTACTGGGCATTGCTCATTCCTTATTTTTTTCAAATCATTAGTATGGACATGCCACCGATTGCTCGTTACGGGGTGATAGCGCGTATTAATGTTTCTTTCCATGATGTGTATGATCCTGATATCGAGCTGACCTTTACGAAGTATGAGGCTACGCTGTGGATGGACGACGGCAGAGTAGATATGACTCCGATGAGGTTTGTTGCGTGATTCATAAACCACGAAGGAGAGTTGTTTGGCCCCCTTCAAATTGATGCTGGAGGACCTAGAGCCAGGACGGGAGGTGCTTAGGTACCCAGATCGTGTAGAAGCTGGAGAAGACGTCTTTTGTTTTTTTGATGGACGTGGGCTAGTGTGGGGTAGTGAAGTTAGGAACCCTCACCCTTTTCCCTGGTTGTTTGCTTACACCTTTGTTTTGAACATGTAAGTATGTTGTATATAGGTGAAGAATATGTAAGTAATCCAAGTCAATTTTTGTAATCCCAAACGCTTTTAAAAAGGAAAGTAAATAAAGCTTCTCATGATCTTTACATATGATCTTAGTTGGATTGTCTAAAATTAAATGACAGGCTATTGCAGGGCGACCTTGTGATATAAAGCTTTAAATCTTAAAATGTCCATGTTATATATGCTAACCAATTATAGGTGTACGCTACAGTTCGACAATTGTAATCAATAAGTCCTGTAAGATGATAATCCATATAATTTCCACTTGCGCTTAGTATGTGACGCTACTGGGACGTCACATTAGGTGTCCCCATAATAATTACATATAATTATTTCATGATGACTCAACCCCTTAGATGGAATAATGGAAAGATGAGCAAGTGTCGCCCCTAGGAACTAGACTTGCCACCCATCTCTTTAGCTTGCCACCTCCTCAACCTAGATTGTCCACCTACATGAAGATGATTGGTCCATTTGGAAAGATCATCATAAGGGGTTTGCCTATAAATAGAGGCCTTCCCTCCCCTTATTTCCACACCACCTCCTCTTCCTCCCTCACTCTCTCGACCTCACCCTCACCATCGCCCTCTCTCTTTCTCGTGGCCACGCCCTCTTGCTCGTTCGCCAGCCTGCACGTTACTCGGTCACCTAGGCCATCCCTTGAAGTGGAGTAAGTAAAACTTACTAATAATTGGCTAGGACGTTGTGTTACGCTATTCCGAGCGTGTGACGAGTCCTTAACTGAAGTTGATTGACTAGTTGCTGCTTGAGGTTGGGTTGTGACTTTGTTCCTTGATTGAGTTCGGTTCTTATTTGTTGAGCTTGGCTCGTGCTTTGGCTTGAATTGCTTTGAAAGAAGTCTGATTTGTGTACTTGTTTGATATGCTTCGAATATGCTTTGACTCGAACCGATTTAAAAAGCGTTTATGTGAAAGTTTATTATTTCCTTACAAAACCATTTCAAACTATTTCACGAGTGCATGTATTAGTTCACGCCTCGAGCTCCGAAAAGGGGTTTTATTGGCCTTGAATGTACGTGGGATCACGTCGGATTAGTCCTTTCATGGTCTTGGTGTGATATCAAGGTATATTGTTCCCAAGCCATGTTCAACGTCTAGGTTCCGATAAGTCATTTCACACACTTGTACATGGCATGCCTTCGGGCCCTTAAACTAAAAGCGAAGATAAAAACCAGATTGTGATACTTGATGCATGGACACACGATGGACTAATTTATACCGTCGACCGATGAACTCGGCAACTATGCCCCCTCGCCAACGGGATGCCCCTCATGCCAATGGGATGCCTCGTTAATAAGAACGAGATGCCCCATTGCCATTGGGATGCCCCCATGCCAACGGGATGCCTCGTTAATAAGAACGAGATGCCCCCACGCCAATGGGATGTCTCGTCAGAAGGACGAGATGTTGTGATAATTATAGCCGTCACCCTTCGATTAGGGGATGTTACTCGATTAAGTTCGGATGCCCGTTGAATTTTGGAAGAGTTGATGGATTTCAACTATTAATAAATGAATCTCGTGTGCATGAGTTCCTCACATTATGAAATGGATTTTGGTTATGTTTGCATATGAGTGAGGCATGAGTTCCTCATATTATGGAATGGATTTAGTTTATGCTATTATAATATTGAGTGAGGCGTGAGTTCCTCATGTTGTGGGTCAATATTGAGTTATGCTTGTATATTGTTGATTGAGGATTTTTCATGTTTCATTCGAGACAAAGCTTTTATTTTGCTATCGATCTATTATCGACTAATGTCTTGGATGAGTTATATGCTTGTTGATAGGTGAGACATCCTCCTACTCGGAAATTAGTGGACTTTACTTATTGAGTCCACCACTCACCCCGTTGTTTTTCAGAATTGCAGGCATTGAGGTCTCCCACTAGTGTTGGAGTTGATATCTTGCTAGAGGAGTTAAGGTTTACTCGACCTTTGAAGTGTAGAAAATGTAGTGGTTGTAAATAGAATGGCCCGTGACAATGGGGCTTGTAAATGTAACTGATATAATTGTATATTTGCAAGTGATTGTTTTCCTGGCTGCTTTTTATTGTCTAGGTGTTGTTTGTAATGCTTCCATATGTGCTTAATGAAAAGATAAAAAGAAACGGGATAGCGACGCGCCTAGGACGTCGCGAAAACAACCCTTCCTGCTCGAGACCCTAGATATGGAGTCGGGGTTATGACAATACAAATGGATCAGGTGTCGACCATAATGAGCTTAGGGATAGACCCGGTTATTTCGTCACTAATTCTAAGGTCCATGAGTGCATTGGCTTAGTGCTATGCCATGGGTAGCCTTAGGATTAGCCTTGAATCGACCGAAGGACAATCTTTAGGCCGATCGACTGTCCAATTGAACGGTTCGGGCGAGCATGGAGCGTGATGACCGAATCTCGGGTGTACGTGATTCGATTTTTCGAGGTGCACCTAATGATCCCTTTTCTGGCCTTGGAACCAACCTAGACAATAGATTTCTCTGGACCGCTTTCTTGAGGAAGAAAAGGACAAAATGGAATTCTCTAGAACACCTTAGCCTCTTCACCCATTCCACATAGATTTTTCTAGATATGGTCATGATTATCAAGAATTTACCTTGGGAATTAAGCAAAGTATCCAAACGAAGTGTCCTAATAAAAATAGGATACATTGGAGCTAATTATGGCTATCCTATAGCCTTGATGCCACCTTGAGTTTCATAGGTTTTGACTTCCCAGTTTTTCGAAATTGCTGGATCTTTCATGCTTTTCAATTTATAGAGCTCTTTGTGGTTCAAATTTTAAAAACTTCCTTCATGAAAGTTGTTCAAAACATCATAATCTATAACATATTTAAATTTCATATTTTTCCGAGGTGAAATGGTTGGGACAAAGGCCCAACCAATTACCTTATAGAAACTGCCCAGTATAGTGAAAATGGTAACCAAATTGCTTTCTTAAATTTTTATGAAATATTCATTTTCGAATTTTGACATACTTTATTCACAATAGTTTTAAATGACATCCATATCTACAACATATTAAAATTTCAAAAAGTTTTGTAAAGATTTGAATTTCAAAATGAGTCTCTTTCTCTAACCGTTGAATCCGCTTGACAGATGAATTTTTGGGTTGTGTTCAATGATTTGTTTCCATTCCCACAAAATGAATTTGGCTTGGATTCCTCATAAAAAAATGTTTTCAAAGGTCTTCTCTACAACATATTAGAATTTTATAATTTTTCACGCCTGTTTGATGAGGTAATGGTATTGATTTCGAAAGTTGCTCAAAACTGTTTTTGCCTTAGAATGGGAGAACCACAAACCCAACTTAGAGGGGAAGAGGGCTACACGCCTAACTTGAGGAGGAAGCCAATCTAGAGACTTCTTGGCTTGAAGATAATAATGCATTAAATACTTTTGGACCATAGTGTGTTAAAGAGAAGAAACTTGGAGAGTAAGTTGGCTAATGTGAACACATCTAAGCTTAATGATTGCATGAAATCTTAGTAATTAATGGGAGAGGTGAGTCACCTACTTAGGTATCCTCTAAAATCTTAGATGAATCTTAGGTTATGGTTGCCCTAGATTCTAGTGGTGAACAAGGTAAGGACCAAGTGATTAGAAGAAAACATTAGGTATTAAAGGGGCTTATATGTCCCTTAGGCACCATAGGCAATAATGAGCCTAGATCATGCCCTGGAGAGCAAGCAAATAGGTGGATCAATCACAAGCCAACACTGAAGGACCTAGGCGTCAACTCGAGAAGATAGGTAAGCCAACTCGTCATTTAGACGTCATCATGGGTTTGCAATAAAAATCTAAGAGGAGGAGGCCTATAAATAGGATGATCCATCCTCACATTTTAAGGCTTGGTGTTTCTCTATTTTCCTCTCCCTTTCTCTCCTCTTTCTCATGCCCTTCTCTTCCAAGCCGCCCTAGACGCTGACCGACCACCAAAGAAGCATCTTGGAGCTAGGTTCAAAAATTAGTTAGTAGATTTTCCTAACTCTTCGATAGGGCGATGTGCTACGCTTATCAATTTTTGGATTATGTCATTGTTTGCTTGTGTTGGCTTTGT
This sequence comes from Eucalyptus curtisii, assembly GCA_017140595.1. Lineage (NCBI taxonomy): Eukaryota > Viridiplantae > Streptophyta > Magnoliopsida > Myrtales > Myrtaceae > Eucalyptus > Eucalyptus curtisii. The sequence goes on from CM029496.1 coordinate 21,810,300, forward strand.
ATTGTTATACTTGTTGTGTTTCTGTGTTTTTATTGCTTGTAGTTGTATCGAGTAAGTTCATAATCTCGAGTGAGTGTCAAGCACACCCGGATGTCGAGGAATGGTCTCGGTGACTTTGGACGTGTGCCGAGGTGGGTGCACGACTCACACTTGATCCCGAAACAATATTGAGGCATGTTGTTACTCGGGACAAGTCACGGGTCGATGCCGAAGCCAGAGCGAACAGTTCCAAGTCAAGACCACAAGGCCGAATCGCATCTGGCATGAATCTAACAAGGTATAAGAGTCGTTCATTGATTCACTTTGCATGGCATGCCTTCGGGCCTTTCATCCAGCTAAAAGTTCAAAGATAAAATGAATCAATTGATGCTTGAAATGCATGGACACACAATGGACTTATATGCCAACGCTAGGGGATGCTGGGTCGTTGCCTAAGGTAAAGCCCCGGATGTTGTCCTGATATTGAGATTGTGGACAATGCCGGCCCTAATGAGGCCGATGCCTAGGTGTTGCCTTGGATGCCATCTTGATAATGAGATCGAGATGATGCCAGTTGCTAAGGGGGACCGATGCCCAGTTGTTACCGGGATTAATTTCGACTAATATAATATTGAAAAAAAAATGAAAGTCCGTGTGTGGTCCATGACTAATACATGTGTGATCCTTGCAAAAGTTAGGTTTGTTTTGATATGTATTGTTAAGTCATTGCATCAATTTGAACATATGTTTGAATTTGGTCACTTAATGCTTCAACAAGTTTCATGAGATGCAGGCATCCATTTTTGTGACTAAAATGATCATAAGCCATGGATCTTTGGAAAGCTTGTTCATATGCACTAATTCCTTGTCTTTGATTCTTGAAATCACATAAACGGTTGAGAGTCTTTCATATGTATAAGGGATAAGTGCTGCAGAAGTCCTAAAACTTGTCACGAAAATGCAATTGAGTCCTAAAACTTGCAAAAAGTGCAATTAAGTCCTAAAACTTGTCAAAATGTTTCAATCGAGTCCTAAAATCAACGCCGTCAAATTTCTTAACGGAAAAAGCTGACGTGGCGCGGATGTGGCTTTTTTTAATTGTTTCTCTCTCCTACGTGGCGAATAGTTAAAAGAAAATTTCCGTTAGGAAATTTGACGGCGTCGGTTTTAGGACTTGATTGAAATATTTTGACAAGTTTTAGGACTTAATTACACTTTTTGCAAGTTTTAGGACTTAATTGCATTTTCATGACAAGTTTTAGGATTTCTGCAGCACTTATCCCTATGTATAAACAAGGCAAGGCACGAACCTTGCTATTGATTTGCCATCGACAAGTGGGTGGTGTTCTTGTATCCGACGATTGACAGCGAGATGTCCTCCTACGAGAGAATTAATGATTTCTACTTACCGAGTCATCGACTCACTCTTGTTGTTCTCACAATTTCAGATGTGTAATGGGTGAACTTGGGTCCAAAAAGGGAATGAACCCAGCATAGGGGCCGCTTTTGGGAGCAACTCGGTAGAGGAGTTAGGCTCGCCCAGCCTTTTGATTTACTATATATGGAAACAAAAATAAGTAGCCTAGAACTAGGATGGGCATGTAACCAAAACAGCTTTTGATATGTGAATATGTGTATGAATATGTTGCTTTTATTTGCTTGGCTTGCATACGTCTTGCCCGGCTTCTATGTTTGTTTGTACAGGGATTGTTTATGATCACTTATGCATGTGCTTAACTAAAGATAAAAGACATTTGGGACATTCAACGTTGCCTGAGGCATCGATGCTAAACCGCCAAGTCATGCTCTTGTGCTAGTGGTGGGGCAGGGGTGTGATAGAGGAAGTCTACATGGAGCCACCTCCCAGGTATATTACTTGTAACATTCTCGATTTCGACCTTTATTTTGGCCTGATTAGTAGGCCAAAGCTCGGTACGCCAATGGTGAGACTTGGCCATGAGACGATCAAAGTGCCGGTCAAGAGTCAACTGGCTGTTCAGGGATCGGCAACCCAAGGTTTAGTTATAGAGTATTCGACCATAGCAATGTTATTCGACTATAAGGATTGGTCGTGAGACGGTCATATACCATTACGGATTGATAGATGGTCATGGCTCGATTTTGCTCGATCATTGCCCCGGTCATGGGTGATTTCGCCTGGTTGCTATATCGGTCGTGGACGACCATGAGTCAATCCAAAGCGACCATGAATGGGGATAGATCGATCAATCCCACACGATTACATGAGAACCGATAATTGACCATAGATTGAATAAACTCAACGTGGTTCAATTTCAGACTGACCATGACTTATGGTGCATGACCTTAGGTTGGCCATAGAACCGGTTATAGGACTAGTTGATTGGCTCAGGGATTGACCACAGGATTGGGTAAACAGAACTGACCCATGGACTGGCCCACGAATCAGTTAAAGGAGCGATCGATTGGGTCAGGACCTAACTAGTAAACTCAGCCGCGACCCCTTTTCTCGGTAAAAGGGAGCTCAAGTCAGTTTGGTCAATCAAGCCCAGTTGCATTCGATTCCGTTTGGGCATGGCTTAGGTATGAACCTTGGGCCAAATAAGGTAGTCGATCATGGTCAAACTCAATTAGTCCTTGCCTGATGACAAGGCCTTCAAAACTGAGATATTTCCAAGTTGCATTTAATGCTCTCGTCTTGTAGTTAATTAAGAAGCATGGACACTTGGTACGTTGGGGCTTTACCATAAAGGATAAGATTAGACTTGTACTTGGAACCATTAAAGAAAGAGACACCTAAGTCTTAGGTAGTCAAAGTTTCTTGGACAAATTAATATGGAAAAGTGTGAATGCTTTAAGGGAGGTGTGGAAAAAGAAGTCCCTAGAGCATAGGCCTATTACTACCCTAATACCAAAGTGTGAATGGTGGACTTTGGAGTCCACAAGAACGGGGCCACACGCCCAAAGAAAAAGAGAGAGGAAAGCTAAGTCAAGTTCAACTTTGGACTAAGATAGGTCTACATTTATCTCTTTTGGACTTTTAGCCAATTAATAACTAAGATGAGGTGTCCAAGCTAGCTTAGGGCCTAATTAGAATCTTGGAAGATAATTTTGTACAACCATTGATGACCCTTGACTCAAGTCCAAGTGGAAACACTCCTCTTTCCAACTAGAATTTACCACCTTTGATTTCGAAATTACTGGACCATTGTTGTTTGTAAATTTTATAGAACTTTTTTCGGTATGAATTTGAAGAAATTTCCTTCATCAAAGTTGTTCAAAACATCTTTATCTATAACATAATTAAATTTAAGATTTTTCTGAGATGAAATGGTAGGGACGAAGGCCCAATTATTCACCATTTGGAACCTGCTCCGTGTAGAAAAACGGTGACTAGATTATCTTCTCGAATTTTTATGAAATTTTCCCTTTGAGATTTGGAAATTCTTCCTTATTGAAAGTTTTGAAGGACATAAATTTCCACAACATATAAAATTTCAAAGAGTTTTGAAAAGAATTGGATTTCGAAATGGGTCGTTTACGGACGTTGGATCTGCTAGATGGATAGATTTTTGGGATATATTTGGTGATTTGCTACTTTTTCTACAGCCCGACTTGGACTTGGCTTCCTTCATGAAATTTTTTTTTTAAGATCTTCCATACAACATATTAAAATTTCATAATTTTTTGATTCCGTTTGATGGGGTAATGACATTAATTTCAGAAATTGCTCAAAACTGTTTTTCTCACCCAAGAGGTGTGAGTCTTGCTCAAGCTTGGACTCAAGGCCTTAATTGCCCTCTTCAGGTGTCCCAAGCTACCAAACTAAAGTCATATCCTACCTTGAGACTTGATGACCAAGTAATACCCCTCATAAATGCTTCTTGACCAATTTGTTTGAGGTCAACAATGTAGGCCTATTAGAAGACTTATAGCATCTATTTGGGGGAGGGTAGACAAGTGTGATGGTTCATTGATTAAGGGACTAGATGGATCAATAAAAAGTTGGCCACATCGACCCATACTTTTCACCTAAGCTACCGTCATTAATGGCCATTCGGACCGTTCTTAAGGGAAAAATTCCTATAAATAGGGGTAGAATCCATTCACCCAACACACCTCACCAAAGCCATCCTCCTCTCTTTCTTTTCCACCACCGACCTCCCCTTTCTCTTCCTCTCATAGTTCGACCCTCTCTTCCCTAGGAATTCTTGCTGCCGCCCTTGCCGTGTGCTTGTCGTCATTGCTAATTCAAGGCCGCCATCTTAGAAATTTGTAAGTAGAACTTACTAATATTTGGCTAGGGTGTTGTGTTACGCTAATCCAAGCATGTGACGAGTCCTTGACTGAAGTTCATTGGATTGTTCTTGCTTGAACCTGTTTGATAATGTTTTCAATCGTTCTTATATTGTCGATATATTTTATGGTAATGATTATGCCTGTAATCCAAAGTATGTTCTAAACTACGAAAATGGATCTTGTTGTTCTTGGATGTGCATTGAGATGTGACGGACCAAACCTTACTTGGTCTTGAGTCAATATTGAGGCGTATTGAATCCGAGTCATGTTTGGTTCTAAGTCGGCATTCAATCATAATGGCTTGAGTCATGAGCCTTGAGTAGTGAGTAGAACTTACTAATATTTCGTTAAGGTGTTGTGTTATGCTAATCCAAGCTTGTAGCGAGTCCTTGATTGAAATGTTTGAGAACTTGTTCTTGTTTGCTTGAGGTTAGGTTTGTGTTTGCTTGGATTGGTTTAAACTTTATTCCTTAATTGAGTTCGGTTCTTGTTTGTTGAGCTTGGCCTGTGCTTTAACTTGAGTTGTTTTGGAAGAAGCCTAGCTCTTGTACTTGTTTGATATGCGTCAGTTATTCTTTGACTCAAACCGATTTGAAAAATGTCTGTGAAAGTTTGTTATTTCCTTACAAAACTATTTTAAACTATTTCACGAGTGCATGTGCTAGTTCATGCCCCGAGCTTCGAAGAGGGGTTTTGTTAGCCTTAACAGACATGGGATCATGACAGATCGGTCCTCTCTTAGTCTCGGTGCGATATCGAGGCATATTGTTCTCGAGCCAACTTTGGTACTAGGTCAGTAAACATGTCACGACGGACTAATCCTTTCATGGTCTTAGTACGGTATTGAGGCGTATCGTTCCCAAGCCAAGTCAGGTACTACGTCAGTGAACATGTCACGACGAACCAGTCCTAACATGGTCTCAGTGTGATATCAAGGTATATTGTTCCGGAGCCAAGTTAGATACTAGATTAGTGCTCGAACGTGTCGAATCAAGCTGCGATCCTTGAATCACACCTGGCATGTTCGACGTCTCGGTTCTGGTAAGTTATTTCACACACTTATGTATGGCACACCTTCAGGCCCCTACACTAAAAGGGAAGATGAGAACCAGATTATGATGCTTGATGCATGGTCACACGATAGACTAATTTCTAGCCGTTGACCGATAGATTTCGACGACGTTGCCTAATGGATTCATTGTCGAAGGACTGCTGTCACCCTTGGATTAGGAGACATTGCCCCATTAAGTTCGGATGCCTGACGGACTCATTGTCGAGGGATCACCGTCACTCTTGGATTAGGGGATGTTGTCCGATATATTTCAGATGCCCAATGGATTTTGGAAGAGTCGATGGGTTTCGACTGTTAATAAATGAATCTCTTGTGCATGAGTTTCTTACATTATGAAATGGATTTTGGTTATGTTTGCATATTATTGAGTGGGGTGTGAGTTTCTTGTATTATGGAATGGATTTTGTTTATACTTGTATAATATCGATTGAGGCATGAGTTCCTCATGTTATGGGTGAATATTGGTTTATGCTTGCATATTGTTGATTGGGGATTTCTCATGTTTCATCCAAGACAAAGCTTTGGTTTTGCTATTGATCTGCCATTGACTAATGTTTTGGATGAGTTATGTGCTTGTTGATAGGCAAAGCATCATCTTACCTAGAAATTAGTATGTTTTACCTGCTAAGTCCATGACTCACCTCGTTGTTTTTAGAATTATAGGCATGGAGATCTCCCACTATTGCTGGAGTTGCAATCTCATTAGAGGAGCTAAGGTTTACCTAGCCTTTGGAGCATAGAAAATGCAGTGGTTGTAAATATATAGGCCTGTGACAAAAGGACTTGTAAATATAACTGATGTAATTGTGTATTTGCAAGTAGATGTTTTCCTAGATGTTTATTGTTATTTGGATGTTGTTTGTAATGCTTCGGCATGTGCTTAATGAAAAGATAAAAAGAAATGGGACAATGACATGCTTGGGACGTTGCGAAAATAACCCTTGCTGCTCGTGACCCTAAGGATGGAGTTGGGGCCGTTACGTTACTACTTCTAATAAAGTATGTAGTTTATGTAAAGCTTTATATGGATTCAAATAGGCTCTTCATGCATGATATTCTAAGTTCAGTTCCACCATAGAGCATTTTGGCTTTAGATCCAACCCCCATGATAACGCTCTATTCATTTAGAAAACTTCTCATGGGTATATTCTATTGTTGTTATATGTGGATGATATGGTTACTATCGATGATGATCTTGTCGGAATTACAACGCTCTAGCAGTATCTCAATCAGCAATTTGAAATGAAAGATCTTGGGCAGCTCAATTACTTTCTAAGCTTAGAAGTTGCCTCAGACTCCTTGGGCTATTATCTTTCTCAAGAAAAATATGCCACTGATCTTTTTTCTCACGCAGGACTCACTGATACTAAGACTGCTACAACTCCAATTGAGACAAATGCCAAATTTGATGCAAATGATGGCATTGCTCCTTCGAACCCTACACATTATTGGCAACTAGTTGACAGTCTTGTATATCTCAAACAATTACTCGTCCTGACATTGCCTATGCTGTTTACTTAGTCAGTTAGCTCATGATCGCTCCACGTACAACTCACTTTGCCGTTGTCCTTCGTATTCTTTGCTATGTCAAGGGTACCTTATTTCATGGTCTTCATTTTTTTGCAGTATTTTGAAGTTAAAGGCTTATTCTGATGCTGATTGGGCTGGTGACTCTCTTAGACGTCACTCTACTACAGGCTACTACTTCTTTCTTAGTACCTCACTCATATCATAGTGTAGCAAGAAACAGACCGTTGTTGCACAATCCAACATCGAAGCAGAATATCATGCTATTGTTGATACGACATCAGAATTACTTTGGTTACGATGGTTACTAGAAGACATGGGAGTTTGTCGCAATGGTAGAATAGTCATTTATTGCGATAATCGGAGTGTTATTCAAATAGCTTATGATGATGTTTTTCATGAGCGCACCAAGCATATTGAAATTAACTGTCATTTTGTATGATATCATGTGCTTTGTGGCACTATACAACTTGTTTCCACTTCATCTACTAATCAAACTGCCGATATCTTCATCAAGGCACATCCACTAGGGTGTTTTCAAGATTTTTTCTTCAAACTCCAGCTAACTTCTTTGATGTTGTTTTGAGTTTGTAGGGGGATGTTAGATATATTGAGATTATCTTTACAATATTCTGGATATTCTAAATATCTTTCATACTTCGGATATCCTTACCATATCCTGGATATCTATATCATTCTTGATATATTTAATATTATGGATATCTTTATGATTGATTGTAATTGATTGTATAATATTTTATTATTGTAAATAGTCTCCTTGTAAAGCCTATAAACAGGCTCTTGTTTTCCTCATTACATATCATAAAAATATACATAAGTTCTTTATTCCTCTATCTTACCTGGTTGAGTAATTTTCCACAAAAACTTAAATCGAGTTTAAGACAAATAAACCTACAATGCACGATCTCAGGAACTTGGCAGTAGAACTCAGGTGCTCCAGCTGTGGACTCAAGACTTGACTTGGATTGTTAGCCCTAAACTCAAAATCCTAGGAGTTGGCTGCCAAAAGTTGATCCAAGGACTCGTGGCCCTATATGCTCGAGTCTAGCACTAGTGTCCAAAGCCTAGGTGCTACAGTCTAGGGTCCAAGTGTCTAGGGCACTGGTTAGGGGACTAGGTCTCATGCCAGGTCCCCTTTTGTCCTAAGTTTAGGCGTTAGGGTGTTCGATCTGACCACAAGGTGTCAAGTTTTTATGAGGGAGAGTGTCTTAGCAATTGTGGAGGTCAAGTTAGATTCTTGAAATTGAACATCGATATTTTAAAAGCTTAAATATTTTTTCTAGTTTGATTATAGATTTTTGTTCATCATAAACAAATATTTTTCATAGGCTCATTTTCAAAGTGATGCCAACATGATAGAAAATGAGGAAATATGTTCCAACAGTTAATTTTCCGTAAAGCAAATGTACCATTCATGGTTTTGAAAATTTACTCTCATATCTCCCTTTGTAAGAACTTATAGAATCCACTAAATTAAGGGTATGTTTGCTTTACGGAGAATGAATAACTTGGAAAACATTTTCTTAAAAATGATGGTTTGTATTACTTACAAAAATGAATAAACAAAAATTATTATTATCATCCACGAAAATCTTTAGATATAAATTATTGTCAATAATGAAAATGATTTATATTGACTAATTATTTTAAGCGATGTAAGCAGCCTATTTTTGAAAAATATTTTCTAAATCATTAATTTTTCGCGAAATAAACAAAGCCTAAGAAAACTATGATGAGGTGGTTTAATTATACAATTTTCAAATCCAAGTAGGAAAAACAAAAATCTTAGTGTAATTTGATACAAATAAATTAAATAACGAATAATGCCGAGCACAATAAACTAATGCAAAGACTATTTTCTCCCGTCTCTTCAATGCCTCCTTGAAGCCTTTTCGAACAGAGGGCTCCATCCACCATTTTCCATTGCGCCTGTGTTTTGTTTTGTTTTGTTTTTTTTTTAAATGATAGGATGACATTGCTTTGACAAAAGGCTCCATCCACCCTTTCAAAATTGGCTTGCTAGATTCTATGATCTCCTCAGGTATTCACTATTTAGTGTATTTGAGTGGGTTTCAAGTCTACCAATAATTCTATTTACATATTCGTCCTCTCTCATCTCCACTTCACTTAATAAAAAAAGATTATAATGAGTTCCAGTTGATAAGATTTCTAAGTAATCGTCGAAATTTCATCTATAAATTTAAGAAAAATTACATATAGTAAAATCGTATCAATATCTTAGTTAACTATCTAATTTAATTTCTATGATATAACAAGAAGAGGATTATGTTTCTCGTCGGCATTTTTGGAGTCTTCGGGAAGGAAAAGAAACAGAGAGGTTCCCTGAAGCAAAAAGGAAGAGAAGCACAGTGATCGCGACCTAGGTAGAGGAGGATGATCCAGACGGAGAAGAAAAGCTGGTGAGGCATGCCCCGTGTTCTGTGCAGTAGCTCGTTCTCTTCCCCCACGACGTCAACGACGGGCGCCGTCGATCGCTGGCCAGAGCTGTTTCGCTACCGCGTGATCGGCCATCTCATCCTTATCCCCAGATGTAAGAATCCGAGGTGTGGAGTTTCCCTCGCTTGAGTGTCTTTCATCGACGTGACAGTTCCATCGTCGACAGATCGAGGATCCTTAAGTCTTTGTTTTGGAGCAAGGTACCGTCTCATTTATCTACGGCGAATTTGAATTCTCCTACCGGCCGAGTGTTGTTTGATGATCTGAATATGAATTTAGTTGTTCGTGATAACTTGAAATGAATCCCTCATTTGAGATCTGCAGGGAGGCATCCTGTACGAAAGATGCTCACAATCTGTTTGATAAAATACCTGAACCAGGCCTGGTAATGTTTTATTAAATGGCTGAATCGGAAACTATGTTGCATCAACTCAGATTGAAGTCGGCTTGGTTAGAATGCGTGATCATTTGTTGCTAGATCGGTGTCTCCACTCATGTCGTCAACATGAGAATTGAGTTTTCTAGATTGTTCATGTCCGTGGTTCGAGTTGAATTCTCGATACAAATAGAGTGTTCGACATTGTTGCGTATTGGCTTCGATCCTTTTATTGCTTTTCATGTTTCCTTATTCCCGTCCCGATGTTCTGTATGTGTCTACGCCGGCGGTGTTCAATGGTGGCCACCGGTGACGTTATTCTAGTGATTAATGGCGGCAACCCGGCGATAAGAGGCGGTGAAGAGCGAGCGTCGGGTATGCGTCGGTTACCTGCTGAGAAACGTACATTTTTATTCGTGTGTTTTGGAGTGTTGAGTGTGGTACTGGCAATGGTGGTGTCTTCGGGAAGAAGACCTGTGCAGGATGAAGAAGGGCTTCGGGAGGAAGACGACATGGAGAAAGAAACAAATGGTCCGTTCGTTTCGCGGAAAATGACTTTCAGAAAACGTTTTCTGGATTTTCCAGCGTTCATTTCACGGAAAATGAACTAGTCAAGGAAAATGTTTTCCATCATTGGATTAAACAACCTTTAAAAGTGAGGAAAATGTTTTCCACTTCTCAAAAGTGGAAAAAAAATTTCCATAACTTCCATCTTACTTCTTTTTACCAATACATTTTCGTTTTATTTTTATGCTTTCTTTTTCTTTTTCTTTTTTTCTTTTTTTTTTTAATCGAGTTTTTAATTTTTCTTTTCCTTTTCTTTTTTTCCTCTTCATCTTGTTCTTTCACCTTGGCCAGTCGCTGGCCACGGCGGCGGCCGGCGACCGGTCGCAATCCAGCTCGAGCCTCGCCCCAGGTCGACGAGGCTTCGCCTAGCCCGATCTGGCAAATCCGAGCTCGAGCCTCGCCAAATCGGGCGAGGCGGAGCTCGGCGAGATCGACCGAGCCTTGAGCTCGCCAAATGCGCGGCCGGGACTTGGTCGGCCGCCGAGCAGCCAGCCATCGTCAGGCATGCGGCGGCGAAGGAAGGAGGAGGAAGAAGGAGGAGGGAGGAGGAAGGAGGAAGGAAAATAAAAAGGAAAAACGAAAAAGAAAAAGAAAGAAAAAATAATAAATAATAAAATTTTCGATTTTTTAAAAATACAAATAATTAAAAAATCATTTTTTAAAAAATATATAAAAATAAAACTAATTTTTTAGTCAATTAAAAATATTAAAATTCAATTTTTGATAATTTTTCCCGAACAATTAAATTAGTTAACGAACGGTGGAAAATATTTTCCACTCAAAGTTCAGTTTTAGTAGAATACTGAGAAAATAGAGTCATTTTCTTGGAAAATGACTTCTAGGAAAATGTTTTTCCTAAAACATGATATTTTCTGTGAAACGAATGGGCCCAAAGTAATTAATATATATATATATATATATATTATAAAAAAAGTAATTAAAAAATAATAAAATCAATAAAATCAATAAAAAGAGCAGAAAATTCTGTTTTAATCCGACGCAGTCGAGTTCGGATAGACGGATCGGGTTAGCAAGTCGGACCAGGTTTCTTTGACATTGAATTCCCTCTTCCGTATATAATAATAATACAAATAATAAATCATTTAAAAAGATAAAAAAATGTATGAAAAATTCTAAAAATCATAAAAAAATCCAGAAAATTCCGAAATAAATAAAACATTTTCATTCATAAAAAATATTAAATCATAAAATCATAAAACATTAAAAAATCATTAAAAATCATAAAAATCATTAAAAAAATAGAAAAGTCGTAAAAAGTCAAAAAATACAAAGAATTTAGAAAAACATAGAAAATGAAAAAATCCCGAGAATTCATAAAAAATATAATAAAATAATAAAAAATTTAGAAAATCATAAAAATTTAGGAAAACTTTGCAAAATCATAAAAGGATTGCTAAGCCTTAACTTAACCTAGGCTCTCCCAAGCCCATACTAATTGGTGACTTAGGTTCAAGTATCTAGCATGCAAAAGGATTTTATCTAGGAGTTGCTACTAATCAGTTTATGGTAGATCGATTAGACACCTAAGTAAAATAACAGGAGAATTATTTTACTTCTACGAACTAGAGATTTTGGATACGGGGACTTGATTACATTAGATTTCTCTAATGTTCTTTTGGTACATTTCTCTTTTATTTTGAAAAATGTTTGGCAAGCAGCTTGAATTAATTTTAATTCACTTTCCTAACATGTGATGTGATCACATGGGTGCACAAACCATCAATTTAACACTTTCAAGAAAGCAAATAAAAAAAAAAATGCAGAACTTACCTCATAGCAATGAAGCATCTGCATTATTATATCAGAATTCACATCAACAGTCCTAGATATGATTTCTAATTAACACGCAATCACTTAAATTTTGTTTTCACTTTTTAAATGAGAATCAATGCATTGTTACTAATCTAACATGAAATGATATAACAAAACTATATGACATGAGTAAAGTAATTTTTAAAGAAATGCAATAATTAAATGTGCAATCTAAATTAACCTAATAACCTAATTCTAATGACGGGCAATTTCTAACTAAATGAACCTAGCAACAATCACTAAATGACGTGCATTTTCATGAACCTAATTCTATATGACGTGCACATGATTTTTTATTTTCTTAATAAGCATGCGATCTATTCTAATATGCAATGACGTGCAAAGAATGCCATAATTCTACATGATATATGCATAATGATTTTTTGTAATTTTTTATAAAATTCGAAATTAAAGTTGACACATAATTAAACCTTGCAATTTAAATTAAAGAAAACTAACATACTAAATGAACGCATTTTTTGGATTTTTTATTTAAAAATTCGAAATAAGATTGCAATTATAAATATGCAAGATAACCCTAGGAATATTCTAAAACGAACTTAATCCTAATTCAAAATTTTTTTGGATTTTTTCCTTTTACGAAAATAAAATTGATTCAAACACCACAATAGCAAATCAAGCAGGATAAGATTGATATTCAAAAATTGGCGAACCATATCTCGCACATGAGATCGGGTTGACCAATTTTAAATTAAATCGCGAATCAAATATCGGGCATGAGATCGGATTGACGATTTTGCAAGAGATTGTGAGTCCGGCGCGAAAATGGGACTGTCAATCACAAATTTCAGAGGTAATTTCATGTCAGGAATTCTCAATCTTACGTTAAGGAATAATTCTACTAAAAAAATAAAAAAATAATAAAAAAAATAAAGCAAATAGAAGGAAAAAAGCTACCTAATTTGCTTTTTCTTTTTTTTTTCTTTTTTTTTCCAAGCAAACCTGGGCTGCTGCTGGTTGTCGCCGGTGAGAGGAGTCACCGGCGAGGGCACAGCAGGCGCACCGGCGCCGAGTGGGCTCAGGGCGGAGGTGGCCGGGCGTCGTTCAGGCGTGAGGTGTGGTGCTCGGGCTGGCTGCGGACGACGGGGCTATGCTGCTCGGGTGCTCGCGGCGGGTAGAGGTCCGGCTCGGATCTGGATCTGGCGGAGGCGTAGCGACGGCAGCAGCAGTTAGTCGCGGCGAGGGGTAAACCAAAGTGGCGGAACGAGAGACGGAGGTGCGGCGTCTTGCTCGGCGTCGCGGGTCACCGTGGTGGCGAACGCGGGCCGGGGGGAGGAAGATCGGCGACCACGCGGTGGAAAATCGGCACGAGACGCGACGGAGGCGAGATCTCGCAGCATAGGAACGGCGATGGCGAGGTCGGCGTTCCGCGCGGGCGAGCGGCAGTGGCTAAGGTGGTAGGTCGTCGCGGCTTCAGCAGGCGTTGGGCAGAGGTGAGTCGCGCGTGAGCAACGTCTAGAATCGAGTAAGGCGTCGCAGGTCAGCAGCAGCGAGCAGTAGCTGTGTCGCGGTGAGGGGCGGCTCCGGTGCTGCGGCGACGATGATGAACGCGAGGGACGAGCGGCCGAAGGCGTCGGGCGCGGTAGGCTTCGGTTCGGTTTGCAGCAAGCGTCGACGAGCGAGATCAGCAGGTGGTCGGAGGTGTCGGGCTGTCGCGGGCGAGGCAACTACTAGCGACGGCGACGGAAGCTCACCGTAGGTCGCGACGAGGCTCGGAGATAGAGAGCGGCAGTGCCGCGCGGTGGTAGTGCGGTGCTCGCGGACGAGCGGCGACGCCGTGCGGTGGCCGGTGAAGCAGAGGCCTCGAGCGGCTGAGGCGGAGCGGCTGCGAAGAAGAAGGTGAACAACCTCTGCTTTTCTCTTTTTCTTTTTTTATACTTTTCCTCCCTGCTGGCCGGTCACTTCTCTTCCCCTCGAGAAAATATTCAGTGGTTGCCAATCACCACGTCACCGTCCTACGTGGCGCGCGCAAGTCTAGATGGCTCCATTAACAGGTCGACGCGTGTCCTTGGATTTAGACTAGCTGGAAAATAGAGAAGTCAAAAGCCAGAGGATTTATTTTTCTCTCTCCTCTGCTGCGGCTGAAAAGAGACTCAGCAGAAACATTAATTGATGCTGTTGCCGCTCAAAAACCTCTCTCCTTTTCAATTTTCAAGCGCCTTTTGCCTTCTCCATCCTCGAGTCGAGCAGAAAAAACGCAGATACTGTTGCGAAAAGAGGTAAGCGATCGAACAATAATATAGACAGAAGAAGAAAATAAATCGGACACCAGATTTATGTGGTTCGATCGTAAAGACCTACGTCCACGGGGAGAGAGCGGCGGCGAATTTCACTATAGATCGGGCGATACAATGAGATTACACACTCAAGTCACTCAAACACTCTCTCGGTGTTTCCCAAGCCCCAATTACACCCAATAACGCACACGGTGTTTAGCCCCGAATTCCTCTCAATCTCACGAAGGAATTACACGCAAATCTTATCACAAGATTTAATTGGCTTGAACACTAAATCTTCTTGGATGTAATTCACGGATAAGAACAACAAAGAAAATCCCTCCCAAGCACTCGACAACTAGACGGCGCTTCAAGACCAACTCTTCATGATCAACGGCGGAACACCAAGCACTCACGCGGCGCTTCAAGATAATTTGTGATCCACAAATACCACCCACGGCCACAAGTCTATATATAAGTGAAAACCTTATTGTTTTGCCAACTTCTCATAGGATTCTGTTTCTGTCTTACCCGATTTTATCTAAAACATATCTCTCGTATATTTTAAACAAAATCCAAATCCAAGTCAAAGTTGAACTTTCCTATTTTAGTGGCCAAACATAGATTCAAACTTTGGGAAGTTGATCTTCAGATCTTCTTTGCTCAATTTTGAACATCCGCAACATATCCAATTCGGAATATTCGGAATTTCACATTGGACTCAAACTCGAGACATATTTTAACAGATACCTTCACTCTCTTTCTCCGGCACGCCCGATTGCCTCCACCTCCACCTCGGCCTCCGCCTCCCCCGCCCCTCCCCTTCCCCAAAGCCCCGTCGGTCGCAAGTCTTTGCTCGAGATCTGCCTCGGCGCGTCGCCTCCCGAAGACCCCCGGCCGGGTCGCATTCTTTGGGTCTCGAGCGCTCTTTGCCTCCGCCGTCACCTCCGGAGTCTCATCGGCGGCTACGTTTCGTCGCTCACTCCTCTCTCCCACCCGCGCTCGCGCTGATCTCTGGGGAACCTGGTGGCATCTATCCCGCCGCCCTTCTATCCCCCCCTCTCTGCGGCATCTTGCCATTTCCAGCAGTCGAAACATCAACAAAAGCGTCTTCGAACTGCCCGCGTATGACCCAGCGTCGAAAATGATGAGGAAGGAGGAAACGCTCAACAAGCTCGCTACCTCCGGTCTTGATCGTGTGTACGGCTGTTCTCCGGTTCTTTTCCAATCCAGGTACAAGAAAACTAGGAAACTTCACACACCCATTGAAGCTGAGCAACAGAGCAAGCCATTACACGAGGCTCTGACCTTGGCTCTATCATTCAAGAAAGCCAGGGAAAATTCAGAAACACCCCTCGAACTATCGACGCAGATGAAGATCGGCACCTCTTCGATGCACATGTAAATCGGGCTACATGTCCATGGCCTCCACTTCCTCCATCTCTCTCGCCTATCGGATTCATTGTTTGGCGGCATCTGCAGTTAACGCTGCGGATCGAAGCCGTGGGCCGGAGCTTGGGTTCTTTAGCGTGCTGTGCTCCCGCTATTGCGCCCGCACGGCGCTTTGCGTGCGCGGACGGGGCCTCTGTCGTGGAATAAACGGAGATTTTTCAGGTATGGAGGCTTGGTGATACTGGCTGCTTCGGCTTCTAATTCCAGCCGGAGTCGGAGAGCTTATCGGGAGGCCGAGGGGAAGAGTTCTTTGCTGGCCGTTGTGGCTCCTGTGAAGCAGGTTGCAAGTCGCGTCATTTGCCGTTCCTGCCGGAGTATTTGTGGTCGTGACTTTTGGTATGAAAGTTTTAACGTCATTGTTGATTTGCTGTGAGCAAGATAGTAGGGGTGATTTTAGACTATGATGAGAAGCTTTTCCTAATTGGAACCGATTAGAACGTGGTTATTTAAGGTTTGGCGTTGCACCTTCTATTGTCAAGAGGTTTAAGGATTATTTTTTCTGGCAGAGAGTTTGGGTTACAATAATGTAATTTGAGTAAGCCACCAGTATATCTTTCAGATGTTCTGATGAGAGTTGTCGACTTTGGTGTGTTAATGTTAAACCATGCCTGATGGATCAATTTTAGTGTTTCCATTATTCGATTATCGCTTATTTTTGCAAATAACAACACAGTTGTTCACATCGGCGCTCTAATACATGTGTTTCTTTGCCTCTTATGATTTGAAATTTCTTGTTAAAACTGCCAGACTTTCAGCAGGACGAAAGGGGAAACAGGCATACAGCTTATCTGGTTTGTGCATCATTTCTTATAGATTTATATTAATCCAAGGTATCGGGACTCTGAGACTGCAGAGTGCAGATTTTATCTCTTCAAGCATAGAAAAAAACCTGGTGAAATTGAGTTTTACTATGATGACCAATCAAAGGAAGGAACGGGTCGAAGGTGGAGACTAGTAATGAGATTTAACCAGATGAATTGAGAGCTTAAAGGACCAAATGAATAGACTTATAATTAAATAAACCAACGGAGTTGAACAATGCTCGGTCTTCTCGCCCACATTATCATGCCAATTCCAAGCAGTGTATTTTGTATGACACGGGTACTCTATAGTTGAGGGCCAAAAAGAACTTGAACACAGCCTTTTGATTTTTGAATAACAAATTTTCAAGATATCTTCCAACAATACAAAAGAGTGAGAATTAAGAACCACCATATTCTTTCTAACAAGAATTAAAAATTTGAGATTGTTCTGATTTACAAAACTTCTCCAAGCTATCAACCAAGCCTTATGCAAAGTGGGCTGTACTTGAACCCGAATTTTAATGGCTTCAAAAGGGCAAAGTGCCACATTTGCAAATGCTTCCACAGAAGCACTGCTGAGAAAAAAAAAAATCAAGCTCTTGTTGCTGCCGACCAAGGCATCAGAGTAAACCCGTTTGAAGTACTCGTAGAGACCGAATCTGCACCCACCTTGAGCACCATATCCAAAGAACTTGGTAGCCCAACCTCTCCAAAAGGCAGAAGGGCCTTGCTCTCTCAATAGAGTAGTGAAACATGAATAAATGCTGTTATACTTGATTGGATTCACCTACAAGATAACAAGATTCACATATAAAAAACTTCCAAGTGAAACAATTCTTTGCAGAAATATAAACTACATGCCAAAGAAGGACAATCGTGAATAAAGCCACACTGCAGAAGCATTCAATTCTTGTCGAAAATCGGACTTTCCACATTCAGTCAGATTTGGCCATATTAGCAGTTCCACATCAAACGGCCACCAGAAAAAATATGTAAACAAGTCATATAAGGAATCTTGTAAACTCATCCAGTTATAGTTCAATCACTGCGGGAACACGTATCAAGAATCCACAAAAACACCACATCTTTTATTCAATCTATCAAGTCTACGTCATCAATAAAACTAGTACCGAAGCAGAAAATGATTTGGGGTGTTACCTCTGATACACTGATTAGGAAACCAATCAAGTGACTCAATTTATTCACTGAGCTCAACTAAAGAACAGAACATGTTCCTCCAATTTATAGAATTTACACCATGGCATTGAACAAGAAGAATGCCAACAAAAGTAGAACATCCATTTCGCTATGACACAACAAATATAAATAAAGCTGGAGCTAAAAAAACAAAAAAAGGAGAGAGAGAGAAGGGACCTGTGCTGGAGCCAGTAGGATTGCCATTTTGAACTACGAGTAGAAAGCAGAAATCAGGGTAAAAAAAGAACCAGGCAGCTTATGCAGACCACGTAATAGAGGAAACTGAAACTTGTTGGACATAATCACATACATCACCACAGCCATTGTCATACAATCTTATCCACCAGCTAAGGCAACCTCCTGATTCGAACAAGAACAAAGTGGAAAAGGTATTTTACATTGAAAGCCTAACTCCGAGCAGACAACGGGCTCGACTAGCTTATTGTGCAACCTCAGTACTATAAGCAAAGAGCCAAAAAAATTTTGATTAAGTAGGACAAATATATTGACGAGATGGAGTCTACATGACTTCACCCTCCTTCAATATTCTCGTTGCTGAAAGACCAAATTGACAAAACAATTGGAAATTTCCTCTTCTCACAACAAAATCTATCTTTAGCACAGACTAAATGAAAGATCTAACCATCTTTTCAATGCGAGTGCACTCCGAAGATACGTTAAAAACTTCATAATCTTTGGATAATAAATAAATCGGAATGCAAGAGTTTCTTAACCATTGTCATTTTGCGCCACGGCTCTCTAAACATCACCCATAGAAGTCAAACCCAATCCCTGAGAAGCTACTCCTCCGTCCATTCTCGAGCATTGAATAAGCAATCTCGACCCAATTCACAATTCACTCGTCTTAATTTTTGCAGGCAGGTGAGCAATTGGCTCAGCCTTGGCAGCCATTTACACGTAGCGAAGGTGCAGAAACGCAAATCGGAGATCGGAATCGAATGCAGAAGGAACCTGATCGCTCATCTTAATGTTGCTTTCACATTAATCATCAACTCATCAGAGCGCAACTTCCAACCACATTTCCAAAAACAAAGCATGAGGAAGAGAATAGAAAAAAAAAAACAGATCGCGAAAAAGTAAAATGCAGCTAGATTTATGAGGTAATCACACTAAAATAGGAATCCACAACTTCTCAGCGTCATTCCAGAAGAATCGAACAAAAACTCAGATCGAACTCATGGAGACGAACCTTCCCCTTTGTCCGCGGCTGCAACACGTACACGGTCGACATCTTCTTCTATCCAAATTCTATAGGGACTCTGGGTGCAGTGAAGTCGACGAAGACGGATCTTCGACCTCATCGACTGCGATGTTCCAGGTTTCCTGTAGCTCGGTTGAGGAAGAAGAACACCCAAACAACGCCGTCAGCCGCCGGTACCCGAAATGTTCCCAGATGATGAGATCGTGGACGGGGTGAGGTGTGATGACGAGCTCGTCGGAGGGACGCAATCGGACAGAGGCCCAGAACTTGCCAAGGCTAATAGAGATGGTGCGGCCATAGTAAACGTCGCTAGGGTTCCCAAAAATCGGCGCGATGAGGGTCCAAAGGCGACGGCGGAGGTGAAGGGGGCTCGGGACCCAGCAGGTGCGACCGAGCGGGGCTCTTGGAGGAGGCGACGTGCCAGAGGCAGATCTGAGCAACAGCAGCGACCGGTGGTGGCTTTGGGGGAGGAGGAGGCGGAGGCGGAGGGCGAAGGGGCGTGCTGGAGAAAATAGAGAGAAGGCGTCATCGTTTCTCTTCTCGACGAAGGATAAGGCCAAGAAAGGCTTGAAAATTGAAAAGAGGAGAGAGAGAGTTTTAAGCCGCAAATATTCGAGCATTAATTATTGGGTCTTCTCAGACCTTTTCAGTCGGCTGACAGAAGAGAGAGGGAAAAAATAAGCCTCTCCCTAGCGACTTTTTTTATTTTCCAAGTCATTCTATACGTGTCCACATTTTAGTGGAGCCACCTAGATTTACGCGCGCCACGTAGGACGATGACGTGGCAGTTGCGAACCACTGAATATTTTCTCCTTCCCCTCTGTCCCTGCTGTGCAGTCTCTGTTTTTCTGGCTTTTGGAGCCCCCAACCCCAACGAACGAACCAAGAAACCAAAAGAAAAAGGGAGAAAAGGTTTTTTTTTTCTCTTTTCTCTTTTCGCGCTTGAACTTTTGACCTCGTAAACCTAGAAAAAGCCCCTAAAACCTTAAAACGAAGGAAGAATTTCTTGGCTTCAATTTTTCGACCTAGAGAATCGAGAGAAAGAAAAATCCCTTGTTGTGGCCGTATATTCAATGTGGGAACCTCCTAAAACCCTACACGTTTTAACTTATTTATAAGCCACGGACTAGAGTTTTAATTTTTCCAAATCGATATTCACGAATATTTTTTTCAAAAAGTAATATTTATTTTGCCGAACGTAATATTTATTTTTCCACTTGCTCTATCCAAAAAATTCCATCATATCCCGAAAAATTTCAAATTCCTATTTTCAGACGAGATAATTTTTATCATTAAAAAAAGGGGCTCGGGCTTGGGCCAATTTGCTTGCTTCGTGGGCTTAGCCTAACTCATCAAATTTAAAGTTATGAATCATCAACTCAAATCCATCTGTCACCCGCAAATTAAAAATAAATGCACCTAAAACTATATTCTATGCAATTAATATTTTTTCAGGGTTAAAATTAACCCTTAATTTTCTATGCAATAAATAATTAAACGGGTCGCCAAAATTTAGGTGTCAACATATATGAAATAAGATCTTTTACCCGGATCTCATTAGGTTTTAGTTGACCTAAATAGACTAGTGGTGACTCCTTACATAGAAATTTGTCTAGAATTAATTGAATATGGATTGAATATCCAAACATCGCACGAGGCATAGATTTGGGAGGACCTGAATCAACTAAAGGCCATTAGTCCGTATTTGACAATATCCCTAAACCTTATTCCCCTCCCTATCGAGGGGTAGGGTTGCGACACATGGTATAACCACCACTCATTGTGGTTGCCTTTTACTACGATGATGTCGACCTCCGTAGTGAGGTTCGCCTAAACATGACAATTAGTAGTGTAGGGTGGTCGCCTCATTTGAAATGGTCGTAGAGCAACCACCACAATATGGAATGGGTTTGACTTGTGATTGGCGGCAACATGTGGCGGTCGCCATCGCCACGGGGCAAACATGTTAGTCGGTCGCCCAAAGCAAGTTGACAATGACGGTGGTCCATAGGGGCTAGATTTGGCCAACCACAAGATCAAGAAAGGAAAATTCTTAGGCGACCACTAGTTGCCTAAGGGTTGCAAACACTGCATTGTAGCACTTAAAAGGTCAATGGCTATCAAGAGTGCGTATGATAACTATTTTATTTCTGACCAAATCAATTGTTTGTTTTTGTTTTTGGAAATAAGTTTGAAACAAAAATTCATTTGGTAATGCAATTTCATTTTTCTATTTCTAGAACAAATTTTTAGGCCATAAATAGATTTGAAGCAGAAATGAGAAGTAAAAATTTTCTACTTTACTATTTGTGGAACAAAAATGAAAAATAAAAACCCTTTTCATTGCGTGCCCTTGCTGCTAGCCGGATGCCCACTTGCTGCCACCTTCTGTCCATCGCTCGTCAGTCTTCGTTCGTTGCTCGCCCCCCGTTGGCCGCATCCTGCTACCGCTTGCTGGCCACCAAGGAGGAAGAAATTTTGTATCGCTCTCAAATGAATTTTTGTCTCTAGAACAAAAATTTTGTAATAGAAATTTTGTGCTGTTATTAAATGTGTACTTTTACTCAAAAACTCGTTTAGGAAATAAAAACAGAAAAATCTATTTTTGGCTAGAAATAGGGTCTTAAAATAGAATCATTATTGTTTGCGCCTCAAGTGTCGATAGCTATGCATAGCAGCGCCGTGGTGGCATTGTTAAGTGGAGAGCAGAAACCATAGTTTCTATTTTCCTTCCATTTTTTTGGCTCTTTTATCCTTTTTAACTTTTTGATATTTAATATGGGATGACTTTATCCCACCCTCAAGTCAGAACAACTATCCAATTTTTCATTGGGATATATCCGGATTTTTAGAAATAGTGTAATACTATAGTCTAGATTTGATAGCTAATTACAAAATCGTAATTTAAGGAAATAAATTGTTCAGCAACTTTTCTTGCTATACAAGAGAAATGGAAATAAAAAGGTCCCCAAATGAATATGAACTATATTGTCTCCGAAACTATTATTTTGAGTTATTGTGGAAAATTAGATTTACTTAAAATGTTTGTTTTTGTTCGAAACTTAAAAAGTTGAAATATCATGTCTTAGACCCAAAAAAGCAACCAAGAAAGAAACAAATTGATTCTCTTAAAAGCAAACTGATTTGCAAAGCCAACTCTGAGCAATAATGAAAGAGTGAAGGGGAAAGACAAATGACATCCTAGCTTGATGTATTGGCCACTCTTCCAATTCTAACGACACATTTAGGCTAAACGCCACTAGTTTAGCTTAAGAGTTTAGCTAAAGTTTAGCTAAGTGCGCAAACAATGCGATGTTGCACATGTAGAATATGCTTCCATGCAGAACCAAAACTCCATCCACAGCTACGCCACCATGAAAGATTCATGTAAGTTTTTACAAAGGGCTCTCCACACCTCGTCTTCACTCTAAGTACAATCACTTCTCTCTTGGATTTACAAATGGGTTCCCTGTTACTACCACTTACAATCAGCAGTCAAAAGCTATCACAGATGTGCTCATTTGGCAATGGCTTTTTGCAGGAATATTCTTGAAATATCATGATCGCTGTGAACTTTATCTTCAATTTCGGATCTCCATTGATAGTAAAGTATATACCTGGAAACTCCAAGTTTGCACTGCCTGGTCAAATACAGAGCCCACGGTTGTTTATATGACCTTTGATTTGCAAATTTCCGCACTTAGCAGATCTACCTCGTATGATTGTGGAACCTATGTGATTTAGTTATAAGTTTCTGCAACACTTAAGTAAGCTTATCAAATACATTGGATTCAGTTATCAATGAACAATGTTTTTCAACATTATGAACGTGGTCTGGGTAGTACCGATGGAAGAAACTCTGCCCTCCGAAATCACCTGCCAGTGACTAGTATGTCGGACTGTAGACAAGTCAACAATCAAACCACAATCCTAGTTAATACTGATTTCAAAAATTAATACTACTTTCCAAGCAATGAGGGAGCAAGGGAGTGTATAAAAAACAAGCCTTTGAATATATAGGATCTACATCCAATATATATATATGTCACTATGCTTCATTGACAAGTCTCTTAGCTGAATGCGATTACAGTGGTTTTACTGAGAAAGCACCTCATTACCTAGAAGGAAAAAGAGAGAAAAAACACACGCTCTTATACTACACTCGGGTGCGGAGCATGACCGATCCTAGGATCATAACTCACTTTGCAACTTGCCTTTGGTTTCTCTGGTGGGCTTGGTCTTGGGAGGATGGGTGCACTTATCTGTATGGTGCATCAAGATTAGCCATACATGAGTTATAAGCTCTCCACCTCGCCGCAACAGTTTCGTGTGATACTGAACTTCACAATTATACGCAGCATAGCACAACATCTCCACCCAAATGCTGCTTATGATCTGCCACTTGTTGTTCTTGCGCTTTAGCGTCGCAACCAATCCCTGCACATCCGACAGCACGTGCCAGTTCCTGGTGATTATAGTTTCCATCTGATCCGGGGAGGGTTCAAGCATCTTCTCTTCTGACAACAATGTCCCCAAGGCGTCATTTAGGTCTCTGTACCTGAGAAACGGCTTCAATATGGCGCAAGCATGCTCTAATGTGAAGTCAGTAGTCGTTAGGGACAACATGTAGGGTCGCAATGCTAGAAGGTATATCATGTAATTGGATAGCAGTTGGCTCTCTTTACGATTTGGAGAATCATTGGGCTCTGAAAGAAGGCAGGTTTTCGTTGCTATATGCCAAATGATGATGCTTTTGTCAAATCTTGTCAAAATGGTTTTACCCAACACTTCAAGCTCTTCCTGCTTCCAGCCCATATCGCCAATGTGTTTGTGAGCTTCAAGCGTCCAGTTGCCGCGTTCCGTGAAGGGCTTTTGGTGTCTGATTGCATTGAAGTTTACAATATTTTCCACCAGCAATTCCTTGAGCGAGACGGGAATTTTCAGGTGAGAGTGAATCCAATGCCTTCTCAAGGTCACCTCTGTTTTGCGCAAGGATTTGTGGATTCTTCCAATGGACCATGGCCACTCATCGTACAGGCGACGATCCAACAAGTCGAGTTGCCCGACTGAGTTTGACCACCTTTTCCGCTTCATATACCATTCAGCTAAGAAGTTCGACAGCCTTGTCAACATGGGGCAGTTTCTTTGGTGATGGCGCATTGCCACAATGGCCCATGCCGAAAAAGGTAGCAGAACAATTTGGTAACCTTCTAGGGCAGTGACTCCTATCAACAAGGCGTAAGTGTAGGTGATGTACTTGTCTATCAAGAAGGCACTCTTGAAAATAATGGCGAATCCACACAAGGCTGAAACTAGACAGAGAAAGCTAAAGAAGCGGCAGAAAAGACCGCGCCGTTTATAGAGAATCGGGTGCTTGGTGTAAAGTATGTCATACATGAATCCAAGCTCGACCTCAGTTGTGATGAAGGCTAAATCACGCTCTACAGTTAACCGAGATTCCTCTAGTGATTCCGGGTCGTAGAGCCAGTTTCCAATGTAGGGCTTCAAGCAATTGAACCGATAGTACGCCTTCAAGATGATCTTTTGCTCCATCGACTGTGTGGGGACAGTTTCCTCGAAGATATCGTAGGCTGATATGCTCGATCTCTTCCTGTACGCGTACGTGAGGGCCCAAACCGTCACGGCTGATCGAATGATCCCAGCAACAGACAAGGGGAAGTACAAAAATGGGACGGGGGATGAGCTGTCCCAGCAGCGAATCAGGATCCAGACAACGAAAATGACCCTGATGAATAGATTCGGCACCTGTCGGACGCTGAGCCGGTTGTCCTCGACCGAATATGCGATTATGGAGTCGGGATTCCCAAGCAGCATCAAGAGCAACGGTGCCAGCAGCCCCTTGAGCTCGGTAATGTAATCGGGTTGATCAGTATTGTTGATCTGGACAAAAGTGAGCTTGCCAAGGGCGATGGTCGCAAAGTAAGAGGAGAGCAGGTAGGCGGTGAAGATGACGGATCTGATGACGATCGAGGTCTTGTACCTCCGGTGGCTGCCGAGGATGGTGAGGATGATCTGGCAAAGGAGGCTCATGGTGGCCAGCCATTGGATGCTCCATGCTTCCCATAAATCTTTCGACAAAGGCCATTGTGTAGTGACTATGGATGGTATCAGATCGAACGACTTCATGGGGACGTGATGTCTTCTGCTGCTCTCTGAGAAACAACAACGCAAGCAGAATAAATAACGATGAGAATGGATAAACCGCTTTGGACTCATTCTGAAGAATTAAACACGAATCTCTAAACTTCTTGTTGCGTTCATTCAATATGTTCAGTAAAATTTTGGGATCCTAATACTGCTCTAATTCTTCCATTTCATTGAATGAGATTAATTACACCTTGCTGTCCTCCATGAGTGAAGCCCACTTAAAAAGGAGAGAAATTTCAGAAGTCTATAAGCAATGTTAGGTACTAGTTTTGCTAAAACAGATCTACGAAATTGATGTATTCAATGAAATGGCTGATTGCAGAAGGACATCTAAAGAAGCTGACATATATTCAAACAGCTAACTACTGATTACCGCATTACTTAACCGACCAATTATATAAACCAGTTCAGTTCACCAAGCATTTCCGAAACATCAAATATGAGATCATCGACACACTGCTAAAACAGAATAGTCCACAGAGACAAATGAAACTAATGACAAGATCATAATTTCTCTGGAAAAATAAAGGAAGTACAAAGTATTCTGGCAAGAAACCGAAACCTTACTATGCCGTGGGGCTCCCAAGAAGCTGACGTATTAGATTCTTGCTAACAATAGAAATGGCACTGAGTGTGTCTGTGTTCCTAACACTTGTGGGCGAGCTTAGTTAAATTCAGTTCCGAAGAGACAATAAGAGGGATAATAGAAAGACAGAAAGCAGAGAATTGATTACTTACTTGTAACTTTAATCTGTGCTTCCTTTTCTACTTGTTCGGCTTTCGCCAGCGCCAAAGTACGTGTAAGATTTTTAACTTTACTTTATTCGTTGGATCAATTCTCGAGGGGTGAAGCAGCGTGCTTCTTGCACTCAATTGTATGCTCTGCCGAGAGTATGCCAAGAATTAAATCTTAAACTTTTTGAGATAAATGACACCGCAAGGGCTTAAACTATTGCAATTTATGCAATCTAATCCCTAAACTGCCAATTTGTTAATAAAGTCTCAACTTCCCATAACAGGATCAATTAATTATTCAGTATTATTTACAAGTCTTCGTAGTTACACTATCGTTTGGATTTTGAAATATCTTTTCATTTTAATTCATTTATTAAACCAAACCATAATAAGGTAACATTTCTTTTCACTTTTTATCTTTGGTAGTTATAAGTATTACAACAGCGACATTTAAGTATATTTTAGCTTATGATCTCCAAAATATATTAAGTAGAACCTCGTTTACGCCAATCCCTCTCTCCAGCTGCCATTTCCTGTAATTATCATTTTCTTTTTTAGTTTTTTTGACGTTTAATCTTCATACTTCCACCTCACAGAACTTCCGAAGGTCCTTCTGTGCTCCCAATAGTACTTCCTATATCTTGCATACACCCATACTCCAAACGATATCCGCATCAAAATTTAACATTTTACAACAATGCACAGACATAAATTTAAAATGACCTCACGTCACTTTATTTCTTGAATTTGTACTCTACAAAGCATGAAGAGTTGTCACTGCACTCTACTTGCTTAGGCACTTAGCTGATTGCGGCAACAAACCTCAACTCTACCGATTCGCAGTGACAGAATGCTCGGGAAACACGTCTCGACGTATGACAATTATAGGCTACTCTAACATACAAACCTTGGGTCATGATCAAATTGCAGGGAGACTTTAGGTCCGCTCCTCGAAATATTGACCTGACTGGTCAATAAGGGTGCGTTTGGTAACATTTCTGTTTAAAAATTGTTTCTGGGAACAGAAATAGAAAAAAAGTATTTCTGCTTCAAGGAACAATTTTTAAACAAAAAAACACGTTTGGTAAATCTGTTCCAAATATAAAAAGAATAGAAACACGTTTGGTAAATTTGTATAATTTTTTTATTTCTTTTAATTTTTTAATATTTTTATTTTATTTTTTCTATTTTCTTTCTTATTTTTCTTATTTATTTTTCCTTTTTTCTTTTTTCTTTTTTCTTTTTCCTTTTTTCTTTTTTCTTCTTTTCGCCTAGCCACGGCGAGGCTTGCCGGCCCCCGGCGACGCTCCGGCGAGGTCGCCGGCCCTCGACGGCCGGTCGCCGGCCATGGCCAAGGCCGGCGACCGGCCAAAGAAAAAAGAAAGAAAAAAGAAGAAGAAAAGAAGAAGAAAAAAGAGAGAAGAAAAAATGGAAGAGAGAGAAAAAGTGTTCCTAAATTTTGTTCCGAAACAAGAAACAACTTTTTTTTTTTGTTTCTTGTTTCCGTTCTAGATGTGTTTCGGGAACAAAAAATAATTTTGGAACAAAAACGCAAACAAACGCGTTTACTTCTTTTTGTTCCCATGAACAAAAAAACAAAAATTTGTGTTCCCGGGAACAAAACACATTTTACCATGCAGGGCCTAATATTACGTAAGGAAATTATTTTCAAGAAAAATATTTCAATTTTCTTGTGTTCGGTCATTACCGGAAGTTTGGTGTCGACAACCATTAGAACGTGATTTGGACAAATAAACGTAGGTCCAGAGCATGATATTGGGACCTTGGCAGCAAGACTAGGGATCTCAAACCTTGTACCTAGTATCCAGGTGCCCAGACCCAGACCCCGACCCGAGGCCCCAACTCAAGATCCTAGGGGTCAGCCACTGGAGGCCGATCCAAGAACCCGTGGCCGTGGATGCCCTGGATGCTTGAATCTCGCCCTTGGTGTCCAAAATCTACGTACTTGGGTCCAAAGAGTAAGTGTTTGGGGTGTTGGTTAGTGCACACCCCTTTGTATCCTTGGTGCAGGAGATGGGGTGTCCACTTTCCTTAAGGTCTCAATATTTTTACGAAATTCCAATTTTACAAATTTAGTGACTTTTACTCGAAATCTCAATGTAGTTATTCTGATTAATTTTCACTAGAAATTGCTAATGTGATAGTATGCCACATAGAATGACCGGCAATGACCAGATATGTGAGCAATTTTCGACGAATAAAATGGAAAGACTACATTAGAATTTTGCATAAAGATTTAAAATTATATTGGCAAAATTGAAAAGCTATGACTAAATAAGCATCTGTATGTGAATGACTGAATAATTTTTCCTAGAACACTTAAATTGCATTTAAGATAAATAAACCTACAAGGCACAATCTCGTGAACTTGGTAGCCGGACTCAAGACCTCAAGCCTTGGACTCAAGATTAGACCCAGACCGTGAGCCCCAAAATCAAAATCCCGGTTTTGGATGCTGGAGGTCAATCCAAGGACTCGTGGCCCTAGATGCTCAAGTCTTGGCCCGGTGTCCTCTAGGGCACTGGTTAGGCCGCTAGGTCTCATTTCAAGCCCCCTTAAGTCCTAAGTTTAGGCGTTGGGGCGTCCGATGTGATTGCAAGGTCTCGAGTTTTTATGAGATAGAGTCTGAACAGATGTGGAGGGCAAGTTAGATTCTTGAAAATGAACATCAATCTTTTGAAAGAATAAATCTTTTTTTAAATTTATATATAGATATTTGTTCATCGTGATTTTTTTTTTCGTTAACTCATTTTGAAAGTGATGTCAATATGCTCCAATAGTTAGTTTTCCATAAAAAAACATGTATCCTTTGTGATTTAAAAAAACTACTCCGAGGCCTCCTATAAGAACTTATAGAATCAACTAAATTAAGAAAACTATGATGAGGTGGCTTAATTATACAATTTTCAAATCCAAGTAGAAAAGAAAAAGCTTCAAGTAATTTGATATAAAAAATTAATTAATGAATAATAGTAGTATGATAGTGTTTTACTAAAATGACAATTAAGGACATGCTCCGTTTGTTTTGCTAAAGTTGTGACATTTCAAGAAAATATTTTTTCAGGAAAATGACAATATTTTATGATGTTTGTACGAAATCAATTTCCTTATTTAAGCATAAATTTTCCATGAACAAAGTATGATATTGTTTTTAGTAAAATGACAATTAATTTAAGGACATGTCCCGTTTATTTCACTAAAAATATGATATTTTTAGAAAATTACAATATTTTCTTTTATTTGGCTCAAATCATTTTCCTTAAGGCAAATACTATTTTCTCCTGTCTCTTCAATGCCTCCTTGTAGCCCTCTTTGACCAAGGAGGTCCATCCACCATTCCCCATTGCTTTTTTTTTTTAGGATTACATTGCTTTGACAAAAGGCTCCATCGACCCTTTCAAAATTAGCTTGCTGAGCTCTTTGTCTATTCATATTTGAGTGGATTTCAAGCAATAAGTCTTTTTACGCATCTGTCCTCTCGCATCTTCAGTCTACTTAATTAAAAAAAGAAAAGATTATAACGAGTATGAGTCAATAAGATCTCTAAATTATTGTCGTTATTTCCTCTGTAAATAAAAATATTACGTATAGTAACATCCTGTCAATTTCTAAGTTAAATATCTAAGTTAATTTCTGTGATATAATTAAAAGATGTGCTGAATTATTTATGCACCTCAAATTGCAGTCAGGTTCTCTGTCGATAGTTTGGTCAAAATGCTATCTCTTGTGAATAATAAGTGTTTGGGATGCTGATATTAAGCAAGACAGTACTTGTTGAAAAAAGAAGAAGTTGAGAGGCTTATTGGAACCATGCGGCTTATTGAAAAAATAACTGTACTTATTCTATATTATTGGCAATCAATAGTATACTTTCCAATGGTGAATCATTGGCATACTCTCGGGGTTCATTAGACAATTTTTCATAAATCCTCTATGGGAATTCATCCAGAAGTTGCAGATGTAATCAGACGCGCCAATTGGGGTTGGCCTCTAGCAAGATCAGAGTATCCATTCAGCATTCAGCATCCAAGCTGCATTAGCAGACAGCCACAGACATGGAAGACAAGCATTTTATTCTCTGGCTTTGGTGATGTAATATGTCACCCCGTTGCTATAAAGTGCCAAACGTGTCTATAGACTTACGTGGCTTCTCGAACTTTGACTCTATTTTATTGCGCCAGTGAACTCTTCACAAAATGAGGGAAGGGAGTACCGACACGTGTGCGCTATGCAATCAATAGGAGAAAATTCCCCAATTAGTCTTAACCCTATCCTATAGCCAATTCAACCCTAAACGTTTGAATTTTGCAAATTTAGTCGTAACCCTTGGTCCGAAATTTCAATGCAATCCTTCTAATTAATTTTCGTCAGAAATTTCCAATATAACAATCTAGTCATCACTAACCATCTTACGTGGCACATCGCCACATTAGCAATTTTTAGCGAAAATTAGCTGGAATGGCTATATTGGAATTTCACATAAAAATTTAAGATTAAATTAGTAAAATTAAAAAGTTTATAATTACATGAGGACATCTAAAGAAGCTGCCTCATATTCAAACACCCAACTACCTATTACCGTTGTTAAACGGTGGTACATTTTCGGAGAATCCTGGAACAAACTAGAGAAATCTTCGTAAACGAAAAACACGTTGCCTTCATTTGCAAGCATCTTGCTTCAGCAAATGCCAGCTATTAATGACCTAGGCGGTGAAGAAAAGTCCAAAAGTATTGCTGGAAATGTGCTGTCCAAGTCAGTGTAAGAGGAGTCTTAAGTTAATGTCAAAGTCGGTCAAGGCTTAGGCGTGAAGAATTGTTAACGTGTCCAAGTTGAAGATTTGTTGGTGATTCTTCGTAAAGTCCGCAACAAAGGAGTTGTCTAGATTCTAAGTTGTTAATATCCAGCTGTATTATTGCTATGGCGGTGGAATTTACTGTAATGTTGAGTCGGGGAACTCTCCTATAATTAGAGAGGTGGACGTCCAATCTTGAGAAGCAGACCAACTACCTAACCTCGTCTCCTTTCTTTTATAGTACCAACTAATAATAGAAGCCTTTCTTTGTTCCCTTGTGCTCCCTTGCAATATTCCACATACACAAATACAAGCTTGCAGACACGCTTCCGCAAAATCCAACAATTGCATTACTTAACAGACCGATTATGTAAACCAGTTCAGTACGCCAAGCATTTTCCAAACATCAAATGTGAGATCATGGACACACACATTTTTTATTTTGCTGAACCGATCATCGACACACTGCTAAAACAGAATAAATGTTCAGAGACAAATGAAACTAATGACAAGATCATGAATTTTCTGAAAAAATAACGGAAGTACAAATTGGTCTGGCAAGAAACCGAAACCTTACTCTGCTGTGTGACCCTCAAGAAGCTGACGAATTAGCTTCTTGCTAATAATAGAAATGGCACTTGAGGGTGTATGTGCTCCCAATACTTGTGGGGAAGCTTACTTAAATTCAATTCTGAATAGATAATAAGAGGGATTATAATAACACAAAGAAAGCAGTGATTTGATTACTTCCTTTTAACGTTTTTTTTTTAAAGGCACTTCCTTGTAACTTTAATAAGTGATTCTTTATCTCTTTGTTCGGCTTTCACCAGCAACAAACCAGATGTAAGATTTTTAACTTTACACTGTTCGTTGGATCGATTCTCGAGAAGTGTAAACTTTACTGAGAGTGTGCAAAGAATTCACCCTTGACCTTTTTAGATAACAGATACCACATGAGCTTAAACTATTGTAATTTATGTGATCTAGGCATCAATCCCTCTCTCCAGCTGCCATTCCCTGTGAATCATCATTTTTTTTTTCTTTAGTTTTTTTGACATTAATCTTCATACCTCCACGTCACAGACCTTCCAAAAATTCCTCTGTTCTCCTAACGCCACCACCAATAACTTGCGTCTAGCCATACTGTCACACCCCTGTCCTCCAAACGCGTGCTCATCCCTCAATGGTCGGTTAAATTTGCGATGTCCCAGGACGCGTCACCAACGCATTCGTTTTAATGCACATGCGGAAGTGAATAATTTAAATCCTCAGACAACACAAAGATGGGATAGAAAAGTAAGGCCATAATTTTCGAAAACCAAATCACACTTTTATACATATCAGACTAAGTCATATACATTACTAGCCGATATTTATAAGGTCTACAAAAAGGTCTGTCATGCCCCGAATCTCGAGCGCGTGCACATCCCTCGGTGGTTGATAGAATTTTGCGACGTTCCCAAGACTTGTCGCTGACCCTTTTCATTTTTATTGCACATGCGAAAGCGAATTCACTAATCCCCTGACAACAACATACATGGGATAGAAAAGCAGGACAACCAATTTCAAATCAAATACACTTTCATAAACACCTCAAGCTTATACAGAATGTCTATCTTATAAAGAACTATTGAGCCACCTATGCTCCTAACCCTTCCGCTTCAAGCTCCGGGTTATTCACACTAGGGACCTGAAAATGGTTATACAATAACCAGTGAGATATAAATCTCATTCAGTTCTTCCCCTAAGCCCCCGATTAGTACAACAACTCAACTCGAGGTTTCTCTTCAGAACTACCCCACAAACAACCAACGACCCACAACTAGCAACCAACAAGCAACAAATCACAACAGCTAGGGTCAATCACTAACCACATCGTCGATTCGCATGCAACCTTATCTGGTATGCCATACCCTGCACGTTGGATCTCAGCATAATACATGCCATGCACATGGCCATTAGATGATGCAATTCATCAATCACATACGAGTCACGTCGCAAGCGATCTCACCTGGCCATTGCCACACCCTGCACGTTATCGATTCATGCGTGCGTTCCATAAACAATATAATCCACTCAGGCATTCCAATTACTTTTGGCCACACGGGCACAATACTCGACACACAGAAATACGGCCACATAGGCATGACTTATCACGCGTTCCAATTGATTATCGCCACATAGGCACAATTATCCAACGCACAGTAATACGGCCACACAGGCAAGTTCCACGCCACACAGGCATTTCACATAAGAGCATCGCCCACCTGACACACAACGGGGAACGGATTCAACTTAGTGATCACACCAACCCACCACCACAATTCCCTTTTATTTTTGGGCACTTAGCCAATGCACACATGCTTGCGTTTACACTTTCAAATCATCATCTCCGCAAGGCGACCCTTTCGGTGTCCCTCGGACAAACCTTTTTCCCCTTTTGTGAAAAACATACATTTCATGTGGATGTTTATGCAATAACACATCCAATTACTTCATAGAATCAACACACATGAATTTTAGACACTTTTCATTCTCGGGTGAACAGTGTTTTGTGAACAGTGCACATGAACAATGTTTTGTAAATGTCCAGAATTAAATCAATAATAAATTAAACTCAG
Source organism: Eucalyptus curtisii (assembly GCA_017140595.1). Taxonomy (NCBI): domain Eukaryota; kingdom Viridiplantae; phylum Streptophyta; class Magnoliopsida; order Myrtales; family Myrtaceae; genus Eucalyptus; species Eucalyptus curtisii. Next base: position 21,843,659 of record CM029496.1, read on the forward strand.
AAATTAAACAAAACATTAATTAAAACAATCAAACAATTAATTAAGCAAAACAAGCTTAATTAAACACATAAGCACAATTAAGCAAATAAAGCAATATTAAGCTAAACTAATCTAATCCATCCATCTAACCACCTATCTTAAGGCTAATATAACTTAATTAAATCACCTAAACTATAATTAAATCTAACTAAACCAACCCTAAGCAAGTTTAGGCACTAATCGAAGGATTATGAGCTAAACTCACCCGTTAAGTGGGCCTGAGACACCGACATGGTGGAAACGACGGTGGCTACGCACCAGGACCTCTATCACAATGATCCAAGGCGGTGCACAACAACCACAGCTCGGACTCCCTCTGAAATTCTAGAAAACAGCACTGCCGGAGACGAAAACAAGTTGAACGGCTTGGCCGGAGCTTCGGCGAGGGGGTGGCCGGCAACCGGCGGCACTTGGGGGTCAAGGAGGACCTGCTGGTGGTTGGGCTGGGCAAAAGCTCGGTCGAAATGGGAGAAAACGGGCCAAAATCGCGAACCAGGTGGAACTGGGCGGAACCGGGCGGTCTGGCGATCGGCGCCTTCTCGCCGGATTTCGGGACGGCCGGCGGCTCCGTTTAGAGTGTGGCCGAGCTCGTTGAAACGAGATGTCTCTCCAGGTCACAGTGGTGAGTGGAGTGTTGTCTGATTCTCACGGAAAGACCACTTTTAACTCAGCTTTTCACCCAAAGGTCGGCTGGAGCAGAAACAGGAAGTAAGGGAAAACGAGGAGAGAGAGAGCTCCGTCGAGGGAGAGCTCAAGGAGGGGAGAGAGAGAGTGATGTGAGGCCTACTGCACACCCCATCAAGCCCTCACATCCTTGTTTCAAGTCCCCATGCAAGTGACCTCACCTTCTCTCTCTTCCTTTGCTCTTATCCACCCACTTTTAGGGGCAAAATAGTCATTTCACCTTGCACCAATTTACCAATCTGTCCTTGGGTTGAAAATGATGGGCATGCCTAAGAAATGGGCTTGGAAATGAATAGTAACGGCTCGGGAATTGATTGGGCTCAAATGGGCTTAAGGTTGGACCATGGGTTTGAAAGATGAATAGTGGATTGGGCCAAATAGGCTCACTTGCTTGCTTTGGGCCCATCATGGTGGTTGTCCCACCTTGGGCCTAGGGCCCACGCTGGCTTGGCCCATCTCACTTCCTCATGGGTTCACTTCCTCGGTCCGAAAATCTATTTTTCACTTACTCAGCTTAACTGGCTCTGTCGACTGTCGAAGTAGCTTCATCCACAGTCCGTCCCAGACATTCCTGATAATTCGAAGTCCAATCTTGGGTTCTTAGGCCATGTCAATTTCGCCCTAATGCCATTTTGAATACAACTCAGACTGACAGGCGGCTTTGAGGATTCACGCGTAATCGACTTGTGCCAAACCACGTTCAAGACATCACGACACCTGGATGTCCTTGATTACATGAATTGCGGAGGATAGATTCTTATTTCAAAGTACACAATTACTGAGGATCGACCTAGGGTCGTTCGTGGGTTTGATAACAGTAAACAGAATCACCCATCATTCCATTATATTCTGTCCGCGAATCAACTTCTAGTCGTCCTTGGAATCGGCCTGCCTATCTACAGGATCGTCCTCACGCAAGTCTCACGGTCAAGTCATTTTCCCAGGTCAAGTCCTTTAGTCGTACGAATTTTTTCCTCATTAGCCTTTCCTCTCAAGGTCAGTATCTCAGGAGTGATCAATTCCGAGTGAGATCAACCAACAATGCATTGACGAAATTCACATTCATTTATCCCACAGAGGGCTCGAATTTCAGGATGTCACCAGGTCGATTCTCAAAATAAGCTGTCCTATGACCAGCTAGTTTGACTCGTTCGTTGATTCGTCTATCTCCGCAGGGTCCGGACAAGACGGCGGGTTCTCCACCACGCCATCAGGATGGTCAGCTGGATCCTCGTCCAGAGCAATATCAATCACCACAGCGGGAATATCAAAAGTCCTAAGGGGACCTAGCTTCACACTGTTGGGAGCGTAACGAGACCACGCTCTGAATCGATTAGATATCTCCTGACGTGGAACCTCTTCGACCCAGACTGTGGTTACTACAAGCTCATAGACCCAAAAACTTCCGGGATCGGGGTAACTAGAAACCCGCTTGGTAACCCTCTTGGGACGACCATGACTCTTAAGGGGGATACGCCATCTAAGAACCTAAAAAGTTAAGCCCATGACGGGGTGAGACAATGTCTCAGCAAGTTCACCCCCTAAGCCCCGATTAGGAAGAAAATATGCCAAAAGGCTATCTATGCACATATAAGACAAGGGACTTGCCTTTCCCCCGGTTCCTTCCTGCAAATCAATACAATTCATATATTCAACGAATCACTTCAACAAATCAAGTTATCAAATCAGATCGAGCCATCGATCAATCGATCCAGTCGATTCCATGCCATCAAGACCATCTCTTGGTCAACCCTTTCAATAATATCTATCAAGTTCGATTACATCGAGAATTGCTCTCCCTAAGCTGAAGATAGATAGTAAAGCTTGCCAAAAGTTGATAATTAATATAGCTTGCCAAAAGCTGATAGCAGAGTATATTGCTCACCAAAAGCCGACATATCAAATCCCTCAGGCTTATATAGTATACTCAGAATGCTCACCAGAAGCTGCTAAGGTATACTGCTCACCAAAAGCTGACATATCAAAGCCCGCAAGCTGATATAATATACCATCCTGATCATTCTACAATTTCACCACTTTTCTCACACCCGATAAAAATAATTGTGTCTGGGTATACGGTTGGCCTTAACCAAAATACAATATTTTCCCTTTTGAAAATCTCATTAATTCTAACAATCCATAAACACATTTTTGGCGTTGTAAACCGACGCCCGGTATTTTCTAATTAAATACCGAAAATACTCAATTTTGGAATAAATTCCCAAAATTACCAATATCACTCAATTAGCATAAATTAACATCCAGATAATTAAACCAAACACACTATTGCAATCAGCATGAAATTCTGGTCACCGGTTATCCCGATCTAATTTCCGGAAAATAATAATTAATTAATTAATTACCATAATTAATTAATAAATGCCAATAAATGCAACTTAGGCCGGAAAAGCCTAATTAAATACCAAAATGGGCCTGGAAAATTTCTGAACCACTCTAGATAAATATTACAGCTTATCTAGTCTCTGATTATGCTATTCTAACCATCTAACATGCAATAACAATTAATTAATTCTAACTAACCACATAATCCAAGCTTAACTTAAACTAATAAACCCTTAGGCATAATTAACTCCCTAAGCGGAGATTAATGAGTAAACTCACTAGTATAACGCGAAACCTGGTTCACGGTGACGGCGATGCGATGGTGGGCAACAAACTCCAAAGCGGGGGCACCAACGGAGACCGGGTGGGCCCAAAAACGGGCCACGAAGCCTCATAGTTGAGCTGAACGGGTTGCTTCGGTTCAGTGGAGGCAAAAACAACGGCTGGATGGGTACGACCTGGGTTGGTTTCGGCGGCCGCAAGTGGTGGTGTGGGCTGTGATTGGAATGGCCAGGAAGACAGGGCTGATTTGTGGCTGCCAGGCTCGCTGGATCGCTGGAGCAGAAGCTGGAGATGGGCTGGCGGGCATGCGGCAAGGAGTCAACGTCAGGGGTTGCTGCGGGGAGGGATTGACCAGGAGGAATGGGAGGTTTGGCAAGTGGCAGCTGAAAGGAAGATTGGGCTGCTTTGGTGGAGATGAAGGGGCGTCGGTGGGCTATTGGAGTCTTCAACAGAACTGAAAATAAAGGGAAAATGGAGCTGCAGAGGAATGGGCGAAGAGGATAGTCATTCGAAGGAAAAAAGGAGGGAAAGAGGAGAGAGACGTGCGCGGATGGATGGATAAGGAAGACTCCAAGGTCAAAGGAAAAGAAGGAAATGGGAGACTACCGCAGAGATTGTCGGATGGGGAGAAACGGGCGAGAGAGAGAGAGAGAAAAGGACGTGCGTGGATGGATAAGGAGGGGGGCCCGAAAGTCAAAGGATAAAAACATGAATGAAGACTACTGCATGGGGGTTTGTTGGCTGAAGGGGAGGACGTGCGAAAATAAGAGAAAGAAAGAGAGAGAGACGTGCGAAAATAGAGGGACCGAAGGAGGGGGTTGGGAAAAATTAGATAAAACACCTTATACTCACCAAGTCTTGGTCCCACAAGCTCTCACACAAATTCCTTTTGTCCCCTAATATATTTTTTATCAATAATTCCACAAATAGCCAAGTTGATGTCCACAAGTCGCAGTCTTCGTACCGACCTCCGAATTTTATAATTAAAGCTTCCATTCCTGCATCAATTTCCTCAATTGATGATGACAAAATTTGCTACGAAGGAAGTCCGCACAATTTCTACAATTCCCCTTCACCAAATAGCTCACTAAGGAGGCCAAACATCAACTCAATTTGGCCCATCCGAATTTCCTTTTAGTTTCCGAATCGTCCGAAATTGATTTTCCGTAAAAATTTCGAACTCGCCGAAAATTCTTCGAATGATGAGTTGACGTTCCTAAAATAAATCATGACATGACAGAACTTTCAATTTCTGAAATCGGGTTCAAATTCGCGGTTAATTTCAATTTAGCGTGATTTTAGCGTGACCTAGCTCACCGGGTAGCTTTTCGAAATTTTTGGTGCAATTGACCCGTGATCGATTTACCTCGAGTCACAATGTACATCTTCGACCTATTGGTAACTCTCGATTGTCATGAAAATCTCAAGGTTTCAATTACGGGCACAGGGTACTCAAAACGATAGAAAAATCAGTCTAGTGTCGATTGATGATAATTTTGAAATCAGGTGGATTCACCCACACTTTGACCACATATCTCAGCCAAATCGACATATCCCTAATCTTTGGTCGATTTTGACAATGTCGTAATGACCCTAGCAGATTAGCACGGTCGAACAGTCAATTCATGGTCGAATTCTCAAGTCTATTGCATTAAAATCCCTTATCGGCTTCACCTGATGGGCTAATTATCTCGCGAGTGGCCAACTCAGAGAAAAGAACTACAGATGCGTCAATGAAAGCCTAACTTATCTAATCGAAAACGGAACTTGAAAATCAGGATGTCACACATACACCAAACGATGTTCGCATCAAAAGTTAATAGAATACAACAGTGCACAGACATCATTTTATTTCTTGAATTTGTGTTCTACAAAGCACGTAAAGTTTGTGAAAATTATCCAGAGTCTTGAACCTATTACACTTTTGCCAGTTCAGTCCTCAACTTTTTCATTTTGCCAATTAAGTCCTAAAAATTTTCAATTTTTGTTAATTGAATTCATCTAACCAATTTTATCAGAAATCACTAACGCTGATGCCAGCTATCCTTTGTGGCACAACTGGTGCATACATAGATAAGTTTTTTAATTTTTCGAATTTTTTTTTAATTTTTTAATTTTTTATATCTTTCTTCTTTTTTCTTTCTTCTTCTTCCTGTCTTTTCCTATTTTTATCAAGGTCGTTGGCCAACCCTCGCCGGTCACGGGCAAGGGCGGTGGGTGAGGGCTTTGCGACCCTTGCGAGGGTCATGACCTTCACCCGCGACCTCACCCTGTAGTGCTCGCGATATCTAAGCGAATGCCATGACCCTCATAATCGATCAACAAGGACTTCATGGCCCTCACCAGATCCCTTGCCTAGTGGCTGGCGAAGATCGTTCGCGACCCTTGTTGGACTTGGTAGGAAAAAAAGGAAAAAAATAAAAGATAGAAAAAAATAGAAGAAATAAAAAATTTTAAAAATTGTTCATATTAGCGTTGGTCATCTTATGTCGTCCACATAGTGGTTTTCGGTTAAAATTGACTGGATTGATTCAATTGACAAATTGTCAAAAGGTTTAGAACTCAATCGACAAATTAAAAGATTTATGCATGAATTGACAAAAAGTACAATAAATTTAGGATTTTTTGAACGATTTTCCACGTAAAATTATCATTGTAAACTGCTTGCGGCAACAAACTTCTAGCAGCAAGTGAAGATGGTATTGCTGGCATTGGATTAAGCACTCCCTGTATTGGAAAATAAGGCATGACGGCGTAGGAAAGGTTATGTTGGAAAAGATGGATCTGATATTGTTTAGGAATGCTGAGAATCCACGGCTCACAAAGAGGATGTCGGGAGGGAGGAGAGATGAGAGAGAATAGAGTTGTTAGTAGCAAAGTATAATTCATTTCAGGGAAAAACTCGAGTTTTCTTGCTCTTGCCTTGATTGGTCTTTGGTCAGGATCGTTGATTGGTTTGGTAATGTAAGTAATTTGGTCCTTTATTTTAATTTATGAGTACCATCTGGATGATAAACAAAGATCACAATTTCCTCTCATTAGTATCTTTTCAAAAGTTTAATATATTCGACATGAGTTGATTGTTTATATGAAATTTGTGATTAACCATTGTGAAACATTAAAGATTAATATATTGTCTAATAATTGTCATTTTAAGAGCTAATTAATAAGGCGCAAGTTGACCTTCTATTCAAAGTCTGCATACGAACCATAGATGCTAGGTAAGATAAAGAGATTTTCATCGGACTTTTCATTTTAAAAGCCAATCATACGACTAATAAGTCAGCATTTGTCGTGACCCTCCTGAGTTGAGATCCTTAGAGGTGGTTAACAAATTGCCAAGCGAGCGCAAATGGTCCTCTTGCAAGGCGGCACTTACAATTGGCTTAGGTTCTCCCGAACCCTATTGGTCGTAACTTGATTTGACGTAGTTAATTATCATTATCATATATATATATATATATATATATTGGGAGCTGCTATTAACTTATCGAAGGCCAATTACTGGTCAAGTAAAACACAATACGGGAGCCTACATTAACGATCACCGGTGATTGAGCAGGGATCGGCAAACAATTGCGACATTACTCTGGAAGCACAGGCTGGCATGCGTGCACTGATGGCAGTTATCATCGTGGCTCAGAGAGAGGACTCGGCCAACCGAGTCCTAAACCGTGGCCTCGGAGCTTCTTCCCTGTTTTTCCTTGTCAAACTCTCATTCTCTCACCGTGCTCTCAAAAAATTTCCCCTAACTCTACAGCTTTCCCAATTTTTAACCTTACTCTCGGCCAAATGCCCAACCGGATCCCATAAAAAAGAAAAAAAAAACTCCACTTTCTTCCCTCCTCTTTGAGTGGTCTCTAGCTCACGTCTTTCACTGCCTCTGTTTTTTGTGTTTTTAGAGAGTTTGCCCGTTGCCGTTCGTTTCATTTCTTCAAGTCTCTGCCACATTCCATCATTTCCCTCTGTCTCCCTCTGTCTCCCTGTTTCTGTCCTTCCTTCACTTTTTGTGCCCAAGCCTCTCTATCTCTGCCCTTTCTTTTCAAACTTGCCCATTTCTCTTTAATTTTTTTTATAAGTGCAACAGAAATATTAAAATTTATCAGAAAAGTAAAATTAAATCATAAAACTTACAAAAAGTGCACTTGAAACTTAAAAATATGTCAAGTTTGTGCGATTAAGTCTATCTTTAAATTCTGTCCAATTTAATTAACCGAAAATGTTGATGTTCCTTTTACTATTCATTTCTCTCACCTACGTGACAAATAGTTCATATGAAGAAATCTACATATGTAAAAATGACGTCATTTAATGCTTGCCCCAATTTGCAAATCCTAATTGAAGTCAACATAATTTTCTTCTAGGTTCTCTTCACTACTTCGTCGAGTCCTCTTGTTCTTCATCTGAGTGTCCTTCTTCGTCAAACCTCATTGGGCAGTTTGTTTCATGATTCTTGGCATGATTGGCGAGGCAAAAACTCTTCGGACAAGTGCTATGATAATGGCAATGAGGAAACCATGTACTTGGAAGAAGATGTTTTCAAGTTCGAAGGGCCATCACTTCCCCTTCTCGATTTTTTCCTCTCTTTTCAATCACAATAAAACCACCCAAGCTTTTTCCTCTTCAATTTCAATTCCAAGAAACAAGATTGAACGTGATGTCTCTCCAAACGACACTTTTTTCCCTCCCCTTTGAGGGGTCTCTAGCTCACGTCATTCACTGCCTCGGTTTTTTTGTGTGTCCAGAGAGTTTGCCTGTTGCCACTTATTTCATTTTTGTTGGAAATATATCCAAAGATTCTGATATCAATTACGGACAAATTGATTTGGTTAATCTATGATTAGTCAAGAGAATAGGAAATTGTGATTCTTGTATATTTTTTTCCTTTTTCTCTTCTTTTCCTTTACATTATAAAGGAACCTTGTACACAATACAATACAATACACCGAATATAATTTTTCCTATTTCTCTCTCTCAATTTCTATCATGGCATTAGAGCCATCCTTCCTGGCTTAGCTTCCGCATCAATTTGTCCGTAATTGAAACAAGGAAACCTCACCGTTACTATCGTCTTCAGTCGCCTCTCCACTCTCTAGAACGAGCTTGAGGCGGCAAAAGAGCAGTTGGAGGGTCCCAAAAATACCCTAAGGTAGTACAAAGAGATTAAGGATATGGAGAAAGCCATGAAATTCTTACTGATTCTTAACGATTCATACTCCTCATTCCGGTCTCAAATCTTGGCCATGGATCCTCTGCTACTGCTTGGCCAGATCTACCAATTGGTTGTCCAAAAGGAAAGCCAATGGATAGCCTCAGTTGAACATGGGCAAGTGGGTGATGGCATGTCTCTCAAGGCCTTTTTGGCGACATTTTCTGGCGACTTTTCCTTCTAGCAACACCTCGGGAGATAGGGGAAGAAGAGGAACTTCTGGAAATCTCATTTCTATAGCTGCAGCAATGAAGAAGGAGATGGGTGCAGCATACCCTAGATCGGACGGCTTGGATTTGCGTAGGCAATCAAACAGCTGGGATTCACAGGCAGGATCGGACGGTTGGAAGTTGTGCGTTGGATCAGACGGCTACTAATCTCTCGTCTCGTCAGCTGAATCTGACGCTCCCTATCAGGCCACATTAGCCCTAGCACACAAATGTTTCTATGGCTCAAAAAATTCGACATCATCAAGGAAGGTTAGTAGACAAAATTCAAAACTGAAAAATAAATACTATAAATATTGCAAGCGTCCACACCATACGGCAGATACATGCTGGAAATTACATGGAAAGCCTAATAAAAAGGGCAAAAAGGAGAAGGAATCGAATGTTTATTAGGTCTCAGCATGAAAATTTGATGGGCCCCACCAGGCAATTACTCAGAAGCAATATGACAATATTGTACAAATTATGCTCCAATTGAAGACATAGGATAACAATGTTGGATTCTCAAGTATCTCTTTATACCAAGAAAATTCATTTTCAATTGATGCATGAATAATTGATATATGACATAACATGCAATAATGAACTCTTTTTTTATATTCACAAAGGAGCATAATCTCTTGTATCAGTTCGACTCCCAAATGGTAATATCACCTATGTTACCAAAATTGGCATTGTACAACTTGGTCCAAATGTTATCCTTAGGAATGCCTTATATACTCCTAAATTTGAATTCAACCTTCTCTTTGTCTCTAGAGTTTGCAAGGATAATTCCTATCGTGCCATGTTTAGTTCCAAAAATTGTCCATTTCAGGAACTTTTGATTGGCAATCTGATGGGCTTTAGTAAAGTTGCGCAAGGGCTATACTTTTGGATTAATTTCCCGGAAGATTTAGATTTTTTAAATAAGAGAATTTATTGTAATGCGATTAGCAAGAATAAAAAACTTATTTTTCATCAACGATTGGGTCACAATGCAAGTTTTCCTCACCCAAAATGTCCAATATGCCCCTGGGCTAAATAGTCTCAAAAATCATTCCATCTAGTGCATCTCAAGCTAACGGAATGTTTTCCTTGCTCCATGTGGACATCTGGGGTCCTTATCATACCCATCATCATAATGGATCTTGATTTTTTCTCACTTTTGTTGATGATTATTTGCGTGCTACTTAGGTATATTGTCACGCCCCGATCCTCCAAGCACGTGCCCATCCCTGCTTAGTCGATATTGTAGCGACTTCTTAGGACACATCACCGACTCTTTCATTTTAATATACACATGTGGAAGCAGATATAAAATCCCCAGACAATAAAACAATGGAATAGGACAGTATGACCATATATTTTTCAAACCAAAATCAATCATTTATAAACACATAGGTTTATTTACAACATCAGGTTGTTTACAAAAATATCGGCTTAATAAAAAAAGGGACTGTCCTATGACTAACGAGTCAGACAGGCTTGCCGATTCTGTTTCCTTCACTTCCCCAAACTTCAGGACTTCTGGTTCTCCACGAACACCATCTAAGGACCTGAAATTGGTTATACAATAACCAGTGAGACAATGTCTCAGCGAGTTCTACCCCCTAAAACCTGATCAGGAAGAAAATATGCCCTAGGGGCTGCCTAAGCACAACCACGGGTCAGAGGGCTTATCTTGGCCTTAGTTTCCTCCCTACAAGTCAGTTCAAATAACAGATACTGACAATCATATCATCCAATCAATCAGATCGACTTAGCGATCAGTCAACTTGGCCGATTACATGTCATCAAGACCACTCTCCGGTCATTTCAGCCATTCCATCTCAACTCTCACTCACGGCTCAACGAGCATAGGCTACCAAATTCTTGGCTATAAATCACTGTCCCAAGGACACAACCTATCTTTAGGTGGTAATCACGGCCTAGTGGGTACAACCTTTAATATGTGGCAAATCACGGTCCTATTAGACACGACCCCTATTGGGTGGCAAATCACGGCCTCAAAGGCACAACCTTTAATAGGTGGTGGATCACGGCCTCAAAGGCACGACCTTAATAGGTGGTAGATCACGGCCCTATTAGGCATGACCCCTATCGGATGGCGAATCACGGCCCGATGGGCACAACCTCTAACAGGTGGCAAATCACGGCCTCAAAGGCACGACCTTTAATAGGTGGTAGATCACGGCCCTAGTGGGCACAACCGATTCCAAAGTTGGTAGCGAATCTCGGCCCAACTAGCACGGCCATACTTCGGCGGTTTCCTAGGTCCACTCATAACCTTTCACGATCCATTTCCCAGCTAAATACCGACATTATTCACTTTTGAGATAATTCCCCATAATCACCAATCACATTAAAATTTCACAATCTAGTACTCGAATAAATAAACAGAGAGCACCACTGCAATCAGCACAAAATTTCGGTCTTCGACTATCCCAGCCTAATTTCCGAAAAATAATTAATTAATTAAATAATTACGAAAATTAATAAATAAATGCAATAAATCCAATTTAGGCCCGTAATGCCTAATTGGAAGCCAAGACAAGCCCGGAAAATTACCAAGACTCATTCAATAAATATCAGGACCTGTTTCATTACTAACTACACTATCCATTTACCTATCATGCATTAATAAGTCTATAATTTAATTACTCTAATCTAATCTATTAACCTAATTGCACTTAATTAAATCTAATCAATTCATAAGCATTGTTAACCGACTAATAAGTGATTAGTGAGCAAAACTCACTTGATTAAAAGCGGAGACCGGATCACCGTGACGGGTGCCGAAATTGGGCTCACAACAACACCAACGGGCCTAGACCCGGCCTTAAACTCGCCCAACAAATCTCAGCCCAAGCTGAGATGTGTTCTGGATATGGGCTGGACTTCAAGGCTAAAGGTGGGCTTGAAACTTGATGAAGATGCTGGGCCGAACTTGATAGATCCGTGGGCTTCGCTGGAAAATGGAGGCAGCGAATTGGGCTTGCGAAGTGGGCTACTAGACTCTTGAAGATTTCACTGGGCTTGATGGACGCTAAAGGTGCTGGGCTGAAGACTATAGGAATCACGGGCGAGCGAGAGATGCAGCAAGTCCACAAGCTGAAGAAAACGAGCAGCTTCAGTGGGTTGAAGAAGCTGATGAAGACACGCGAGCAGGTGTTGAGCTGCAGGGAAGAACGCGCCAGTGGAGCAAGGAATTGGAGACTTCGGACGTGTGGCAGCTCGGTCGGTGATGCTGGCGTCCACACGAGGGAGAGAAGGCACGGGCGGCAGCAAACTGGGTCAACAAAGGGGCTTATGTGGGTAAAGTGTTGACCAAAGAGCAGCAAGCGTTGCACGTTTTCAGCTAAGGATGAGCAGAGGAGTTCGGTGGTGAAGCTGGCTTGGCTGAAGGTTGCTCGATGGCTTTGCTCGGTCAACAAAGAGAGCTTCCGTGGGTAGAGGTTGACCGGCGTGGGGGAATAACTGCACATGTGGCTGGCTTCGGACGAGTTAGGCTTAAGGATTGAGGCGGTGTTGGACGTGCATGGAGAGGAGAGCAGCTTCGGCTGATTGTGGAGGAGACCGAAGATGCTGGTGTCTTCGAAGGAAAAGAACCGAAAGAAGACAAGTGCAGCTGTTTCGGTGGATTGCTCATGCTAAGGAGAAGACAACAAAGAGAGAAGCAGCTGGCCAATCTTGCAAGAGAAGTCAAGGATGGGGCATAAAGTCAAGCAACATTAGCCAATGCATTAAACACTTGTCCCCTAATACTTTCCAATCAAATTTCCACCAATTAATCTAATATTGATGTGAATGTTGCACCCCTCCATCCAAAGCTCCGAATTTCACTAAACTTTGGCTTCAAATCCTCCGCGAAATTTCCCAATTCAACGTCCAATTTGATGAAGAAGAAAGCCCATTAAATTTCTATAACTCCCCTTCGCCATATCAATCAGTATAGAAGCCAAAATCCCCTTCGATTCGGCCCGTCCGAATTTCATTTAATTTTCTGAGTCGTTCGAAACAATTTTTCGTAAAAATCTCGGAATCTCCAAAAAATTTTCGAAGGATTAGTCAACGTTCCTAAAATGAGTCGTGACATGACAGAATTTTCAATTTTTGAATAGGGTTCAAATTCGCGGTTAATTTCAATCCGATGCGATTTTAGCGTGACCTAGTCTACCGGGTAGTTTTTAGGAATTTTTAGTGCAATTGACCCGTGATCGATTTATCTCGAGTCACATAGTGCATCTTCGACACATTGACGACCCTCGGTTGTTGTGAAAATCTCAAGGTTTCAAATACGGACACCGAGTACAAAAATGACAGAAAAATCGTTCTAGTGCCATTCGATGAGAATTTTGCAATCAGGTGGAATCACCCACACTCAGATCACATATCTCAATTGAATCGACCTATCTCCGGTCTCTAATCAATTTTTGACTGTGCCGTAATGACCCTTGCGGATCAACACGGTCGAGCAGTCGATTCCTAGTCGAATTCTCAATTCCATTACATTTAGATTCCTTAATTGCTTCCCCAGATAGACTAGTTATCTCGTGAGTGATCAGCTCAGAGAATAACACTATCGGCACGTTGACGAAATGCCTGATATATTTAATCAAAAACGAAATTTGAAAATTCAAGCTATCACATATATCTTATGCAATCAAAAGGTCAAACCTTCAATCACCTATCACAATTTCTTTCCTTAATTAGAAATCAATTCAATACATCTGTGCAAAAAATTCCTACAAATAATGGTCTTCTCATGGAATAATCCATGAAAGTACTTGCACTTACACTCCACAACAAATGGAGTTGTTAAGCGCAAACATAGACATTTATTGGAAGTAGCTCAAGCATTGAAATATCAAGCTTCTATTGAAAAATAGAAGGCTAGCCAATGATCATCTTTGGATTCTTGGATGTCTATGTTATACAATAAAGACTCCTTTTGAAATGTTGTAAAATAGAAGACTAGCCAATGATCATCTTTGGATTCTTGGATGTCTATGTTATACAATAAATATGAGCAAAATGGGTCCTCGACTAACTCAATGTGTGTTCATGAGATACCCTTCATTTCAATAAGGATATTGAGTTATGGATATTTCTACGGGAAATTTTTTATTAGCATGGATGTGACATCCTGAAAATTTGACCATGTCCCGATTAAATGAAATGGGCTTTTCATCGACACGCCTACGGTCCTTTTTCTCTGAGCTGATCACTCACGAGGTAACATATCTATCAGGTGAAGTCGTTAAAGGATATAAACGCGACAGACTTGAGAATTCGATCAGAAATCGACTGCTCGACCGTGCTAATCGACAACGATCAATACGGCACCATTATAATCGATTAGAGACTGGAGATAGGTCGATTCGACGAAAGCACATAATTAGATTGTGGGTGATTCTACCTGGTTGCAATATTCGTGTCGAACGGCACTAAACCGGTTTTTTTTATTGATTTTGTACCCAGTGCCCGTAATTGAAACCTTGAGATTTTTAAGACAACCGAGAGTTACCTATGAGTCGGAGATGCACAACGTGGATAAAAAATTATCAACCATGGGTCAAACGTAATAAAATCCCTAAAAGCTACACGGTAGGTTAGGTCACGCTAAAATCGCGTCCGGTTGATTTTAACCACGAAATTGAACTCGGTTTCGGGAATCAAAAGTTCGAGCGTGTCACGATTTATGTTTAGGGCATCGTCTCATCCTTTGAAGAATTTTAAGCGAGCCCAGAATTTTGGCAGAAAAATCAAAGTCGGCAAATTGAAATGGAGGAAATTCGGATGGGCTACTTTGGGTGTGATTTTTGGACACCAATTTGATTTTTTATGTGAAGGAAATTATGGAAATTGGTATGGGCAACTTAGTTGGCATTTTTGGATGCCAATTTGGTTTATTTGGTGAGAAATTAGAAAGGAAATTAAGGGAAATTCGTAGGGCTGCTGCAAAGGGCTATTTTGGCCTTCAATTTGGGTTTGTTTGTGAGGAAAATGTGAAGGAATTAACTTGTGGATGAAGCCTTGACAACAAGGGCAGAAGACTTTGGAGGCCAAGCCACTCAAGTGGCTAGATATTTTCCTTGCAATCTAATTGGCCAATGCATAGACTTCTTTGGCTCTTGTTCCCCCTTTGTTCCCCCTCTCTTCCCTCTTGTCCCCATCCTTCTTGAAGCCTACGACCAGCACCTGTAGAAGAACACCCTGCTCTTCTTCTTCTTCTCCATTTTCCCTTTGCTCAGCCCCTCCATCCTTGCCGCACGCCAAGCCACCAATCCATCACCGTCGCAGCCTCCTCGCGCCAGCAACCCAACTAACTCCAGCTACCAGTCGAGCCCAGCTGCGAGCCTGTCCCTGAGCTGACGCCAGCTCGCTTCTGCTTGAGTCTAGCCTGTGTCTAGCCCAGCCTCGATGCTACCTATGACCGCCCTTCGGCCCGCCAACACTCGCTTGGCCGCCATCACCGCCACCGCTTTACGTCCGCCACCCCAACCAGCCTGCTCGTCCCTCGGCAGCTCCTCGGTTCAACCACTTTAGAATCGAAAGCCCAGCTCAAGTTATGAGTTTGCTGGGCTGTTTTCAGCCCCTTTCGGGCCTCCTTTGGAGTCATCACAGGCTCGGGTCTTGGTCGCCATCGCGCCGCCGTCACCGTGGACTCGTTAGTTCGCTAATCCAGTAAGTTAGCATTCTAATCTTTGATTTGGGAGCTAATTACACTTAGGGGGATTAGCTTAGTATTAATTAAGATTAAGGGGTGATTTAGTTAGTGTAACTATTAGTTAGTTAGTTTAGTTAGTTGAACTAAATAGTTAAATTAGTTAGAATGGTTAGTTAGGTGATTTAGTTAGCTTAATTAGTTTATGTAGCTAGCCTAATTAGATTTAATTAGTTGGTTCAATTAGGTTAGCCCGATTAGGTTATTAAGTTTAATTAAGTGTTTTAATTTAAATAATTTGCAATTTATTTAATTAAATGTAATTTATTTAATTAATTATAATTAGCATAAACTATACCGAGATAGTCGGTTGTTAGAATTTTACGCTGATCGTCATGGTTGCGTTGATTTGTGAAATTGATTGCTAATTTATGCAATTGAGTGCTTGATGATGATTTTTAATTATTATTACAAAAATATGATTTTATGGTATTTAATTAGAAAAATAACGGGTGTCGATTTTTGACGCCAAAAATGTTTTAGTTACTCAATAAAATCGTGGAAATTTTGAAATGAGAGAATATCACGCTTTATGGTTTGATTTGACTATGTGACCACGCACAATTATTTTACAAGGTGTTTTATAAATGAAGAAAATAAGCCAAGTACATTATTTGAAATTGAGGCATTTGAGTGCAAAGCACGATATCCTTGGCCAAGATTGGATATGCGTCTGATCGCTATCGGAAACCGTCACCCGATGAAAGTCGGGGGCGATGCCTAATTAAGTTCTGATGCCCCACGTCAACGGATGCTAGTCGCAGTGGAGGCTGGGCCAATGCTCCTTCGGGAATACCATCTAGATGTAGACGTTGCCGTACTCGACGAAGCATGACTACGCCCGCTTATGCCGGATGACCGCCGTCTGTTGAGTTGGCCGTGACCATTGGGTCGTAATTAATTGGGACACACTTGAGTGATTAAAATAACAGCGTCTGATTATGAGATGAAATTGTGTGGCACGGAAGACGACGTGTCATAACGATTTGGCCTTATAATCGAGACCCCTGTAATTGATTGATATATGATCTGAGGTGTTCCAATTAATGGTTTACGCTTGCTGCGTTTATATATCATATATGAGGTGTACTAACATGCAGGGAGGTGCTGAGGGCGAGGTAAGTCCTATATGTTGCATGTTTAGGCTGCCTCTAGGTGAATTCTCGTCCTAATCGGGGTTTAGGGTGTTGACTCGCTGAGAATTTGTCTCACCCCGTCGTGGTTTAAAATTTTGCATGTCCTTAGATGGAGGTGCGCCACGTTCGTTTTGGGTGGCCACGAGAGGCCGAGACCGAGCGTACCATTCTCCCTATCCACAGGATCGACTGGACCTGTGAGCTCGTCGTTACCACCATTTGGGTCGATGAAGGCCTACCTTAGTTGGTACCTCATCATTTCAAAGTGTAGTTCCACCACGGGCCTAACGAAGTTAGAGAGGGCCCCTTGGATGGCCTTAACAGACCTGCTGTTGATGCCGAGTACGAGGTGGTACTCGACCCCGTTCATGATGCTGATATTTTGGCTGCTATCAAGGCAAACCAATTGCCCGAGGGTGAAGAGCTCGGAGTAGAGGTGGCTGATCCACTAGACATCAACATCCCTGATGGTATTGTAGTAGACCCGGATCCCAAGTAGGTGGGGTTCGGGGTAGGGTTAGCTTGGTAGCTCTTTTTGGTTTAGATCTTTTGTATAAAATTTTGTAGATCTAACCTAGGTTGTTTATAAAATATGTTTTATGTTAATTGGTTGTCCCGCTTTTCTATCCCATGTTGATTGTTGTATGGAGTTTATTAGTTCGCTTCCGCATGTGCATAAATCAATTGGGTTGGCGACGCATCCTAGGAACATCGCATTTTAGTTGACCGCCGAGAGATGTGTGCGTGCCCGGGGTTCGGGACGTGACAATGGATGTTGTATTCCATGAAGACATGTTCCCCTTCAAGGAGATAATATCTTCACCAGAATCAAACTCACCATCTTCAGAAAGACGGCGACCATTCTTATCCGAAGAAGATCTATCCATGCCCTCGTCGTGTTATTTTGTTGCACTAGAGCCACCCACGACAAAAGCTGTGCCAGCATAAGAAGAACTTCAAAGTGCTATAGAGGAATCACAAGAAGTGGATATTTCTCCTTCCTCATCAACCACAGCCACTTTAGAAACTTCTTCCCATTTCTTACCAGTAACTAAACAAAAATCAACTTAGCAGCTTTGGCGTTCCTAGCGGCACATTCGTCCACCCACATGGACTAAATATAACATATGTTCTACAATGAGTTCTCCAGGTACACATTATCTCGTATTATCGTATGTTTCTTTTACTCAACTATCCTCCGAGCACATGAATTGCATTAGCTAAATATCGGAAGAACATGAACCATCTTCTTTCACTAAAGTAGCACGTGATCCTCGATGGCAATGTACAATGGAATTTGAACTTAATGCTTTCATGGAGAACCACACTTGGGATATTGTTCCATTGCCTCCTCATCAGAAACTAATTGGTTGCAAATTGGTATATGAAATCAAGTTCAAGGCAGATGGCTCTTTGAAAGATATAAGGCTTGTTTAGTTGTGAAAGGATTTACCTAGAGAGAAGATTTCGATTACTATGAAACCTTTTCACCTATTGCAAAGGAAGTCACAGTCCACTCCTTCTTATCTGTTGTAGCCATTCATAATTGATCTCTGCATCAAATGGATGTCCACAACACATTTCTTCATGATGATTTGGATGAAGAAATTTATATGGATCTTCCTCCGTGTTTATGGAAACGGGGGGAGTCTCGAGCATGTCGCCTGCGTAATACCCTATATGGGCTGTAGCAAGGGTCCAGGCAATGATATGCCAAGTTAACTGCCGCATTGACTAATGTAGGATTTCAGCATTCCAAGTATGATTATGCTTTATTTACATGAACTGTAGGGAATTCATTCATTTATTTGCTAATATATGTTGATGATATACTTGTCATTGGGAATAATGAATATCATGTAATAAAACTCTAGGAGTATTTGCATTCCACCTTTCATATCAAAGACTTGGAACCTCCCAAGTACTTCCTTGGCATTGAGATTGCTCGGAATGACAAAGGAATCAGCCTCAATCGAAGAAAATTCATCTTGGAGATTGTTTCAGAAGAAGGATTATCAGGATGCAAGCCTGCAGTTATCCCAATCGAACAAAATGCCAAACTTACAACATGAGTATGATAAGGGATCTTCTTTGTCTACTAAGGATGCATCACTAAAGGATCCATCTGGGATATAAGTGATTTGTTGGCAAATTAATATATCGTACCATGATGAGACCTGACATATGCTATGCAGTGCAGATTCTCAATCAGTTTATGCATAATTCAAAACAATCTCACATGAATGCATCTCTGAAGGTTGTAAAATATTTAAAGGGGTGTCTTGGATTTGGCATATTCTTATCTCATGACTACAACATGAAAATGATAGCTTTCTGTTATACGAACTATGCTACTTGCCTAATGACCAAAAGGTCCATTATTGGTTTCTGCATCAAATTGGGCAATTCACTGATATCATGGAAGACAAAGAAGCAATCGACTGTATCATCGTCATCAGCTGAATCTGAAGACCAAGCCATGGCGAAGACTACATGTGAGATTGTTTGGATATGAGGACTACTCTCGGACATTGGCAGCAAAACCAGTTTTTCAAGAAAGGACAAAACACAGAGGTTGATTGTCATTTCACTCTACACAAAATCAAAGGAGTCCTCGTGACAAAGGGATTGGAAATGTGGAACAACCTGCAGACATTTTTACTAAGCCCTTATGCTAGAGACAACACACATACTTATTAAGCAAGCTAGGTGTCCTTGATATATATAGGCCACCAACTTGAGTGAGAGTGTTAGAATAAATCTGGAGATTCCGATATTGGTTATGTTCGGAGATTCTGATATCAATTACGGACAAATTGATTTGGTTAATCCTTGATTAGTCTAGAGAATATGAAAGTATAATTCTTGTATATTTTTTTCCCTTTTTCTCTTCTTTTCCTTTACATTAAAAGGAACATTGTACACAATACAATATAATACATTGAATATAATTTTTCCCGTTTCTCTCTCTCAACCTTTGTCAATTTCAAGTTTTCGCTCACACTCCATCATTTCCTTAAATTCTGCTCCATCATCTCTCTATCTCCCTGTTTCTGTCTTACTTTCACGTCTTTTTTGCCCATGCCTCTCTATTTCTGCCCTTTCTTCTCAAACTTGCCCATTTCTCTTCTTTGATTTTTTTTTATAAGTGCAATAGAAATCCCAAAATTTATCATAAAAGTGCAATTAAATCCTAAAACTTACAAAAAGTGCAATTGAAACCCAAAAATATGTCAAGATTGTGCAATTAAGTCTCTCTGTTAATTCTATCCAATTTGGCTAATGAAAAATGCTAACGTGACTTTTTTTATTCATTTTTCTCTCCCACGTGGCAAAGAGTTTATATGAAGAAATCTACGCGTGCAAAAATGACATCATTTAATGCTTGCCCCAAATTTGCAAGTTCTAATTGAAGTCAACATAATTTTCTTTTACGTTCTCTTCACCTCTTTGTCCGAGTGTCCTTTTTGTTCGTGGAGTCTGCTTTTGCTTTATCGAGTCCTCTTGTTCTTCATCCGAGTATACTTCTTCTTCTTCGTCAAGCCTCATTGGGCAGTTCGTTTCGTGATTCTTGGGATGATTGGCGAGGCAAAAGCACTTTCGACAAGTGCTATGAGGCGGAGTTCCAGGAAGTGACAACTTAAGAAATAAGGAGGGCTTCTTGTCGTCAGTGAGTTGGGTGGTCAGTATGAAGACCGTTTTGAGGATGTTAAAACCCCAAGCATTTGAGAAATCTCATCTTTTTCATTTTTGAGA
This sequence comes from Eucalyptus curtisii, assembly GCA_017140595.1. Taxonomy (NCBI): domain Eukaryota; kingdom Viridiplantae; phylum Streptophyta; class Magnoliopsida; order Myrtales; family Myrtaceae; genus Eucalyptus; species Eucalyptus curtisii. Next base: position 21,864,041 of record CM029496.1, read on the forward strand.
TACTGGTATACTGCATGCTTTGTAAGAGCTTGCGAAGATACTGCCACTATATTGTTCCTTACTGAAAATCTGACTTATGTACAGAATTTATGCATTGTTTGTTGGCTTGTCTGTGCCCGTCACCCAGCTTCTTCTCTCTTTCATTCTTATTAATGATCTTAAAGTTGAGTATTGATTTGTGTTGATATAATCACATTAATACATGAATAATATTAGCAATGGAAATAGTGGTCATCGGACAGAGCTAGCCGTTCTTACCTATTGCCACATTATTAGAGGAACAAGTCGAAGTTTCAGATTCTCCTTGTAAGTTTCCAGAGTTTTTACATTCCTTAAGTTCTGTTTAGCGATATTTATTTTGCACTCAATTGCAATTCTTCTTGCGGACATGTAGAAGTAACAATCGTGACAATTGAATATCAGCCATTTTTGTTTCTAGGCCGCCCTAGTTCCACTTTTCAGGTTGACTTGTAGTGGATAGACGATCTCAACTTGTTAAATGCTAGTGTTTATGACGGATGATACCGTGTCTTCCAATGTTTTGGACAGCATGGAAAGCGGGATGTTCTCTTTGTTTCCCAAAGTCTGGCATTGATAAATTGAGTTGGAATGACGCTACCTCATTGTCTCTTTGAACTTAATCCCGCAATTTTGCTTTTGCTTGATGATGGCCTATTACTGTCATAAATCATTTCTTTAATTGGCATTTCTCTGGGAAAAGTAGAAAAGAGCCATCGGTTGACAGCCGAAAGCTTCAGAGGGTACTCCAGTGATCCATGCTTCTGCCTGTTATCGTGTCCACCACACCGACATCACTATTTTTGCAGGTTTAGTAGATTGCAGTTATAGTTCTTTCTGGAGTAGCACGGGGAGCTTTTCTGGTGCCCCACCAGTCACGCGGGTTCCAATTGGAAGTTCACTGCTGTAAATTTAGTACTTTGAATCTCGATTCTTTATTGACCACGATTGTAAAGTAACACCGTTGAGTGCATCATTTGGTCTCGAGGGTGCTCGCAGTTGCTGCATTACAATTATATGCGGATAAGTTCAGTTATGTTAAAAAATTTTGAGATACAACGATCCGTGCTTGGATATTGTTTTGGACAGTTACTGTATTGCCAAGTTAGAAATGATCTTCTAAATCTCGATTACTTGAGTTAGTAACTTGAGAATGGATTGAGGTCTTTTTATCCTTTTACCTTTACAGTTTTGTCTTTCATCATATGTGCTCTCACTTGAGCACGTTTAACATTGGAGTTCTAATACTAAGCGTTGTCGTTACATCAAAAGGCTTATCTTTTGAGTTAATTCCGATTTCACATTTTTATCTTAGAAACACTCCCATGTGCGCAATTCGATCCATTCCTCCCCTTTTGTCATCTTAAAAGCTTGCCAATAGCTGCTCCTTGTCCAGTTTGTCTGGGCTCGGCAAACACTCCGCATCATTGTCAAGTTGAGTCGTTACATGGAGAAGGCTTTTTCTTTTCATTTTCCACAGTTGGGTCCTTTGAAGCATCCATATTATTTAAATTTTACCTACGTCGTTATATTCCAATATCGTCTAGCAACCACGTTTATTGGATTTGGCCATATTTAATGTTACAAGGATTTGATTAACTAGAAAGTTTTGTGAAATTAGGAGAACTTGGCTAGACAAATTAAAATTAAATCGGAGTTAATCAGCAAAGAGCAAAAGTATTAAAATTAAACCTAAAAATTCTTCCCTATTGTATGATTCGACTAGATTAGGGGATGAAGTACGTTCGGGTGATTTCACGCATATCATCAAGTAATCGAGTTCATCTCATCAATTTGATGAGCCTCTCGACAATTATATGAGTGCAAATAGATTAGCACACATTACAAAAATGTCCATGCATAAGTTGCTTTATACATAGGAGAAAAAAGAAAAGACATGATAAAATACATTCTCAATTACGTTCTCTTTTAAAAACAACGTAAACTAATTGCAAGATCCGACAGCATATGGTTTTCACCTCAACCTGTTAGGGGTCGATGAACCCAGGTGTACAAAAATGAAAGCAAGCCAGTCATTCCGAATGAGAAATGCTAAATGTGTACTGAAACACTATGCTGTGAAATTGTGCTCGACTTGATAAGGTTAGTTCAAGTGCGTGAATTGTAAAATTTTGTAGGTTCAATTTCAACTGTTCTAAAAATTTAAGTTATTAAATTAAAAGACTTTAATATTTAGATATTCTAATATTCCACATCAAACGTACGCCAGACTTTTGCCAAATAATAAAGCTTAGGTGGAAAATACAAAATTACCGACACAAATAAAATTCGAAAAGATTTCAACTTAACAACTTTTATTTTTATATCACATGACAAGGCCAAGTGCAATTCAATAATTATATATTCTCACATAAATAAATAACCCAATCGCGCGTGACAAGACAGCGCCATTTATGGATTATCGAATATATTAGTATCTCTCTTCCCCGAAAAAAACCTCAAGATGCGACTAGAACAACCTTTTCTCGAGGGGGTAGGGGTTGCCGAGGCCGAGGTGTTGGCAGCATCTTCAGAACGCTCGTCAATGCTCGACTTGTGCTTATCGGTCTTGTGAGCCAATAGCAGCCACACATGAGTGATGAGCTCACCTCCTCTTCTCAGTAGGTTGCCATGGTGATACACTCGACAGTTGTATGCTGCGTAACACAGCATCTCCACCCAAATGCTGCTGATGATCTCCCACTTGTTGCTCATCGTCCTCAGGTCAACCACGAGCTTCTGCACCTCCGACAAGATGTCCCAGTCACGAGTAATCCTCGTCTCCTTTCTTGGTTTCACGGAGGGTGGCACCTCTCCATCCTGCGACAACAGTGTGCTAATTGCTTCTTTATAATCTCGGTACCTAAAGAAAGGCCTCAGCTTGCTACAAGCATACTCCAGCATAATTTCGGCAGTGTTGAGGGACAACATGTAGGGATGTCGGGACAGGAGGTATATCATGTAGTCTGATAGGAGTTTGCTTCCTCTACAAGTAGCGGAGTTCTCGCTCTCCAATGTGTAAAGGATTTGCGTCGCGATGTGCCAGATAATGATGCTCCTATCAAATGTCATATCGATACTGCCGCTCAGTCCTTGTTTCTCTTGGACGTTGTGAATCTCAAGCGTCCACTCGCCTCTTTCTTTGAAGGGCCGGTGGTGTCTTTTCTTCTCTAGCTCCGCCATCTTTTGAACCACCAGCACCTTGAGGCACGAGGGGATAGGCTGGCGGGAGCGAAACGGATACCACCTGACGATCTTCCTTTCGTCAAACAGATCAAGTACCGCGGCAATGTGCTTCGGACATTCTTTGCATAAAAGGTTGGGGTCTAACAAATTGAGCTGCCCTATCGACCTCGACCATCTTTTCTTCCTCATGCACCGATCGGCTAGACATGGGAGGAGCCTTTGGACGAGCCGCACCTTAAGGTTCATACTCATCTTCACCACTGCCCAATCCGAAAAAGCCAGTACCGTCATTTGGTAAAGCTCAAATAATGTGACTGCTATCAGTATTGCATATGTATAGGTGACATACATATCGATCAAGAAGGCATTCCTGTAGATAATGGCGAATCCACACAACGCAGACACCAAGCAGAAGAAGCCGCAGAAGTGGCCCATGAGGCTGATTTTGGTGTGCAGAATGGGCGCTTTAGTGTAGAGCACATCGAACATGAAGTTCAGCTCGATCTCAGCCATGGTGAAAGCACGGATGGCAGGGTAATCATCGATGGACATCCAATCGCGGGATATGAACTGAGGGTGGTACAGCCAGTTCTCCTGGTGGGGCTTCAGACATTCGAACCGAAAGTAGGCCTTCAAGATGTCCTTTGCAGAGGCGAACTTGTCGTCCTCGGGAAACTCACTGAACTTTCTCGGAATCTCGGTTACTCCACTGATGTCCTCAGCGGTCACGCTCCAGTTCTCATCATACACAGAACGGAGAGCCCAGACCCACGCGAACGACTTCCCAATCCCAACCCCGAACAAGGGGATGTACAGCCATGAGACAGGGGACAAGCCGCGCCCACATCGAAAGAGAATCCAAAGCACTAAGAAAGCCGTAACCCCGATGTTAAGCCACTGTCTCAATCCCAGCCGGTTATCTTCCACCGCATAGGCCGTCATGCTGTCTGTGTACCCGAGTTGCATCAGAAGCAGCGGGGCCAATAGACCTTCCAACACCACATCGTAACCCGGATTCTTAGGATCATCGATTTGGACAACAGTAAGCTTGCCTAGAGCCACTGTTGCAAAGTAAGAAAGGAGCAAGTATGTGACCCATATGCCGAATCCAGCTAAATCCGATGTCATATATTTCCGACGGCTCCCTAATATTGCGAGAACAATCTGGCAGGCAAAGCTTGCGGTGAACAATAACTGAATCCCCCACGCCTCCCACAGGTCTTGTAACAGCAGCAACAGGGTGTTCAAACCCATGGCAGCTTCTTTCAGGTGTGCTCACTAAACATCAATGCAAATGGAGGGTGAGGTTCACATTGCTTACGAAGAACAATTACAAAGAGCTTGCACACGACTGCATAAATGTATACATTATTGCATGCATTAATTCTCTCAATCTGTTAGAATCTCGCGCTGCTGAATCTAAGAATGTGCGCATTGCTCATCGTACTATTTATGCATAAGCAGGACTCTGGATTTTCATTCTGTATTGGATGCAGCATATGCGTGAAGTGACCCACCGGTCAACCAAAAGGGTGCGCAATTGTTTTTTTTTTTTTTCAAATGCTTTCTTAAGTTCTTTGTGTTTTACTTGATAATGATTGTCGGGCGTTACAAATAGAAAGGAAGATTTACAATGCAAATAAAATTCTTTTTGATAATTGTAAGCTTATTTAGTTCATTGAAAGTCCAGGCAAAGAGAGTACGTAGGTAGATATTTTTGTTTTTCTTAAGACTGTTTATTTAGACTTAGGCAAAAATAAAAAAAGTATTTTTTTTTGTCTTTCAAAAATAAAAAAATAATGAATAAACTACATATTAATAATTAAATATTGTGGAATTGTCAAGAGTTTTGAATTTAAAAAATAGATTGATAGAAGGAAAAGGTCCGATCATAGTTATCCACTTTCCCATCTCTCCATGTTCATCTCTCTTTCCTTTCCTAGAGTTGTTGGTTGCATTTTCTTTTGCGACTCCACCTTCTATTTTTCTTTCTTTTTCATTTGTAATGTGTTCATCTCGTTCTTCACTATCTATGAAGAACCTTCGCTACAAATGAGTGCCGTTAGCCGTCCATCTCCTTATGAGTCTTCCTTGATTTTTCAAAATAATGAACTGGCTATACTCACCACAATTTGGAGTAAATGGAAAAATGTTGCGCTAAAGCATTTTCTTAAATCAGATAAAAATATTAAAAGACTAATAACTTAAGAAAAATTCCTAAAGGAAAGAATGATCTATTCCAAGTAAATTTTCCAATTACAGGTGCAAAATAATGAACTTCTAAGCTTTGCTTTGTTGAAGCTGCTAACTTTTGATCATTCTTGAAAACATCGACTATCTACGTGGGCTTGAGAATGCGAATTATTGGTCTTCCAATTGGTTTCGTCATCGAAGATTCTTGGCTTACTAATGGTAATTACAAAAAAAAAAAAAAAAACGGAAATAAGGATAAAGTTGTTTTTTCTTGTACATCCGAAGATTTTACATTAAGATTTTAGTCACATATTTTTTTAGGAATTTAATTATGACATTAACAAATAATTAAGATATTCATTTAATGACAAAAGAACATTTTTTAACATTTTGAGTTTTGTTCATCTTTTACTGGATTTTCAATGTTGACTATTCGGGGATCAAACAAAGAAAACATGGAAGTTCTTTTTTTGGTAAGGAAGAAAACATGGAGGTTTTTTTTTTTTTCTAACCACAATTTTAGAGCTGGAACCTATCTGTGAGTTCTAATTCCGAATATGAAACCTACCCGACTTACTCTGTTGAGTCCACAGGTTCCACATATCCTCTGCACGCCCCCACCATTTAGTGTTGAAAGAAATTCGGCCTAATTTTGGGTCTTGCCTTCATGAACTAAGGGCTTTTTCTTTTCTAATTTTTTTATTTTATTACTTCAAATCTTTGTGATGTGTAGTAGAATAGATGCGTCGCCCAATGAGAACGCCACATTTCTACTTCTCCGTGGCCTTCCGTGGCCTTCTACCATATGCTCCAAAATACAATACAACAATAGATTAGATGACTTCAGATGCATTTGCTCTCAGGTTGGATTTTCAAAATTTTAAGTAGAAGCGGCTTCTCAACTCCAAAAATAATTCCTGTATCCTACGACATTTCTAAACCTGCAGCTTCTTAAATACCATTCACGTAGGAAATATTGCATTCGATAGCACATTTGCTATACTTTTCTTGACATGGCAATCTTTAAATGTCAAAGGTGACAGGTTGTGAATGGTCATAATTTCTACCGGTAGTTCTTTCACCAATTGGAAAATGAACATCGATAACAAACATAAACATGTGCTATAACTTGCATAGAGCATGGTAAAGTGTACTGGCCAACAAATTAAAGTAGGATAATCACTTGCCAAAACATCCAAAGCGCAACGAGCATACAAACATCTGTCCCTAAAAGTAATACGGGTTAGTAAGCACGACAAGCAAATGATGCAACACAACACGAGACTAGTGCCACGAAACCTGAACTTAAGGGCTGATGAATCCCGGAAGCATGATTCAGAAGACGACACCGACTTCAGAAAAATTGGAGAAACTCAAGCAGAGAAAAGCAACGGAGATGTTCGTCCTAAGAAAAACCGTGAAGGAACAAGCAATAGAAATAGGTGACTTCCTCTCTTAGCTAGCAGAGCACTTGCGTCTTAACAGGTACGTCAATTGACTGTTTGCTGGAACCTCCGGTATAAAGTAAGAAAAGGAAACGCGAAGGAACAAACAAAGACAAAGAGATAATAAAATAAAGTACGGCATGGGAATTTGATTATTTGCTTGCTACTTTCGTCTGAGGCCCTTTTCCTCTTTTCCTTGCCTAATCGGTAAGTAAACATGCCTGAAGCTTCGGTCTCTATTTTTATGGTCACGCGTGATTCTCGTTCTATCTTGCACTTTTAGACCTTGGATTAGGCAAATGATTGGCTACTCTAACACTAGCCTCGGGTTAAAATTACAATAAGACTTCAAGTTCGTTTTATTTCCTGGAAAAATTGACACAATTGGTAAATATTTGGTAAGGAAACTATTTTCAAGAAATATGGTTTAATTACCTAGTGTTTGGTAGGATTATTGGAATGAGCTATAAATCTTTATCAGAAGTTTGGTGTCAAAAAACATACGGAAATTGTCGAATCAATCACAAACATACTGTACAAATATCAATTCAATCCTACACTTTTCAATTTTGCATATTTAGTAACATTTGTGCAAAATCCTAATATAGTCGTTTTGATCAGTTTTCGATATAAATTGTTGATGTGGTGATATGTCACATAATATAGCCAAAAATGATTGGATCATCAAGTTAGCTATTTCCAACACATTGACCAAAAAGACTATTGAAATTTTGCACAAAATTTTATAATTAAATTATCATCCTTATAATAAGTTTAGAACTAATTGAGTAATTTTTCACAAAACACTTAAATTGAGTTCAAGACAAACCTACAATGCACAGCCATGGGAACTTGGCAGTAGGACTCAAGACCTCGAGCCTTGGACTCGAGATTAGACTCGGATCGTCAGCCCAAACTCAATATCCTAGGAGTTGGCCGCCAAAAGTTGATCCAAGTGCTTGTGTCCTAGATGCTTGAGTCTGGCCCTAGTGTCCAAAGCCTAGGTGCTATGGTCTAGGGTCTAAGCATCCAGCTTGTTGGTTAGGGAACTAGGTCTTGTGTCTTAAGTTTAGGAGGCGAAGAACCGCATAAGTGCCACAACTTTCGTATGATGCTTACTTGAATGTTATAACTTTTGTTTTGTTCAATTTAGTGTCATATTGGAGTAAAATCAATCATTAAGTGCCATTTTCAGCTGATCATTCTATGTGCATTTTTTTAATTAATTTCCCATCTGACATGTTTTTTTTTTTTTTTTTCTGTATTTTTTGAATTTTTGAACTTTTTTTTTTCCTTTTTCCCCCTTTTTAGGGCCTACAAGGTTGTGAATCACGATGGCCTTGCCTAAGGCCTTCGCAGCCAAGGATAAGGGTTATGCATTGAGTGAGGGTCACTAGTGACCCTCATTAGCCCTAAAAAAGAGGGAAAAAGGAAAATAAAAATTCCTAAAATAATTAAATAATAGTGAAAAATTATCCATGTTAGCACCAGAGATGCCACATAGGATGACATGTCGAATTTTTTGGTGAGGCAAATTATTGAAGGCATTGAAGTTATCGATTTTTCAAATTTGTGGCACTCAAATAAATAAATAAATAAAGTTATGACACTCAAGTGAACGTTGTATAAAAGTTAGGGCATTTACGCCATTCTCACCTCAAGTCCCGACATTGGGGTGTTCGATTTGACCACAAGATGTGAAGTTTTTATGAGAGAGAGTGTCTTAGCAATTGTGGAGGTCAAGTTAGATTTTTGAAATTAAATGTCAATATTTTAAAAGCTTAAATACTTTTTCAAATTTGATTATAGATTGTTCATCTTGAAATATATTTTTCATTGACTCATTTTCAAAGCAATGCGAAAATGACAAAAAATTAAGAACTATGTTCCAATAGTTAGTTTTCCATAAAACAAATGTACCCTTCATGGTTTTGAAAATTTAATCCCATACCTCCTTTTGTGAGAATTTATAAAATCCATTAAATTAAGAATCCATTTATTTCACAGAAACTGAATAACTTGGAAGACATGTTTCTAAAAATGATGGTCTGTATTGCTTATAAAAAATGAATAAACAAAAGTAATTATTATTGTCACCAAAATTTTTAGATATAATACATTATTGTCGATGATAAAAATAATTTTTATTGACTAATTATTTCAAGTGATACACGCAACATATTTTTAAGAAATATTTTTCAAATAATTACTTTTTTATAAAACAAATGGAGCTTAAGAAAACTATAATGAGTTGGCTTAATTATACACTTTTGAAATCCAAGTAGGAAAAACATAAAGCTTCGTGTAATTTGATATAAATAAATTAAACAACGAGTAACGCTAAGTACAACAAACTGATGTGAAGACCATTTTCTTGAAGCCTTTTCGAGCAGAGGGCTCCATCCACCATTCCCCAATGCGCCTTTTTTTTTTGGTCGGACGATATTGCTTTGACAAAAAGCTCCATCCACCCCTCCAAAATTGGCTTGCTAGGTTCTATGAGCTCCTCAGGTATTCACTTTTCAGTGTATTTGAGTGGGTTTCAAGTCAACCAATAATTCTATTTACACATCTGTCCTCCCTCATCTTCACTTCGCTTAACAAAAAAAAAAAAAAAGTTTATAATGAGTTCCAGTCGACAAGATTTCTAAGTAATTGTCGAAATTTCCTCTATAAATTTAAGAAAAATTACCTATAGTATAATCCTATCAATATCAAGTTAAATATCTAATTTAATTTCCGTGATATAACAAAAAGATGTGCTGAACTCTATATGGCACCTCATATTGCAATCAGGCTCTCTATTGGTGGTCTGGTCAATATGCTCTCTCTTGGAGAACGATAAATGTTTGGGCTGCTGATATTAGGTTTCTTGTGTGTTTTTACTTCAATCACACTTGATTGCACATTTCAATATCTAGAGTGTTATTTTTTTAGAATAGTTGAGTGAAATCTAAAAATCTTCGATAGGTTACCATAGCATTAGTTAGCACGTAATCGAGTTAGGTTCCGAAAAGGCATTAGTCTTATGATTAATGTAATCAAGTCCCTATTCCAAGATCTCTAGTTGCGTATGAAATAAGATATTCTCCAATATCTTATTAGATTTCTAGTCGACTTAAATAGACTTGTGACGACTCCTTACATAGAAATTTGTCTGGAATTAATTTGAATAGAGATCAAATATCTAAACATCATGCAAGGTATGAGTTTAAGAAAATTCAAGTCAATTAAAGGCCGTTAGCCTGAATTTGACAATACAGCTAAACTTAATTCCCTTCCCTGTCGAGAATAGGTCGCGACACATAGCATAATCACCACCCGTCGTGGTCGCCCTTTGCTATGAGGTTCGCCTGACCATGGAAATCAGTAGTGTAGGGTGGTTGCCTCTTTCGAAATGGTCATGGAGCAACCACCACAATATGGAATGGGTTTGACTCGCGTTTGGTGGCAACATGCGGCGGCCGCGGGAGAATTACCAAAAAAGTCCTAAACCTATTGCAATTGTGCCAATTCAGTCATAAACTTTTTTTTTTTTAGCTAGTTTAGTCCTAAACCTTTTACAATTGTGCCAATTCAGTCCATCCGGCTAAAATTGGTCGGCCGGCGTTGACGTGGACACCGGCTGGGGACAGTTGGCTGGCGAGACAATTTTTTAATATTTTTTTTTCCCACTTCTTCTTCCTCTGGCCAACCATTGGCGAGGCTCCCCCTCGCCGGCCACTGGCGAAGGCGAGCCTCGCCCAGCGACGGTGAGGCCGCCGTCACAAGATCTGGCGAGGCTCGGCCTCGCCCAGCCATGGCAAGGTTAAGCCTCGCCGGATCGCGACGACGGCCTCGACGGCCGCCAATGAGGACTGTCTCTAGATCTGGCGACCTCTCGCGCTTATGGTCTTTGGCGACCCGGGCTAGGGCCCTGCCGCCCCCTTCGGACTCGTCCGCACCCTCTCCGGGGACGCCCTCGAGATCTGGCGACGGTCCTCGCTGGTGGCCGGCGAGGTCGCCATCGCCAGATCTTGCAATGGCGGCCTCGCCGTCACTAGGTGAGGCTCGTCATCGCCAGATCTGAACGGCGAGCCTCGTCGTCTAGATCTGGCGAGGCTCGGCCTCACCCAGCCATGGCGAGGTTGAGCCTCGCCAGATCTAGCGACGACGGCCTCGCCGTCGCTGGGCGAGGCTTGCCTTCGCCAGTGGCCGGCCAGGCTAACCTCGCCGGCCAAAGGAAGAAGAAGGTGTGAAAAAAAAAAATTTCAAAAATTCAAAAAAAAGTATTAAAAAATTCGAAAAAAAAAGTACTAAAAAATATTTAAAAATTGCCTTGCCGGTCAGCTGTCCCCGGCCAGCATCCACATCAACATTGGCTGGTCAATTTTGGCCAAATGGACTGAATTGACACAATTGCAATAGGTTTAGGACTTTTTTGGTAATTCTCCCCGACGGCCGCCATTGCCACGGGGCAACCACTGTTGGTCGCCAAAGCAAGTCAACAATGATGGTGGTCCATAGTGGCCAGATTTGGCAGACCCACACGATTATGAGAGTTGCAAACACTGCCTAGGGGGCACTTAAGGTCCGTGTCCACCACGTGCATTGAATTTGGTCTATTTTTCTATTTTGGGAATAAGTTTGAAATAAAAATTTATTTAGTAAGGTAATTTCATTTTTTATTTTTAGAATAATTTTTTAGTCTAGAAATAGGTTAGGAATAGAAATGAAATGTAAAATTTTTTTACTTTTTTATTTATAGAACAAAAATGAAAAATAAAAACTTTTCTAATTACTTGCCCTCACTGTTAGCCGGTTGCCCACTTGCCTCCATCTATTGTCCACCGCTCATCGGTCGTCGTTTGCCCTCTATTGCCCACCTCCTGTTGCTGCCTGTTGGCCGCTAGGGAGGGAGGAATTTTGTATCGTTATCAAACGGATTTTTGTTTCATGAATAAAAATTTTGTAACAAAAGTTTTGTGTTATTATTAAATGCATATTTTTACTCAGAAATTCATTTAGAAATAAAAACAGAAAAATCTAATTTTGGTTAGAAATAGGGTCTGGGAATAAAATGATTATTGTTCGCGCCTCAAATGTTGATAGCTATGCATAGCAGTGCCGTGGTGGCATTGCTGAGTGGGGAACAAATACCATAATTTTTATTTTCCTTCCATTTTTTTGCTTCTATCCCTTTTAACTATAGTCTAGATTAGATAGCTAATTACAAAATCGTAATTCGAGGAACTAAATTGTTTAGCAACTATTCTTGCTAGAGAAATGCGTATAGAAAGGTCCTCAAATGAATGTGAGCTATATTGTCTCTGAAACTATTATTTTGAGTTATTATGAAAGATTAGATTCACTTTAAAAGTTTGTTTTTGGCCGAAACTTAAAAAGTCGAAATATCATGTCTCAGATCCAAATAAGCAACCAAGAAAGAAACAAATTGATTCTCCTAAAAGCAAACTAATTTTGCATAACCAACTCTGAGCAATAATGAAAGGGTTAACGGGAAAGACAAATGACATCCTAGCTCGATGTACCGTCCACTCTTCCAATTCTAACGACACATTTAGGCTAAACTCCACTAGTTCAGCTAAAGAGTTTAGCTAAAATTTAGCTAAGTGCGCAAACAATGCGATGTTGCACATGTGAAATATGCTGCCATGCAGAACCAAAACTCCATCTACAGCTACGCCACTACGAAAGGTTCATCTAAGTTTTAATAGAGGCTCTCCACACCTCATCTTCACTCTAATTATTATCACTTCTCTCTTGGATTTACAATCGGGTTCCCTCTTACTACCATTTAGAATCAGCAGTCAAAATCTATCACAGACGTACTCATTTGGCCATGGTTTTTTGCAGGAATAATCTTGAAATATCATACTTGATCGCTATGAACTTTATCTTCAATTTCAGAACTCCAGCAAACGTAAAGTATATACCTGGAAACTTTAATTTTGCACTGCCTGATCAATTGCAGAGCCCACGCTTGTTTATATGACCTTTGGCTTGCAAATTTCCACGCTTAGCTGATCTCCCTCGTATGACTATAGAACCTGTGTGGTTTAATTATGTTTCTACAACACTTAAGCAAGATTATTAAATACTTTGGATTCAGTAATCATTGAATGTCTTCCAACATTATGAACGTGGTCTGGGTAGTACGGAAGGAAGAAACTCTGCCCTCCAAAATCACCTACCCAGTGACTAGTATGTCGGACTGCAGACAAGTTAACAACCAAACCATAATCTTAGTCAATACTCGTATCGAAAAATCAAACGACTTTCCTAGCAATGAGGGAGCAAGGGAGTGTACATAAAACAAGCCTTTTGGATGTATAGGATCTACATACAATATATATGTCACCATGCTTCATTGACAAGTCTCTTAGCTAAATGCGATTACAGTGATTTTACTGAGAAAGCACCTCATTACCAAGAAGGTAAAAGAAAGAAAAAACACATGCTCATGCTAATACCAGGTGCGGAGCATGACCAATCCCAGGATCATAACTCAGTTTGCAACTTCCCTTTGGTTTCTTCAGTGGGCTTGGTCTTGCAGCCATACATGAGTTATAAGCTCTCTGCCTTGCCGCAACAGTTTTGCGTGATAGCAAACTCGACAATTATACGCAGCGTAGCACATCATCTCCACCCAAATGCTGCTTATGATCTGCCACTTGCTCTTCTTGCCCTTCAGCATCGCAGCCAATTCCCACGCATCCTATGGTTCCCATCTGATCCAGGAAGGGTTCAAGCACCTTCTCTCCTGACAACAATGTCCCCAGGCCTCATTGAGGTCCCTGTACCTGAAGCTTCCCCAAATTGAGCAATTTCAGCCGTTGGTTCGGTCCGATGGTCAAAATTTTGATCCAACGTTCAAAAGTTGATTTTGAAGGTTCTATTATAATCTAGAAGTGCCAGGTAATTGATCTAGTTGATTTGATTTGCAAAAACCAAAGCCAAAATTGAGAATTGGGTCAAAATGCTCAATTAGGGGTCAAAATGCAATTTTATGAAATCCGATGACCAATATGCAAAATTTTGGGGAATTGAGGGTGCATAAATGAAATTGGCATTGTGAGAACTCTAGAACCAGTCACCGGAGGTCAGGAACTAGCCGGAGAACGGTTGAACCGGCTATGCTCGCTGGCGACCGGTTAGACTGGTCAAACTCCTTCGATCTAGTTCGACTAGGTTTTGATCAGTTTGGTTTGGTCTTGGTCCTTTCACCCACTTGGGACATCTGTGGGTCCAAAATTTATGCAATTTGGTCCTAATTGAAAAGGAATTTTAATCTATTTAAGAAGAAATTGGTCAATTAAGATACAATTAAGCTAATCAAACTTTATGAACGTCATCTAAAAGTCCTTTATTGACCTAATTGAATGATTATCATGAAAGACAATGAGTCAATACCACGAGTGTTTTGAATTAAGCCTAAAGGGCTAAAATGATCAAATTTGCAATTCAATGTGCAAAATTATTAATTAACTAAAATTGAGTTCAAGTAATGTCACAATTACCTCATTTAATGAGTTACCCACGTGTATGATCACTTATCACATTTAAATTGACTTTGAATTGCAGTGCTCGAGCTTATGTAAAAGATGAATTTAAGTGCGATATCAAAATTGGACCTAGATTTATAATTAAACCATAACCATAAATTGGTCAATTCGAATTTTGTTGATTGAAGCTTAATTGCTTGGTTTTCTTATGCATCAAATCAATTTCTCAAAAATTCAAATAAATCAGGTGTTGGCTCGGGGTAAAAAATCAAATTTTGACTTGGGATTGGCTCTTGGCCAAAGAGTTGACCAAAAAATCAACCTGAAAGTTAACCGTTGACTTTTTGGGTTTTCTTGAAAATGATTTGAAAATTACTTTAAAACTATAATACAAAAGAAATAAATAAAAAACGACACTTTTTGGTTAAGAAACGGGTTCTGTCATTATCAGAAACCCAAATCTCAGTTTTTTACCTTTATCGACGCGTCGACTAAAAATCATGCATCAATAAATTTTTTTATTTTTATTTTTGTTAAACTGTCATCGATGCACTGCTAAAACGGAGTAAATGTCAACAGAGAAATGAAACTAATGGCAAGATCATAAATTCTCTGCAAAAATAAAGGAAGTACAAAGTGTTCTGGCAAGAAACCGAAACCTTACTATGCCGTGTGGCTCCCAAGATGCTGACGAGTTAGATTCTTGCTAATAATAGAAATGGCACTCAGTGTGTCTGTGTTCCTATTTCCTAACACTTGTGGGTAAACGCTCCGTTCGTTTCGCAGAAAATATTTTCCGGGAAAATGTTTTCCGGATTTTCCGGCGTTCGTTTCACGGAAAATGAATTCCTAAGAGAAAATGTTTTCCATGGAAGGGAAAAAGTCTTCTAAATTGGGGGAAAATGTTTTCGACTTTTGAAAAGTGGAAAACATTTTCCTCACTTGATCTCTCTTATCTCACACATCTACAAATCCTCATTTCATCCTCCCCTTTCTTCTTCTTCTTTTCTTTTTTTATTCGAATTATTTTTAAATTGTATTTTTCTTTTTTTATTCAAATTATTTTTAATTTTCTATTTCTTTTTTTCTTTTTCTTTTTCTTTTCTTTGTTTCCCATCTTCTTCTTTCTTGGCTAGTCGTCGACCGTCACCAGGTGAACCTCAAGGTCGTCGATCTCAAGCTCGCGCTCGTCGATCTAGCGAGCCTCGAGCTTGACGCTCGCGCTGGCCAATCTGGTGAGCAGAAAATATTTTCCTTACCGAACATCGGAAAATATTTTCCGAAACATTTTCAGGTTTTAGCCGAACACCGAAAAATATTATCATTTTCCTGGAAAATGACTTCTAGGAAAATATTTTCCGGAAATCGCCTATTTTCCGCGAAACGAACGGACCGTTAGTTAAATTCAGTTCCGCAGAGAAAATAAGAGGGATTATAGAAAGACATAGAGCAGAGAATTGATTATTTATTTGTAACTTTAATCTATGCTTCCTTTTCTAGGTATAAGATTATTAACTTTACATTATTCGTTGGATCAATTCTCCAGGGGTGAAGCAGCGTGCTTCTTGCACTCGATCGTATACTCCGCTGAGGGTATGCAAAGAATTAAATCTTAAACTTTTTGAGATAAATGACACTGCAAAGGCTTAAACTATTGCAATTTATTCAATCTAATTCCTAAACTTCCAATTTGCTAATAAAGTCTCTCAGCTTCCCATGACAACATCAATCAATTATTCATTATTATTTATAAGTTTTCGTAGTCACACTATTGTTTGAAATTTGGAATATCTTTTCATTTTTATTCATTTATTAAACCAAACCATAATAAAGTAACATTTCTTTTCAAATTTTATCTTTGGTAGCTATAAGTATTACAACATCCAACATTTAAGTACATTTTAGCTTATGATCTCTAAAATAGTTCAAGTAGAACCTCGTTTACATCAATCCCTCTCTCGAGCTGCCATTTCCTGTAATTATCATTTTCTTTTTTGGTTTTTTGACATTAATCTCCATACCTCCACCTCACAGAACTAAGGTCCCTCTATGCTTCCAATACTACTACTATATCTTGCATCCACTCATACTCCAAACGATATCCGCATCAAAAAGTTAACATTTTACAAAAATGCACATACATAAATTTAAAATGACCTTACATCACTTTATTTCTTGAATTTGTATTCTACAAAGCATGTACAGTTGTCACTGCACGCTGCTAGCTTAGGCACTTAGCTGATTGCGGCAACAAACCTCAACTCTACTGACTCGCAGTGACAAAATGCTCCGCAAATACTTTCGACGTATGACAATTATAGGCTTCTTTAACATCACAAACCTTGGGTCCTGATCAAATTGTAGGAGACTCCAGGTCCGCTTCAGGAAATATGGGCCTGAATGGTAAATAATATTACATAAGGAAATTATTTTCAAGAAAAATATTTTAATTTTCTTGTGTTCGGTCATTACTGGAAGTTTGATGTCGACAACCTGTAGAACGTGATTCGGACGAATAAACGTAGGTCTGGGGCATGATCTTGGGACCATGGCAGCAAGACTAGGGAACTCAAACCTTGTGCCTAGTATCCAGCTGCCCAGACCCGGACCCCGAGCCCCCAGCTCAAGATCCTAGGGGTCAGCCACTGGAGGCCGATCCAAGAACCCGTGGCCCTAAATGCTTGAATCTCGCCCTTGGTGTCCAAAATCTATGTGCTTGGGTCCAAAGAATAAGTGTCTGGGACGTTGGTTAGCGCACGCCCCCTTGTGTCCTTGGGTTCAGGAGATGGGGTGTCCACTTACATTAAGGTCTTATTTTTTACGAAATTCCAATTTTACAAATTTAGTGACTTTTACTCGAAATTCCAATGTAGTTATACTCACTAATTTTCACTAGAAATTGCTGATGCGACAGTATGTCACATAGAATGACTGGCAATGACTAGATCGTCATGTCAGCAATTTTTGACTAATTGAGCGGAAAGACTACATTGGAATTTCGTGTGAAGGTTTAGGATTATATTGACAAAATTGAAAATTTTATGACTAAATATGTATAATATGTTTATGATCAATTGAATATTTTTTCCTAAAAAATTTAAATTGCATTTAAGATAAATAAACCCCTAAGGCACAATCTCGTGAACTCGGTCATAGGACTTAGGACCTCAAGCCTTGGACTCAAGATTAGACCCAGAGTGTGTGCCTTAAATTCAAGATCCTAGGAGTTGGATGCTAGAGGTCGTTCCAAGGACTTGTGGCCCTAGATGCTCAAGTCTAGCCGCGGTATCCATAGTCTAGACAGTCCAAGGTCCATGTGTCTAGGGGGCTGGTTAGGCCGCTGGGTCTCATTTTTGGTCCCCTTGAGTCCTAAGTTCAGGAGTTAGGGTGTCCGATCTGATTGCAAGGTCTCGAGTTTTTATGAGATAGAGAGTCCTAGCAGATGTGAAGGTCAAGTTAGGTTCTTGAAAATGAATATCGTTTAAAAGCATAAATCATTTTCAAAATTTATATATAAATATTTGTTCATCGTAAAAAAATGTTTTTTCTTAACCCGTTTTGAAAGTGATATTGATAGTTCCGATAAATAGATTTCCATAAAAAAAAATGTGTCCGTTGTGGTTTTAAAAATTTACTCCGAGGCCTCCTATAAGAACTTATAGAATCCACTAAATTAAGAAAGCTATGATGAGGTGGCTTAATTATAAAATTTTCAAATCCAAGTAGAAAAGAAAAAGCTTCGAGTAATTTGATATAAAAAAAATAATTAATGAATAACATCAAGTATGATTATGTTTTACTAAAATGACAATTAAGGACATGTTCTGTTTGTTTTGTTGAAGTTGTGACAATTCAAGAAAATATTTTTTCAGGAAAATGGCAATATTTTTTTTATGTTTGTATAAAATCAATTTCCTTAATTTAAGCATAAATTTTCCATGAACTAAGTATGATAATGTTTTTACTAAAATGACAACTAATTTAATGACATGTCCTATTTGTTTCGCTCAAAATGTCCCATTTCTAGAAAATTAAAATATTTTATTATATTTTTCTCAAATCATTTTCCTTAAGGTGAATACTATTTTCTCGTCTCTTCGATGCCTCTTTGTAGCCTTTTTGACCAAAGGGCTCCATCCACCATTCCCCATTGCTTTTTTTTTTATTTATAGGATGACATTGCTTTGACAAAAGGCTCCCCCCACCATTTCAAAATTGGCTTGGTAAGCTCTTTGGCAATTCAGATTTGAGTGGGTTTCAAGCAACAAGCCTATTTGCGCATTGTCATCTCTCATCTTCACTCTACCAAATTAGAAAAAGAAAAGATTATGATGAGTATAAGTTAATTGGATCTCTAAATTATTGTCGAAATTGCCTCTGTAAATAAATAAATACGTACACTAAAATCCTGTCAATATCTAAGTTGAATATCTAAGTTAATCTAAGTTAATTTATGTGACATAACTAGAAGATGTGCTGAACTCTATGGCACCTCATATTGCAGGCAGGCTCTCTGTCGATAGTCTGGTCAAATTATCATCTCTTGGTGAATAATAAGTGTTTGGGATGCTGATATTAACAAGACAGTACTTATACTTGGAGAAGAATGATGAAGTGGAGAGGCTTATTGGAACCATATGGCTTATTGAAAAATTACAGTAATTATACTATATTATGGGCAATGGCTAGTATACTTTCCAATGGTGAATCATTGGCATCCTCTCGGGGCTTATTTAGACAATTTTTCATGAAGAGGAGTACATGAATGCTCTCTAGGAATTCATTCAGAAGTTGCAGATGTAATCAGACGCGCCAATTGGGGTCGGCCTCTAGCAAGATCAGAGTATCCATTCAGCATTTAGCATCGAAGCTGCATTAGCAGACAACCTCAGACATGGAAGACAAGCATTTTATTCTCCGGCTTTGGTGATGTAATATGTCACACCGCTGCTATAAAGTGCCAAACGTGTCTTGACATACTTACGTACTTTCCCGAACCTTGGCTCTATTTTATTGCGCCAGTGGACTCTTCACAAAATGAGGGAACGGTGTACTGAAAAAGTGTGCTATGCAATCGATTTGAGAAAATTACCCGATTAGTCTTAAACCTATCCTATAGCCTATTTAGCCCTAAACATTTCAATTTTGCAAATTTAGTCGTAAACCTCAGTCTGAAATTTCAATGCAGTCCTTCCAATTAATTTTCATGAGAAATCACTAATATGGCGATCTAGTTATCGCTAAACATCATGCGTGGCATATCGCTACATAAGAGATTTTCAAGAAAATTGCCGGAAGACTTATATTGGAATTTCACATAAAAGTTCAGGATTAAATTGGTAAAAAAAAAAATGTGATTGCAGAAGTACATCTAAAGAAGCTACCTCATATTCAAACGCCCAACTACCTATTACTGCTAATAGGGGCAAGTCACTCAAAGCATAGTAACTACCACCCATGAAGAATGATGAGGGGAAGGTGCGTATTGACCACAAGAGCAACGTCTTCCACCGAGAAGGGCATGCCAGGACCCAAACATCCATTTTGGTGTAAAGGATGTATATCGTTCCTAATTGATTTCCAATCATATGTGGAAATAACATGTCCAATCTTTTTCTCATAGGCAAGAAATGAGGCCAAGCATCTGAAGAACAATGTCCTCAAATGTCGAAGCAGGGAGTATCCCTCTCCTTTAATCTCTCTTATTCACTTAGACTTAGCAAATTCGACAGATGCCCCATTTGAGAAAAAGATCTTCACGTTAACTTGGAAATACATATGGTGATCCACGTTAAAAAAATTTCAAGCTTCACATAGGTTAAATGTCTCTTTGAAACAAGCATTTGAAAAGGAAAAGACTTTGAACTTTGCGGAGTGTCGTAGATAATAAGGGAACGTTCTTCACGTATAAGATCAGGGCCATATAACCGTTTTTCAAGCGATCCTGGCCACTTTAGGTGATTTGTATATATCATGCATATATATTCTTTATGCACATATTTTTTATTTTTTTTTGAAAATACCAAAAAGTCGAGACAACAGAATGCGGATAAAGGATAATTTTCTATTGGCTCCAATTTACCCTTCATGATATTCTCCTAACATGTTTCGTTGTCATTTTTTTTTTTTTTATAGGCAATGTTAATACCTGAAGAACATAAGCATATGAAGGGTAAATTGTATCAAGTCTAATTACTTATTTTGATACTATTTCTGACATGATTATCTTTTCTAGAGAAATATCAAACACTTGAAGACAAATGCAGGTAAAGGGCAATTTGGAGTTACCAAACATCCAAGAGAATGATTTTATGAAATGTTATCACCCCAAGGATAAATACAAGTGAAGGGTAACGATGTATCATCTCCAATCTTTCAATCCCTAAAGATTCTTGCACTAACATATTCTTTCCTATTCTTTATAGGGTTACCAAGTCGGCCCCCTACAGGTAAGTACCCTTTTTCTCAAAATCAAATGGAAAATAAAGAGAAAATCTCCATTGCAAGAAAGAACCTTTAGCGCTTTCCTAGAAATAAGCATGAAAAAGGAAAATTGAGGAAACAAATTTTCTACAAAGTTCTTGAATATCTTCTTTACCTCAACATTGTCTTCCCATTTGGTGGGTTATTCATTTTGAGTCAAAATTCCCTATACAGATTGATCTACTCAAGTGATCTTAGCAAAATGAAATAGAGATGTTAATCATGCCAAACAAGGAATATTTAGAATGAAGAAATGCAACCCATTCCCAAACACGTCCTATAAAAATGTCAAAAGTTGAGCAGGAAGAGAAAACCTATGTCATTTAAGGATGAGGGATTCATTTGCTAAGTGATATATGGATCAAAATGAAAAGAAGCATTTCTTTCCTTTATCCTATACACTACAAGTGACCATAGTTGGCCTCTTTGAGCCTATTAATATGGAGAATTTTCTACAAAATACCCCCGTCAAGAACTACCCCACAAAGGGACGAATATGGAGGTCGTGGGCTAACATTATGTTGTGAAAAGATGAGAAAGACTTATTTGCTCTCACTTATATCAATCTTCTTGCGATATCTTTTAAGTGAACTCAAATGGTAGTTCGAAATATCCCAAAATGAAGAAGAACATTCGATTCTCTATATCAAACACTTATATCCCTCGCAAAGCCAATTTCAGCTTATTAAATTATTTCTTGAAACCAAGTTGGTGGTCGTCTCCTCACACTAGGGCAAAAAAAAAATGATTTACCAAGAGTGTTGATTGAAGACAATGATTTTGAAAGTCCATACTACTCACACAAAGAAGGATCATGGTAATCTTTGAATTGGAAAGCCCAGAAAATAATGAAAAACTAGAGAGCATGAAAAAGTGGCATGCCTAGTAAGAACAAGGCTAATGCCCGTAAAAAAAGGTCATGTTAAGAAAATATCTTATGGGAAAGAAAAATTATCAAAGGAAAAATGCTTGCATTGAAAAATTCGTTGCAAATGCAAATGCCATTTGAGAAATGAGCAAAGTTTTCATGTCGAAATTATTAACTCTTGGACTCTTGAGATTAGTGAAATGCCAAAGAATCGAAGAATCTTGGAAAGAAGTTGGTAATGATGTTCAAATGATCACCAACTCTTCAACCCTTCAATACACTTTTGGAGCCTATTGAGCCTCTCATTTTTTAACCCAATACCAAGCATACATCACATCTCTTAATCAAGTCTCTTCAGATTGGGATCGTTCGGATTGACATGTGAGTGGCCCATTGAAAAGCTATAGCTCGAGGAAGTGGGGATAAGGTTGTCTTATCTCATCTTAAGGTTTCTTAACTTGTAAACCTAATAGAAAGTATGATTGGTGATTATTTCATTTCTTAGCTGCTCGTGCTTATCCATTGTTGAAGCCATGACCAAGCCTACATTATGGCCCTTTTAAAAGACCTTTTAGATTGGTCAATGTGTACTTGTGAATGATTCTTAGATTCTTTGACACTGGAAGTGTGAGGTATATTGAGTAATCAGATTACTTCCCACATGAATGGATGGGATTAAATAGCCCCTATTGAGAGCATGCAATAAGCCCTTTCTAACTAAGGAGCTCTTGTTTGTCATATTAAACAAACACCTTTTCATGAGTTGAGTTCATATGGATGACTTTTCTTCAAAGAGAATTTAAGGATTGATGATACCTTTCAAGCGAGATAACAATTTCAAGATATTGAATGATATCAAATGTTTACCAAATACTTGAAATTAACTTCATTTGCTCATGCAAACTATGCTTTCTCACACCTAGCACTTCATTGATATTACCTTTCGTGACATGTGTTAAACGACATTGATCTTGCTTGGTACGTTTTCGCTGCTAGAGCATTTGTTGTAATACTTTCTGTTGAATGTGTAGTGCCCATTTTAGAATATTATTGAATGACAAGTTTCCCTAGTGAAACCATGCTTTCAAGGTTCGCGGGTCTATCATTAAACCATGCTTATCAAAGTTTGTGGGTTTATTCTTAAACTAGGCTTTTCAAGGTTCGTGGGTCTATTATTAGACCATGCTTTTCAAGGTTCCTGGGTTTATCCTTAAACCATGTATTTCCAAGATTCGTGGATCTATCCTTAAATCATGCTTTTTAAGGTTCATGGGTCTATCCTTAAATTACGCTTTTCAAGATTTATGGGTCTATGCTTAAATCAAGTTTTTCAAGGTTCGTAGATCTATCCTTAAATCTACTTTTTAAGGTACGTGGGTCAATCCTTAAATCACGCTTTTTAAGGTTTGTGAGTCTATCATTAAACCTGCTTTCATGAAGCACCATGCTTTTCAAAAGACTCATGGGTCTGTTCTTGAATTATACATTTTCCTATCCAATCAAAACCCATTTGCATATGGCGAGACAATCCCATCTCGATTGATGACCATCTTGACGATGTAAGGCCATCATTCCACACACCTTTCTTGTCTATAGCCTGCTAACCATCGAATTCGACCGACAAAATTTAGGTCTCTCTTGTCTTTGAAATGAATCTCTTTGAGCTTCCACTTGAGAGGTAACTGTTGATGCATAAATTTTATCATTTTATCTAAGACTTAATCGTATAGAAAATTAGAGATCAATTTTTATACCCTAGCCAAAAAATTTTTTTTACTAAATTGCATCGTGTATTAGCATTAGAAATATTTGCATCACTAATGGTAAGTTTTAAATTTTTCCAAAAAAGTTTGTCATAAAAAAGAAAGGAAAAGAAAAGGAGAATAAGAAAAAATATTATCTTCACTGAAAATTGTAATCAAAAAAGAGAAAAAAAGAAAAGAAAAAGGAAATCAAATAGGGCCGGGCTGGGCTGGGCTTGCCTAGCCCTCCTTTTCCTTCTTCTCCTCTTCATTCTTCTTTTCTCTTTTTGTGTGGGCTAGCCCACCTCTATTCTTCCTTCTTTTCTTCTTTACGCGCGGACTAGCCCGTCTACTTTCTTGTCGACCCAGCCCGCGCGTGGGTTTCCTTCCTTCCTCACGCCCTCATGCTGGTTTTGCTTTGGCAGGAAAAGAAACGTGCAAATCAGGAGGCAAAGGATCGCAAAGACAGACGACAACGTGATCCCATGGTCGGGGATCAAGCCAGCCGCGACAGGCTGGTGATGGAAGAAGCCATGCGTGCCTGTGGCTGACCGAGCTTAGAAGGAAGAGAGCAAAATATTTTGCAGGGTTTTTTGGTTTCAGTTTTCTATTGGTGAGAGAGAGAGAGAGTGTAAGCGAGAGAGAGCGACCTAGAGAGAGAGAGAGAGGGAAGTTTGGGGGGGGGGGGGGGGGGCTGGGGGAGCGAGCTTGAGAGAGTGGTTGATTGTCACTGGAGGTCTGTTCGTCCGCCGTTGGTCGCCGCAGCCGAAGGCTTTTTCAATGCTGTGTCCCTTGCTTTTCGGGAGGCGTTGAACTGGAGCTCGTGCCAACTAGTTCGCACAAGTTTCGGTCCGAGCCGATCCTCCCTAAAAGCTGCTAGCTGTTCTAGTATGCGTCGTAAGGGTTTAGATTTGTGCTCGTTTCCATATCAAGTTGAAATTCCCCCTGTCAATTGTGCATACCAACTGCTCGTGAAAATGCCTAAATGAGATCTAGGTTCTATGAGCTTGTTGTAGCCAAACTAGTTGTTCCTTGTTCATATCTATTTTGAATGTGCTTAATCTGTCTATGAGCTAATCTTGAGTGTCGTTTGCGCATGTATGTACCCATATCTTTGTCTCGAAATGAGTCATAGCCAATGCATGCTAGGTGTTTGATAAAATGCTTGAGTGAATGTCCGAAGTCCATGACTGTCGGATTGATGTTCAGGAGTTTAGTTTGATGATCGTTTGCTTTTGTATTGTCGAACTACGTCCACTGTCATCTTTTTCTGTATATTTTCTTGTGATTTCATGGCACGTCTACCATCTTTTTGAGCTATTGGAGGAAGGACCTCCGCCGGAATTACCTTCCCTCGCCGAGGAGGCCCCCATGGTTTAAGACCGTTTGAGTCAGCATCTCTCTATTTCAATGTTCTTTGTTTGTTTGTTTGCCAAGATCGTTGCCATTAAATGTGTGGGTTCGGTGAGATTTTTTAAAGAATTTTTTTTTTTTTTATATCGTCAGAAGACCAGCAATAGGCCGGCGGCGGTTGGTAATGCAGTCGGGCGGTCGGTCGTGTTTCGAAGAGTTTGGCCATCTATAATATAGAACAGTGGCCGGAGTTCTGGTTTTTGTGCGATAGAGTTGTTGCTTCAGCTAAGGGTCTGCAGGTGAGGAAATCTTGGGAGAAGGAGTCGCAAGGTTGAAGAAGATTGTGCGGGGAAAAAGACAAAACAGAGAAGAAGACAAAACAGAAAAATAGAAAAATAGAAAAATCATTACAAAACCGAAAAAATTTTGAAAAGTTTATTTTCCTTTTTTTTTTTTTTTACTCAGACTGGGTCAGATCCGGGATTTGATTGGGTCAACAGACCGGACCGGGTTTACCCGGTCCAAACCTATTTCCCGAATATGATAATATTAAATAATAAAAAATTTCAAAATTAAAAAATTATCAAAAAATGAAAAAAGTAAAAATTCAAAAAATTACTGAAAATTCAAAAATATTAAAAAATAAGAAAAATTCAAAAATTTAGAAAATCCCAAAATTGGGAAAATGTTTAAAATGTTTTGTAATAATTATAAAAATAATTCAAAATTTCAAAAATATTACAAAATCTAGAATTTTCAGGAAAAAATTCCGAAAATTGATTTTTTTTTTTGAAAATCCGAAAAAAAAATCTAAAAAATCTTGAAAATGGTTAAAATTAATCTTTTGGATTTTTTTTTTTTTTTTTTTCTGAAAAGTGGAAGTTTTTTCAATTTAGAATTATGCTCATGGTTGGTCACACCTTTAGGGTTCTACCTTAAGGCTTCAATTGTCTTTAGTGACAAATGCCATTGATTGCACAATATTGATACATTAATTTCGGCTTCCCTTTATTCTAGTTAGGGCAAGCATTTATCTTTTCCTTAGTATTAAGTCTTTGCTATCCCATGAAATGCACTTAATGCTTTCCTTAGTTGCTTATTATTACGTTAATGATTGTGCACATGTATGATCACTTCGCATGTTAGTAGATTGATCTAAAATTAATCCAAACCGCCTGACCAAAATCTTTCTAAAAAATGAATAAGATTAGATATTGAAAGAGCAACAATTAGTTAATCAGTGTAATCAAGTCCCTCACCCTCGATCCTCTAGTTGCATAGGAAGTGAGATACATTCCCATGCCTCACTTGATTTCTAGCCGACCCCAATAAGCTAGTGGTGACTCATTCTTTAGAAAATTTTTAAATCCTCAATTTAAACACCTAATGTTGGGAGAGTCTGTGCCTGATTATGGGCTATTTTTTAGATAATATTCCTAAACCTATTCACTTTCCCGAAGCATTGGTCACAACACACTTGTTTGGAAGCTTACTTAAATTCAATTCTGAAGAGATAATACGAGGGATTATAATAACACAAAGAGAGCAGTGAGCTGATTACTTACTTGTAACTTTAATCAGTGATTCTTTCTCTGTTTTTGCGGCTTTCGCCAGTGACAAACCAGGTATAAGATTTTTAACTTTACACTATTCGTTGGATCAATTCTCATGGAGTGTAAACTCTGGTGAGAGCATGCAAAGAATTCACCCTTAACACATTTATAGATAAAAGTCACCACATGAGATTAAACGATTGCAATTCAAGTAATCTAGGCATCGATCCCTCTCTCCAGTTGCCATTCCGAGTAATTATCATTTTCTTTTGAGTTCCACATCATAGAAATTCCAAGAATCCCTATGTGCTCCCAATACCACTACATATATATTGCGCCGACCCATACACCAAATGATGCCCGCACAAAAAATTAATAGGATACGACAATGCACGGACATAAATCTAAAATGACCTTACATCATTTTTTTTCTTGAATTTGTCTTTTATAAAGCAGGTAAAGTTGGGGAAAATTATCCAAAGTCTTAAACCCATTACATTTTTACCAATTTAGTCTTGAATCTTTTAACTTTACCAATTAAATTATAAACATTTTCTAATTCTACCAATTGAGTTCATTTAGCCAATTTAGCTGTAAATCACTAATGTTGATGCTGGACGTGGCATGGCTAGTTGACGAGGACAATTTTCAAAAATTTTCTATATTTTTAAATCTTTTCTTTTTTTTTTCTTTTTTTCTTCTTTTCCTATTTTTATCAAGGCCAGGCAACCCTAGCTCTTCATGGGCAAAGGCCATGGATTAGTGTTTGGTGTTGCGAGGGCTGTAGCCCTCACCCGCGACCTTACCCCGCAGCCCTCACGAAATCTAGATGAGAGTCATGACCCTCATGTGCGATCGACAAGGGCTTCATGGTCCTTGCCAATCCCTTGCCTAGTGGCCGGCAAAGGTTGGCCACGACCCTCGTTGGACTTGGTAGGAAAAAAAAAAACGGAAGAGAAAGAAAGAAAAATAAAAAATAAAAATAAAATTCTAAGAAATTGACCACATTAATGCTGACCGTCTTACGTAAAACTAATGGCATCCATGTCAACAATTTTGGTTTAATATTGACTGGATTGACTCAATTTGCAAAATGTCAAAAAGTTCAAGACTCAATTGGTAAATTATCAAAATATTTATGATTCAATTGGTAAATTATCAAAAGATTTAGAACTCAATTGACAAAACTATACTAGGTTTAGGGCCTTTTGAACAATTTTCCACATAAAATTAGAACTTAGCTGATTGCGGCAACAAAGCTTAATCAGCAAGTGAAGATGGATTGCGGCAACAAAGCTTAATCAGCAAGTGAAGATGGTATTGCTGGCATTGGATGAAGCACTTCCTGTATTGGAAATGAAGGCATGCAGCGTAGGAAAGGCTGTGTTGGAAAAGATGGATCTGATATTGTTTAGGAATGCTGAGAATCCACAGCTCGCAAAGAAAATGTCAAGAGGGAGGAGAGATGGGAGAGAATAGAGTTGACAGTCGCAAAGTATAACTAACTTCAGGGACAAAATCTAAGTTTTCTTGCTCTTGCCTAGATTGGTCTTTGGTCAGGATCATTCATTAGTTTGGCAGTGTAAGTTAGTTGGTCATTTATTTTAATTTATGAGTACCATCTTGATGATAAACAAAGATCACAATATCCTCTCGTTATTATCTTTCCAGAAGTTTAATATATTCGACACAAGTTGATTGTTTGTATGAAATTTGTGATTAACCATCGTAGAACATATAAGATTAATATATTGTCTAATAATTGTCATTTTAAGAGCTAGTTAATAAGATGCAAGTTGATCTTTTATTCATAGTCTGCAGACAAATCATACATGTAGATGCTAGGTAACATAAAAGAGATTTTCCTTGGACTTTTCATTTTAAAAGCCAATCATATGACTGAAAAGTCAGCATTTGTGGTGATACTCCTGAGGTGAGATCCTTGAGGTGGTTAACAAATTGCCAAGTGAGCACGGATGGTCTCTCTCCCAAGGTAGCACTTACACTTGGCTTGGGTTTTTCCAAACCCTATCAGTTGTGACTTGATTTGACTTTGGAAGCACAGGATGACATGCATGCACCAATGGCGGTTATCATCGTGGCTGCAGAGAGAGGACTTGGCCAACCAAGTCCTAAACCGATGGCGGTTATCATCCCTCTGTTTTTTCGTCGTCAATGCTTAAGAAGATGCTGCCACTTTATTGTTCTGTCCTGATCAATGACTTGTGTACAGAATTTATGCATTATGTTTAGCTAGTTAGAGCCCGTCATCAAGCTTCTTCTCTTTTTCATTCTTATTACTGAACCTAGAGTTGAGTA
Source organism: Eucalyptus curtisii (assembly GCA_017140595.1). NCBI lineage: Eukaryota > Viridiplantae > Streptophyta > Magnoliopsida > Myrtales > Myrtaceae > Eucalyptus > Eucalyptus curtisii. The sequence goes on from CM029496.1 coordinate 21,892,706, forward strand.
TAGATTTGAGTTAATTTAATCTTATTAATAGATGAATAATATTAGAAGTGGAAATAGAGGTTACCGAGCAGTGCTAGCCATTCTTACCTATTGCAACAATATTAGAGAAACAAGTCGAAGTTTTGGATTCATCTTGTAAGTTTCCAGAGTTTCTACATTCCTTAAGTTTTGCTTAGCGATATTTATTTCTCAACTGCACTCCGGACATGTGGAAGTAACAATCACGACAATTGAAGCTCTACCATTTTGTTTCTAGGCAGGCATGAAGGATCTAAACCCGGCCGCCTTAATACCACTTTTCAGCTTGACTTGTAGTGAATAGATGATCTCAGCTTGGTAAATGCTGGTGTTTTTTTATTGCATTGGAGAAAAAGGAAAAGATATGATGAAATACATTCTCAGTCACGTTCTCTTTTAGAAACAATATAAACTGATCGCAAGATCCGACAACATAGGGTTTTCACCTCAACCTGTTAGGGGTCGATGTACTGAAACACTGCAGTGTGGATTTTTGCTTCTCAACTGATTTAAAAAGGTCATTTCAAGTGCAAGAATTGTAAAATTTTGTGGGATTAATACTAACTATTCAATTCAAAGCATTTAATGCTTAAATATTCTAATATTCCACCTCAAACATAGGCTATACTCTTGCCAAATACCAAAGCATGGGTGGAAAAAATAAAATTTCCGATACAAATAAAAGTAGAAAAAGATTGGAATTGAAGATCTTTTATTTTGATATCATATGACAAGGCCAACTGTGTTTTAATATTAATATATTATAATATAAATAAATAGCCCAACTACGTGTTAGGAGGCCGCGTCATTTATGGGTTGTCAAATATATTAGTATCTCTCTTCCCCAGAAAAACCCTCTGGATGAAACTAGAATGACCTTTTCCCGAGGGGGTGGCTGTGGCCAAGGCCGTGGTGTTGGCGGTATCTTCAGAAAGCTCGTCAATGCTCGTATGGTACTTGTTGGTCTTGTGAGCCAAGAGGAGCCACACATGAGTGATGAGCTCACCTCCTTTTCTCAGTAGATTGTCATGGTTATACACGCGGCAGTGGAATGCTCCATAACACAGCATCTCCACCCAAATGCTGCTAATCCGCTCCCACTTGTTGTCCATCGTCCTCAGGTCGACCACAAGCTTCTGCACCTCCGACAGCATGTGCCAGTCACGAGTGATCCTTGTCTCCTTACTTGGTTTGACGGGGGGTGGCACCTCTCCATCTGGCGACGACAGTGTGCTAATTGCTTCTTTGTAGTCTCGGTTCCTAAAGAAAGGCCTCAGAGTGCAAAAAGCGTACTCCAGCGTGATGTCAGCAGTGTTGAGGGACAACGTATAAGGATGCTGAGCCAGGAGGTACATCATGTAGTTTGATAGGAGTTTGCTTCCTCTACAAGCAGCGGAGTTCTCGCTCTCCAATGTGTGGAGGAATTCCGTCGCAATGTGCCAGATAATGATGCTTCTATCAAATGTCATCTCAATGCTACTGCTCAGTCCTTGTTTCTCCTGGATGTTGTGAGTCTCAAGCGTCCACTCACCTCTTTCTTTGAAGGGCCGGTGGTGTCTTTTCTTCTCTAGCTCCGCTATCTTTCGAACTACCAGCACCTTGAGGCACGAGGGGATGGCCTGGCGGGAGCAAAATGGATGCCTCCTGAAGATCTTCCTTTTGTCAAAACAATCAAGTACCGTGGCAATGGGCTTCGGACATTCTTTGTCTAAGAGGTTGGGGTCTAACAAATTGAACTGCCTCATCGACCTCGACCATCTTTTCTGCTTCATGCACCAATGGGCTAGACAAGGGAGGAGCCTTCGGACAAGCGGCACCTTAAGCTTCATACTCATCTTAACCACTGCCCAATCCGAAAAAGGCAGTACCATGATTTGGTAAAGCTCAAATGATGTGACTGCAATCAGTATTGCGTAGGTATAGGTGACATACATATCGATCAAGAAGGCATCCTTGAAGATGATGGCGAATAGACACAAGGCAGACACCAAGCAGAAGAAGCCACAGAAGTGGACCACCAGGCCGACTTGGGTGTACAGAATGGGCGCTTTAGTGTAGAGCACATCGAACATGAAGTTTAGCTCAATCTCAGTCATGGTGAAAGCACGAATGGCAGAGTAATCATCGATGGACATCCAGTCGCGGGATATGAACAGAGGGTGGTACAGTCTGGTCACGAGGTGGGGCTTCAGACAATCGAACCGAAAGTAGGCCTTCAAGATGTCCTTTGCAGAGGCAAACTTGTCGTCCTCGGGGAACTCTTTGAACTTCCTCTGAATCTCGGTTTCTTCATTGATGTCCTCAGCGGTTACGCTCCAGTTCTCATCATACACAGAGTGGAGAGCCCGGACCCACTCGACCGACTTCCCAATTCCAACCATGAACAAGAGGACGTACAACAGCCATGAGACGGGGGACAAGCCGCGCCCACATCGAATGAGAATCCAAAGCACTAAGATAGCCGTAACCCCGATGTTGAGCATCTGTCTCAATCCTAGCCGGTTATCTTCCACCGCATAGGCCGTCATGCTGTCTGCGTACCCGAGTTGCATCAGAAGCAATGGGGCCAACAGACCTTTCAACACCACATCATAACCTGGATTCTCAGGATTGTCAATGCGGACCACAGTAAGCTTGCCCAGCGCCAATGTTGCATAGTAAGAAAGGAGCAAGTATGTGGCCCATATGACGAACCTAGCTAAATTCGATGTCAAATATTTCCGACGGCTGCCTAATATTGCGAGAACAATCTCGCAGGCAAAGCTTAAGGTGAACAACAACTGAATCCCCCATGCCCCCCACAGGCCTTTAAACAGCAGCAACACGGTGTTCAAATTCATGGCAGCTTCGTTCAGGTGTGCGCACTAGACATCAATGCAAATGCAGAGTGAGGTTCACATTGTTTATGAGTAACAATTACAAAGAGCTTGCACAAAACTTGCATAAATGCATACGATATTGCATGCATTAATTCTCTCAATCAGTTAGAATCTCGCACCACTGAATCCAAGATTGTGCACTTTGATTATCCAACAAATTATGCATTAGTAGGACTCTGAATTTTCATTCTGTATTGGAGGCAGCATATGGTGCGTAAATTTTTATTTTTTTTCCCTCGCGTACTTTGTTAATTTCTGTGCGTTTTACTTGTCGTTGACAATGATTATCAGGCGTTACATATAGAAAGGAAGATTTGCAATGCAAATAAAATTCTTTTTGATAATTGTAATCTTATTTAGTTCATTGAAAGTCCAGGCAAAGAGAGTACGTAGGTAGATATTTTTGTATTTCTTAAGACTGTTTATTTACACTTAAGCAAAAATAAAAAAGTATTTTTTGCCTGTCAAAAATAAAAAATAAAAAATAATGAATAAACTACATATTAATAATTTTTTTTGGTCGGTTACATATTAATATTGAATATTGTGGAATTGTCGGGAGTTTTGAATTTAAAAAAAAAAATATTATCCGTGAGCCTCAAAATTAAGAATTAAATAAAAAGTAAAAAGTAAAATAAATACAGACGAATCTAACGATTTAAAATAGATTGATAGAAGTAAAGGTCCGGTCATAGTTACCCACTTTCCCTTCTCTCTCCATGTTCATCTCTCTTTCCTTTCCTAGAGTTGTTGATTGTATTTTCTTTTGCGACTCCACCTTCTATTTTTCTTTCTTTTTCATTTATAATGTGTTCATCTAGATCTTCACTATCTATGAAGAAGCTTCTGTACAAATGAGTGCCGTCAGCCGTCCACCTTCTTATGTCCTTGATTTTTCAAAATAATGAACTGGCTATACTCACTACAATTTGGCGTACATAGAAAAATGTTGCGCTAAAGCATTTTCCCAAATCAGATAAAAATCTTGGGAGACTAATAACGTAAGGAAAATTCCTAACGGAGAGAATGATTTATTCCAAGTCAATTTTTCAATAACAGATGCAAAATAATGACACTTCTAAGCTTTGCTTTGTGGAAGCTGCTAACTTTTGATCATTCTTAAAACATCGACTGTCTACGTGGGCTTGGGAATGCAAATTATTGGTGTTCCAATTGGTTTTATCATCGTAGATTCTTGGTTTACTGTTGGTAATTACAAAAATAAAAAATTGGAAATAAGGATTTAATTTTATCTTCTTGTATATTTCAAAGATTTTACAATAAGATTTTAGTCATATTTTTGTTAGGAATTTAATTATGACATTAACAAATAATTAAGAATTTCCTTTTCCGGCAAAAGAACATTTTTGGCATTTAGAGTTTTATTCATCTTTTACTGGACTTTCAATGTTGACCATTCGGGGATCGAAGAAAGAAAGCATAGAAATTAATTTGGGAAAAAAGGAATAAATTACCTTGTGACACATATGGACGCAATAATAGATCAAATGTCATATTTTTCGTAAGGCAATCTTGAAAGGAACAAAATTGACAGAATATATTAGTTTATTCCATTTTTATGGGTTTTTAATGTCTACTTTTTCCGGAGACTTAATTAAAAAATAAATGCAGACATTAATTTCCGGAAAAGAATTTTTTTTTTCCAATAGGACATGTGTCGATAGTGGAGTAGGTGTCAACGCTTCATTTGGTGCATTTTATAAACACATAGATAAATATTTCAAAAAAGAATGAGATGCCAAAAAGTGATTCTGTTGAGTACTTCTATAAAAATAAAGTGGAGTGCAATGGTCAACACATTCCCACATGATGTTCACATCTTTCTTTATTTTCATAAATTCCTCATTTTTCTATCTGGTCAACTATTTAGATTTCTTCCTTGCCATGTCTTTCCATTGAGTCTTTCCTTTCATTTTGAGTTAATATCACGAAAAACTTTAAACCGATACCCCAATGATAAATTTATTCCAAGTTAATTTCTTAATTACAACAAATTTAAATTAATACAATATAATAAATTTACTCTCCATTAATATTTATAAAGTTTTGCTATCAAATAACTAAGTTAGATGACACATGATAATTGACAAGTGTACTAATTTGGAGTTTTACCCTCCATTAGATGTACATAAGTTTGTGGTTTTCCGTAGTATTAATCTAATTTAATAAATACTAACAAATGGTAAATTTGTCATAAATATATCAATTTGTGTTTTTAATAGTCGAAAAATTAGTTTTGAGTAAATTTGTTGTAAGTATACAAGTTTTGTGTTTTTGGTAGTAAAAAAAAAAATTAGTTGAGGTAAATTTATAACATATGTATTAATTTTGGGTTTTTCGTAGTATTAACCCAGTACTTATTTGTCCGCTTGACTATAGATTTTCTTTACCTTGTATTTTTTTCATCTTTTTCTTGTATAATTACGTATTATCATCATACATGGTGTACAAGCTTTTATCTTTTTTTCCTGTTTCTCTTGAAAATTTAGTCTTAGGTAATGCATATTTATTTTTTCTTGCCCATTCCATGTTTTGCTCTGTGTGATGAAAAACAAAGTTTCTAAATTTAATTTGCAAAACCTCCACTCTTCTACTATAAGTATTTATCTTTTCTCTAAGTTTACTCGGTCACAATTTTGATGCTCGAAAGGTTGTTTTGGCAAGATTTCTTTGAAAAGTTTGGTCTTTTCAAATTTGAGCAAATCATGAATTATTTGACAGTCCGGATAATTTCATTTTCGGGATTTTCTTTATATTAGCCTCCACGTTCTATTGAAGTTCTCTAAAGGTAAATTCTGCACAAATTCTATAGATGTCGTTTTTAAGTTTTTCTGCCTTTCTTTTTCAAATATTAGTTTTCCAAATTATTTTTAAAATATATCTTTTTATATAAAACAAAAAGAAAAGAGAAAAGGTGGAGGAGTGGTAATATGGGAGTATTTAGTAGAGTTCTTTAACCCCAGAGACAACTGTTCCAAGTTTTTGGAATTTGAAACCCATTTTATATGTTTTTGAAACCACCTTGGATCTCGGAATTGTTGTTCCATTCCAAAGTACCCTAGACTACCTTGTATTTATTCAATTTTTTTTTTCTTTTTTATCATTGAACAGAAATTACAGTTGTTCTAGTTACTCATATCGAACATTCAATGCAACACCTAAATGAATTACATGTTAAAAACCACGTTCATGTCTAATAGTAACAATCCTATGATGTCTTTAGCATCAAAAGCAAAAATATATAAGTTAATAAATTTTCATCTTTCGATTAAATTCATGAATTGAGATGGCAACCTATCACAATGATATGCACTAAAATGTATCATCTGTAGACAGTCCATCTCATCACACATACTCACGCGCACATAGTATGCATGGTGAGAGACAGAGACAGGGAGAGAGTTATTTTCTAAATGAGGTTGGAGATTAATTGATCAATTAGAGCTTTCACACGTTAATGTATGAAACACTTCATAAGGAGAAAACAAATAATAATAAACAATTACGTACACATTTATTTATTATTAGATTATCATGCAGGGTACCTGCAAAGGTTACATAGTGATATGGAACATATCTTATCCCCATTTTTACCGCAATTTTAGAGCTGGAACCAACTCTGTGAGTTCTAACCCCGAATGTGAAACTTACTCGTCCTTCATGAACCAAGGCCTTTTTCTTTCTTAATTTTGGGAGTTTTATTATTTTAAATTCTTGTGATGGGCATTAGAATAGATGTGTCGCCCAATGAGAACGCCACATTTCCACTTCTCTGTGGCCTTCTACTACATGCACCAAAATACAACACAACAATAGATTAGCTGACTTCAGATGCATCTGCTCTCAGGTTGGATTTTCAAAATTTTGAGTAGCAGCGCCTTCTCAACTCCAAAATAATCCTGTAATCCTACCACATTTTTAAACCTGCAGACTTCTTAGATCCCATTCACGTAGGAAATATTGCATTCGGTAGCACATTTGCTATACTATTCTTGACGAGGCAATCTTTAAATGTCAAAAGTGACAGGTTGTGAAGGGTCATAATTTCTACCGGTAGTTCTTTCACCAGTTGGAAAATGAACATCGATAACAAATATAAACATGTGCTATAACCTGTATAGAGCATGTTTAAGTGTACTGACCAACAAATTAAAGTACAATAATCTCTTGTTGAAACATCGAAAGCACAGGGAGCATCCAAACATCTGTCCCTAAAAGTAATACTTGTTAGTAAGGATGACAAGCAAATGCAATCTAATTAAAGTAACAGGCAAGAAAGAGGTGCAACACAACACAAGACTAGCACCACGAAACCAGAACTCAAGGCCGATGAATCCCAGAAGTATAATTCAGAAGACGACAACACCGACTTCAGAAAACTTGGAGAAACTGAAGCAGAGAAAAGCAACGGAGATATTTGTCCCAAGAAACATAGTGAAGGAACAAGTACCAGGAATAGGTGACTTCCTTCCTTAGCTAGCAGAGCACTCGCGTCTTAACAGATATAGCAATTGACTATTTGTTGGAACCTCTGTTATGAAGTAAGAAAAAGAAACGCGAAGGAATAAACAAAGACAAAAAGATAATGGAATAAAATACGGCATGGGAATCTGATTATTTTCTTGCAACTTTCGTCTGAGGCCCTTTTTCCTCTTTTCTTTGGCCTAATTGGTACGTAAACATGCCTGAAGCTTCTGTCTCCATCTTCATGGTCGCGCATGATTCTCGTTCTATCTTACACTTTAAGCTCTTGGATTAGGCAAATGATAGGCTACTCTACCACTTCTGGTTCATTTTATTTCCTTGAAAAATTGACACGATTGGTTGATATTTTATAAAGAAACTATTTAACAAATATGGTTGATTTTCTAGTGTTGGTTTGGATTTTAGGAAAGAGCTAAAAATCATTATTGGAAGTCTGGTGTCAGAAAACATAAGGAAATTGTTGAATCAGTTACAAACCTATTGTACAAATATCAATTCATTTATACACTTTCTGATTTTACAAACTTAGTAACATTTGTGCAAAATTCCTTTGTAGTCCTTCTAATCAGTTTTTGACGGAAATTGTTGATGTGGCGGTATGCCAACATAAGACGGCTAGAAATGATGGATCGTCATGTCAGCTATTTCTAGTGAATTGACTAGAAAGACTACAAAAGTATAGGACTAAACTCGCATCCTTATAATAGGTTTAACATTGATTAAATAATTTTCCCCAAAAAACTTAATTCGAGTTTAAGACAAATAAACCTATAATGCATGATCTCAAGAACTTGGCAGCAAGACTCAAGACCTCGACCCTTGGACTCAAAATTAGAGCTGAACTGTTAGCCCCGAACTCAATATCTAAGAGTTAGCCGTTGAAAGTTGATCCAAGGACTTGTGACCCTGGCCCTAGATGCTCAAGTCTAGCCCTAGTGTCCAAAGCTTAGGGGAGAAGAATCGCACAAGTACCATAATTTTTTTTCGTTCTCTTGAGTGCCACATGTTAGCTATATGCCCTAAAACAATCATATAGTTGTTACGTATAATATATATGTCACTATGCTTCATTGACAAGTCTCTTAGCTGAATGCAATTACAGTGATTTTACTGAGAAAGCACCTCATTACCAAGAAGGTAAAAGAAAGAAAATACACAGACGCGCTTATGCTACAATAGGGTGCGGAGCATGACCAATCCTAGGATCATACTCAGTTTGCAACTTCCCTTTGGTTTCTTCAGTGGGCTTGGTCTTGGAGTGTGGGTGTACTCATCTGTATGGTGCATCAACCATACATGAGTTATAAGCTCTCTGCACTTTATGATGAAGTTGGAGATTGCTGAACACTTTATGGCACCACATATTGCAGTCACACCCATCGTCGGTAGTATGGTCAAAAAGCTATCTCTTGGGCCGCTGATATTAAGCAAGACAGTTCTTATACTTGGAGAAGAATGATGAAGTTGAGAGGTGTTGGCTGCGTCCACCTTCATGTGGGGCCCAGCCAGCATTAAATAAAAAAAAAGAAAAAAAAAAGAAAACAAACCAAAAACAAAAAAGAAGCGGTTGTCGTGCGTGGAGAGGTGTGCGTCCAAAGAGAGGAGTGAGAAAACGTGAAAAAAAAAAAACTGCAGCAAGGGAGAAGAGAAGAAAGGAAGTGGGCTGCAACTTTGCGGCTTTGATTCAAAGGCCAAATATTGTCGGAATCGGCTCAAATTTCAGTATGTTGTTCGTGAGACCAAGGGCTACAAGTTGATGGTTTTTGTTCGTCGAGAACCGTCTCCGAATTCTCCAATTGCGGTTAAGGTTTTCTTGCTTCAAACTTGTTTATCTACCTATGTGGTGAGAAAAAGATGATTGTAATGTTGATGTTGATCTTCTAGTGTGTGACTAGAGAAGAATACTTTGTGTATCCTACTATTCTTGGTGATTAGTGGATGTTTTTGGGTGGTCCGTGGTTTTTCCCGCATTGGGTTTTCCACGTTAAATCGTTGGTGTCGTTATTTGCTTTGTCTACTTATCATTTCAGCATTATATTTGCATTTTCTGAGGCTATACATTGCTTGTTGTTGTTGGGGGTCAAGAGATTTTAAGTTGATTTAGTATCGGGGGAGAAATTGATCCTGGATTGTGTTTGGCTGTGGTGAATTGTTGTACCCGAGTTCTCCCCAACAAGTGGTATCAGAGCAAAGGTTCAAATTCTAGTGTTAAATGGAAGAAACCAGCAGCACCATGTTTAAGTTAAATGCCTCGAATTATTCCATTTGGAAGCCTCGGATGGAAGATGTGTTATATTGCAAAGACTTATTTGATCCTATTGAGGGTGATGAAGCCAAAGGAGATAAGGAAGACAAAGAATGGGAGAGAATGAATCGAAAAACAGTTGGGTTTATTCGACAATGGATTGATGATAGTGTGTTTCATCATGTTGCTCAAGAAACGAAGGCGGACACTTTGTGGAAGAAATTACAAGATCTCTATGAGAGAAAAACTCCACAAAATAAAGCTCTTCTAGTTAAACGACTTGTGAATTTGAGATATAAGGAGGGGAGTAATATGGCAGAACACTTGAGTGAATTTCAAGATGTTGTAAATCAATTGACAAATCTTGAGATTGATCCTGGTGATGAATTGCAAGCATGCTTATTACTTGGTACTCTTCCTGATAGTTGGGACATCTTGGTTGTGGCATTAAACAACTCGGCTCCATTTGGTGTGCTTTCTATGAGCATGGTTAAAGAAAGCTTGTTCAATGAAGAAACAAGAAGAAAGGGCTTGAATTATGCTTCTACATCGGATGCTCTTGTTATAGAAAATAGGGCGAGAAGTCAATCAAGAAGGTTTCAAAGAAATGATATCCGAGGCAAGTCAAGAGGAAGGTCAAAATCAAGACCGAGAAGGAGTGTGAAGTGTTATAATTGTGGAAAAATGGGACATTATGCAAAATAGTGTTGGTTGCCAAAGAGATAGATCGATCCCATGATAGAAATGGAGATCGAAAGAAAGAAGAGAAACAAGCTACAATGGCGGTTGCATCCGATGGCGATATTGTGTTCGTATGTGATGACGGATATGTGAATCTTACATGCCAAGACTCTACGTGGGTTGTTTGATTCTGCAGCTTCTTTTCATGTCACCTCACGGCGTGATTACTTTGCTTCTTATCGCAGCAGTGACTTTGGTTATATTAGGATGGGAACTAGTGATGTTTCCAAGGTTATTGGCATGGGAGATGTTTATTTGGAAACCGATGTCGGATGTAATTTGTTTTTGAAAAATGTGAGACATGTTCCGGATATTCGACTTCACTTGATCTCTACGGGTAACTTAGATGATGATGGTTATTGTAATTCCTTCTTTGATGGCAAATAGAAGTTGACTAAAGGTTCCATGGTAGTGGCAAAGGGTAAGAAGATAGGCTCTCTTTACACCATGCAAGCTGACTTGATTAAAGAAGAGGTAAATGCAGTGGAGGATTCCTCGGTTGATTTATGGCATATGCGGCTGGGTCATCTTAGCAAGAAAGGACTTGAGACTCTTGCTAGAAAGGACCTTTTATCTTTGAAGGAGAAGAATCTAAAGGAATGCACTCATTGTCTTACAGGTAAGCAACATAGATTCTCATTTCATAGTTCCTCTCCACACATGAAATCAAATGTACTTGATTTAGTTCACACTGATGTTTGTTGCACGGATGCTAGAACTCTTGGAGGTGCATTATATTTTGTGACATTTATTGATGACTGTTCTAGAAAGGTGTGGGCTATTGCTTTGAAATCTAAAGATCAGGTACTTGTGGCTTTCAAGCAATTCCATGTCAATGTGGAGAGAGAAATCGGGAAGAAGCTGAAATGTGTTCGGGCTGACAACGGTGGTGAATATAGAGGCCCATTTGAACACTATTGCAGGGATTATGGTATCAAGCTTGAGAAGACTGTTCCAAAAACACCACAGCATAATGGAGTGGCAGAGAGAATGAATCGGACAATTAATGATCGGATTCGGTGTATGATTTCTCATGCAAAGTTGCCTAAGTCATTTTGGGGTGAAGCGATGAGAACAGCAGTGGATTTGATAAATCTATCTCCATCGTATCCTCTTAAGGGGGATGTTCCACAAAGAGTTTGGAGTGGCAAAGATGTTTCCTACAGCCATCTAAAAGTGTTCGGTTGTCGTGCTTTTGTGCATGTTCCAAGAGATGAAAGATCCAAGCTTGATGACAAGTCTAAACAGTGTATCTTCTTAGGTTATGGACATGAAGAGTTTGGTTACAGGTTATGGGATCCAGTTGCAAAGAAAGTCATTAGAAGCTGAGATGTGGTGTTTTGTGAATATCAAACTATTGAAGACATTGACAAGGCAGAGAGACCGAAGAATACAGCTCAACGTTCAGTTAGTTTCAACCCAAATCCTTCTAATGTTGATAGAAATAATGGGGGAGAAGTGCATGGAAATCATGAAGATGGTGAGTCCTCACATAATGTTGATTCTTCAACTAAGACAGGTGAAATAGCTGAGCAAGAGCAATCTATCCTACCTCAAGTTAGAAGATTTGAAAGTGAGCGTAGGCCTTCTCAAAAACATTTGCCACATGAGTATGTGTTACTCACTGATGTCGGAGAGCCAGAAACTTATGAAGAGGCTATATCATGTGAACAAAAGAATGAGTGACATGAAGCTATGCAAGAGGAACTTAAATCCTTGCATGAGAACCACACATTTGAATTGGTGAAGTTGCCTAAGGGTAAGAGAACACTCACAAATAAGTGGGTGTACAAGTTGAAGACGGAAGAAAATAGTTTGCGACCACGATACAAGGCTAGACTTGTTGTGAAGGGCTTTCGTCAAAAGAAGGGCATAGATTTTGAAGAGATTTTTTCACCGGTTGTAAAGATGTCTTCTATTCGAGTTGTTCTTGGGTTGGCCGCCGCTTTGAATTTAGAAATTGAACAACTTGATGTAAAGACGGCTTTTCTTCATGGAGACCTAGAAGAAGAGATATATATATATATATATATAGCAACTGGAGGGTTTTGAAGTTGAAGGCAAGGAGCACCTTGTATGTAGATTGAGGAAAAGCTTATATGGTCTCAAGAAAGCGCCTAGGCAATGGTATATGAAGTTTGAGTCATTCATGGAAGAACAAGGATACGGTAAGACAAACTACGATTCTTGTATATTTATGAAAAGATTCTCAAATAATGATTTTCTTATTCTCCTACTTTATGTGGATGATATGTTGATTGTTGGGCATGATGCCGAGAAAATCAAGAGCTTGAAAAATGAGTTGAGTAAAGCTTTTGCAATGAAAGACCTAGGCCCGACTAAGCAAATCTTAGGTATGAGAATTACTCGTGATAGGAAGAATAAGAAACTATGGTTATCTCAAGAGAAGTATATTGAAAAGGTGCTTGAAAGATTCAACATGAGCACATGTAAACCGGTGAGTACTCCACTTGCAGGTCATTTCAAGTTAAGTAGTAATGAGTGTCCTTCAAGTGAGAAAGAGAAGGTTGAGATGATGAAAATTCTTATGCATCGGCCGTAGGTAGTTTGATGTACGCCATGGTTTGTACAAGACCCGATATTGCTCATGTTGTTGGTGTTGTGAGTAGATTTCTCTCTAATCCAGGTAAGGAGCATTGGATCGCTGTTAAATGGATTCTGAGATATCTTAGAGGCACTTCTACACTTTGCTTGTGTTATGGAATGCGAAGCCTGAGTTGAGTGGCTACTCGGATGCGGACTATGCCGGCGATGTTGATTCTCGAAAATCCACATCGGGTTTTATAATAATCTTTGCAAGGGGAGCTGTTTCATGGCAATCGAGATTGCAAAAATGTACCGCTTTATCTACAACTAAAGTGGAGTATATTGCTATTACCGAAGGAGGTAAAGAACTTTTGTGGATGCAAAAATTCCTACAGGAGTTGGGCTTGAAGCAAGAGAAGTTTGTTCTATATTGCGATAGCATGAGTGCCATCCATCTTAGCAAGAATTCGGTGTTTCATTCAAGGTCGAAGCATGTTGATGTGAAGTATCATTGGATTCGAGAAAACCTAGAAGAGAAGCTCTTCCTACTTGAGAAAGTTCATATCGACAACAATAAGTCCGACATGATGACCAAAGCCTTGCCCGTGGTGAAGCTTGACGCTTGTAGAAGAAAAGCGGGCATGACGAACCTTCCCACATGAGGTGGAGGGGGAGATTTGTTGGCTGGGTCCACCTTCATGTGGGGCCCAGCCAGCATTAAATAAAAAAAAGAAAATAAAGAAAATAAACCAAAAACAAAAAGAAGCGGTTGTCGTGCGTGGAGAGGTGTGCGTCCGAAGAGAGGAGTGAGAAAATGTGAAAAAAGAAAACTGCAGCAAGGGGGAAGAGAAGAAAAGAAGAGGGCTGCAACTTTGCGGCTTTGATTCGAAGGCCAAATATTGTCGAAATCGGCTCAAATTTCAGTATGTTGTTCGTGAGACCGAGGGCTACAAGTTGATGGTTTTTGTTCGTCGAGAACCATCTCCGAATTCTCCAGTTGCAGTTAAGGTTTTTTTGCTTCAAACTTGTTTATCTACCTATGTGGTGAGAAGAAGATGATTGTAATGTTGATGTTGATCCTCTAGTGTGTGACTAGAGAAGAATACTTTGTGTATCCTACTATTCTTGGTGATTAGTGGATGTTTTTGGGCGGTCCGTGGTTTTTCCCGCATCGGGTTTTCCACGTTAAATCCTTGGTGTCGTTATTTGCTTTGTCTACTTATCATTTCAGCATTATATTTGCATTTTCTGAGGCTATACATTGCTTGTTGTTGTTGGGGGTTAAGAGATTTTAAGTTGATTTAGTATCGGGGGAGAAATTGATCCTGGATTGTGTTTGGCTGTGGTGAATTGTTGTACCCGAGTTCTCCCCAACAAGAGGCTTATTGAAACCATATGTGAAATCTGTTATTGGCAATGGGTAGAATATTCTCCAAAGGTGAATCATTGGCATCCTTTTGGGACTCATTTAGACAATTTTCCAAGAAGAGCAGTATATGAATCCTCTTTAGGAATTCATCCAGAAGTTGCTGATGTAATCAGCAACCAAGCTGCATTAGTAGACAAACTCAAATATGGAAGACAAGCATTAAATTCTCTGGTTCTACCAAACGTGTCTTGGCATATACTTTTGTGGCTTCTCAAACTTTGGTTTCATCATAGGGCGCCTGTAAACTCATGATGGAATGAAGGAACGATGTACCGGAGATGACAAGTGTGTGTTATGGAGTTGATAGGGAAAAAGTACCTAATTAGTCGATATCAATTCAATTCTAAAATTTTCAATTTTGGCAATTTAGTTTTAAATCTTTGTGTGAAATTTCAATAAAGTCTTTTTGGGTCGATCTTCATCGAAAATCACTAATGTGGCAATCTAATAATCATCAACCGTCCTACATGGCATCGCAGCGTTAGCAATTTTTTTAGTGAAAATTGCTCTAAAGAACTACATTAGATTTTCATGCAAGAGTTTACGACTCAATTAACAACATTAGAAAGTTTATGATGAAATTGGTATCCGTACAATAGGTTTAGAACTAATTGGAAAATACCCGTCAATCGATAGCATGTGCCAAAAAGTCATCTATTTTTTGTCCATTAGTTCTTCGAGAAGTCTAGATTAAGATCCTAGAGTTAACTGGAGTTTCAATATGGTCACCCAAACGAGGATTAAGTTTGAGATAATATAAAACAGGCAATGTGAGAAAATTTGTTTTTTATTATATCTTGTTTGGCATGACCTAGATTGAATTATATACACAACACAAAATCAACAAATAACTTAGAGAAAATATCGTATTCGTGTTGTGTAGACAAACTAACCACCACCTCCCTCCAAGGTGGTCGCTATTTATTGCCACGACGAACTTTGTGAGGTCACCTACCCATGACAATCGATAATTTAGGGTGGTTGCCTGCCTCTTTCATAGGCAACCACCACCATATGGAACAAGTTTTGCTCGTGATTGATGGCATTATGTAGTGGTCGTCATCGAAGTAGCATCGATACTGATCAAAACACATGCTAATTCGTCGTTTCTAAAAAATAAGAGAATTTCAACACGTTGAGACACGTTTTATATTAAATATATATTTATATATACATGATAAATTATCATTTTTATAATTAGTTTAATCTAATTAATTTGATTCAAATTCACAGATAAATAAATAATTCAAAAACAACATAGAATAAATTTACAATAAAAACATTAATCTACAATTTTTTTAATATCATTCATTTGGAAGGAATTGTATGTCACGAGAAATGAGAGTCGGAAGAGAATAGAAAACTAAATTTTTCGTCTTTTCCCATTTAGTATTTTTATTATTTTTTATTTTTTTATATATTTACATTTTGATCCCTCATTTAGTAAAAATTTTTAAAATTGATCCCGTGCGTGTCGGAATTACATGTCAGAATTCCAAACTCGTATGTCGAGATTTCAGGCTCGAGTGTCGAAGAGTATCAAGAGAATTCGCCAGGTGTCTAATTTTTTGACATTTGTTGATCGAGTGTCAAATAGTATTAAAGACTGTCGGAATGTATAACACCATATAAAGGTTCTTGGAAAGTGTTGACGCTTCATATGTTGCCATCACGGCAGGGCAACCGACGCTTGGTGGTGACGATAACGCTAGTCCATGGTGGCTACATCTGGCCAACCCGCGTGATCGAGATAAGGAAAACTCTAAGGCGACCACCGGTGGCCTGAGAGTTGCGAAATTGCGCGGTGGGTGCTTGAGGTCAACGGGCAGCAAGTGTCAATAGCCATGCACAGCAGTGCCATGGTGGTGTTGCTGAGTGGGAAACAGAAACGTAGTTTTTATTTTCCTTCCGTTTATTTTTTCTCTTTTATCCTTTTTTACTTTCCCATACTTCAGATGAGATAATTTTATTCCGCCCTTTGGTCCAAACAGACTATTCAATTTTTTATTCGTATGTATCCGGACTTTTCGAGAGTAGTGGACTACCATGGTATGAATTAGATAGCGAATTAGAAAATCATAATTCAACGAAATAAATTGGTCAACAACTCGCTATACAAGAAAAATGCAAATAAAAAACCCCTCAAATGAATAACGCATGAATTATATCTTCTCTCAAGCTTTTATTTTGAGTCATTAAAAAAAAAAATAGATTTACTTAAAAAGTTGAAATATCATGTCCAAGACCAAGCGACCGAGAAAGGAACGAATTGATTCTTCTTAAAAGCAAACTGATTTTGCAAAACCAACTCCGAGCAAGAGCAATAATGAAAGAGTTCAACGGAAAGACAAATGACATTATAGATTGATGTAACTATGTTCACTGTTCCAATTCTATTGACACATTTAGGCTAAACTCGATCAATTTAGCTAAGAGTGTAAACCTTGCCATGTTACACAAATAGAATTTGCTGCCTTGCAGAACCAAAACTTCTTCCACAACTACGCCACTATGAAATATACATCCAAGTATTTACAAAGGGCCCTCCACACCTTGTCTTCACCCTTAGTACAATCCCTTCTCTCTTGGGTGTACATATGGGTTTCGCTCTTGCTACCACTTAGTATCAGCAATCAAAAGCTATTACAAACGCGCTCCTTTGCCCATGATTTTTTGCAAGAATAATCTTGAAATATCATACTTGATTGCTATGAACTTTATCTTCAATTTCAAAACTCCAGCGATCATAAAGTATATACCTGGAAACTCCAAGTTTGCATTGCCTGTCAAATGCAGAGCCTCCGCTTTGCTTTTATCACGTTAAGTTTGCAAATTATTACACTTAGTGAATCTCCCTCGTATGATTGTAAAACCTGCGTGGTTAATTTATAAGTTTCTGCAACACTTAAGAAAGCTTATCAAATACTTTCGATTTAGTTGTCATTGAACGATGTTTTCCAACATTATGAACGTGGTCTGAGTACTACCAAAGGAAGAAACTCTCCCCTCCAAAATCACCTGCCCAGTGACTAGTATGTCAGACCGTAGACAAGTTAACAACAAAACCACAATCCTCATCGATACGGGATCATAAGATTAAACTACTTTCCGAGCAATGAGAGAGCAAGGGAGTGTAAAGAAAACAAGCCTTTTGTATATAATGGATCTACATCCAACATATATGTCACTATGCTTCATTGACAAGTCTCTTAGCTGAATGTGATTACAGTGATTTTACTAAGAAAGCACCTCTTTACCAAGAACAAAAAGAGGGAACACACATACCCCATGCTACAATCGGGTGCAGAGCATAACGAATCCTAGGATCATGACTTAATTTGCAACTTTTATCTGGTTTCTTAGGTGGCTTTCTCCTTGGGAGTGTGGGAGTACTTATCAGTCATGTGCATCAAGAGCAGCCAAACATGAGTTATAAGCTCTCCGCCTTGCCGCAACAGTTTCGTGTGATGGTAAACTTGACAATTATACGCAGCATAGCACAACATCTCCACCCAAATGCTGCTTATGATCTGCCACTTGTTGTTCTTGCCCTTCAGTTTTGCAGCCAAATCCTGTGCGTCCGACAGCACACGCCACTTCCTGGTGATTATGGTTCCCTTCTTATCCAGGGAGGGTTCAAGCACATTCTCTTCTGAAGACAATGTCTTCAAGGCCTCACTGCGGTCTCTGTACCTGAGAAATGGCTTCAAGATGGCACAAGCATGCTCCAATGTGATTTTGGCAGTTGTTAGGGACAATGTGTAGGGTCGCAGTGCTAGAAGGTATATCATGTAATTGGACAGCAGTTCACTTCCCTTACAGTCCGGAGAATTATCAGGCTCTGAAAGGCAGATGTTCGTTGCAATGTGCCAAATGATGATGCTTTTGTCAAATGTTGTGGAGATTGTGGAGATGTTTCTTTCCAACACTTCAATGGCTTCCTGTGTCCACTCCATGTTACCCCTGAGTTTGTGAGCATCAAGTGTCCACTCGCCACGTTTGTTGAAGGGCTTTTTGTCTCTGATCATGTCGAACTTTTCCATATTTTCCACCAGCAATACCTTGAGATAGCCAGGGATTTTCTGGTGAGAAGGATGCTTTCTACAGGTCACTTCTTTTTTGCCGAAGTGTTTGAGGATTCTCCCAATGGACCATGAGCGGTCATTGTACAGGCTATGATCCAACAAGTTGACTTGCCCAACTGAGTTCGACCACCTTTCCCTCTTCATATACCTTTTAGCTAAGGATTTCAATAGCCTTGTCGACATGAGGCAGTTTATATGGCTCATCTTCACAATGGCCCATGCCGAAAAAGGTTGCAGAACAATTTGGTAACCTTCTAGGACGGTGACTCCTATCAACAAGGCGTAAGTGTAGGTGATGTACAAGTCTATAAAGAAGGCACTCTTGAAAATAACGGCAAATCCACACAAGGCTGAGACTAGACAGGAAAAGGTAATGAAGCGGCAGATAAGACCAGGCCATTTATAGAGAATTGGTTGCTTAGTGTAGAGTACGTCAAACATGAATCCAAGTTCGACCTCGGTTGTGATGAAGACTAAATCGCGCTCTACAGTTAATCGAGATTCTGATAGCGACTCTGGGTGGTAGAGCCAGTTTACAATGTGGGGCTTCAGGCAATCGAACCGATGATACGCCTTCAAGATGATCTTTTGCTCAATCGACAATCTGGGCCTGTCGGGCCTGTCGAAAAACTTGCTAACAGTTTCCTCATTGAAGATATCCTCGGCTGATATGCTCGACCCCTTCCAGTATACGTACGTGAGGGCCCAAACCGTCACCGCTGCTCGAATGATCCCAGCAGCAAACAAGGGGAAGTACAAAAATCGGATGGGGGACGTGCTGTCCCAGCAGCGAATCAGGATGCAGAAGACGAAAACGGCCCTGACAAACAAATTCAGCATCTGTCGGTAACTGAGGCGGTTGTCCTCAACCGAGTATGCAGTTATGGAGTCGGGGTTACCAAGATGCATCAAGAGCAACGGTGCAAGCAACCCCTTGAGCTCGGTAATGTAGTCCGGTCGATCAGAATGCTCGATCTGGACAACAGTGAGTTTGCCAATGGCGATAGTCACGAAGTAAGAAGAGAGCAAATAGGTGATTTGGATGACGTATTTGATGATGTCCGAGGTCATGTACCTCCGGCGGCTGCCGAAGATGGCGAGGGTGATCTGGCAAGTGAAGCTCATGGTGACCAGCGATTGGATGCCCCATGCTTCCCATAAATCTCTTGATGCAGGCCATTCGGTACTGACTATGGATGATATCAGACTGAACGATTTCATGGGGACGTGATGTCTTCTGCTGTTCTTCCTGAGAAACAACCATGCAAGTGAAATTAATAACGATGAGAATGGATGAACCGCCTTGGACTCATTCTGAAGAGTTAAGTATAAATCTCTAAGCTTCCTGTTGCATTCATTCAATATGTTCAGTAAGATTTTGGGATCCTAACACTGCCTTAATTCTTCCATTACAGTGAATTAGATTTATTTCGTCTTGCTCCCCTGCATGAGCGAAACCAACTCGAAAAGGAGAGAGTGGTTTCAGAAGTCTATAAGCAATGCTAGGTGCTAGTTTTTGCTAGAACAGATCTACGAATTTGATGCATTCAATGAGATGGTTAATTGCAGAAGGACATCCAAAGAAGCGCCTCATGTTCAAACACCCAACTGCCAATACTTGCATTAATTAACGGACTGGTAAGGTAAACCAGTTCAGTACACCAAGCATTTCCCAAACATCAAAATATGAGATCATCGAGACCCACACATTTTTTATTTTGCTGAATTGATCATCGATACACTCCTAAAACAGAATAAATGTTCAGAGACAAATGAACGAATGACAAGATGATGAATTTTCTGGAAAAATAAAGGAAGTACAAATTGGTCTGGCAAGAAACCGAAACCTTACTATGCCTGGTGACTCCCAAGAAGCTGACGAATTAGGTTCTTCCTAACAATAGAAATGGTACCGAGAATGCCCGTGTTCCTAACACTCGTGGGGAAGCTTAGTTAAATTCAATTTTGAAGAGACAATGAGAGGGAATACACAAAGAAAGCAGAGATTCGATTACTTACTTGTAACTTTAATCTGCCATTCTTTGTCTCTTTGTTCCTTCCGCCAGCGACAAATCAGGTATAAGATTTTTAACTTTACACTATTGTTGGATCAATTCTCGAGAGGTGTAAACTCTGCTGAAAGTATGCAAAGAATTCACTCTTGCACTTTTTTAGGTAAAAGTTACCGGGGCTTAAACTATTGCATTTAAATAAGCAATGCCTAAACTTCCAATTTATTAATAGTCTCTCAACTTCGCATAACAAGATCAATTAGTTATTCACTATCATTCACAAGTTTTCGCAATCACACGATTGCCTGGATTTTGGAATATATTTTCATATAAATTCATTTCTTAAACCAACCCATAATAAAGTAACATAACTTTTTTCACTTTTTATTTTTAGTACTTATGAATATTACAATAGTGACATTTAAGTATAATAGTTTAAGTAGAACCTCATTTACAAGAGACTTAGGATCTAGATATATTAGGCATCAATCCCTCTCTCCAGCTGTCGTTCCCTGTAATCATCATTTTTTTTTTTAGTTTCTTTTTACATTAATCTTCATACCTCCACATCACAGAACTTCCAAGGGTCCCTCTGTGCTCCCAATACTGCTACCATTATCTTGCATCCACCCATACTCCAAACGATATCCGCATCAATAGTTAATAGAATGCAAATGACCTTACATCGCTTTATTTCTTAAATTTGTATTCTACAAAGCACGTGAAGTTTGGAAAATTGTCCAAATTTTTTTAAATCTATTGCATTTTTACCAATTTAATCATAAACCTTTCAATTTTGTTAATTGAGTCATAAATCTTTTCAAATTTTGCTAATTGAGTCTACCCAGTCAATTTTAACTAGAAATCATAGACGTAAATGTCAGTTTTCCTACATGACACGGTTGGCATTGACATGGATAATTTTTATAAAGTTTCTAAAAATTCTGATTTTTTATAATTTTTTCTTTCTTAGTTTTCCTATATTTTCAAGGTCACTGGCCAACCCTTGCTGCTCACAGGTGAGCGCTTCGCAACCCCCACTATGGCCTCATCCCCGTAGTCCTCACAATATCTGGGCAAGGGTCGCACACAAGAAAAGGAAAAGAAACAAAGAAAAAAAATAAATCAAAATTTTTTTTAAAAAATTGTAAAAAATTATCTACGTTAGCATCAGTTGTCCTACGTGACATTACTAGTGTCTATGTCAACGATTTTAGATTAAAATTAACCTAACTAACTCAACTGTCAAAAGGTTTAGGACTTCATTAAAAAAATTAAAATATTTAGGACTGAATTGGCAATAGCACAAAAGGTTTAGGACTTTTTGGACATTTTTTCCTGTAAAATTGTCATTGCACACTGCTTGCTTAGGCACTTATCTGATTGCGGCAATAAACCTCAACTCTACTGATTTGCAGTCACAGAATGCTCTAGAAATACGTCTTGGCGTATGACATTTGACAGGTAAATCCCCCGAAACAAAACATATTTTTTTGCCTCAGCGAGCGAAGATGTTATTACTGGCATTGGATGAAGCACTTTCTGCACTGGAAATTAAGGCATGACAGCGTAGGAAAGGCTGTGTTCGAAAAGATGGATCTGATATTGTTTAGGAATACTGAGAATCCACTGCTCACAAAAAGGATGTCAAGAGGGGGGATTAATGGGAGATAATAGAGTTAACAGTCGCAAAGTATAACTAACTTCAGGGACAAACTCAAAATTTTCTTGCTTTTGCCTTGATTGGACTTTGGTCAGGATCATGGATTAATTTAATGACGTAAGTAATTTGGTCATTTCTTTCAATTTATGAGTACCATCTGGATGATAAACAAAGATAACAATTTCCACTCATTTTTTGTCTTTTCGGAATTTTCAAAGCTTCAACACTAGAGTTGACTGTTTATATGAAATTTGTGATTAACCGTTGAGGAACGTATGAGATTAATATATTGTCTAATAGTTGTCATTTTAAGAGCTAATTAATAAGATGCAAGTTGATCCTTTATTCTAAATTTGCATACGAACCATATATGTTGATGCTAGGTAATAAAAAGAGATTTTCCTTGGACTTTTCATTTTAAAAGCCAATTGTACAACCATTAAGTCAACATTTGTCGTGACCCTCCTAAGATGAGATCGTTGAGGTGGTCAACAAATTGCCATGTGAGCGCGGATTGTCCCTCTTGCATGGTGGCGTTTACTCTTGGCTCGGGTTCTTCCAAACTCTATCGGTCGCAAAATAATTTGACTTGGTTAAATATATCACAAGTGTACTAGTTTAAGGTTTTGGTGGTCAAAAAATTAGTTTAAAATAATTTTGTGATAGGTGAATCAGTTTAGAGTTTTTCGCGATATTAATACTAAAATATTTGATATTTCTTTCTTTGTTCTCTCATTTGAAATTGATCACTACAAGACAATTGATTTGCACCATTCCGATAATCCAATGAATATTTGATTGAGCTCTCTTTTACGGCGGCAATCTACCACCGAAGTGGTTGGTCTAGCGGTAATAGAGCCAATAGACCAGCAGGCCACCACAAGATCGCAAATTAAAAGCAGGCCGAACCTCTGAAACACTTGTGCTATGTGGCCTAGCTGTCACGGGAAGTCTAGGTCCATGCTGGAGTGGCCGTTGTGTGCTCTAGTTCAGAGCTGGTCGTCACGAGCTTGACTAGGGTGAGCATCGTACTAGAGCTCGAGCAGTCACAACCTAGTAGAGCCATGGATAAATTGCGGAAGGAGAAAGAGCGAGCAAGTGAGCGAGCGGCCGAGATTCTTTTGTTTTTTTTGTTTTTTTGTTTTTTTGTTTTTTGTTTTTTTTTTTTTCATTTTGTACGATGACTTTAGCTAAATTTTATTTACGTTGTTATACTCCAACATTATCTAACGGCCATGTTTGTCGGATTTGGCTGATTTTTCTTTTTTTATAATCTCACTCATCTTTTCTACGTACATGTGTGTAGTGCTCACGAAGACTGAACCCCAAAGCTGGTACTCTCCGGCCCACCCCACAATCCCTTTACCAATAGGTCTGTATGCCTATGGGCGGATCTAGCTAATTTGGTGCTAGAAGAATTTGCTATTAGTTTATGAAATTAGGAGAATTGATTAGACCAATTAAAAATGAAAGGGATAAGTGCATCATAAATCCTAAAACTTATTGTGAAAGTGTGATTGAATTTTAGTACTTTCAAAAAATTGTAATCAAGTCCTCAAACTTATCAAATTGATACAATTAAGCCCCTAATATCAAACGGAAAATGATTATGAGTTTTTATTATTTTCTTAAAAGGCGTGATGCTATTGTAACCTACACCAAGCGCCACATCAGAATTTTAACAAAAAAAAAAGTAAAAGGAAGGAAAGGAAAAGAGGAGGATGAAACTCGAATTAGCTTCATCATTTCCTTAATGACTCTCCAATCTCCTAGTTCAAACCTAGCTCAATTTCTCTAGCGGTGACTCAAAACCTCTAATCACTAGAATTAGCATCCACCAATCACACCAACAATCAACCAATGTTTAAAGCAATCAATTAGGGATGAGAATGGATTAATTGACATCGCATCGAAAGTGTTATGGCTATAACTATTACCTAGAGGGGGGGGGGTGAATAGGTGATTGTGCTAAAATGAAGGAATTTAAACAAATTGTGACATCCTGAATTTTCAATAATTGAATAACAAGACAACTTCTATAGTGCTTTTCTCGAGTTGATCACTAGATAACTAGACTATCTGGGGAAAATATTAAGGGGATTTAATGCAATAGATTTAAGAATTCGACCGAAAAAAATTAATTGTCAAAATTGACAGAAAATCAATTTAGTGCCAATTGATGAGAATTTTGCAATCAAGTGGAATCACCCACACTTTGATCACATATCTCAATCAGATCGACCTATCTCTGATTTCTGATCGATTTATATCTCGTCTATTGCATTAAAATTCATTAATGGCTTTCCCAAATAGTCTAGTTATCTCAAGAGTGATCATCTCTAAGAATAGGTCCCGATTTATTTAGTAGAAGACGAAATTGAAAATTTGGGATGTCACACAAATATTGCAATGAGATAACTTCTAATGAAGTTCTCAAATCTTACAAGTGCACAATTATACCAATAGTAAAGGATAAAGAATTGCACACTAAAGATTATAGTGATTCAGCTTCTATAAGCTTATATCCACTCTGTCACGCTACAACCTATTAGCTGAAATCCACTAGGAAGAACCAATCATAGGTTATAAGTTCTAAGCTACAAGCACTCAAGCTTGTATGAACAACTCCTCACACTCTTAGCCTCTAAAGGGTTACACAATATCGCTTAGCAAAGACAAATGTATATGATCAATAACACTCTTAGACTTTGGAATTAAAAGCCTCAATTCTCGTGAATGTGAATTCTATGTTCTTCAGTTTGAGACCTCCTCTTATACTCCTCCTAGTCCAAGCTCACCATTAGACATATCTCTAGGGGATCATCCAACTAATCTACTCGTTGGCCCTGGATATGGTTGAACAACGTTGATTGCTTCAAGATCGCCTAGAGTGAAACTTCCCATATGATTTGCCACCCATACAACAATTTGGGTTTCTAAAAGTTGAAAGTTTGTGTTTGGAAAGAACATTTTGCCTCTAATAAGTTGTTTAAGGAAAGTTGAATCTCCAGTAGATATTAGGAAGACTTTCCTTTTGAAACTCTTTATAAATATGACAAGGAATCCAACCAAATTTCCACTAGTTAGTTGCATGGATGATTTACTCCTTCCTAGCCATTTGATAAAATATGTAAGCAAGGAAGAATAATCCATGACTCTAATTTTGATTGAAATCGTTTAATTAAATCCCATCAGATTTTTCACCTGAAAAAAAATTTTAATCAAAAAACAAAGCCTCTAAATTTTGTAAATCATTGAAACTACTAAGGGAATGTTTTCTCCATAGAAAGAAGATCCAACACCATGAGAGAGAGAGAGAGAGAGAGAGAGAGAGAGAGAGAGAGCAGATTATAGGGAGCAATGTCAAGAAAAGACAGGAGGAGGGAAATCACAGATACAAGGAGGAAAATAGAGCTTGCAATTAGGAACTTCATGCCCTTCTTCGACTTCTAGTACAAAGCCATTCCACACACTCATCTCTTCCTGCCCTCTCTCTCTCTCTCTCTCTCAATCCCAAGTCTCGACAATTTCTCAAGAATATATGTGACTTCCCAAGTTTCCTCATCATCTTTTTCATGCTTAAGGTTATGGCGAGCTGGAGTTTCTTCAAGCTCACGACCATGGCCCCTTGAGTTTCATCCTCCTTTTTTTTTTTTTTTTTTTCAATAATTTATCCTTTTATTTCTTTTACTTTTAATTATTTAATTTGATTTATGATGCAAAGCATGGTAGATGCCATTTTGGCACCACATGCCTTAAGGAAGTGATAAAAAAAACAGCTATGTTGGCATTTTCCATTAACCAAATTAGATAGAGTTAACTGAAGGATTTGATTGCACCTATTTGACAAGCATTAGTACTTGATTACATCTTTTGAAAGTTTTATAAATCAATTAAACTTCTGCAACAATTTTTAAGATTTCTGATGCACCTTTCCCAAAGCAAAATGACTAAATTAGAAAAAGCATGAAAATATAAAGAGGAAAATATATTGTTTCTTAGTGTTTGACCAACTAAGATTAGTCGATGAAGTCTGGTTAGGTGATTTAACTAAATTCATCTAGTAACTGAGTTAATCTAATTGGGTGATAGCCTTTAAACAATTTTTTTGTGAGTGAGACTAGAGGAAAGCAAATAACTTACCACACATTACAGATGTACATGCATGAGCTGCTTGTATATAAAAAAAAAAAATAAATCATGGAATAATATATCAGCCACATTCTCTTTTACAAACAACTGATTGTAGGATCAACTACATATGATTTTCACCTGACCATGTTGGGAAACAATGAACCTAGGTGTACCAAGACGAATGCGAGCACATCATCGAATGAGAAATGCTAAATGTGTACCAAAATACTCCGTTGTTAATTTTTGCTTTATTTTCTAGCCAGTTGAATATTTCAATATTAAATTATGCTTTCATTTAAAAACTTAAGATTTCAGAAAAATTGATAGTAATTCTATAGAATCTCACATCCTATTAGAGCAAAAAGTCAATTCAAATCTTTTAGGCATTATTTACCTCCCTAGTTACATCTAACAACTTAAACTTTTAGAATAGTTGGTACTACTCCATATTAAATCTCACATAGCTGATTTTAATATTTAAATATTTATATACTCAATCTCACATAGGCTAGACTTTTGCCTATATTAAGGCCTAGACAATATATAATTAGCAATGCGAATAAGGAATCTAGGAAAATTTGAACTCAAAACCATTGCTCCAATACCAAATGACAAAGCCAACTGTGGTTTAATATTTAAATATTATAACATCACTAACTCGATTGAGCACGACAATGCCGCATCATTGAGTGTTGCCATATATAGTTTTAGCTTCCCTCCACTTGAAAATCCTCTAGAAGCAACTGGAAGAACCCTTTTTTAAGGAGAAAGATTCAATCGAGGTGACAGGATCTTCAAAAAACCTTGGGATGCTGGATTGGTAATTGTCGGTCTTGTGAGCCAAGAGGAGCCACACATGAGTGATGAGCTCACCTCCTCTCATATGTTGCTAATGAGCTCCCACTTGTTGTCCATCCTCCTTAGTAAACCTATCAAAATGTGTCGAAAATCCATTTATTAACCCATTTTCATTGAAATGGGTTATAAATGGCACCTAAAATTTAGTAGGCTAGCCATAAATGGGTTGTAAATTTAGTGAATGATGCAGAGCAAGTTCTTTTATCAGCATTCAAAGAAGACGAAAGTGGACAAAATGATACTTAGTACTTGGACACCGGTGTAAGCAACTACATGTGCGGGCGAAGAAAGATGTTTGACAAGTTAGATGAAACAATCAAGGGGAAAGTCTCGTTCAATGATATATCCAAAATTCTTGTCAAAGGCAAATGTAAAATTCTGATTTGTTTGAAAAAGGGTACACATCAATTTATTACTAATTTTATTATGTACAAAAAATGTAAACATTTATCTTGAGTTTGGGACAGTTTTAGGAGAAAGGTTATGTTGTCCACATGAACAATCTTAGACTTGTGCTAAGAGACCAAAATAGTAAATTGATTGCAAATATGAAGATGTTGAAATAAAAATAGAACCATTCTTGACATGATTCGAAGCATGTTAAAAAGCAAAAATTTGCCCAAAGAGTTTTGGAGTGAAGCTATCTTGTGTGCAGTCTATCTACAAAATAGATGTCTCACATATGGACTTGAAAGCATAACTCCACAAGAAAATAAAGCGAGAGGACACCTAGTGTTTCACATTTGAGAATTTTTGGAAGCATTGCTTATGCTCATATCCTGAAGTAGAAAAGATCGAAGTTAGAAGACAAGAGAAAAAAAAACTCATTTTTATCGGATATGATTTTTCATCAAAAGCCTATAAATTCGATCCTAACACTTTGAAAGTGTTTTTAAGCAGAGATGTCAAATTCGATGAAGAATGCATGTGAGAAGACAATCCAAAATATGAAGTGAATGTTCATGGTGATTCAAGCCAAATGGAGTTGAATGATCACTCTTGACCTTTTCTTTTCAAGTCCATCATTGCCAACTTCTTCAAATTGTGTTGATGAACCGATAGTACCAAGATTGAGGAGATTGTCTGAACTTTATAAAGTCACCGATGAGCTTCACCATGTATGCCTTCTTGCAGATTATGAACTACTTGTCTATGATGATGTTGTCAAAGAAAAAAAATTGAGGAAAGCTATGAGCGAAGAAATTGAAGTTATCAAGAAGAACTAAATAGGGGTTGCTTGCTAATCTTCTTGAGGATAAGAAAGTGATTGGTGTCAAATGGGTGTACTAGGCAAAAAAGAATGAGAAAGGGGAAGTGATAAGGTATAAGGCAAGATTAGTTGTGAAGGGTACAATTAAAAGACCGAGATTGGCCATGATAAAGTTTTTGCCCCTCTTATCTGCTTGGAAGGATTATATTGATAATTTATGTTGCAACTCAAAATGGATGGCAAATTTATCAAATGAATGTTAAATCAGCATTTTTAAATGGCATCCTTGATGAGGGGATTTATGTTGAGCAGCCCATGGGGTTTATTGCAAAGGTCATAAAGACGAAGTGTTGAAATTGAAGCTATATGGGCCTAAACAAGCCTCGAAAGTATGGAATTCCAGAATTGATGCTTCTTTCAAGGCAAATGGCTCCTCCTAATGTCCATATGAGTATACACTTTATTTAAAGTAAGAAAAAGGTGATATTCTATTGTCCTATTTATTTTAAATGAACTTGTTTTACATGAAATAATCCAACAATAATTAATACTTTTAAGGCATCAATAGTAAAGGAATTTGGAATTGCTATAATAATCTCATGAATTATTTCCTTGGCATAAAAGTGAAACAAAGTGCAAGTGGAATTTTTTTCTTTGGGAAAAGGTTAAGCAGAAAGCATACTTGACAAATTCAGTATGATGAACTGTACACCGGTCACTAAATCAATGGAGTATAGGGTTAAACTTCTAAAGCTTGATTATAGTATTCATATTAATTCAACGTACTATAGAAGCTTGATAAGAAGTTTGAGATATTTGAAATGTACTAGACCGGATATTTTGCACAATATTGGAATTGTGAGTCAATAAATGGAGAAAGCAAAGTCATCTCATCTTTAAGCTACAAAAATGATACTTTGTTATGCCTAAGGAATTGCTACTCGTGGCTTACACCACTATCAGTCTCAATTCTTTCATCTTGGAGCCTGTTCACACAATACTATGATGGATATATTGATGATCGAAGAAGTACTACAGGCTTTGTATTTTTCTTATCTGACATTTCTTTCACATGGTCATCAAAGAAGCAACCCAACGTTACTCTTTCAAGATGTGAAGCTAAATATATATAGCAATATCTTCATGTGTTTGTCATGCAATATGGTTGAGAAAACTACTCAAAGAAATTCACATAGAGCAAAATAAAGCAACAAAGTTTTTTGTCAAAAATTTTTGTACTATTTTTTTGGCGAGAAATTCAGTTTTTCATTGATGCAGCAAAGATATTGATGTTCGATATCACTTCACTCAAGAACAAGTGAGAAAAGAAATTAAGTTTCACAAGTGAAGACACTAGATCAAGTAGCCCATAGTTTTCCAAAACCTCTCAAGGTCGATGCCTTTCGGGAATTCAAAAGTCTGTTTAGAATGATTGATAGAAGACAATTTCGTTTAAGAGGGAGTGTTTGTAATTAAACCAAATCCATTTCGGCTATAATTTAATAAGTTAAATTTGCTGATTATGTGGGGAGGTTATCAATTCAGTGGACAAGTGGTCTATCTCCATGGAATGGTGGATATATTTATAAGTCATTTAAGAGTAAAAGTCACATGATAAGCCTATATAAAGGCAAGTCTTGTGATCATTTTAGATAAGGTGAGATAAAAAGAAAAAGAGAAAAATAGCTTTTTTATCTCCTTCTCTTCCATACGTGAATTGTGAGCGTTTTTGCCTTCAAATCATCCCATCAATCCAATATGCGTCAAGTCCCGCCCAATTCAGCTAATGTCATGACCGACCAAAGGAAAAAAAACTAATGTACCGCAAGGCCACGGCAAAGTGTGAAGTGGATAAATTTTTTTTTCCGAAAGGGACGTCTAGGTGAAATCCACCATGGCCAAAATTAAAATATAAGGAAGAGAAGAATCATCTTTCTGCGCTTAAAGGAGGCGCTCAAGCCTCTGTCGCTCATCTTTTTATACCGACTCAACTTCCCCTTCGAGATTTGAGGTCGATCATGGCAGACTGAACCTCTCCATCGAGATCAAGGTAGGCGGCAGAGGATCTAGGGCCATGAACTACTCCAGAGTGCCGATGGAAGCGTGAGCGATGTTGAAGATGAAGCGTATTTTGAGGAAGCTCCACATCAGCAGTGGAGGCCTCGAGCCCCTCTGTCCGGTCCCGAATCCAGCGCGGTCGCCCTGGTCGAATTTCCAAGCCAATGGGGAGGATGGTGGTTGAATCGACGGCGGAGCCCATTGCCCTTGCGGCGTTCCTTTAACTTTGATATTGTGTAAGCTTCTGATCCCCAGTTTTGTTGGGGGCTTTTTTTGAATATTCTGTAGCTTTTGAAACAGAAAGAAAAGAGAAGATCCACCTGAGTTTGAATTTGACCTTCAAATTGTTGTTCTGCCTCTCGATTCTGTCAATTTCACTGTCCAGACTCTGGTAGTTCTCCCATAAGAAACTCTACTCGTTCGTGTCTAAGCCGAGTGCAGGAAAGGAACCAAAAACAGAGAAAAAGGACCTGTTCCAGGCTCAACAGAGACACGGCCTTGGTAGGCACCAACTTAATTTGGAGCAGATCACCCCTAACGGTAAAGTCTTAATTTCTTTTAGAAACAACATAAACTGATTGCAGGATCCACAGTCCACAGCGTTTGATTTCACCTCAACCTATTAGGAATCAATGAACCTGAACCTAGGCATAGAAAGACCGAATGTGAGCATGACACATTGAAACTCTCCCTTGGGAATTTTTGCTTTCCAGCCGGTTCAACAAGGACATCTCGAGCGTATAAATTGTAAAATTTTGTGGGATGAATTGCACTTGTTCTACAGAAAAAGTTATTATATAGATTTGTGGTTTAATATTTTAATATTTTATTATTTCACCTCACGTGTAGGCTAGACTTTTGTCTAATATTAAAATATGGAAAATATATAATTAGGAATACAAATGATGGGTCTGAAAATTTAAAGTCAAGTTCTCAGAATCTGATTCCATAAGACACAACCGTGATATGATACTAAAGTATTCTAACATAAGTAACCCAACTGCATCGTCATGTGACGATGGCGCATCTAGGTTGTATATGCTTTAAGCTTGTGCCTGCCGGAACATCCTCTTGAGGCAACTAGAAGAACCTTTTTCAGGGGAAGAAGATTCGATGGAGGCGGCAGGGTCTTCAGAAAGCTCGTCCTTGCTCAACTGGTGCTTGTCGGTCGTGTGAGCCAAAAGAAGCCACACATGAGTGATGAGCTCACCTCCTCCTCTCAGTAGGTTCTCATGGTGATACACTCGACAGTTGTATGCTGCGTAACACAGCATCTCCACCCAGATGCTACTGATCAGCTCCCACTTGTTGTCCATTGTACTCAAGTCGACCACAAGCTTCTGTACCTTCAACAACATGTTCCAATCACGAGTGATCCACGTCGGATTACTCAGTTCCACAGGGTCTGGGACATCCCCATCCGGTGACGACAGTGTGCTAATTAGTTCTTTAGGGTCTTGGTACCTGAAGAAAGGCCTCAGTGTGCAACGAGCGTAATTCAGGATGATGTCGGCAGTGGTGAGGGACAATGTGTAAGGATGCAGAAAGAGGAGGTATATCATGTAATCCGATAGGAGTTTGCTTCCTCTACAAGCATAGGACTTTTTACTTTCCAGTGTGTGCAGGATTTCGGTTGCGATGTGCCAGATAATGATGCTCTTATCGAATTCTGTTGCAATGCTATCACTCAGTCCTTTTTTCTCTTGGATGCCGTGAGCCTCGAGCGTCCACTCGCCTCTTTTTTTGAAGGGCTGGAGGTCTCTTTTCTTATCTATCTCCCCCATCTTTTGAACCACCAGCGCCTTGAGGGACGAGGGCATGGCCGGGCGGGAGTGTAACCTCCTGATGATCCCCCTTTTCTCTAACCAATAGAGTACCGTGGCAATAGGCTCCGGACATTCTTTGTATAGTCGGTGGTCTAACAAATTGAGTTTCCCTATTGTCCTCGACCATCTTTTCTGCTTCATGCACTGATTGGCTAGAAATGGGAGGAGCCTTCGGACGAGTGGCATCTTAAGTTTCATACTCATCTTCGCCACCGCCCAATCTGAAAACACCAGCATCGAGATTTCATAAAGCTCGAGAGATATGACTGCCATCAGTAACGCGTAAGTATAGGTGATGTACATATCGATCAAGAAGGCATTCCTGAAGATCACGACAAATCTACACAAGGCAGACACCAAGCAGAAGAAGCCAACAAAGCGGCCTATGAGGCCGTGTATTGTGTACAGAATGGGAGCTTTAGTGTAAAGCGCATCGAACATGAAGTTCAGCTCGATCTCGGTCATGGTGAAAGCATGGTCGTCGGGGTAACCTTCGATGGACATTGATTCTTGGGATATAAACTGAGGGTGATATAGCCAGTTCATGAGATGGGGCTTCAAGCAGTGGAACCGATAGTAGGCCTTCAAGATGTCCTTTGTGGACGCGAACTTCTCGTCCTCAGAGAACGCTTCGAACACTTGCTTAATGCCGGCTTCTTTGGACATGTCCTCTGCGGTCACGCTCGAGTTCTCATTAGACACGGATTGGAGAGCCCAGGCCCAACCCACTGGCTTTATGATTCCGACCACGGACAAAGGGAAATACAGTCTTGAGATCGGGGAGGAGCTGTCCCAACAGCGATAGAGGATCCAAACCATGATGCCCACCGAAACCACGATTTTCAGCATTTGTCTTAATCCCAGCCGGTCATCTTCGACCGCATAGGCCGTCATGCGATCTGCATACCCGAGTTGCATCAGAAGCAATGGGGCCAATAACCCTTGCAAGACCACATCGTAACCTGGATTTTTAAGATCGTCGATGCGGACCATAGTAAGCTTGCCCAGTGCGATTGTTGCAAAGTAAGAAAGGAGCAAATATGTGGCCCAGATGATGAAATCAGCTTTAATCGACGTCATATATTTCCGACGGCTGCCTAATATCGTGAGAAGAATCTTGCAGGCAAGGCTTGCGGCGACCAAGAACTGAATCCCCCACCCTGCCCACAGGAGCTTAACGGAGGAAATCCAACTAGTCAAACTCATGGCAGCTTCCTTCAAGTGTGCTCACTAGACATCAATGCAAATGCAGAGTGAGGAAATTTTTCACATTGCTTCTGAAGAATGCTTACAAACAGCTTGCACCAAGCTTAAAAAATGCCACACATCATTGCATCCGTTAATCCTCTCAATCTCTTACAATTCCGCACAACTGCATTAGGAATGTGAACATCGTTTATCCTAGATTCGGTATTTATTGGGTGCACATATGTTCAAGTTCTTTCTATGTTTCACCCGATATTAACATTGACTGTCAGGCATCACAAGTATCCAAGAACTAGAAAGGAAGATCTACAATGCAATTAAAATTCTTTTTTTGATCATAATTTTAAATTAATTTAGTTCATTGAAAGTCCAGGCAAAAGAGAATACATAGGTAGATGTTTTTTTTTCTTCATTTATTGAGACTGTTTGTTTACACTTAAGAAGAAAAAAAAAAGTATGATTTTTTGTTTGCGCGTCAAAATTTAAAAAAAAAATTACGAAAAAAATATAAGTAAATCTGCATATTAATAATTGAATGTTGTGAAAGTGTTAGGAGCTTTTTAACTTGAAAAAGAGACAATATCTGTCAGCCGCAAAATTTTGGATTAAATAAAAAATAAAAAACAAAACCAATTCAGACAAATCTAACGATTTAAAGTAAACTGATTGAAAGATAAAGTGGCGCATATTTACCCACTTGCCCATCTCTCTCCATGTTCATCTCCCATTCCTTTCCTAGAGGTCTTCACTCAATTCACTTTTTGCGACCCTCTATTTTCTCTTCTTCATTTTTTCCTGTCACTCCTTCGATTCATATTTTATTTTATTTATGATGTGCTCATCTGGATCTTCACTATCTATGAAAGTGGCAATCTTCTCGCATCGTGAGATGTGAAGAAGCTCTGGGTACAAATCTATGCCGTTAAGCCATCCACCTTCTTATGAGTCTTCCTTAATTTTTCAGTATAATAAACTGCCTATAATCTAAATATAATTTGTTTATTTGGGGGAATTGTTGTTCTACAAGCATTTTCTTAAATCAAATAAGATCTAAGGTGACTAATAACGTAAGGAAAGAATGTTCTATTCCAAGTAATATCTTCCAATTACGCATGAAAAATAATGACATTTCTTTTATTATTAAGCTCTGCTTTGTTGAAGCTTACTGAAAAACATCGAACATCTACCATGGGCTTGGCCATGTGTTCCAATGGGTTTTATCATCGTGGATTCCTGGTTTACTAATGGCAAATAAAATAAAAAAAATCAGAAATAGGGATTTCAGTTATTTTCTTATATATTTAGAAGATTTTACCTTTTATTTTTAGTTATATATTGTTTTTTCAGTAATTAAATTCTGACACTAAAGAATAATTAAGAATTTCATTTTCCAGCAAAAGGGCATTTTTCACATGTTGAGTTTTATTCATCTTTTGTTGGATTTTCAATATGGATTATTTGGGGATCGAAGAAAGAAAAAATAAAAACAAGTGCCAAATTCCTCGTAAGGCAATCATGAAAGCACCGAAATTGGAAAAAAAAAATATTTAAGTAAGAAAATATAGAGAATGATTTGCAGAAAATAAAAAAAAATTCCATTGGGACATGTGTGAATGATGACCACGTGTCACTTCCTATTCACATAATTTTTTATTTTAGTTAAAACATAGATAAAATTATTTCCCAAGTGATAGGATAAAAAGGTGATTATTTATTTATTGTGAGTACTAATAGGAAAAGTGGAGTGCAATGATCAAACGCATCACCATATGAGTATAATAGTCGGGATAAAATTCAAAATAACTTGGTGCATTCTCAAGACAAGTAAAGTCAAATATAAAAGAAATATAATCGGGATACAATTATCTCATAAGAGAGGTAAGATAGAGTTCGATTGGAGTATTATTATCCATAATATAAAAGTTATTTTTCTTGAATAATAAACTTCATGAATTAAGAAAATTAAAATAAAATTTGAATTCTAATATAAAAATTTAAATAACATGAAAATAACAACAATTTCCTTTTTATTTACTACTACTTTTTATTTATATATTTGAATTTCTTTAATCTTATATATGAATTTTTAATATATACATATATATTGTATTTATATATATTACATATTTTAGGTATTTTAGTATTTTAAGTATGTTATTATAGTTTATTAATTAATAAAATTGTATTATAGAATGAAGGAAGGGGAAAAAAAAATTTAAAAAAAAAAAGAGGAAAATATAATAGATAGATAAGCAAATAAAAATGAAGTAGGCAAGAGTCATGTGATAAATTCCTACCATTTTTGTTTGTTTAATTTTTAGGCTCTTTATACTGATATGCCATTTATACCAAATAATGAATACGATAAGTGGGAATATATCTAGCTTTCTTAAGTGGGAATATATCTAGCTTTCTTACTATGATTCATTAGACAATGTATAAAATATAATAAAATCCCTAAATTTTATATAATATTTTATTCAGTTTTATCCTAATTAGAAATTTAGACGGTCAAATTTAATCCAATTTGCTAACCCTCCACTCTTCTACTAATAACTATTAATCTTTCTCTAAATTTGCTTGGACACAATTTTGTAGCTCAAAAGAGCTGTTTTGCTTTTCGTGTAAAACTTCAATTTTTTGAGTTTGAACAAATGATGAATTATTAGACTATCCAAATAATTTCATTTTTGGAATTTTCTTTTATTTAGCCTCCACGTTCTATTGAGGTTCTCTGAAGGTGAATTCTCCACAACTTTAGATGTGGCTTTTAAGTTTTTTCCGCCTTTATCTTTCAAATATTAGCTTTTAAAAAAATAAAAACTAATTTTTAAATATAAAGAGAGAGAAGGAAAAAGGTGGAGGCGTTACGGAAGTAATTATTAGGTGTGTGCTAGTTTTAGAGTAGGTAGGATATTTGTGCTGCCCTTGAAGCTATGGTTTTAAGTTTTTGTAATCTAAAAGTTATTTTATCGGCTCTTTAAATCATATTGGAACCTTGAATTCGTCGGTTCCACAGGTTCTAAGCTACCCTATATTGTCTTGTACTTTTTCAAATTATTTTTGTTGAACAAAAACTGTTGGCGATTTTAGTTATTACCACATTGAACATTTAACATAGCACATAATTGGATTACATGTTAAAATATATGTTCATGTCTAATGGTAACATGATCCTAAAATTTTAATAGCATCAAAATTTAAAAAAAATAAAGAAAAATATTGGCTTCCACCTATCATTTTATTGAGAAGGTATCATCCATAGATATAGCCAAGCTTGTCGCACACACTCACGCGTGCATATATCCACAGAATCAGATAATTGTTTTTCAAAAGGGGTTGGAGAGAGAGGGGGAGATCAATTAAACTTTTCACATATCATAATGTTAAATACTTCATAAGGAAAAACAAGTCATACATAATTATTTACACATTTATATACTTAAAAAATACCCTGTAAAGAATACATGGTGTAGGGTACATGGTGGTGTGACCGAACCTTGGAAACCTACCTTATACTCGCTTGTTCCAAGATTTTGGAATAGCAACATACTCAATGCGAGGTCTAATTTCCCAATTGAACCTACCAACCCATGCTAGTTCCACAGGGTCCGCTGGTTCCACAGGTTGTCCTACACAATATTTAGTCTTGAAAGAAACTCCTAATTTTGGTCTTGACTTCATGAACTAATGCTATTTTCTTTTCAAATTTTGGGAGTTCTATTACTTTTTGATCTTCACTAACTTCTCAACGACCTTCTGCCATATTCACCAAAATACAATACAGTAATAGATTAGATGAGCTTCAATGCAATTGCTCTTGGATTGGATTTTCAAAAAATTGAGTAGAAGTAATTTCACGACTCCAAAGATAATTTCTATAAGCCTACCACATTTGAAGATCTGCAGACTTAGATCCCATTCACATAGGAAAGATTGCATTCAATAGCATATTTGCTATACTTTTCCTTAAATAGCAAATTTTTATATGTTGAAGGAACAGAAAAGGGTCATAATTTCTCCCTATACTTCTTTCACCAGTTGGAAAATGAACACCAAGAACTAACATAAACATGTGCTATAACTTGTATAGAGAATGGTTGAATGTACTGACCAATGATCTAAAGTATGATAATCACTTGCTGAGGCATACAAAGACATTTACTTAAAAGTAAGATGGTTAGAAAGCACGAGAAGCAAATGCAAGAAAGAGGTGCAATGCAACACAAGACGAGCACCACAAAACCTGAACTTGAGGGCTGATGAATTCCAGAATTATGATTCAGAAGACGATGACACCGACATTGGAAAAATCGGAGAACTGAAGCAGAGAAAAGCAACGGAGATCTTTGTCCTAGGAAACGTCGTGAAGGAACAAGTACTAGAAATAGGTAGTTTCCTCTCTTAGCTATCAGAGCACTTGTGTCTTGGCACATAACAGCAACTTACTATTTGTTGGAGTCTCCGTTTATTAAGTAAGAAAAAGATATGCGAAGGAACAAAAAAAGACAAAAAGAGAACGGAATAAAATACGACATTGGAATTGATTATTTACTTGCAACTTTCGTCTGAGGATCTCTTTTGGTTGGCCTAATGGGTACATAATGGGTACATAACCGTGTCAGAAGCTTCATCTTCAAGGTCGCGCGTGATTCTTCTTCTGTCCTGCACTTTTACCTCTTGGATTAGGCAAATGATTGGCTACTCTAACACTAATTGAAGGTGAGCATATAGAATTACTCGAATCGGACCAAACTAGCCGGTTCTAGGTGGTTTCCAAAAGCGTCGGTATGATTCCTGGTTCCATAAAATTGAAATTGGTGCTGGGCGATCCGGTTGCCCAAGAACCCGACCGCTCAAACTGATTTATTTATTTTAGTTTTTAATTTTTTTTATAAAGAACATCACTAATTGTTGGAAGATATGCCGAAGATACGCCAAATTATGGTGGATATATCCTCGAGATTGTAATTGATTATTTTGTATCAATCTAGGATTAGATCTGATATACTAGGATTAGATCTAATATACTTCCTTATTCATTAAACATCCTCTGTATTATTTAATTCCCTTTGTACATTGAAACAATCAATGAAGTGCACATAATTCATTCCCTTCTGTTTTCGATATTCTTCTCGCTTTCAC
Organism: Eucalyptus curtisii; assembly: GCA_017140595.1. NCBI lineage: Eukaryota > Viridiplantae > Streptophyta > Magnoliopsida > Myrtales > Myrtaceae > Eucalyptus > Eucalyptus curtisii. The sequence continues at coordinate 21,931,268 of CM029496.1, forward strand.
TCTGTTTTCTGTCATGGTATCAGAGTGAGCGTTCCTTTTCTTATGACTTCCGCACTTTTTGATTGCCTTTCGGATGTTTCTTACCTTCGTTGTTGTAGGAACACTAAACCTACAAAACAAGGTTAGCACTCCGGTGTAGGAATCAGTATCTAAGCACTTCAAAAAAACCAGAAAACATTTTCTTCTTACCGTTTTCTTTCTTACCGACACCATGGTTAAGGAAGATTCATCGACTTCTAAAGGAAGAACCCCAGAGGAGTAAACTATGCAGCAAGAACACGTCGTGGACCAGGAGTAAAGAACCCAGGCCCAGCCGAACTAGGGACAGCCCATCACGGCCCAGGCCACTTCGGGGCAATCGATCGCAGCCCAACGTGCTTCAAGGCAATCCATCCAGTGGCTACCTATTCAAATGGCACCCGATCCATGAATCTAAGGGCCCACGCAAACAAGTCCATGGTCAATGGGTCAAAGCCTCGGAGAACTAGTTCAGCCCAGTGGAGGCCCACCAACCGTCTTCGGGGCAAGCCCAACCACTGGGCCAAATTCAACGAATGCGGGCTATTCGTCCGAACAAAGTATTTCGGGTCCGGGACTAAATCCCTACCCGGTTTTCTGCTATAGCCATTTGTCGCCACCAGCAGTTGACCGGAGCCCGGTGATCCTCTTTACACGGCGACGGGTGACGGACCGAAGCTGCAACTCATCACCCAACAACTGTCAAGCCCCAACAACTATTCCAACTAGTCAATGGAGTTCTGGCGAGCGTTGGTCACGAAGGACAAAGAGGTTTTTATCAACAACGCAACGCATTACCAATTCTATCGGACAAGCGAATGGCGCGATTATGGAGGAAATGCAATCAATTAGTCCGAACCTGGATCGGCAATTGCATTACCACCGAAGTTGCGGCCGGACTCCCTCCAATGGAAGATTCGAGAAAAATGTGGGAAAATATCAAAGAAATGTATGGAAAATTAGACAGGGTGAAAATTTTCCATTTGACCCAACAACTCTTGGATCTAAAGCAAGGAAATATGAGCATCGTCGCGGTCTCCAACAAACTCTTAGCTTTATGGAATGAATTGAAAGCAGTCGAGGAGAAGTTAGAAGGACCAGATCTAACCTTGCAGCAGTACCGCGCCATAAGAGACATGGAAAAGGTCACTAGATTCCTGTTGATCTTGAATGAGTCTTACCAATCCTTTTGATCTCAGATTTTGGCAATGGAACCCATGCCGATGCTTGGCCGGATTTACCAACTCGCCATTCAAGAGGAAAGCCAGCGTCATGTGTAAGATCACTTATCGCATTCAAAATTGACATTGGATTGAAGTGTTCGAGCTTGTGTTAAAAATGAATTTAGGCCTTAATACCAAAATTGGATCTAGGTTTATGAAATTTAACTATAACCATAAATGAGTCAATTCGAATTTTGTCGATTAAAGTTTAATTACTTGACTTTCTTATGCTTGGAAGGATAAAATTCTTCAAATTGATAAGTTTTTTTATGAATTTGTCAAAATCGATTTTTGGATTTAGATTTATCTTAAGGAAATGAGTGAGAAACAATCACCTATTCGCAAGTCATGAAAAGTCGATTTGAATTAAGGCTCAAAACGACAATTTGTATTTTGACTGGTAAATCGTGAAATTGAATGCACGAGCGAATTTAAAATAATCACTAAACCAAATGTCAAAGGAGGAACTACGCCTAATTATGACTAAAATAAAAGTAATTTGATTTTGGGTCGATTTAGAAGCTAAAATCAAAAAATTAGGAAAACAAGGTTCTTAATCGAATTTTATGAAATTTTCAACGTAAAAATCAAATTGACATTAAATGAAATATATCTATGCATTTTTTTTTTATTTTTTTCAATTTTTTTGGTCAAACATTTGACCAAATGTTTTCTAAAAGGTAGATTTTTTGTGAAATCTTTGAATTTTTGAGAAATTGATTTGATAAAAGTAAAATTGAAGCTAAATGAAATCTTTTTGGGTAAAAAGTCAATTTCTAATGGGGGTTGACTTTTAGTCAAAGGGTTGACAAAAAAGTCAACTCAAAAGTCAACCGTTTGACTTTTCAGGTTTTTCTTGAAAATGACTTGAAAATCACTTAATAGTGATAATGCAACAGAAAAAAAAAAGGAAAAATAATACTTTTTTTGTCAAGAAATGGGCTATATTGTGATCAGAAACCCAAATCTCAACTTTCTTTCTTTTTTTGACGTGTCGACTAAAAATCAAGTGTCAATATGATTAAGCCCATGAGAAGCTATGGGGGAGTAGTAGTGAAATTCAAATTCTAACGAAGTGAATTGACTCAAACGTCAAATCAAGGTGAAGATTGTTAAAATTTGTCTCGATTTTAAGTTTGTAAATGAAACTTGACACGAAAGAAAAATATATGAAGTGCGGCTTATATTAGCTTTGAATAACATCCCTCAATTAGGAGAGTCCATATTTGGACTTCTACTGTTGCTGACTCGGTGAAGTCCGAATATTGGTCAAAAAAGATTTAGAAAAGCAAGAAAGGGTAATTCAAGTAATCATATCCTAATTGAAGTCGGTCCAAGGAAAATCTAACAGGTAAAGCGTTGACCATTGACCAAATATAAAATCTTGAATGGAATTTCCGTTTACATGTTGGAGTTGGCCTCTGTAGATTTAATTTGGCAGAGGGAGTTTTCAATTGCCATCATTGATGTTGCAATGAAACGTTGTGTTTAACCGAGTGCTTGGCGTGGGTTTTCTTTGTGAAATTAAATCAATAATTTTAGTGTTGAAGGTAATTAAGTCTTGTGGTAAATTTTGTTAATTCTTTTTTGAGATTGAGAAATTATTTTGTGAGAAATTGTGGGGTTAAATATTATGTGAGTTATTGTGAGTAATTAGAGACCGAGAAATACTGAGATTTTTTCATTGATTCGAGTGTGGCTCCATTGTATTGCTTAATCTATAATGGGATTTGTTTCTATTCTCCCCATGAACATAGGTTACCCGACTGAATCACGTAGATTTGATTTCTGATTAATTTTTTTTTATCTTTTCTATTTTCTTGTTCGATCGCTTGTTTCCACAACAATTACATGACAAGGAGTAAGATTGAGATAATATAAGACAAAGCCATGTGAGGACCATATGAGGAGATTTGTTTATTTCTATTATATCTTCTTTGGTAGGTCATTGATATGACCTAGATTAGGAGTATATACACAATACAAAATCAACAAATAACTTATAAAAAAGAATCATATTCTATTATGTATACAAAATAACCGCTATCCATGGTGATCGCCATTTACTGCGATGACGAACTCCATAGTGGAGCTCACTTGACCATGACAATCAATTGCGTAGGATGGTCGCCTCATTCGAGGTAGTCATAGGCAATCACCACGATATGGAACCGGTTTGACTCGTGATTGGCGTGGTTGCCATCCTGCGAGGCAACCCTTGCCAGGTGGTGGCCAAAGCAAGGTGACGGTAACGCTGGCCCATAGTGGCTACATCTGACCAGCCCGTGCGATCAAGAGTCGGAAACTTAGGCGACCACCCTTTGCCTGAGAGTTGCGACATTGCGTGGTGGGTGCTTGAGGTCAGCGGCCACCAAGTGTCCACAGCTATGCTCAGCAGTATTGAGTGGGGAACAAAAACCATAGATTCTATTTTATTTTCGTTATTTCGTTCTTTTATACTTTTAACTCTTTCGTATTTAATATAGGATAATTTTATCCCACCCTTAGGCCAGAACTGACTATTCAACTTTTTAATCGGATATATGTGAATTTTCATAAAATGGCGTAATACTATACTCTAGATTAGATAGCTAATTAGAACATCGTAATGCGAGGAAATAATTTGTTGGCAACTTTTTTCGCAATACATTAGAAATGTAAATAAAAAGGTCTTAAAATGAATACCGTATGAATCATTGTCTTTGAAACTTCTATTTTTAGTTTCTATGGAAACATTAGATTTACTTAGGAGGTTGAAAAATCACATCTTAGACCGAAATAAGTAACCAAGAAAGCAAAATATTGATTCCTCTTAAAGGCAAACTGATTTTGTTAAACCAACTCCGTGCAATAATATAAAGAGCGCTAATAAAAGAGTTTAGGGGAAGACAAATTTAGGATTTGCAAAAATCCATTAATTTAGCTAAGAGAGCAAATATTGTGATTAGACCCGTCAAATGATGAGTCGAGTCAGGTTGAAAAGATCCAAATAAATCTATTTAACCCGTTTTGATTTATTTTCATGTAATACAAATCTAGTGACCCATATCCGGATCGAGCCATGCCCAACACATACCCGACCATATCCATAATGTTAAAACAATTTCATATGTACCTTAATCTACAAAAAATCATACCCAAATTAAGATGAGAGTATAGAGTGAGCGAGCATAAAATCGAGTAAAGATGATGAAGGATGAAGAGAGAGTCATAAAGATGGGTTGGATCTAAATAAGTTGTAAACCCGTTTATGATCCATTTAACATTCACATTATAATTAAACCCATTTATGACCCATTTACTTAATATAACTAACTTTTTAACACCTGGTTAAGAAATGAGTCAATGACTCATTTTGACTAGTCTAATTGCGATGTTACACATATAGAATTTGTTGCTGTGCAGAACCAAACTCACTCTATAGCTACACCACTATGAAAAATACATCTACACTTTTACAAAGGTCCCTCCACACCTTGTCTTCACCCTAAGTAGAATCATTTCTCTCTTTGGGATTACAAATGGGTTTCACTCTTGCTACCACTTAGAATCTACAGTCAAAAGCTATCACAATTGTGCTCATTTGGCCATGATTTTTTGCAGGAATGATCCTGAAATATCATACTTGATTTCCATGAACTTTATATTCAATTTCAAAACTTCTGCGATCGTGAAGTATATACCTGGAAACTCCAAATTTGCAGTGCCTGGTCAAATGCAGAGCCTACGCTTATTTATATGGCCTTGCAGTTTCTCATTTCCACACCTAGCAAATCTCCCTCGTATGACTGTAGAACCCGCATGGTTCAGTTGTAAGTTTTTGCAACACTTAAGTAAGCTTATCAATTAATTTGGATTCAGTTTGTTAGAGAAGACTCCTTATTATTTTGAAGCTGACAAAGCCTTTCCATTAAGTCTAGCCTGAAAGGTTGCAAACTCTAGTATTATAGTCTGAAGATCTCAAGACTCTTATGTCAAAGTCTGAAGACTGAAGTTCAAAGTCTGACCTCACTGACAAATCGACAAGAGAAGACTTATCCTGATGCGAGTTTATCTTCAAGGAATTGGTCCGTACGGTTTGTGGAAGATCTTACGGCTGGAGATAGCTCCTTGTGATCAATTATTCTTATTGAAATAAATTTGGATAATCAGATCTCTTGAAAGGAAAAGTTTACTTGGAAGGTTCTACTTATGGAAACCAAGATCCTGATTGTATGGGCGAACAGGATTGATGGGCTATCAACAAATTCCTTAAATGACTCAAGATCTCCTTTGATTGATTCTGTCCAACGGTTAGATTGGAGGAACTCCTTTGGAAAGTGCCAACGATCGTAAAGGCATGGAGGAATATATAAGGTTGATTCTCAAGTTGTTCGAAGTGTGTGCGTGAAAGAAAATTCCAAAGTTTGAAACTCTTTGTTCTTTGCTATTTCAATCGTTGAGCCAATATTGTACTCAAAAGAGAGAACAAACACTCAAGAGACTTTGATTGAAGTGTACTCAAAAGAGAGCTTGTGTGCTCATTTTAATTGAAGTGTTTTTACTTCTGAGCTAAAGATATATGGCTAGTATTTTGGCTTTAGGATTGGTTGAAGGCCAAAGCAACACCAGACATCCTTACTTTGATGGAAATGAGTACAATGTTTGAAAAACAAGATGAAGGCATTCCTAAGATCAAAAGATCCTCTGGAATGGGATGTGGTAGAAAGATGAATCATTCCCAAAGCTACACCAACCTTAGAAGGAGGAAAGGAAGTTGCAGATGCTGGCGAGATGACACAAGCAGACATAACCAAGAGACAAGCTCTTGATGCTAAAGTTATCTACTCCTTATATTGTGCCTCATCTCCTACTGAGTATAATAGAATTTCATCTTGTGAAACAGCAAAAGAAGTCTGGGACAGGCTGCATATCACTTATGAAGGAACTGATCGAGTTAAAGAAACAAAAATCAACATACTACTCGGATAGTACGAAGCCTTCAAAATGAAGCCAGAAGAATCCATTAGTGACATGTTTAGTCGGTTCACAAAGATTGTAAATGGTCTAGCATATCATGGACAGCCAATCTCTGGGCAGATTAAAGTCAACAAATTGTTTCGTGGACTCTCCAAAGATTGGAATCTCATTAAGACTTCAATAAGAGAAACACAAAGGATTGTGCCTCTGTCGGTAGATGAATTAATTGGTACACTTCAATCATATGAAGTGGAGCAAATCAATGAGGATGCGGATCCTAAAGGTAAGAAGTCGATTGCTTTAAAGTCTAACGGTGATTCTGATGATATAGATTCAGAAGACGACTTAGACGATGAAGAACTTGCACTCATGATAAGGAAGTTCAGGAAGTTGAACAGGAAAGGAAAAAGATTCAACTGGAAGAAGCAAAGCACTCAGAGATTTCAGAAGGAATCAAATGAAGACAATGAAATTAATAAAGATGTGATTTGCTTTGAATGTAAGAAAAATGGGCACATCGAGACCTAATCGCCCTCTCGCTGAAAAAAAAAGAAGGGAAATACGAGAAATTTAAGAAGGCTCTCAAAGCGAAATATGGAGTGATACTAATGCGAAGACAGTGAAGATGAATATGTCAACATATGTCTAATGGCAAATTCTGAATCAGACTCAAACTCTGGAACAGATCTAAACTTAGACTCAAATGATGAAATCAAGGTTAGTAATCTTAAAATTCCCGCTAAAGTCTCAAAGTATATAGATGAACTCTGTTTTAGTCTTAAAACATCTCTTAAAAGGATTTCCGAGCTAAAAAGGGAAAATTCTAAACTGAAGCAACAGAAATTTCTTGGGCAAAAAAGTTTGAAAATCTAAACAAAAGTTTTAATGATTTAAAGGAAGAAGCAGATTCTCTTTTGAAGGAAAATATTTTCTTGAAAGAAGACATTTCAAGTATATCAAAAAAGTTTTCAATGGGATCTGAAAAATTGAAAAAGATTCTTTCGGTACAAAACCTTATTTCAACAAATCTGGATTAGGCATGACATCAGAAACTATTCCTTTAATTGATTTTCCAAAAGTAAAGGAAAGAATTAAACAAAGACCTACAAAAACATTTCACAAAAATCATTTTCAGAGAGTGTTTGTAAAACCTGTTGGCTGAAGTGCTCTCAAATGTTCAAAATGTGAGAGCTTAGAACATTTCGAGAAAGAATGCCCTAAAGCTTGGAGACATGTTAAGAAAGATTGGGCAAAGACAGTATTTAAAACTAACACTTCTAGACCCAAGAAAATATGGGTACCAAAGAAAGTTTGAGTTCTTTTTGTAATCGCATGTCACTATCAAGAAAAAGATCAAGTGGTATTTGGATAGTGGCTGTTCAAGACACATGACTGGAGATTCAAGTTGTTTCATAAGCTTGTGCAAATAAAAGGTGGAAAAGTCTCATTTGGTGGAAACAACAAAGGAAGAATTGTTGGATGTGGAACTGTGAAAATTGGAAGTCTCACAATCAACAATGTCTCAATGGTGGAAGGTTTGAATCATAATCTACTTAGCATTAGTCAACTGTGCGACACGAGATTCAAAATCAATTTCCTAGAGGGAACTTGTTCGGGAATTAGTAAAGACTTTTCACAATCTTTTACTGGACGGAGACATTGGAATATTTATCTTCTAGATATAAAACCAGAAAATTCTCAATGTCTAATATCCATTCGAGATGAAGCAAATTTTTGGCATCGAAAGCTTGGCCATGTCAATATGAAATAGATTGCTAAGATTTCTTCGAAGAAACTTGTTGGTGGACTTCCTAGTTTGACTTATCAAAAGTCTGATCTATGTACACCATATGTCTTGGGAAAACGGGTTAGAAGTTCTTTTAAGCCTATAAATCAAGTTTCTACTAGTTATGTTTTGCAGCTTCTGCATATGGATCTTTTTGGACCAACTAGAACTCAAAGCATTGGTGGAAAGAGATAATGTCTAGTAATCGTGGATGACTATTATCGATATACTTGGGTTCACTTCCTGGTAAGTAAGTCTGAAACCTTTTCTCATTTCTCAAAGTTCGCCAAGAAAGTCAAAAATGAGAAAGGCTATGTTATTACAAGCATTCGGACAGACCATGGAGGTGAGTTTGAAAATCAAGACTTTGCTAAATTTTGTAATGAATCTGACGTATAACATTTTTAGTCCTCTCCATATACTCCAGAACAAAATGGAGTTGTGGAAAGAAAGAATAGATCCTTGCAAGAAATTGCAAGAACTCTTTTAATTGAAAGCAATATTACTTCTCGTTTCTAGGCTGAAGCAATTTTTATAGCTTGTTATATTGTTAATAGAGTCTTCTTAAGGTCAATTCTAAAGAAAACTCCTTATGAAGTATTTAAAGGGAAAAAGTTTCATGTTTTTGGTTGTAAGTGTTTTTCTTTGAAAAATGCAATTGATCCAATTGGTAAGTTTGAAGAAAAATCAGACGAAAGTATCTTCCTTGGCTACTCAACTTCAAGCAAAGCCTACAGGCTATTCAACAAGAAGACTCAATCTGTGGAAAAGTCTATGAATATCAAATTTCAAGACTCAATACAGAATCAGACTCAACTTGAAGAATCTGAACCTACTCTAGATCTCACAAAGTCTACCTCCCCTGAAGTGGCTCAAACTTCCGAAGATCATCAACAAACAAAAGCTGTAGATTCAGCTGACACAGAAGATCAACAGATCATCAGACCAACCAGTAATTGGAAGCATAAGTTTAGTCATCCCAAAGAACTTATCATTGGCAATATTGATGAAGGGATTCGCACCAAATCCAAAAGGCAAGAAGAGTCAAGTGATGTAGCACTTATTTCTAAGCTAGAACGCAAAAGCATAAAAGAAACCTTAGTTGACGAAAGCTGGAATGAAGCCATGCAAGAAGAACTCAGATAATTCAGCATCAACGATGTTTGGGAGTTAATTCCTAAACTAAAAGGCAAGTCTATTATTGGAGCTAAATGGGTTTTCAGAAACAAAATGAACGAGAAATGAAAAGTGGTCAGAAATAAAACAAGACTCGTGGCCAAAGGATATACGCAAGAAGAATGGATAGACTACAATGAAACATATGCGTTAGTGGCAAGATTAGAAGCAATTAGATTAATGCTTGCTTTTGCTTGCTATAAAAATTTCAGGTTATTTCAAATGGACGTCAAAAGTGCATTTCTAAATGGATTTATCCAAGAAGAAGTCTATGTGGAACAACCATATGGATTTGAAGATCCAAGAAGACCAAACTCGGTTTTCAAATTGAAAAAGGCTTTATATGGATTAAAGCAAGCACCTCGAGCTTGCTATGACAGGTTAAGTAAATTTCTAACTCAAACTGGTTTTGTTAATGGAAAAATGGATACCACTTTGTTTATTAAAAGGGAAAACAAAGATTTTCTACTCGTTCAAATTTATGTTGATGACATTATCTTTGGATCATCTAATGAAAATTTGTGCAAGAAATTTTCTAAGTCTATGCAGGATGAATTTGAGATGAGCATGATAGGTGAATTGTCCTTCTTTCTCGGACTACAAGTAAAACAATCAAAGAAAGGCATTTTCATTCACCAGGTAAAATATGCAAAAGATCTCATCAAGAAGTTCAGAATGGAGAATTGCAAAAAGACTGATATACCGATGTCAAGTTTTTCGAACCTGGACAAAGACGAAGGAGGAAAGAAAGTTGACCGGAAGCTCTATAGAAGTATCATTGGTTTACTTTTTTATCTTACTGCTTATAGACCTGACATTTTGTTTACCGTTTGCATTTGTGCTGGATTTCAATCAGATCCTAAAGAATCTCATCTAAGCGCTGCAAAACGCATCATCAAATACGTTGCAACTACTTCGAAGTTAGGTCTGTGGTATCCAAAAGAGGAAGACTTTACTCTTCTTGGATATTCAAATGTAGACTTAGCAGGTTGCAGAGTTGATAGAAAGAGCACCTCTGGTACTTGTCAACTACTAGGGAACAAGACAGTATCTTGGTTTTCAAGGAAACAAAGCATTGTAGCTCTTTCAACAGCAGAAATAGAATATGTGGCTCTTGAAAGTTGTTGCTCACAAACCTTATGGATAAAGCAATAACTAAGAGACTTTGGAATCGAAGACTCATGCACTGAGATCAAATGCGACAACACCAGTGCAATCAATCTCACAAAAAATCCAATTCTTCATTCACGAGCTAAGCACATAGAGATTCGACATCATTTTATTAGAGATCATGTTCAAAATGGAGAAATTATGGTACAATTCATTGACTCGAAGAATCAGTTGGCAGACTTATTCACAAAGCCCTTGTAGAAAAGTTTATTTGAGTCTATTCGTACCAAACTGAACATTATATCTTTTATCAGTTAAAGTCTGAAGATGATTAAACTCAGAACAACCTCAAATGGCGAATTGTAAGTGTATTCTATGTCGGTAATTTAATTTATGAGTTAAAAATTTGAAAATGTATGTTTAAATTCTGAATCGTCATTTATATTATTTTTAGCAATTATCTTTACAATTCTTTAATTTATGGCAGTTTTGGTTCATTTTCGAAAAAGCATCTTTTTATTTTCAAAAAGGTAGTTAACATTTTCAAAAAGGAAGTTATCATTTTCAAAAAGGTAGTTTTTACTAATGATCCGTATACCCCGTTTCATTTACTTTATATACTATAGTCTTTCTTCTTCGTTTTCACCCGAACCCTACAATACAGAACTCCATCCTGTTTCATTTTCTCTCTAGTTTACTCCAAAAAGACTTCTTTTTGTCACGATCGAGTTTGTGAAATCCCTCAAAGAAAGTGACAATGTCTTCTCAAAGAATGTCTTCCAGAATCGCAAGCAGGGGACCACAGAGAATGCATGAGGGTCCTACGCACTTTGATCTAACCGAGGAATAAGACTCTCCTCATCCGCATCAGCAAAGTCAACAACAACCTTCTCAACCGTGCCAATCTTCTCCGTCTAGGACTCAAGTTCCTCCGCAGCAACAACCAAAGGAAGAAATTCTCGAAGATGTTGAACCCGTAAGGTCACAAAAACCCCAGTTTATTTTCAAACTATACTCTAACTTAAAAAGGGGTGGTTCGGCGATGACGCTCATTGACAAATTTTTGAAAGCACATGGCTATAAAAATGAAACTTATTTCTTAAACGCCATGGAAAAGATAGGCGTTGCGCTTGAAGGACTGGCTAATTGGACGTTTGCCAATTTTCCAAGTGATCCGCGTGTTGGTAGCTTTAACCAGACTGAAGGGAAAGATGATGATGAGAGAATGTTCTTTCATTTACAGCCTAGGATGGGCGTAGTCGCAAATGTTCGTAGTGGAAAGATAGAACTTTTTCGTTCTAAAGGGCACAAGAGAACTTATTCTAAACTGCTGAAGCGAGGGGTGATGAACCCCAGGAGTGTTGATTTTGATTTTCTTGATTCATTGAAAATCAATCTAAGAGAGAAGTTTGCCTTTTTACAACTTGAAAGTTTTTGCTTTGAGACAATTGTTGCTCACCCGGAATTCACAGCTTATTTTTATTCGAATCTATCCTTTTTAGATGCGAATAGATTTTGTTACAGTGTTAGAGACAAGGATTATGTGGTTGATACAGACACTCTGGCTGATGTGATTGGGGTGGAAAGAGGGATTTTCCAACCAATTAGTGTGTCTGTGAGTCATGCTACTTTGGAGCTTGTTCGGGATAGAATTGTTGAAGGTAGGATCTCTTACTCTAGAATGAATGCTTCAAATATCCCGCTTCACAAGGTTGTCATTAACTGTCTCAGACCCAAATCCACTTCAAAAACTGATGTCTCAAACTCTGAAGCCAAACTGATGTATGCAATCAATATCGGCTACAAATTCTCTCTGCCTCATACCGTTCTCAAGCACATGTACAGAACGGTGGTGAAGGATAAGGGACAACTCCCTTATTCTGCTCTTATTACTCGATTAATCAGACATCTCGACATTCAGCCTCCCAAAATTCTTAATGGTTTCCAAAATGCGTCTGAATGAGCTAAGCAAGGTTTTAGAGAGCATAAAGGTGAAGTCTCATGTCAAAGCTAGATAAGACTCTGCAACAGGAAAAAGAAAAGGCAAAGAGCTAGCTTCTGAACCAGTCAAGAAGAAGAGAGCACTCCTCTTGTAGGATGATGAAGAGGATGAGGATAACCTCACTCTCACTACTATTGCCTCAAGGAATTTACAAATTTTTAGCTTTCCAGAGATAGAGAATCAAGAGAATAGAGCAAGAGTAGAAGCAGAACAAAGAAATGAAGAAAAAGAAGCAATGAGACTAGAGGAAGAGGAAAGAAGAACAGAAGAGGAAGACAAAGAATGAGAACAACTGGATGAAGAAGAAGAGTACTTCTCTCCACCAGATGGTACAGAAATAGGGGAAGCCACTACTCAAAAAGGTACTTCTTCACTTGCTAGTGATGATGTTAGTCGTTCTCCTGCAGAACCAGAAGATGTGTATGCCTCTCAGTTTCCTGAAGGTGATCATGAGGCTTCATCTCCAAGTCTAGATATCCCCACTAAGATCCCATCATCTGTGAACACTCCTCAAACTACCCGTGCTGAAGCAAGTACTCAAACTAACAATACAGCAGACTTCAAGAGACTGTTCGAGCTTCTTTTGGAGATCAAAGCTCAACTTTATGAATTGGAGTGTGAATTTCAAACAATGCAATCAATTCATCAAGCCTCTTCAGTTATGTTGCACGATCAAATACAAACCCTTTCGCATCAAGTTCAAGCTCATGCCAAGGGTAAAGATATTCAACAACTGAAGCAGGACCTGAAGAAACTAGAAGAGATTGTCTCGTCTATATGGTATTTCCAACTAGTTCGTGTTCCCAAGAAGCCCTAATTTTCATCCAAACCATTTTTATTGTCATTTCTCACTTTTTGCTGTGACAAAAATGGGGGAGAGTTTATGCAGATTTGATTTTAACTGTTTTGATTTGTTGTGGTTTGTTTGGTTTGATGACTTTATCTTTGGTGTGACTTTGGATTGCTTTAGACTATTTGGATTTGAACTTTAATGCATGCAACAACTTAGTTTGTGATACAGATTGTGACTGGAGAATTAGTTTGTTTTTGCAGGACTAACATGTTTCCTGTGATTGCAGAATTATTGATATACAGGTCTTAATCAATTTTTTTATCATAGATTACTCAAGTGTTGTTTTGCAGGATAAAAGTTTCAAATCTGCAGGAAAGTTTTGTCACCATCAAAAAAGGGGAGATTGTTCGAGAAGACTCATTATTGTTTTGAAGCTTACAAAGCCTTTCCATTAAGTCTAGCTTGAAAGATTGCAAACTCTAATACTATAGTCTGAAGATCTCAAGACTCTTATGTCAAAGTCTGAAGACTGAAGTTCAAAGTCTGATCTCACTGACAGATCGACAACAGAAGACTTATCCTGATGCGAGTTTATCTTCAAGGATTTGGTATGTACGGTTTGTGGAAGATCTTATGGCTAGAGATAGCTCCTTGTGATCAATTATTCTTATTGAAATAAATTTGGATAATCAGATCTCTTGAAATGCAAAGTTTACTTGGAAGGTTCTACTTATAGAAACCAAGATCCTGATTGTTTGGGCAAATAGGATTGATGGGCTATCAACAAATTCCTTAAATGACTCGAGATCTCCTTTGATTGATTATGTCCAACGGTTAGATTAGAGGAAATCCTTTGGAAAGTGCCAACGATTGTAAAGGCATGGAGGAGTATATAAGGTTGATTCTCAAGTTGTTCAAAGTGTGTGCGTGAAAGAAAATTCCAAAGTCTGAAACTCTTTGTTCTTTGATATTTCAATCGTTGAGCCAATATTGTACTCAAAAAGAGAGAACAAACACTTGAGAGACTTTGAAAGAGTGTAGTAGAATCTCTACACTGTGAAGTTGTGGTCGTGAGACTGTAAAACCTCTTTTGATTCTTAGTGAAATCCAGCCAGTGGGTTGTCAGTGCGGGAGAGTGGACGTAGGCTTGGTCTAAGCCGAACCACTATAAATTTCGTGTGCAAAATTCTCTTTCCTTAACTCATTTACTTTATCTGCTACGATATACTTCTGTATTCTGAAGTAACTGTTAAAGTCTAATTCCTTCTGCAAAGTCTGTAGTCGACTAGACTTAGATTAAAAGTAAAGTTTTTCCCTGCATTTTGCACAAACTATTTGTACACCTATTCACCCTCCTCTAGGTGTTCGTACTAGTCCTTACACAGTTGTCATTGAACGATGTTTTCCAACATTATGAACGTGGTGTGAGTACTACCAAAGGAAGAAATTCTGCCCTCCAAAATCACTTGCCCAGTGACTAATATGTCGGACTAGACAAGTTAACATTCAAACCACAATCCTAATCAATACTAGTTTCAAAAGATCAAATTACTTTCCAAGCAATGAGGGAGCAAGGGAGTGTAAAGAAAACATGCCTTTTGAATATATAGGGTCTACATCAATTATAGATGTCACTATGCTTCATTGACAAGTCTCTTAGCTGAATGTGAGTACAGCGATTTTACTGAGAAAGCACCTCTTTACCAAGAAGGAAAAAGAGAGAAAACACACACACATACCATGGTCGGGCGCAGAGCATGACTAGTCCTAGGATTACGATTCTCCTTTTGCGAAGTTATGTGGTGGGTTTCTCCTCGGGAGTGTAGGAGTACTTATCAGTCTTGTGCATCAACAGTAGCCAAACATGAGTTATAAGCTCTCCGCCTTGCCGCAATAGTTTCATGTGATGGTAAACTGGACAAGTATATGCAGCGTGGCATAACATCTCCACCCAAATGCTGCTTATGATCTGCCACTTGTTGTTCTTGCCCTTCAGTGTCGCAGCCAATTCGTGCACATCCTTCAGCATGTGCCACTTCCTAGTGATTATGGTTCCCTTCTGATCCAGGATGGGTTCGAGTACGGTCTCCGTTGATGACAGGGTCCCCAATGCCTCATTGCGGTCTCTATACCTGAGAAATGGCTTCAATATGGCGCAAGCATGCTCCAATGTAATGTCAGTAGTTGTTAGGGACAATGTGTAGGGTCGCAGTGCTAGAAGGTATATCATGTAATTGGATAGCAGTTCGCTTCCTTTACGGTTCGGAGAATCATTGGACTCTGAAAGCATGCAGATGTTTGTTGCCATGTGCCAAACAATGATGCTTTTGTCAAATGTTGTCCAGATGTTTCTTTTCAACACTAGAAGATCTTCCTGCGTCCACTCCACATCGTCGCTGAGTTCGGGAGCTTTAAGTGTCCAGTTGCCGCGTTCCATAAAGGGCTTTTTGTCTCTGATCTTGTCAAACTTTTCAATATTTTCCACCAGCAATTCCTTCAGATAGCTGGGGATTTTCCGATGAGAGTGAATCTGATACCTTCTCCAGGTCACCTCTGTTTTGCGCAAGTGTTTGAGGATTCTTCCAATGGACCATGAGCACTCCGTGTACAGGCGATGATCCATCAAGTCAAGTTGCCCAACTGAGTTCGACCACCTTTTCTGCTTCATATATCTTTTAGCTAAGAAGATCAACAGCCTTGTCCACCCAGGGCCCTTTCTTTCAAGATGGCTCATCGCCACAATGGCCCATGCCGAAAAGGGTTGCACAACAATTTGGTAACCTTCTAGGGCGGTGACTCCTATCAACAAGGCGTAAGTGTAGGTGATGTACATGTCTATCAAGAAGGCACTCTTGAAAATAATAGCAAATCCACACAAGGCTGAGACTAGACAGAGAAAGCTAGTGAAGCGGCAGATAAGACCGAGCGGTTTATATAGAATCGGTTGCTTGGTGTAAAGTTCGTCATACATGAATGCAAGTTCGACCTCGGCCGTGATGAAGGTTAAATTGCGATCTACAGTTAACTGAGATTTAGATAGCGATTCCGGATGGTAGAGCCAGTTTACAAGGTAGGGCTTCAAGCAAGAAAACCGGTAGTATGCCTTCAAGATGATATTTTGCTCCATCGAACATCTGGACCTGTCAAGCTTGTTGAAGAACTCAGCTTCCTCGTTAAGGATATCCTTAGCCGATACAAACCTCTTCCAGTACACGGACATGAGGGCCCAAACTGTCAATGCCGATCGCATGATTCCGGCGGCAAACAAGGAGAAGTACAAAAATGGGATGGGGGATGAGCTGTCCCAGCAGCGAATCAGGATGCAGAAGACAAAAATGGCCCTGACGAACAGATTCAGCACCTGGCGGATGCTGAGCAGGTCGTCCTCGACCTTGTATGCGGTTATGGAGTCGGGGTTCCCAAGCTGCATCAAGAGCAACGGTGCAAGCACCCCCTTGAGCTCGGTAATGTAGTCTGGTCGATCAGGATTGTTGATCTGGACATCTGTGAGCTTGCCAAGAGCGATGGTTACAATGTAAGAAGAGAGCAAGTAGGCGATGTGGATGAAGTCTTTCATGACGATCGAGGTGTTGTGCCTCCGGCGGCTTCCAAAGATGGTAAGGATGATCTGGCAAGCGAGGCTCATGGTGACCAGCCATTGAATGCCCCATGCTTCCCATAAATCTTTCGACTCAGGCCATTCTGTAGTGACAATGGATGATATCAGATTGTACGATTTCATGGGGATGTGACGTCTTCTGCCGTGCTCTCTGAGAAACTACAATGCAAGCAGAATTAATAACGATGAGAATCGATGGAGCGCCTTGGACTTATTCTGAATAATAAAACACAAATCTCTAAACTTCTTGTTGCATTCATTCAATATGGTCAGTAAAATTTTTGGATCCTAACACTGCTCTAATTCTTCCATTCCAATGAATGAGATTAATTACGTCTTCCTGTCCTGCATGAGTGAAATCCACTTAAAAAGGAGAGAGAAGTTTCAGAAGTCTATAAGCAATGCTAGGTGCTAGTTTCGCTGAAGCAGATCTACAAAATTGACATATTCAATAAGATGGCTGATTGCAGGACATCTAAAGTAGCGACCCATATTCGAACATCCAACTTCCAATTACCGCATTGCTTAACCGATTATGTAAACTAGTTCAGTACATCAAGCGTTTTCCAAACATCAAATATGAGATCATCGGCATATACGTTTTTTATTTTGCTGAACCGATCATCGACACACTGCTAAAACAGGATAAACATTCACAGAGACAAATAAAAAAATGACAAGATCATAAATCTTTTTGAAAAATAAAGTACAAATTGGTCTGGCAAATCTTACTATGCTGTGTGACTCCCCAGAAGTTGACGGATTAGGTTCTTGCTTATAATAGAAATGGCACTGAGCGTGTCTGTGTTCCTAACACTTCTGGGGAAGCTTAGTTAAATTCAACTCTGAAGAGAAAAATAGAGGGATTATAAAAAGACAAAGAAAGCAGAGAATTGATTCCTTACTTGTAACTTTAATCTGTGGTTCTTTTTCTCTTTGTTCGGTTTTCGCTAGCGACAAACCATGTGCAAGACTTTTAATTTCACATTATTCGTTAGATCAATTCTTGAGGGGTGTAGCAAATGCTTCTTGCACTCAATTGTAAAACTCTACTGAGATTACGCAAAAAATTAACTCACACTTTTTGAGATTAAAGTCATGCAGGGCCTTAAGGTACTACAGTTTATACAATATAATCCCTAAAATTCCAATTTGTTAATAAAGTCTCTCAACTTCCCATAACAAGATCAGATAATTATTTGGTATTACTTACAGTTTCGTAATCACACTCTTGTTCGGATTTTGAAATATATTTTCATTTCAATTCATATCTTAAACCAACCCATAATAAAGTGACAATTTTTTTTTCTTTTTATCTTTGTTTCTTGTAAGTATTACAATAGTGACATTTAAATATATTTTAGCTTGTGACCTCTGTAATATTTTAGTTGCCATTCCCTTTAATCATTATTTTTTTAGTTCTTTTTGGATTAATACATCGAAAAACCCTAAAGTGATACACTTGTGACAAATTTATCAAAAATTAATTTTTTGACCGCCAAAGACTCTAAATTAGTTCACATTTGATAAATTTACCTCAAATTAGTACACTTCTGACAGATTTATCATTTGTTAGTTTCCGTTAAATTTTAATGTCAAATTGCTAAGTTGAATAGCAAATGACAGTTGATTGATGTACCAATTTGAGATTTTACTTTCCATTTGTCACAATTGTATCATTTTTGGTGATCTTTTGTTGTTTTAATCCAATTTACCGGATGATATATTTGTCACAAATATACCAATTTAGGGCTTTTGGGTATAAAAATAATAATTTGGGTTAAATTTGTCATAAGTATATCGGTTTTGGCTTTTTTGTAATCATGTAAGGTAAATTTGTCACAGGTATAACAGTATGAGGTTTTTCATCATATTAACCCTTTTTTATGTTAATCTTTGTACCTCCACATCAGAGAACTTTCAAGGATCCTTCTGTGCTCCTAATATCTTGCATCCACCATACTCGAAATGACATTCACATCAAAAGTTAATACAATACAACAATGCAGAGACAAATCTAAAGTGATCTTACATGACTTCATTTCTTGAATTTGTATTCTACGAAGCACGTAATGTCGTCATTGCACACTGCTTACTCAGGCATTTAGCTGATTTCGGCAACAAACCTCAACTGTACTGATTCGCTGTCACAGAATTCTCTGGAAATACGTCTTGGCGTATGACAATTGACAGGTAAATCCCCCAAAACAAAACATATTGTTTTGCCTCAGCAAGTGAAGATGGATGGTATTGCAGGCATTGGACCAAGCATTCCCTCTATTGGATTGAAATTAAGGTATGACAGCGTAGGAAAGATTATGTTGGAAAAGATGGATCCGACATTGTTAGGAATGCTGAGAATCCACAGCTCACAAAGAGGATGTCAAGAGGGATGTCAAGAGGGAGGAAAGATGCGAAAGAATAAAATTGGCACTCGCAAAGTATAACTAGCTTCAGGGACAAAGAAGTTCTTGCTCTTGCCTTGATTTGTCTTTCGTCAGGATCGTTGATTAGTTTGGTAATGTAAGTAATTTGGTCATTTATTTCAATTTATGAGTAGCATCTGGATGATAAACAAAGATGGCAATCTCCTCTCATTATTATCTTTTCAGAAGGTGAATAGCTTCGACACAAGAGTTGAATGTTTATATGAAATTTGTGATTAACCATTGTGGAACATGTAAGATAAATATATTGTCTAATAAAATCATTTTAAGAGCTATTTAATAAGATGCAAGTCGATCCTTTATTCTAAGTCTGCATACGAACCATACAGATGCTGAATAAGATAAAAAGAGATTTTCCTTGGACTTTTCATTTTAAAAGACAATTGTAAGATTAATAAGTCAGCATCTCGAAGTGGTTAACAAATTGTCAAGCAAGTGCAGACGGCCCTCTACAAGTTGGCGCCTACACTTGGCTCTGTTTCTTTCAAGCTCTATCAGTCGTGAGTTGATTTGGCTCTGTAATTCTAATATACTGTTTTGTTTTGTTTTGTTTTTTTTTTTTTTTTTTTTTTTTTTGGGAGTTGCTGCTAACCTATTGAAGGCAAGTTAGAGGTCAAGTAAAACACAATGCAGGAGGCAGTTTTAATTCAGATTCCATTTGGTGAAAATATGTTTTGAGTTTGAGCTAAGACAAAATCCGACTCGATGTGTTGTGTGGATGCTCGGCCATCTGAAAGTAAAAAGAAAGAAAAGAGGGGCACATTAAATGAAGATGGACAAATTTTCTGCACATGAATTTATGTGCAAGTCTCCACGTTCAATTTTTTCATGGATACGCATGCATGCCCATAGAAGATTGTGGGCGCCATTGTCTATTCCCTTTCTTTTGGTCATCTTTTGTGGACTTCATTTGATATTTGATATTTGATAATAAATGGGGAAAGAGAGAAGGAAAAGAAATGAGGAGCTAAGAGCTTTTCGTGCATCAAAGCGAAAAGAAAAGGGATGCCCTCATGAAGAGAGAGAAAGAGTGAAGTAGACTTTCTTATGCTGCAATAAATGATGAGAGAATTCTCTTGGTTATAAATGGAGAAGAGTGAAGAAAAGGGGTACAAGGCTAGCCTGCAATTGTGAGTAATGCCGTAAGGTGCGCTAATCTTGCAGTAGGTCTTTCACCTACCCTCCCTTACCCCAGGCACGAATGGCTACTATACCAACCTACCCGGTGGTAGCCAGGACATACAAGCATATCTTGACGTGGAGTCTACTTTCTCCACCGTGAGAACCTATAATTCTCTATCTATTTTTGTCTTCTCGACAGAGAGGGAATACGGAGGACAGCACAAGGTCTCCCACCTCAGGGCGGATCTCTTGCATGTTTCCTCCTGAAGTGAGAGAAAGAGCGAAGTAGACTTTCTTATGCTGCAATAAATGATGAGAGAATTCTCTTGGTTACAAATGGAGAAGAGTGAAGAAAATGGGTACAAGGCTAGCCTGCGGTTGTGAGCAATGCCGTAAGGCCCACTAACCTTATAGTGGGTCTTTCGCATACCCTCACTCACCCCAGGCACGAATAGCTACTATACCAACCTACCCGGTGGTAGCCAGGACATACAAACATATCCTATCATGGAGTCTACTTTCTGCACCATGAGACCCCCTAATTCCCTATCTATTTTTGTCTTCTCGACAGAGAGGGAATATAGAGGATAGCACGAGGTCTCCCACCCCAGGGCAGATCTCTTGCATGTTTCCTCCTGAAGAGAGAAAAGGAGTGAAGAATACTTTCTTATGCTGCAATAACTAATGAGAGAATTCTCTTGGTTATAAATGGAGAGAAGCCATTGGGGTAGAAATGTGTGAAGTTCCATTCAGTGGCCGAGAGAAGAGAGAGTTCTTATAATGGGAGATTTTCTTCTTGTGATTACATCCGAGTGATTTAACCAATTAAATTCTTGTGAATAGAATTTTTTTAATTCCTAAGTGAGATTTTCACTAGAAAATATGAGAGACTAAATATTGTATGAGTTATTGAGTGTAATTAGAGCTGGAAAACATCAAGAGAGAGTGTTTGAGTACTCAAGTGATTCTAATTTATGTTCTATCGCTTGTGGAATCGGGATAAGTACACTATCAGTGCCAAAAGTTGTGTACGACGCTCACTTCAATGCCAAATGTTTCCGTCGAATCACTTAAATGCTAAAAAATTTGAAAAACGATCATTTTAGTGCCAACTCCGATCGAAATCTAACCGGAAATCCATTAATTTTTTAGGCTAACGTGGCTCGGGAGAGCACGATTAACATCTAAACCACAAAAACGACGTTGTTTTGGCTTCTCTCCCCCAAATTGAAACCCTAAATCCCCAAATTAAGAGAGAGAGAGAGAGAGAGAGAGAGAGAGAGAGAGAGAGAGAGAGAGAGAGAGAGAGAGAGAGAGAGAGGCATGTCGTCTTCTTCCTCGAAGAACGACACTAGCTGTGATTCCCCGAAGAACGACACCAGTAGCGAACGGCACCAGCAACAGCAGCAGTAGCGCACCAGTAGCAGCACCAACAATAGCACCAGCGGTGGCGGTGGCGCGCACCAATGGCGGCACCTTCGACCCCTCTTCTTCCTCCTCCTCCTCCGCCCTCGCCTCCTATTCTTCTTGTCACTTATTGCTTGAACAACAATCTCATTCTCTCCTCACTCACCTGGTCAAGCATCTACAATGGTGGCCGAGTGACGGTGGCCGAGCATTGGCGGGCGAACAACGGTGGCCGAGTGGCAAGGAAGAAACCATAACCCTAATTTCAATCCATGTATGAGCCATACGGCGTCGTTTTTGCAAGGATGTCCACATATAAGGGCAAAACGACGTCGTTTCAGGATGGAAAACGACGTCGTTTAAAAGCCGAGCAACTTTTTTTTTTAATATAAAAGCCACGTAATTAATTTGGCTAGAATTTTTCGCCGGTGGCACCAAAGTAATCGTTTTTTCTCCGATTTGGCACTTAAGTGATCTGACGGAAATTTTTGGCACCAAAGTGAGCGCCGTACATAACTTTTGGCACTGATAGTGTACTTATCCCGTGGAATTCCGTGCTGCTCTCCCTATAGACGTAGGTTCCGATATTCGGACCAAATCACGTAATCTAATTTTCGATTTTTTTCTTTTCTTCCGACTATTTTATCCAATTCGCTTATCTAAATCTATAACACTATTCATCAAATATGAAAAACTCATATCACAAGTAAAATGCAATGATGATATTGAAGTAGTTAAAATACATTTAAAATTCGATATGAGTTGGACAATGTCAGTTTTGGAAGACAAGCCTTTTATTCTTTAATCTAGTGATGGTATATGTCCCTATCGCCATCAACTTCTCAGAAGGAAAAAATCAAGTTTAGAGATATTACCTAAAGGACAAGTCTACAACCCATGATTTAGATGCAGGCTCTTCCAAGCCCATCTCTCGCATGACATTGAGTAATCAAATTGATGCTATAAAAATTTTCTAGAAAAAGAGTCGCCATTAGCTTATTAGGGTCGACTAAAAATCAAGTGGACAAGGGAGTGTACCTCACTTCCCACACAACCAAAAAATATAGAGTCGGGGACTTGGTTAAACTAATTGATTAACTAGTGTCCTTTCGATATTTAATCCTATTCATTTCAATATGTTTGTCAAGCAATCTAGATTGATTTTAAACATATTCACTAATATATAAAGTGATCATGTGGGTGCTACCTCGAAGCAATGTAAGCATTTGCAAGCTTAATTAGGGCTTGTTTGGTAAAAATTGTTTATGTTCCCTAGAACAACTATTTCTGTTCTTTTGTTTCGGGGAACGAAGAAATTTGTTTGGTAAAACTTTTATTTCCGGGAACAAAAAATCTATTTTTTGGTTCCCAAGAATAGATTTGGAACAAAAATAAGAAGTAGAAAAAAGTAGCTTCTTATTCTCGGGAACAATTTCTAGAATCTATTTTTTTTTTCTCTTCTCTATTCTTCTCTTTCTTTTCTTCTTCTTCCTTTGGGCCAGTCGCCGGCCTTGGCCATGACCGGTGCCGGTAACTGGCCAGATGAGGGCCAATGACCTCGCTAGAGCGTTGCCGGCCCCTAAAGACGCCGAGCCTCGCCATGGCCGGGCGAGGCTCGACCTTGCCTTGGCTGGGTGAGGTCGACCTCTCCCAGCCACGATGAGGCTCGGCCACCCCAGCAGGCACGAGGTTGGGCCTCGCCAGGCCAAGGTAAGGCCAAGGCTCGCCAATGGCCAGGCTGGCCTTCGGCAAGCTAGTCAAACCTCGCCCAGTTGGGTGGCCAATGACCAGCCAAAGAGAAAAACAAAAAAGGAAAACATAAGAAAATATAATAAAAGAATTAAAAAATTAAAATATATAAAAAAAATCTAAGAATCCTACCAAACGTATTTCTATTCTAAAAATAGAAATTTTGAAAAATTACCAAACGCGTTCTTTTGCTCCAAAATTGTTCTCGAAAACAGAATAAGAAATAATCATTTCTCATAAAAAATTGTTCCCTGGAACAGAATCGTTACCAAACGCGCCCTTAGAGAACAACCTATATGTGGTTTGTAATTAGAACACACATTCACCAATTATTTTTGAGTTTTCTCTTGTTTAATAAAACATATGCCTCATGCAATGTGAACTTATTCTAAATGCAATGACATAAACAAATGATGATATACAACTGTGCGTCTTGATTCTAACGACGGGCAATAATCAATATGTATTTTATCTTGGCATGACATGTGTTCTAATTGAATGACCCTAACATAAAATGACTAAATGACATGTGAATGATGACATGGGTGATGATGGGGCACATAACGTGGCATTGATGAAGTGGCACGATGGCATGATGATGACATGGCATAATAACATGACACATGAAATGACATGACATGTAATGATGGCGTAACTAAAATTATGTGACATGAAATGACATGGCATAGCGAAGAATAGTGTGATTAAATTTATATAACATGCAAATGCCTTTTTTGGATTTTCTATTAAAATTCGTAATTGAAAATGCCCTAATATGTTAATGCCTAGAAACTCATTAAATCAATTTGTTAATGAAATCTATCTATAAATAGCAAACAAATATCCAGTTTGGACGCGCTTAATCTTAGGCAAAATTGGGTCGAATTGCAGACAAGGTGACTCACGATGATGCTCGATAATGTCTTGGCCAATAGGCGCTTGACGGTGAGGGCATGCTGGTGATGGTCTTACGAGTGACCAATGGTGATGTCTCGCCGAGAAACCTGCAAAACCAAGGTAGTTGAGCCGAAAAGGGCGGTTTGGTCGTCATCGAGGGGTCGTGACTGGTCGTTCTTCGTATGTGTTGGAAATTGTGATCCATTTTCTCTAAAACATTCTAGAAACTTCAAGATTGATATTAGCTAGAAAAGTCAAGAAAAATCCTTAAGAAAATCTAGTTTCGGTGGCAAAGGAAAATGTAGAAGCATAAATGTATAAGTCTCTAGAAGAACTACAATCTAGAATTTCCTAGATGAAGCCTACATGGACAACATTCTATAGAAATCTAGAATGTTGTACTAAGGCGGTGACTCACGCCTATAAATAGGCTTGTAGTTCATTCATTTGAGTGTGTGAGGTTTATACCTCCACCGGTGTGGAGGAGTAGAGCTAAGATAGTTTCTATATCATGAAATATTCCTCCATTACCAAAACATCTTGTACTATCCATTTCCTTCAACTATTGTAAAATTATTTTATCCAACTAATGAAACTATTTCCCATATCCCATGTTCTTTGTCCTTCAATTATCCTAGTTTATCCCTTGTCCATCAACTACAAATTATATCATACACTTGCACACAACAATCACTAACCAAAAACCATAACTAATACCAAAACCATGCTTCCGCACGCGCACATTAAAAAATTTTAACATGGTATCAGAGCTAGGCATATCGGATGGTTATGGGCGTTTGTCCTCACCATCCTCAACTAAAAATGCTAGAGCCCGAGCAAGAGCCAAGAGAGCCAGAGCCGAAGCCGGAGCCAGAATCAAAGGCTAGAGCCCGAGCGAGAGCCAACAGAGCCAAAACCGGAGCCAGAGCCAGAATCAAAGCCAGAGCCAGAGCCAGAGCCCGAGCTAACAACTACACCTAAGAGCATTTTGATGGCCCAAGACATATGGGACATCGTTGAAGAAAAGACATGCAGGTGCAAGTGTTCCAACTAAAGAATGCAAGGGATTGTAGAACGCAAGGGATCATGGAACAAAGACGGAATAAAATACATGAGACAAAGTACAAGAAAAATTTCAAGGTATATCCGAGACTTTACAACACAAGTCCGGATTATCCCGAAAATGGATCAAGGGGAGTGTTGGAAATTGTGATCCATTTTCTCTAAAACATTCTAGAAACTTCAAGATTAATATTAGCTAGAAAAGTCAAGAAAAATCCTTAAGAAAATCTAGCTTCGGTGGCAAAGAAAAAATGTAGAAGCATAAATGTAGAAGTCTCTAGAAGAACTACAATCTAGAATTTCCTAGATGAAGCCTACATAGACAACATTCTATAGAAATCTAGAATGTTGTACTAAGGCGGTGACTCACGCCTATAAATAAGCTTGTAGTTCATTCATTTGAGTGTGTAAGGTTTATACCTTCACTGGTGTGGAGGAGTAGAGCTAATATAGTTTCTATATCATGAAATATTCCTCAATTACCAAAACATCTTGTACTATCCATTTCCTTCAACTATTGTAAAATTATTTTATCCAACTAATGAAACTATTTCTCATATCCCATGTTTTTTGTCCTTCAATTATCCTAGTTTATCCCTTGTCCATCCATTACAAATTATATCATACACTTGCACACAACAATCACTAACCAAAAACTATAATTAATACCAAAACCATGCTTCCGCACGTCCACATCCAAAATTTTTAACAGGACCATCGGTGGGGGACAATGTCACAACGAGTAGCGTACGGCAAGGACCTGTGCTCTCGACTGAGATCGATCTCTCTTTCACCGAATTATCCTGTATGTTTTTGTTCCATCGCTTCCTCAGCTGGACGTTGGAACGTTCCTGGCTCTCCACGCAGAATCCCGCTTCGTTGATCGTGCTACCCAAGATCCCAAGGAATCGGCTACCCACTGAACTTTCCACTTGGTCCAAGCATGCCCAATTTGGTCTTTCTGTCCTTTTGACCAATTGCTTCTTTTGGGTCACCAATTGGCTCCTCTTGTGCGATGGATGAAGGACTGCGCAGGAGTGCCGGACGCCGAGGATTGGAAATATGATATTGATTATGGTAGAGAGAGATGACGGTAGTGCTGAACTGGTAATTTTGGGTAGCAACAATGACGCAAGGAAGACTGGGGTTTGCCGGGACTGCTAGGAACGATGACAGCAGAACTGCCGGATACAAATGCAAGGATACCGAGAATGCGGTTGACTGATCGAGGCTACTTTGCTAATTTGGCCACTCACGAGACCACCAGATAATGAGGGGGCAGCAACAAGTCGTCGATGATGGGTAGTGACGTCAAACGATAGGGCGTGCTAGCAAGCGAGGTAGAGGCGAGCGATGGACAAGCCAGCTGCGAATGGAGTGACTGATGAGGGGAGCGGCGATGGCATTCGTAGAAGGACAGGGACCAGAGGTAAACACCAGCAATAAGGCTTCGAGGATATCAACGAGAAATCAAACCAGTCCACTGGACGAGAGCGGCAATGGTGCTCGGAAGTTAACCACATCGAGAAACAAGGACAAGCATTCACGAGCAGGACCAGAGAACCCCCGAGAACGATCAACGATCGCCTTTTTCCCTGTATGGATGACATTGGGTCTGGACTGAGGCTGCTAGACACCAACACCAAGAATCGCTGGATTGGTGGTGAGACTTCTTCAACGCCAGGGAGGGACTCAGCAGCAGCAAGGATAGCATGACGCTGGTGGACCGCTCTCAGTGGTCGCGGGCTCGTCGGGGCTGACTCGCTGGACTGACGCCGGAGACGCGAGTGCTGGTGTTTCGCTGAAGACGCCTAGAGTTGGCTACACGAAGATTGTGGGGCTCAAAAGGTGCCACTATGGGATGAGTTCTTGAACTGTGCTGGCAAAGAGGAAACACCCTCCGCAGCTCATCCTCGTCGTACCGTCCTTTCTTCCTTCCCCAGCCATCGTCTCTCATTTTTGACCAGGAGCTGACGTCCAAAGCGAGAGAGGAGAAAGAAGAGAAGGTGAGCGGGCTGGACCGGAGGAGGAGAGAAACGGGCCACTCGAGGGGGCAACGTTGGAAAAAGAAAAAAGGGGCCGGGCCGGAGAAGAGTGGGTCGGCCTGGGGCGGGGAAAAAGGAAGAAGGGAAAAAAGAGAGGGCCGGGTATGCCCAGCCTCGGCCCGGCCCTCTTCGATTTTCATAATTAACACTAGTAGCACAGTCTATATGCAACGCAATTTTAGTGGAAATCATTTTTTTCAAATGGCTATAAATTAATCCCTAATTTTCTAATTAGTGATTAAGTCTTCAATAATAAAACAAAATTTGGGTGTCAACAGTCCTCACGCTACTATGTCAGACCTAATTAGACCTAAAGGGTCAAAAATGCCTCAACATAGACTTAATATGGTTTCTCAAACTTTGGCTTCATTTTATCACGTCTATAAACTCATGATGGAATGAGGGAAAGGAGTGTTGTAGATGACAAGTGTGTGCTATGCCATCGATAGGGAAAAATAACCAAATCTGCCTAAATTTATTGTTCGGATACCATCAATCATAAATATTTCAATTTTTCTAATTTAGTCATAAATCTATGCGCTTCATCGAAAAATCACTAACATAGCAATCTAGTTATTGTCAGTGGTCATTACTACATCAGCAATTTTTAAAGAAAATTGGCTAGAAAAAACTATATTAAATATACGAAGGTCTAGGAAAGTTAGCAAACTTGAAAAGTTTATGATTGAATTGGTTTATATATAATAGATTTAGAATTGATTAGAAAATTTCCCTCAATTGATATCGTGAGCTGAGAAGAAATATGTTTTTTGGTCTATCAATTCTTCGAGGAAGTGTGGAGTTAGATCTTAGAGTTATTTGAAATTTCAAGATGATCATCGTGACAAGGATTAAGATTGAAATAATATAAGATTGGCAATGTAAGGACATTCATTTTGTGGTAGGTCATCGATATGACCGAGATTAAAATTTTATATGTCACACTCCAAATCCTACAAAAATAGGGGAAATGATATGATTGTCCTTCTACTTGACGTAGTCTCAAACATGACCAAATTAATCTGTTATCATAATATATATATATATATATATATATATATATATATATATATATATCTCAATCTATATATCTAATAGACAATAGTCTAGTCACATAATAAGATCTTATCATCGACTTATTTTTTTTTCCAAACTAAGAAAGTAAACCTCAACAAATACCATTTCAGACATATCCAACTATTTAAACTCATACCTACAATCCAACTACCACAAGTTCTTCGTCGATATCATTTTCGTCTGCTTTTTGCTAGCTAAAAGACTTGGAAAAGATTGGAATAAATGGGGTAAATAATCACAACTTAGTGAATAATGCATTTCCTTTTTAAGTAGATTGATCATCCATTATACACTTTTATAAAACAATATCAGTACTCACTTGTCCCAAAATCTGAATAAAATACACATACAAAATCAGAATGAACTATATCATTTTAACATAATCATATACATATAATAAAAATTTATTAAATCACTAATATTATAACAAACATCAATCAGTCAATCTTGATCAATCTTATATCAAATCACCTATCAAATGGTCCATTCTATCAACTAGTCCATTGCTCAATATCAGCTGATAACTTGGCCTAGAAGAATATCCTCAATCCAAAGAACCCTTAACTAGGTTCATGGTGATATTGAGCATCAAACCATAATTGTCCAATAAATCATGAAACCAAATCCAAATCCAAATCTATCTCATAATCAAAATACATTTTACAAACCAAAATATAAATTCTTTTTTAATTACATTCGTCAAACAAAGTATATTTCAACAAGAAATTTCTCAAACAATTTTGAAATTCATTTCACAAACCGATTCACAAATATATATATATATATAACCTTTTGAAAGTCTTTCATAAAAACATCTTTCATAAAATATTTCTCAAACTATTCACAAATAACTGAAAAGTAGTAAATGTTCGATCTAGATTTTTATATAACAAACATACTCTTTCATGATTCATAATATATCTGATCTTTACATAAGTTTAAAAATTCATATAATAGACATCACTATTCACCTGGAATGCTCAAATCAACAATAAAGCTACTTGAGTTGATGAACTCAAAATCCTATTAAGAAAGTAAGAAGCAATATCAAAACTTAAGTAAAAAAACTGTCTTAATTAAGACTTGAATACGCAACACCATTTCGGAGTCAAGATGCTCACTATTGGCCAACAATGTTGGAAAAATATTAGAAAACATGAATAAATAAATAAATAAATAAATAATGATAATAATGATGATGATGATGATGATGATGATGATGATGATAATTGGAAATACATCGAAAATAATTAGAAAATAAAATGAATTGTCTGAGGCGTGCAAGTACTATCCTTAAAAAATAATTCCACTTCTCAAAATATGAAACTCGATGCATAAGGCTCTAGCGGCTATCCTCCTAAGATACAATGGACATTCTCTTACACTCCGCACTAAATATTAAAAGGAAATAGAAACAACATTGTGTGTATAACCTAGCAATGAAAAAAAAATACGTAAGAAAAATAGGAATAAAGAAACAAAGATATTTTGGTTTTGAAATATCGATTTCTCTTTCCAATTATGTTCGAAGAAGCAATTTATAGGTAAAATAAGAGAGAGCCGTTAAGAAATAATTATCATAAAGTCATATTTATTGAAGAAGATGACCGTTGTATAGATGTTATAAAATAAATCCAACATTATAAATCACTAGAAAGCTGGTCATTACATGACCGTTAAATAACCGTTATAAAACGTTACAAAATTGTTTTTTGTTAATAACAGACAAAAATCATTACAAATTTATAATGGTAAAAAACTGTTATAAAAATTAATAATTTTTAATATTTCAAAATTGCTGAAATATCCAATAGAAAAAGATCTCAAGAATGGCCAACCGCAGCAAATAAGCTCTAACACAAGCAACGCCCACTCGCATGACAAATGACTACTCGCACGACAAACTTTCTTGCACCATATCTATCTAAAAAACTCAAATCAAGTGTACTTACTGTCAAAAGAAAGTCCTTTCGAAGTATATAAAGACCCTAAGCTTGGCCGACCCAAAATCTAATCGGCAATCGACAAATTCAGCACCAAATGCTGCTGGTCGAGTTATTATTCAGCATTTACCAAGGATTTCAAAAAATTGATTTCTCTTGAACGGAAAGTCCAAATCGCAATCTGTAAAATCTTACAAGTTCCTAGTGATGGGAAGGACCTAAATATCACTATTGGACAGCTCGAACTCAGCCCGACTGTCACTGCGAAGTCAACACAGCTAGGGCAATAGTTTTGACTCCTAGAACGAATGTCCAACTTGTAAAATATAAAGACAGCGAGAAACTATCACCAATCGCATGGTAAAAGACGTATTCCACCATCAATCGGCATCAATCAATATTGTCCAAACAATCACTACTATTTCTCTCTTGTTTCTCAGTGGAGCTCTTTCCCTTTCTTGTTTCTGGATCGTCTCCCTTCTCTAGTTAACAAGTGGTGCTTGAAGAAGAACAAGGAGTCTTTTTAAAGCTTTATTTGGGTTGAAGTGGGCTGGGCCTCTTTTAATTCTCATTTTTTCTTCTATTTGGGCTCTTATTTTACAACATACATTATACAAAATCAACAAATAACTTATTAAAAAAAAATTCTATTCTACTGTGTACACAAAATTAAAAATAAAAACCCAAGTTGGCCCAACCCAACCTGACCCTTAAGTTTAGGGTATTTTGGGGGCAGGGCTTAGTTTTATTTGGGTAGGGATTCTGGTATTGTTAGGGTTGGAATTGGGTTGGGCCGTGCTAGTGTGAGCTTTTCGACACCTTTAGACCACAGCCAAATCTCTCTTTCTCTCTTTCTCTCTCTCTCTCTCTGCACGAGCATCATGGGGATGAGACCCTATATTTGAGCCCATCTAATCGACGCTAGCCCAACCCATTCTCTTGGATTATATGATATTCAGGTGTTGGGCAAGTCGAATCTGGTCGGGTCAATCGTGTCTCTATAGGGTTTCGGGTTGGGTCATGAAAACCCAACCTGACCCGACCCCTTTACACCCTTACACAAAATAACCACCATCCATGGTGGTCCCCTTTTTCGAGGTGGTCAGAGCCAACCACCACAACACGGGAACAGGTTTCACTCGCGATTGGTGGCAACATGTGATGGTCACTATCGCCGTAGGGTGACCATTCCTAGGTGGTAACCAAAGCAAGGTGACAGTAACGCTGGTCCACGGGGGCCGGATCTGGCAACCCGCGCGAGCAAGAGAGGAAAACTCTTAGGCGAACGGCTGCCTAAGGGGTGCGAACTCTGCGTGGTGGTTGCTTGAGGTTAGCGGCCAACAAGTGTCGACCACCATGCATTGCAGTGCCATGGCACTGCTGGGTGGAGAGCAGAAACAGTAGTTTTTATTTTCCTTTATTTTTTTTCCGTTCCTTTATCTTTCCTAACTTTCTCATATATAATTTTTTTCCCATCCTTATATCAGAACAGTCTATCCAGTCTTTTATCTGAATATATCTGGATTTTTAGAAAGTAAAATGATAGAATTAGTTGGATAAGATAGCTGAAAATACAATTGTAATTCGAGGAAATAAATTGCTCTGCAACTTTTTTAGAATACTAGAGAAATGTGAATAAAAGTGTCCGCAAAAGAATACCGTATGAATTATATTGTCCGCAAAACTATTATTTGGAGTTATTATGGAAAATTAGATTTACTTAAAAGGTTGAAATATCATGTCTTAGACCCAACTTGGCAATCAAGAAAGGAACAATTTGATTCTTGTTAAAAGCAAACTAATTTTGCAAAACCAACTCCAAGCAATAATAAAAGAGTTCAGGGGAAAGACAAATGGCATCCTAGCTCGATGTACCTACGTCAACTCTTCCAATTCTAACGAGACGTTTAGGCTGAACTCCAATAGTTTAGTTAAGAGTGCGAACACGCTGTGCTGCACAAATAGAATCTGCTGCCGTGCACGACCAAAACTGTGTCTACAGGTACGCCAATATGACAGATGCATCCAATATTTTACAAAAGGGCACTCCACATCTTGTCAATCACTTCTCTCTTGGGTCTACAAATGGGTTTTACTCAGCAGTCAAAAGCTAATACAAATCTGCTCATTTGCCCATGGTTTTTTTGCAGGAATAATCTTGAAATATCATCCTTGATCGCCAGGAACTTCGTCTTCAATTTCAAAACTCCAGCGATCGTAAATATATACCTGGACAGTAGACAAGTTAACAAACAAAACACAATCCTAGTCAATACTGGTTTCAAAAAAATTAAGCTACTTTCCAAGCAATGAGGGAGCAAGTTAGTGTAAAGAAAACTAGCCTTTCGAAATATATTTGATCTACATCCAATACATATATCACTCTGCCTTCATTGACTAGTCTACAAGCTGAATGTGAACACAGTGATCTTATTGAGAAAGCACCTCTTACCAAGAAAGAAAAAGAGAGAAACATGCGCGCGCACTACAATCAGGTGCAGACCGTGATCAATCCTAGGATCATGACTCACTTTGCGACTATCCCTTGGTTTCTTCGGTGGGCTTGGTCTAGGGAGTGTGGGTGTACTTATCAGTCTCGTGCATCAAGAGCAGCCAAACATGAGTTATAAGCTCTCCGCCTCGCCGCAACTGTTTTGCATGATGGTAAACTTGACAATTATATGCAGCATAGCACAACATCTCCATCCAAATGCTGCTTATGATCTGCCACTTGTCGTCCTTGCCCTTCAGTGCCGCAGCCAATTCCTGTGCGTCCAACAGCACGTGCCACTCCCTGGTGATTATGGTTCCCATCTGATCCAGGGAGGCTTCGAGCACATTCTCTTCTGACAACAATGTCTCGAAGGCCTCATTGCGGTCTCTGTACCTGAGAAATGGCTTCAATATGGCGCAAGCATGCTCCAATGTGATGTCGGCAGTCGTTAGTGACAACATGTAGGGTCGCAGTGCTAGAAGGTATATCATGTAATCGGATAGCAATTTGCTTCCTTTACAGTTCGGAGATTCATCAGGCTCTGAACGGAGGCAGATGTTAGTTGCCACGTGCCAAACGATGATGCTCTTGTCAAATGTTGTCGAGATGT
Source organism: Eucalyptus curtisii (assembly GCA_017140595.1). NCBI lineage: Eukaryota > Viridiplantae > Streptophyta > Magnoliopsida > Myrtales > Myrtaceae > Eucalyptus > Eucalyptus curtisii. The sequence continues at coordinate 21,964,807 of CM029496.1, forward strand.
TTTTTTCCAACACTTCAAGGGCTCTCTGTGTCCACTTCACATCGCCACTGAGTTCGTGAGCTTTAAGCGTCCATTCCCCGCGTTCTGTGAAGGGCTTTCCGCGTCTGATCGCATTGAACTTTTCAATATTTTCCACCACCAATTCCTTGAGAGAACAGGGGATTTTCAGGCGAGAGTGTATCCAATACCTTCTCAAGGTCACCCCTTTTTTGCCCAGTGGTTTGAGTATCCTTCCGATAGACCATGGCCACTCGTACAGGCGATCATCCAACAAGTTGAGTTGCCCGACTGAGTTTGACCACCTTTTCCGCTTAATATACCTTTCAACTAAGAAATTCAACAGCCTTGTCAACACAGGGCGATTTCTTTGATGATGGCTCATCACCACGATCGCCCATGCCGAAAAAGGTTGCCGAACAATTTGGTAACCTTCTAGGGCGGTGACTCCCATCAATAATACGTAAGTGTAGGAGATGTACATGTCTATCAAGAACATATTCTTGCAAATAACAGCAAATCCACACAAGGCCGAGACTAGACAGAAAAGGCTAGTGAAGCGACCGATAAGACCAAGGGGTTTATAGAGAATGGGTTGCTTGGTGTAAAGTACGTCATACATGAATCCAAGTTCGACCTCAGTTGTGATGAAGGCTAAATCACGATCTACATTTAACTGAGATTTAGATAGCGACTCGGGGTGGTATAGCCAGTTTACTATGTGTGGCTTCAAGCATTCAAACCGATAGTACGCCTTCAAGATGATCGTTTGCTCCTTCGACAATCTGAGCCTGTCCCACTTGTTGAAGAACTTGCTGACAATTTCCTCATCGAAGACATCCTTCACTGATATGCTCGACCTCTCCCAGTAAACGGACTTGAGGGCCCACACTGTCGCCGCGGATCGTATGATCCCAGCAGCAAACAAGGGGAAGTACAAAAGTGGAATGGGGGATGCGCTGTCCCAGCAGCGAATCAGGATCCAGACGACAAAAACGACCCTGACAAACAAATTCAGCATCTGCCGGATGCTGAGCCGGTTGTCCTCGACCGAATATGCGGTTATGGAGTCGGGGTTCCCAAGCTGCATCAAGAGCAACGGTGCCAGCAACCCCTCGACCTCAGTAATGTAGTCTGGTCGATTAGGATTCTTGATCTGGACAACAGTGAGCTCGCCAAGGGCGATGGTCGCAATGTAAGAAGAGAGCAAGTAGGTGACGAGGATGATGTATCTGATGGTGACCGAGGTCATGTACCTCCGGCGGCTGCCGAGGATGGCAAGGGCGATCTGGCATGTAAGGCTCATAGTGACCAGCCATTGGACGCCCCAATCTTCCCATAAATCTGTGAACATTGGCCATAGTGTACTGAGTATGGATGCTATCAGATTGGCCTTTTTCTTCATGGGGATTTTAAGTCTTCTGCTGTTCTCTCTGAGGAATAAAAATGCAAGCCAAACTCAAAAAGATGAGAATGCATAAACCACCTTGGATTCGTTGTAAAGAATTCAACATGAATCTCTAAACTTGTTACATTCATTCAATATGTTCAGTTAAAGTTTTGGGATCCTAGCACTGGTCTAAATCTTTCATTAGTTTGAATGAGATTAATTACGTGTTGCTGTCCTGCAGGAGCAGAACTCACTAAAAAAGAAAAAAAAAAGATAAAGAAGTCTCAGAAGTCTATATGCAATGTTAGTTACTAGTTTTGCTATAACTGATGTACGGCATTGATATGCTTGATGAGATGGCAGACCACAGAAGGACATTCAAAGAAGCGACTCGTATTCAAACACACTGCCAGAACAGAGAAATGTTCAAAGAGTCAAAAGAAACTAATGACAAGATAATGAATTTTCTGGAAAAATAGAGGAGGTAGGAAGTAGTCTGGCAAGAAATCGAAACCTTTACTAATGCTGGGTGACTCCCAAGATGCTGCCGAATTAGGTTCCTGCTGAAAAGAGAAATGGTACAGAATGTGACCCTTGTGCGAAAGCTTAGTTTATCCAATTCTGAAGAGAAGATAAGGGGGATTATAAAAGGATGGAGAAAGCAGAGAACTGATTACTTACTTGTGCCTTTAATCTGTGATTCTTTCTCTCTTTGTTGGGCGTTTGCCAGCGACCAGCCATGTGCAAGACTTTTTAACTTTACATTATTCGGTCGATGAATTCTCGAGGAATACAGCATGTGATTCTTGCACCCAACTTTAAACTCTGATTGAGTTTATGCAAAGAATTACATGTTAGATTTTTGGGATAAGAATCACCACAAAGTCACTAAACTATTGCAAATTATACAATCTAATCCCTAAACTTTCAAATTTTCTTCATCAAGTCTCTCAACTTCCCCAGATCAAATCAGTACACCGTAACTACTTACAAATTATTATAATTACACTATTGCCCAAATTTTAAAATATGTCTTCATTCGACTCCATTTCTTAAAGCATCCTAAAATAAACTAATTGTTTTTCTACCTTTTTATCCTTTAGTATATTTAAGTATATTGTAGCTTCTTATTCTTTAATAGTAAAAGTAGGATCTCAGATAGAGATATATCGAGTGGATATTCCTACTATTTAAATCGAAATATATTCATAGGAATTTTTAGAAACATTATTAATTTAACTATAGAAATTCTTAGGGTGTGTTTGTTTAGGGAGAATTGTATAATATAGGAAAATGTATTACATGGAAATTATTTTCAAGAAAAAAAAAACTTTCCCCTTTTCAAATTAGGAAATTTATTTTCCTAACTTTAAACATGTATATTTTCTTTGACTGTAAATGGTTTTAATGTTGACTAATCATTTTCAACAAATTAAACACATGAAAGTTTGGAAAACTAATTCCCGAAAAGTTCTTTCATTCAAACAAACAGACCCATAATTGTTTTATTGTATCTTTTTCCTAATTTCTTAGATAGTTAAAGTTTTCGCGCTTTGTGCTTCTTATGTTTTCTCTACGTTATCAAAAGCTTAAGCAGTGAATAAAACCAGAAGACCTAGTGGGTGAAGTTTTGTTTTACTTCTGGTTTTGATCATATAGTGCATAAGTCCGGCTACAAGCGGTCATGCTACTTTGAATTCGTGATGCGAGCCATACCTAGGACCGTCAGATGGGCGAATCAATTCGGATTTGGGTTGCATAAAAAATGGTCTAACTCAAATTGACCAATTTAACCCATTTTGACTGATTTACATGCAATGCAAATTTGGTTACCCAACCTGACTCGTACTTGACTCATATCGGACCCAATCCATTTGCTAAAATACTTCTGTACTTAATTCAACCTATGAAAAACTATATCCACCTAGTTAACCCACTTTATACTCTTTATATGTATATGCTATTTGAATAAAATTGCTATTTTGACTATAAGATGCTAAAAAGTTGGCTTTCAACGTCGCATAGAATTTTTAATTTTTGTTTTGATTCACAACGAAGAAAATTAGTACTTAGTGGTGAATTTATAAAATTAGCAACAAATAAGGTATAGAAATTGAAACTTTAATTGAATGGAATGTAAGATATTGAAGATGATTTATGTTGACTATGGATTCTAATGACAAGAACTAAGATTAGAATATTATAGAAAAATGACAATGCCAAATATAACCAAGAAAAGAACTATTCCAATAACTAATAAACAAAACTTACCATGATTAATAAAAGAAGCATCGGCCCTGACCCAGATCCAAGCATGGGATTCTCACTCTTCTGCCTTGGCATGTTAATAACCACCATCGCAGGCTTAGCACTAGGAAGTGCAGCAGAAGATGATGATGACTGCGAAGTCGCTGAAGAAGAAGAAGAACCGCCTTCTTTCTAAACAAGTACCCCCAGAGCCAATCTGCATTATACAACCCCATAACAACATTCCTGTAGGAAAGTTCTGAGATTCTGTGGGGTGCATCCCACCAGATAAATTCTCTTCCATAGGTTGACTGTCGCCGTTATATTCTTCCAAATCATCATGAATATTAATGGACTTCGAACAATCTGAACCGAGACCAATCCATTTCCTACAAAGAGGGCAAGTGGAAAGCGATTGGAACCGCATGTCAATGCAATCCACGTGAAACCCGTGATTGCATTTGGTCAAGATCCTAGCTCTCTCCCTGAACCAGCTCAGGTAGGCAAACAGCACATTCGAGACCGTCCCTGAAATCCCGGGGATTGAACGCCACCACCGGTAGAGAAAACAGGACCTTGTGATCAAGCCAGTACGGACAGGCACCTATGGAGGAGAGGAGGTCCGGCCCTCACACGGATCCGGCTGGGCGAGGGTCATGATGCCCTCACCTGCGATTGCTGAAGCCCTGGCAACTAATGGTCGGAAGAAGATGAATGGGAAAAACAAGGAAAGAAAGAAAAGAAAATTAATATATATATAAAAATGAAAACCGTCAAGCCTTGCCAAAAAAGAAAACTGAATTGCCACGCCAGCATTTTTCAACTAAAATTACCCAAATGAATTATATTAAAAAACTGTCCTAATATTAGTGGATATCAAACTCGTGATTATCATAAAGAACCCTAGGACCACTACTATAACTAAATTGCTCAAATTAAATATTTTAGAATCGAATTGCCAAGCATACAATAAGTTTATAACTTTTTCGATAATTTTCTACTCCAATTTCTCCGTTGACTAAATGTCTTGAACATTATCTATACCCTCTTTAATAACTATTTTACTAATTTTTCCTAGTCTATTTGGCTTAGCCCGTAACTGATTACACCCTCTGCTATGACGACTCCCGAGCCCTATGGTCTCTAACTAACGCAAGAAGATGAGCAGTTCTCGGATACTTGACCATCCTCTTCTTCATTTCAGCCGCGGATATCCACGGGAACAGAGAGGTGAAAAAACCGGGCCCGAGAGCCAGAGTTTTCTATGATGGCCTGCACTTCAGAGCAATGCTCCCATACCGCCTTGTGGATTGAACTAATGATTCCTCCATCATAGACTCTGCCTCTATAACCACTTGAATTTTCTGGAAAGAAACCCTAAACCAGTAGAACTGGATGGATGGAGGTGGAGGAGGTTCGTGCCTATGTTATTCTTCATGCTTAGGACCATGGCAAGCTGGAGTTTCCTCAAGCTCGCAGCCATGACCGCTTGAGCTTCATCCTCTTTTTTCTTTTAAATATTTAAGTTTTTTTTTTGTTTTTTTGTTTTTTTTTTCCGATGTGGAGCTTGGTGGACACCACATCGGCGCCACATGTCTTTCCTATTTTACAAGTTTTTGTTTTTGATTGCATCTTTTGGAATTTTAAAACGCAATTGCACTTTTCCGACAATTTTTAGAAATTCTAATGCACTTATCCCAAAGTAAAATGACTAAATCACAAAAAGCATGAAAGTATAAGGAAGAAAAATATATTGTTTCTTAGTGTTTGATCCAACTAGATTAGGCAATCAAGTAAGTTTACATGATATCATTAACTTTGTTGAGTAACCGCGTTTATCTAATCAATTTGATGAGCCTGTCAACAAATTTTGTGAGCACTACTAGAGGAAAGCAAACATAATAAAGATGTACATGCATATATATATATATATATATATATATATATATATATATATGAGAAAATATTAAATCACGTATTCATTTAATAGTTTAAATTATTAAAATAGTCGATTGTGGTCCCACAAAATCTCAAATCTAAAGCAAGGAAAATATATAATTAGCGATACAAATAAGGAATCTAAAAAGATTTAAACTCAAAATCCCTAGTCTAATATCAAATGACAAAGCCAACTATACGTTAATATTTAAATATTTTAACATGACTAATTCAATCACCCATGAAGATGCCGCATGTATATAGTTTTAGCTTCTCTCCTCCTGAAAATCCTCTGGAAGCATGAAGAAGAACCTTTCTCCAAGGAGGGAGATTCGGTCGAGGCGGCAGGATCATTATAATGCTCTGGGATGCTCGAACGGTACTTGTTCGTCTTGTGAGCCAAGAGGAGCCACACATGAGTGATGAGCTCACCTCCTCTTCTCAGTAGCTTGGCATGGTAATACGCTTGACAGTTGTATGCTGCACAACACAGTATCTCCACTCAGATGCTGCTGATGAGCTCCCACTTGTTGTCCATCGTCCTCAGGTCAACCACGAGCTTCTGCACTTCCAACAGCATGTGCCAGTCACGAGTGATAATTGTTGCCTTATTATAGTCCACGGGGTCTATGATGTTTCCATCTGTGGACAACAATTCGCTAATTGCTTGGCTATGGTCTCGGTCCCTCAAGAAAGGCCTTAATGCACGACAAGCATGCTCCAGTGTGATGTCAGCGGTGGTGAGGGACAACAAGTAAGGTTGTGGAGCCAGGAGGTAAATCATGTAATCTGATAGGAGTTTGCTTCCTGCACAAGCATCGGACTTTCTGCTTTCCAATAAGTACAAGATTTCTGTCACAATGTGCCAGATAATGATGCTCTTATCGAATTCGATTGTGATGCTATCGCTCAGTGTTTGAGTCTCTTGGATGCCGTGAGTCTCGAGTGTCCACTTACCTCTTTCCATGAAGGGCAGGAGTTGTCGTTTCTCCTCTAGCTCCGTTATCTTTCGAACCACCAGGGTCTTGAGGCACGAGGGGATGGTCTGGCGGGAGTGTGACCAGTACCTCCTGAAGATCTCCTTTTGCCAAACCAATCAAGAACCATGCCGACAGGCTTCCACCAGCCTTCGTATAGGAGATGGCGGTCTAACAAATTTAGCTGCCCTATCGACCTCGACCATCTTTTCTGCTTCATGCACCAATCGGCTAGAAATGCAAGGAGCCTTCGGACGAGCGGAACCTCAAGGTTCATACACATCTTCACCACCGCCCAATCCGAAAACGCCAGCGTCATGATTTGATAAAGCTCAAGAGATGTGACAGCCATCAGTAATACGTAGGTGTAGGTGATGAACATATCGATCAAGAAGGCATTCTTGAAGATCACAGCGAATCCACACAAGGCAGACACCAAGCACAAGAAGCCAAAGAAGCGGCCTATGAGGCCTAATTTGGCGTACTGAATCGGCGCTTTAGTGTAGAGCACATCGAACATGAAGTCCAACTCGATCTTTGTCATGGTGAAAGAGCGGTGGGCAGTGTAACTGTCGATAGACATCGAATCGTGGGATATGAACAGCGGGTGGTACAGCCAGTTCACGAGGTGGGGCTTCAGACAGTCAAATCGAAATTAGGCCTTCAAGATATCCTTCGCGGAGTCGAACTTCTCATCCGTGGGGGGGAATGCTTCGAACACTCGCTGAATGCTGGCTTCTTCTTTCATGTCCTCAGCGGTCACGCTTGAGTCCTCATCATACACGGAATGGAGAGCCCAGACCCACCCCGCTGACTTCATGATTCCAACCAGGAACAAGGGGATGTACAGCCATGAGACCAGAGACGAGCTGTCCCAACAACGAATGAGAATCCAAACTATAATGACAACCGTAGCTCCAATGTTCAGAACCTGTCTCAATCCCAGCTGGTTATCTTCCACTGCATAGGCCGTCATGCTGTCTGGGTACCCGAGTTGCATCAGAAGAAATGGGGCCAATAGCCCTTCCAACACTGCATTGTTACCTGGATTTTCAGGATCATGGAGGCGGACCATAGTAAGTTTGCCCAGTGCGATTGTCGCAATGTAAGAAAGGAGCAAGTAGGTGGCCCAGATAATGAGTCTAGCTAAAATGGACGTCATATATTTCCGACGGCTGCCTAATATTGTGAGAACAATCTCGCAGGCAAGGCTTGCAGCAACCAATAACTGAATCCCCCAATCCGCCCACAGCCTTTTTAACGACGGCAACACGGTGTTGATTATCGAGGAAATCCAACTGATCAAACTCATGGCGGCTTCGTTCAGGTGTGCTCACTAGACATCAATGCAAATGTCCGAGTGAGGAAAATTTGCATATTTCTTCTGAAGAATAACTACTAAGAACTTGCACAAAACTCCATAGATGCATACATTTGGTCTGTATTGGATGCATCATATGCGTCATGATACACATGGATCAAACACAACATGCGTAGGTAGACCTTTATAAACAAGATATGAACCGAAGAAAAAATATTTTCTTGAATTCTCCGTGCTTCACTTGTTAATAACAATGACTGCCGGGCGTCATAAGTTACCAAGAACTAGAAAGGAAGATTCACAATGCAGTTAAAACTCTTTTTGATGATTTCATCATCCGATTATCTTACCATTATAAGAATCTATCTAGTTCGTTGAGAGCATAGGCAGATATTTTTGTTTTTTTTTTTTTTCTCCGAAACCTGTTTGTTTACACTTCAAACGAAAGTAAAAAGTATTCTTATTTTCTGTCAAAATTTTATAAAGAATTCAGAAAAAAATTATATGTAAACCAATAAATTAACCAATAAATGTTGTGAAAGTGTCCGGAATTTTGTATTTTAAAACAAAATAAAGATCCAGTAGCCCAGAACATTTTACGTTAAACAAAAAAAAAAACTTAGAAGTCAATTCAAATTCAAAGAGCAGGTGTAATGATTCAAAGTGACTGGAGCAAAGAAAAAGTCACTTCATGATTGCCTTCCTGCCCATTTCTCTCCGTGTTCATCAAATGAGAAGTCACTTCGCAGAGTTATAGACTGTATTTTCTTTTGCAATTTTTTATTTTTGCTTACTCCTCCTAATTTTTTTTATTTTATTTTTGGTAACGTACTCATCCAGTTCTCAAATGACTAATAACTAAAGGAAAGAATGACCTACTCCAAGTAAATTTCCCAATTACATATAAAAAATAATGACATTTTCTATTTTTAGCTTTGCTTTCTTGGATCTAGTAAGTTTTGACCACTCTTATAAAATATGGACCATTTGTGCCATGGGCTTGGGGAAGCGAAATTATTGATCTTCCACTTTGGTTTATCGCCGTAAATACTTACTTTGGAAATGGTAAGTACAAAAGAAAAATCTAATATAAGGTTTTAATTGTATTTTTCTTGCATATTTGAAATGGTTATAAGATAAATCTTTAGTTACATATAATTTTTAGAGTAATTAAAATTCTTATTTTTAAAGAGAAAACAATTATTTTCCCAGCAAAAGTACATTTTTTGTACTTTGAGTTTTATCCAATTTTTACTGGAGCAGGTGTGAACCCAATAATGGACCGGGTGTCATATTCTTGGTGAGGCAATCATGAAAGCACCAAAAAGACAAACGGTAATAGCTTTTTGGCCATTCACATAATTTTTCGTGCTTCAGTAAAAACATACATAATTTTTTTTTTAAAAGGTGATTATTTCAAGTACTTTTATTCATTTAAAGGATATAAATCTCCATTGCAATCTTTTGCAAGATCCGCATATTGAAGAAATTAATGTTTGGTAAATCACTCTTCAATATAATTTTTATTTGAGAAAAAGGAAATGAAATATCGTTTTTCAACATAGCTATCCCAAAATGAGCCATTTGTAGGGAGACTGCTCAAAAGTTTGATCTTTTTTGCTTTGGAACATATGATGAATTAGTTGCCTAACCGAATAATTCCGTTTTGGGCTTTTCTTTTTATTAGGCTCCACATTCTGTTGAAGTTCTCTAATGGTGAATTCTCCACAAATTCTTTAGATGGTGGCTTTTAAGTTTATTCTGCCTCTACCTTTCATTATTATCTTTCCAAAGTAGATTTAAAAAGGAAAAAGGGAAAAGGTAGAGGAGAGGCATTACCGGAGTATTTAGTACACTAACACGCTCTTTTGGTATCACCGTGGAACCCATGACTTGTTGGCTCCACAGGTTCTAAAATACCTTGTACCCAAATATTTCGCATTGAACAAAAATTGTCACAATACTAGTTACTAACACATTGAACATTCAACAATAAGAGAGAGAGAGAGAGAGAGAGAGAGAGAGAGAGAGAGAGAAGATTACATGTTAAAATATATGTACATGTCTAATAATAACATAATCCAAAAACGTTAAAAACATCAAAAGTAAAAGTTAAATAGACAAAATCAGCTTCTACCTATCATTACAATCCATGAGTTGAGATGAAAAACCATCATGGTCTATAAAGAACATGGATGAAAATTTAGTAGGCGCAGACATAGCCAAACTCGTCACACACACTCACTAACGTGCGTGTGAGATAGAGAGTTGGATAATTGTTTTTCAAACGAGGTTGAAATCTATTTATCAATTAGAGTTTTCACACATCTAAATATGAAAAAATTTCATAACGAAAAAGAGCAAGCCATGAATAATTAAAATCAAATTTAAACACTTAAAAATATATTATGCAAGGGTACACGATGTTTGGTTTAGGGTAGTACGACTCCAAACCCTATAACCTACATTATACTCACTTGTTCCAAAAGTAATTGGATCCTACCCTGCGAGTTATAATACTTTGAAATCTATCCTATCATATTTGGCAGGTTCTCCTGTACAGCCCCAGTATTTAGTCTTGAACGAAACTAATCCTTACTTTAGGTATGGGACTTCTTGAACTGGGGCTTTTCTTAGTTCATATTTTTGGTAATCCTATCACTTGTAAGCTTTGGGAAAGTTGATGGAAAAGATTAGTCACTCCTTGAGAGGGTCACACGTCAATATCCCAATGGCCTTCTACTATGTGCACCAAAATACTTATATAGTATTACAATGAGAAAATGTCACAAATGGTCCATAAATTTTCATATAATGTTTAATTTCATCCCTGAACTTTCAATTTGCTCAATTTGGTCCCTAAACTTTCATCTAATATTCTATTTCATCCATGAGCTTTTGATTTGCTCAATTTGATCCATGAACTTTCATCTAATGTTCCATCTAGTTCCTAACTTTTGAAAATTGACCAATTTCTTTTTTTTTTTAAATACCAAACTGTTTTTTTATGAATAAGAAAAATACCAAATTGAGTTTTTTTTTTGTTGAAAAAATACCACATTTATGCAAAGTAATAAAGGTCAATATTTCTTTCCTTTCTCCATATTAAAAACAAATGGAAAAAATGGACAGTAATAATAAATAAATGTGAATCTTGCATTTTGATTTCTTTTTTGTATATGCAAATTACTTGAATAATGTACAAAAGCCCATCAAATTGATTTTTTTTTATGGACTTCACCGAAAAGGGAAAAATCGATTGATGGGCTTTTGTACATTATTCAAGTAATTTGCATATACAAAAAAGAAATCAAAATGCAAGATTCACCTTTATTTATTATTACTATCCCCTTTTCCATTTGTTTTTAATATGGAGAAAGGAAAGAAATATTGACATTTATTACTTTACATAAATGTGGTATTTTTTCAACCAAAAAAAAACCTAGTGTGGTATTTTTTTATTTATTTATAAAAAAAACAGTTTGGTATTAAAAAAAAAGGGAAATTGGTCAATTTTCAAATAGTTAGAGACTAGATGGAACATTAGATGAAATTTCAGGAACCAAATTTAGCAAATCGAAAGCTTAGGGATGAAGTTGAACATTAGATGAAAGTTCAGGGATGAAATTGAACATTAGATGAAAGTTCAGGGACCAAATTGAGTAAATCGAAAGCTCAGGGATGAAATTGAACATTAGATGAAAGTTCATGAACCATTTGTGACATTTTCCCTATTACAATAGATGACTTTAGGTGCAATTGCTCTCGGATGTTCAAGTAGAAGTGGATTTACAACTCTGAAAATAATTCCCGTTACCCTACCATATTTCACAACCTGCATATTTCTTAAATCCCTTTCACAAAGGAAAGATTGCATTCAATAGCATCTCCGTCACACCTTTCCGAACCTAGCAATCTTCAAATGTCAAAATTGACAGATTGCGAAGAAGCAGAGAAATGTCATAATCTATCCTAATAGTTCCTTTCATGAATAGGAAAATGAACAGCGAAAACGAAACTAAACATGGGCTGTATATTGTAGAGAGTGTGGTTAAGTGTACTGACCAACAAATTAAAGTATGATGTCACTTGCCCAAACATCCAAAGCAAAGAAAGTGTGCAAACCTTTTTTTTTTTTTTTTCTTTTTTTTTTTTTTCTGGAAATAATATGGATTAGTAAGCGCAACAAGCAAATGCAAGCTAACTAAAGTAACAGGAAAGAAAGAGGTGCAAGGCAATGCAAGACTAGCGTCGCCACACCTGAACTCTAAGGACTGATGATATCCAGAAGGATTATTCAGAAGACGCGGCCCCGAAGTCGGAAAAATTGAAGAAACTGAAGCAGGTAAAAGCAACAGAGATAATTTTCCCAGCAAACATTGGGAAGGAACAAGTACCTGGAATAGGTGACGTTCTCTCTTACCTAGCAGAGCACTTGTATCTTAACACTTACTAGCAATTAACCGTTTGTGGAATCTCCATTTGTTAAGTAAGAAAAAGAAAGGCTTGGTAATAAAAAGGGCAAAAAGAAATGGGAATTTGATTATTTGCTTGCAACTTTCATCGGGAGAAGTATACTATCAGTGCCATAAGTTGTGTACGGCGCTCACTTTGGTGCCAAAAGTTTCCGTCGGATCACTTTAGTGCCAAATCGAAGGAAAAACGATCACTTTGGTGCCACCGGCGAAAGATTCCGGCCAAAATGATTACGTGGCTTTTTTTTTTTTTTTTAATCGACAAGGCCTTTAATGACGTCGTTTTCAGTCCTCCTTAAGAAAATGATGTCGTTTTGCCGTCCTACATTGATGGCCTCACAAAAACGACGCCGTCCTAGGGTTTTTCCGACCTAGCTCGCTCGGCCGTCATCGCTCGGCTTCCGCCGTCGCTGGGCCGCTATCGCTCGCTCAGCCGCTATCGCTCGCTCAGCCGCCATTGCTCGGCGCTGTTCGGACGCCCTCGATGGCACACGAGGGAGCACCAGCCCCGGTCGCCAGAGCCTAGGTACTGGAAGACGCAGGCTAGGCACTCGTCGGGGAGATCGGAGATGGAGAGGGAAACATCAATGGCGGCGCACTCGTTGGTGGCCTCCCTTAGCACCGGCTAGATCACGGCCTTCGACTTGGCCGTCGAGTGGCCGTCATCGGGGTTGGGGTCGGGTCGGGTCGGGGTCGGGGTCGGAGCCGCGGCCGCCGAGTGGCCATCGTGGTGGTCGGGGTCGGGGTCGGGTCGGATCTGCGGCCGCCAGTGGCCATTGTCGGGGTCGGGGTCGGGGTCGAGGTCGGGGTCGGGGTCGGAGCCGCGACAGCCGAGTGACCATCGTCGGGGTCAGGGTTGGGGTCGGGGTCGGGGTTGGAGCCACGGCCGCTGAGCGCAGGGACCATCAAGGACGGTGCCAGAGATTTAGGGTTTTGAATTGGGGGAGACACCAAACGGCGTCGTTTTGGTGTTAGGATGCTGACTGTGCTCTTTATCGAGCCACATCAGCTTCAAAAATTAATAAAAAAGTGCCACGTCGGATTTTCGACTAACCGGATCTAAGTTGGCACCAAAGTGAACGTTTTTCAAACTTTTTGGCACTTAAGTGATCCGACAGAAACTTTTGGCACCAAAGTGAGCGCCGTACACAACTTATGGCACTGATAGTGTTCTTCTCCCAACTTTTGTCTAAGGCTCTTTCCTCTTTTGTTTGGCTTAATATGTACATTACTATGCTTGTAGATTCCGCGTCTATCTTTAAAGTTACATGTGATTCTCGTTGTTTCTTGCACTTTAGCTCTTGGATTGGGCAAAATGTTAACACTAGCGCTAACCTCGGGTATTGATGAGGATCACTTCAAGAAAAATTGTGCAATTTTAATATGTTTAATAGGATTTGTCAAATGAACTCAAAATCATTAGTAGAAGTTTGGTGTCGGAAATGTTATTTATATTGTGTGATCCCATATTTTCGAACCCACATTTTCTCTTTAAAGTGGCGGTTATTTAACATGTAGTGTTTCCATACTTCGTACATTTTCGTGACAACTGTCCATTTGGTAACTGTTTTGATGGGAGACGGTATATAAAAGGAACGATCATTCATTTTCAGGGGTGATCACAAGGTCTAACACAAACCCTCTCAATTTTTAAATACACCATCAGTATGTGAGGGAATTGGGTTAGTAGAGTGTGCTCAATATTTCTTTGAATTTTTTAGGATTTTCCGACGAGCGTGAATACGAACAATGGCTGGAGGTTTATCTATAATCGATCTTGGTTTCCGCATTTGAATTTTTCTTTCTAACATTTGGTATCAAAGCAAGTTTAGTGCCTCTGCCTTGTTTTTGTTGAATTTTTGGTGTATTTTCGAGCCTTTTTGAAGATGAACAATAACTCGGTATTATCACCCGTGGCGGCGGCATAGTTGGTTGGGCACTGGTTCCTTTCACGAGAGGTCTAGGGTTCGACTAGCTGCATTGTCTACCTTGCGAGAAAGGAACCCACGACTTACTCGGCAGGCAAGGGTGGTGGTGACTCTACTTGTCCCCAGGGTTTACTCCGCCGCGAAGCGGCGAACAGGGTTCCCTAGGTTACCAAAAAAAAAAAAACAATAACTTGGTATTTTAAGGCCAAGAGAGAAACTCGTTGATTCCGGGCAAAATCCGGCAACCCACCGCTCGAATTTAGACCCGTACGGTCACACCGCCATGAGGAACATTAGCCATGAGTTATTTTAGCATATCGGTGTTCGCCGGAGGCTAATTGGGCAACGGAAGTTGTGGTGGTTAAGGGTTTACGTTTTGGTAAATTTTTGTTTGATTTGGGGCCAATTTCTTGCTCATTTTCGCTGAAACTTGGACCAATGTGGTTGTGCCGACATGGTCTCCAAAACTCATTATTTATTTGTGTCTTAGATGGGCTGTTGGAGAAGAAACGGCCAGCAAAATCGCAATGGAACGACGAAAAATCGTGAAGAAAAAGGGTTCTGTGCACGAGGGAGAAGGCTCGTGGGCTTCACGGACGCATTGCAGTTCGCAGGCGCATGGAACCCACGCGCCACGCGCGGTCATGCGCATGCCAACTATTGGCGTGTGGGCCTACGCGTGCGGAACTACCCGCAGCAATTGCAGGCGCATGTGTTGCATGCGCTTGAGCGATGGACAACGCATGTGAGGGCCACGCGCCCGCCGCTGTTGCAGGCGCGTGCTAATGTCCCCGCGGCACTTTTTTACCCTTTTACCCCTACGCCATTTTTAAAATTTCCATTGTGCCCTTTTTGCAATTTTACAATCCTGCCCTTGGCCAATTTATTTACTATTCTACCCCTTGGTGAATTTATTTACTATTTTGTCCTTTCATGCTTTTTTATGAATATTTTATGCATGAAATTAAATGTCCAATTATCCATATATTTAATTAATTAAAGAGTGGCCACAACATCTTTAATTAATTAAATTATATATCAAGAGCCTCCGGATCATATTTAGAAATTGACATTGATTGTAATTAATTATATTAATATGACGAATTTTATCCCACGGGAATTTTCATCATATGAATATGATTAATTATGATGTAATATCATATTATTTTTCTTAATTTACTCACAAGGATTAAGAAAAGGTATATACTATGATAGTTTCTTCATGATGCAATTATGAATCTATTTAAATTGAAAACTTAGCCCACAAGCAGTTTTTATGTTATGTGATTCATATTCGTGACATGTTTACATTGGTAAAACATGATTTATGTATCTTTTGTCTCAAATTTTGTGACATAAGCATAATTATTTGATATGCATTTTTGCAACCCGTGAATTTCTCTTAATTAAAGTGTGATGTTCCCATATTGAATGGTGAGAACTATAAAGTTTGGAAGGAGTTAGTACTTCTTCAATTGGGGTGGATGGACATTGACTCTGCTATAAGGAAAGACGAACTACCTACTCCTACTGATTCGAGCACTGCAACTGAGATACCTCTTTATAACCAATGAGAACGGTCTAACCGCATTTGTGTGATATTTATAAGGGTTAAAATATCTCCTCATATTCGTGGTTCGGTTGCTCAGCATATCAATGCTAAGGCTTTATTGGAGGCCATTGATGCATAATTTGAGACTTCTGAGAAGGCGCATGCCATGATCTTAATTATGAATTTTTCATCATTGAAGCTCACTAGTGTTAGAGGTGTACGTGAGCACATCATACAAATGAGGGACATTGCAGCTCAGCTTAAGAACATTGAGGTTGAGATATCTTAATCCTTTCTTGTGTATTATATTCTGAACACTCTCCCGCAACAGTATGCACCTTTCAAGATCTCTTACAACACTCATAAGAATAAATTGTCAATTAATGAACTCATGACCATGTGTGTTCAAGAGGAAGAAAGACTGATTATGAAATTGGGAGAAAGTGCTCATTTGGCAACACAAGGAAAGAATAAGGGCCATGGCAAGCGTAAGGGAAAATGTAAGATACCTCCCCAAGCTGACATTAAGAAAGAATCCAAATGTTTCTTCTGTAAAAAGAATGGGCATATAAAGAAGGATTGCGTCAAATTTAAGGCATGGCTTGAGAAGAAAGGTAATCAAATCTCTTGTGTTTGTTATGAATCTAATATAGCTTATGTGAGTCACAACACTTGGTGGATTGATTCTAGATCTACAATCCATATTTCGAATTTCTTGCAGGGTTTTCAAAACCATAGGAAGTCAGTGGGAAGTGAACAAAGCATCTATTCATGAAACAAAATGCGTTCGCATGTGGAAGCTATTGGGACATGTAGACTAGTTCTCAATAGTGGCTTTGTTTTGAATTTGGAAAAGACCTTTAATGGTCCTAGTTTTTCTAGAAACTTAATTTCAATTTCAAGACTCGTACCTTTGGGTTACTCTTTTAACTTTTTCAGATTCAAACTTCTGTTTATCGTTTAAATATGAAATTGTTGGAAGTGGTACTTTGTCTGATGGTCTTTTTCGAATTAATTTATAAGATAATGCATATTATAATGCGATGCATGTTCATGATAACGCTGGTATGAAACGATGTGTTGTGAAAGAAGATTCCTCTATGTTGTGGCACCGAATATTGTGACATATCTCCATAGAAAGAATTAAGCGATTGGTAAATGATGGAGTACTCAGTACTTTAAATTTTACTAATTGTGATACTTGTGTGGACTGCATAAAGGGAAAGCAGATCAACAAGACGAAAAAATGTGCCAAGAGGAGTACATAAATATTAGAAATCATACATACTGATATTTGTAGTTCGGATATGGACTCGTGTGGTCAGAAATACTTCATCTCTTTCATAGATGATTACTCACGTTACATGTATCTCTACTTGATTCATAATAAGCATGAAGCTTTAGATACCTTTAAGGTATTTAAGGCAGAAGTAGAGAAATAATGCAGTAAACAAATTAAGATTGTAAGATTAGATTGATGTGGAGAATTCTATGGTAGATACACTAAAGATGGACAATCACTTGGTCCATTTGCAAAGTTTCTTCAAGAGCATGGGATAGTTGCCCAATATACTATGCCTGGTTCTCCGGACCAAAACGGTGTAGTGGAAAGAAGAAACCAAACTTTATTAGACATGGTGTGGAGTATACTTAGCGGCTCCAAACTTCCTAAGTCCTTGTGGACTAAAACACTTAAGACGGTTGTGTACATACTAAACCAAGTTCTGACTAAAGCTGTCCCAAAGACACATTTTGAGTTATTTAAAGGCTGAAAATCGAGTTTGCAACATGTATGCGTTTGGAGATGCCTGTCTAAAGTGAGAGTTTACAATTCACAAGAAAAGAAGTTGGACCCAAGGACCATAAGTGGGTATTTCATTGGATATACCGAAAGGTCCAAGGGATACGATTTTATTGTCCATCTCACACCACTAGGATCGTGGAATCAATAAATGCTAAATTTCTTGAAAATGACTTGATTAGTGGGAGCGATCGATCGAGGGACCTTGTTCCTAAGAAAGATCATTCAAACACTCAACCTTCCACCTCAAGTTTAAGGTTGGTTGTTGCTCATAATGCCCCCTCAATTCAACCGGCTATTAAACAACCAATCGTTGAAGTTCCACAACCTGTTGATATTGATTTAGCAGATCCAGTTGTTTAGCAATTACTAGAAACTGTTGAACAATCGGTTGAGCAACACGCTTCTCAGGAGAATGTTGATGCAACATTGAGAAGATCTGCTAGAATAAAGAAATTGGCAATTCATAGTGATTGTATTGTGTATTTACAAGAATTTGACTACAATATTGAAGCTGATAATGATCCTGAAACGTTTTCATAAGCCATGGACAGTGATAAATCCAATTTGTGGTACAATGCCATGAAGGAAGAGATGAGTTCTATGGCATCTAACGAAGTCTGGGATTTGGTTAAGTTGCTTGATGGTGTGAAGGCCATTGGTTGTAAATGGGTCTTTAAGAAGGATTCATTGGTTAACATTGAAAGATATAAAGCTAGACTCATTGTCAAATGATTCACTCAAAAGGAATGAATCGATTACACGGAGATTTTTTCTCCTGTATCTAAGAAATATTCTCTTCGTATTGTTTTGGCATTGGTTACCCATTTTAATATGAAATTACATCAGATGAATGCGAAAATGGCGTTCCTCAATGGAGAACTAGAGGAGGAGGTTTACATGAAACAACCTAAAGGATTCTTCTCTAGTAAATGTGAGCATTTGGTGTGCAAGCTTAAGAAATCTATATATGGCTTGAAACAAGCATCCCGCCAATGGTACTTAAGGTTCCATGATGCCATCTCTTCATTCGATTTTGTAGAGAATGTCATGAATTAATGTATATATTATAAGGTCGGTGGGAGCAAAATTTGTTTCCTTGTGCTATATGTGGATGATATTCTACTTGCAACCAATGATAAGCATTGCTACATAAGGTGAAACAATTTCTCTCTAAGAGTTTTGACATGAAGAATATGGGTGAGGCATCTTATGTCATTGGCATTAAGATCCATAGAGATAGACCTCAAGGAATTTTACGACTATCTCAAGAAACATATATCAATAAGGTCCTAAAGAGATTTCGGATGAAAGATTGTTCACCAAGTATAGCATCCATTGTGAATGGTGACAGGTTCAATTTGAACCAATGCCCGAAGAATGATCTAGAAAGGAAACAAATGAATAACATTCCATATACTTCTGCTGTTGGAAGCTTGATGTATGCTTAGGTTTACACTCGACCTAACATCGCTTTTGCTGTGGGAATATTGAGAATATATTAGAGTAATCCAGGTATGGATCACTAGAAAGCTGCAAAGAAAGTGATGAGATACCTTCAAGGTACCAAAGGGTACATGCTTATGTATAGACAAATTGACAACCTGGAAGTAGTCGGTTATGCGGATGCGGATTTCGTGCGCTGCATTAATTCACGAAAATCAACGTTTGAATACATTTTTATGTTAGTTGGCGGAGCCGTGTTAATGGAGAAGTGCGAAGCAAACTTTGACTGCTACTTGTACTATGGAGGCTGAGTTCGTTTCTTATTTTGAGGCTACCTCACATGGTGTATGGTTGAAGAGTTTCATTGTAACAATTCAGCTGCGTTTTTATGGCTAAAAATGCCAAAAGTGGCAGTCAAGGTAAGCATATCAACATCAAGTATTTAGCTATAAGGGAACATGTTAAGGAGAATAAAGTGGTCATAGAACACGTTAGTACCGAATTGATGATAACTGATCCTTTAACTAAAAGCATGCCACCGATGAAGTATAAGGATCATGTAACTAATATGGGAATAGGTCCCATAATGTGATTTGTCATCATATGGATGATTTTTATTGTATGAAACTCTTATTCTATTGTAATGTTGATTATCAATTTTTGGTGTACACAATTTGTTGTTTATTTATGATAATAACATTTATCATTGATTCTAGAATAAACATAGGGTTTATTCATTAAGATGTGTTGTCACATGTCACACCCCGAACCCCGAGCACGTGCCCATCCCTCCCTGGTCGATAATATTTTGCAACTTCCTAGGATGAGTCGCCGACCCTTTTTGTTTTATTGCACATGCGGAAGCAGAAATAAAATCCCCTGACAGTAATCATCTCGGGATAGAAAAGCATGACAACATATTCAAAACAAACATGCTTTTATATTCACATAGAGTCATGTACAAGTCTATGGCCAAAAGACTACAAAAGTCTAACCTTCAAAAAAAAAATCAGTCTTAGCTAACCCACACTTCTGATCACCTCCTCTCTGCTCCAAGTCCTCCACTCGATGACCCTGAAAATGGTTATTCAATAACCAGTGAGACAATGTCTCAGCAAGTTCACCCACTAAACCCCGATTAGGAGGGAAATACGCCCAAATGCGCCCTAACCACACAATCATACAATTGGCACATAGGACTTATTTCACCTCAGATCCACCCTGTAGGTCAACATAGTTAATATACATTATGTATAGAATCGAGACACCCAACAATTGAGACGCGTTACTCAACTCAATAAAACATAGGGGTCCTGATTATAGGGTCAAATCGTTATGACACGTCCCATACCGTGTCACACAATTTTTTCCATAATCCAGTGCATCTATTTCACTCAACATGCATTCCAATTGATAATTTCACCCACTCAAGGGTACGGCCTACTAGAAGTCGGCGGTCTACTGGCATAGCCAAGCATCTTCTCATCTCATTGAACACGGTTATGTCTCTCTTAGAGACGACTTTCCCGAAGGAGTATAGGTCCAAAATCTATTGCGACCCAAAACCCAATAAATGGGTGTCCCATATAGGGTAACGTCCACCCTAGATAGTTCGGGGACGGGTTCACTTAATCAACACACGATCAATTAATTTCGGCCTAGGACACTATGCATTGCACTCAAATGCCTTAATTAAAATAGTGGTCATGGCCTATTTTTTTCGTATTAAAAACACTCGATGAAAATAGTCATGCGTGGGTACAAGGTCAGATCGGACCCGAAAATTCATGACCCTTTTTTTTTTTTAAATCCCACTGGTTTATATAGTACATAAAACTATTTTCGGTGTTTAAACCCGACACTCGGGATTTTCTGAATAAATATTGAATTTTATAAATTTTTGGAATAAATGTCCAAAAATCAAATTAGTATTCACTTTGCATAATTTAACACTCGATTACAGAAATTAACCACGTCATTGCAATCAACACAAAATTCTGATCACGCTCTCCCGGTTTAATTTCCAGAAAATATTTAATAATTAAATAATTACTAAAATTTATTAAATAAATACATTAAATACTAAAAATGCTAACTTATGCTAAATAAATTTAATCTAACCACCTATTGAGCTAACTAAATTAACTTAACCATTCTAACTAAATTACAAAATACTAACTTAACTAACAATAGTCTCTAACCACCTATTTAACTAATTCTAATATCCTAATTTAACTAAACAAAATAATAATTAAACTAATTACACTTAAATAAATCTAAACACCCCTTAGATGTCATTAGCCTACTAAGAAGAGTTTAGTAAATAAACTCACCGGTTAATTGCGGAAACCGGTTTATCGCGATGACGATGAGATGGCGGCGAAAACCAAATTTTCGGCGGCATCGACGGACTTGGACCGGGCCTAAAATGGGCCCAACAAATCTCAGCCCAAATATGAGATTTGTTTTTGAAACGGGCCGGGCTTGAAGAGGCTGACCCCGCGAGCTTGGGCTGCTAAATTGGGCTTGCTGAAATTGGGCCTACTGAATCTGTGGGCTAACTTTGGAGATGGGCCGAACTAATCCAACTAATGGGCTAACTTGCATGGGCTCTGCCGGGCTAAATTTTGATGGCTTCAAATGGGCTGAGCTTGATGGACCTTGCTGGGCTTAATTCTTGGGCTAAAACTGCTGGGCTTCACAGGCTCGCTAGCTGATCGTGGGCGGACCGAGGGTGACGACGCTGGTTTTGCTCGAGCGTGGGAGTCTTCGGGCAAAATCACTGCTTCACTGGCTGCCGAGGGACACGCGACTGAGGAGCGGCTTCGGTCAACAATCCAACTGAGGAAACAACAAGATTGACCGAAGGAAACACGTGGCTTAAGACACGGATGGATGCAGCTTCGCTGGTGGTGTCTCGGACGTTGGCCGTGTGGAGGAGAATTAGCTTTGGTGGACTTCACTGGATGCACGAAGAAGTGAAGATGGCAGGTGCATGAGTCAACAAAAGGATTTTCTGTGGGTGTTGTTGACCAACGTGGGGCTTCGATCGTGGGGAAATGAACGGAGGGAGAGGGTGAGTGGATGAGGGTTGCTTCGGTTTAAAAAAGGAAAAAAATGGAGATGCAGAGGAAATGGAAGCGAAGCCAGAAGTTCACGCGAAGGAGATGGGCGGCGGATGGGTGTGCAATGGAAGCTTTGAAGAAGAGAAGACAAAGTCAATAAAGATGATCCAAAGTCTTAAATGCATGGTCCCCCAATTAGCCTTCAAACTTATCTCCATGTCTCTTGATATTTTCTTGCATTATCTTCACAAATAAACCAAATTTTAATGTAAATAATGCACCCCCAACAAAAGCTCCGAATTTCACCACATAACTTCAATTTCCTCTCCGATTACCCAAATCGAGGTCCGATTTCGCGATAGAAAAATCTCGAATAATTTTCTATAAGTCCCCAACACCATATAGCTCGGCTTGGAAGTCCAAATTTCCTTTAATTTGGCCCATCTGAATTTCCGCTAATTTTCCGCGACGTCCGAATTGATTTTCCGTAAAAATCTCGGAATCTCCGAAAATTTTTCAGAGGATGAGTCAACGGTCCCAAAATAGATCGTGACACCACAGAACTTTCAATTTCTGAAATCGGGTTCAAATTCGCGGTTAATTTCAATCCGATGCGATTTTAGCGTAACCTAATCTACCGGGTAGTTTTTAGGAATTTTTGGTGCAATTGACCCGTGATCGATTTATCTCGAGTCACATAGTGCATTTTCGATACATTGGCGACTCTCGGTTGTCATAAAAATCTCGAGGTTTCAAATACGGACACCAGTACAAAAATGATAGAAAAATCGGTCTAGTGCCGATCGACGAGTATTTTGCAATCAGGTGGAATCACCCACACACTAATCACATATCTCAATCGAATCGACCTATCTCCGGTCTCTGATCGATTTTTGATGGTGCCGTAATGATCCTTGTAGATCAACACGGTCGAGCAGTTAATTCCTAGTCGAATTCTCAAGTCCATTTCGTTAAAATCCCTTAATGGCTTCCTTAGATAGTCTAGTTGTCTCGTGAGTGGCCAACTCAAAGAATAGCACTATAGACGCGTCGACAAAAAGCCTGATTTATTTAATCGAAAACAAATCTGAAAATTCAGGTTGTCACATCACATATAGGCTGACATTAAAGATATAAGATGTATTGTGATATATGGAAGATATTACTCACTCTTAGAGGACATGTTGCCATGATCCATATGTTTTGTTTCTTTTCTTTAAGCATAAAGTTTTTCATGGATTTGGTTGGATAATCCGTATGATGAAAATGATGGGATCAAGTGGGAGAATTTTATTTATATTGTGTATCCCATATTTTCGAACCCACATTTTCTCTTTATAGTGGCGGTTATTCAACATGTTGTGCTTCCACGCTTCGTACATTTTTTGTAACAAATGTCCATTTGGTAACCGTCTTATAGGAGACGGTATATAAAAGGAACGATCGTTCATTTTTAGGGGTGATTACAAGGTTTAACACAAACCCTCTCAATTTTAAAATACATCATCAGAATGTGAGGGAATTGGGTTAGTAGAGTGTGCCCAATATTTCTCTAAATTTTTTAGGATTTTCCGACGAACGTGAATACGAACAATGGTTGGAGGTTTGTCTATAATCGATCTTGGTTCCCGCATTTGATTTTTTCATTGTAACAGGAAAACTTTAGAATATGTTTAAGACAAATAGTGTTGCAAATTAATCCATAGAAAACACACTGTTTGTTGTAATCAGAATATAAAAGTAAATAAGATGATAACAAATTTATAATATCCTTCCTTTTACCAATCTTGAAGAAGAAGAAAATAAGATATCACTGAAAAATAACATAAAATTGGAGGTGAGGTACGGATATCCGAATCTCCTTAAGATGATTAGTTCCTGCCAATGGTGCTCCACAGATTCACGAACTATGCCTCCCAAGATATAACACCTCGAACCTATTTGGATTAGCACTATGCAAACATGACTCAATCGAACCGTTCAATTGAACCAGCACACCCAAAAAAAGCAAAAGAGCATAAAAGTATATCAAAGCTTTTTGGAATCGAGTTGAGAAATCCAAAAATTGTAATGAAGCTCTATGCTCCCATCTATTTATAGAGATTTTTAGTTCATGTACAGAAGAGATACATGAATTAAATAGACGTGTGTATCCACGAAATTCATGAATCAAGAGATATATGAATTCAAGAGATTCATGAATCCAAAGATACATGGATTCAAGAGATTTGTGAACTCTATAAATACATGAACTAAAATATATATGAATCTAGAAAATTCATTAATTCAATAGATACGTGAACATAAAAGTTGAGGAAATTCATGAATCCAAAAGAGATACGTGAATAGAAAAAACGTATCTTAATTTGTTGGCTTTCGTTGATCCATTAACCATAATTATAACCATAATTACAACAAATAGACCTAGGTTTGGGATGTGATCTCGGGACCTTGGCAGTGCTACTCAGGACCTCAAGCCTTGTGCTTAGGGTCTAGGCACCCAAACTCCGCTGGGAAAAACATCATATGATTTTTTAAAGTTGACAAAGTTATCTATTTTTTTAATTTTATTTGATAAATGCAAAATTATCTTTATTTTAGGTCATATTATATAAGGAACACTTTATCACCATCGGCATCTATAGTATGCTGTGAAAGATGGATAGAAGCTGGATTGACCTTGATAGAGGGTAAACAAGTTGGAGAGAATGAGATGTTCATAAGGACAGGTATCATGGTAAGTTGAATAGTTAAGTGAAGTCTAGATCACTAATATACTTAAGAAAACTAATGGATAGCAGTTCCTAAGTTAATTCGTAGCAGACAGCTTGGATAGACTCAATGAATTGCTGATATAGAAGCTCTCTATATCAACTATGGTGAATACATTTGTCGTGTAATTGCTTGAAATAGATAAGAAGATTTCGATGTTTGTTTAACTTATTTTGGAAGTCAAAAGGAATAACAGCTAGCTTCAAGACTTTGAATTTCGGATTGAAGAATTAGAAGCCCAATTAAATAGATTGTTATCTATTTTATTCACTCAATAAGATGAAAAGGACTATTGCCAAGAATAGTTGTCTCTATGTAGAAAACCTTGTCATTATCAGGAAGATTTGATTATACCAGCGATCAAATTTTCGGTAATTGTGTCCATCATTTCCAACGATAAATTGATTCTCTTGAAGATTATCCAATGGTCAGTCTGGAGATTGAATACTATAAAAGAGAATCAACAGACGTTGAAGGAGTAACGAAAAATTGAGAAAGCTTTAAACACCAATATATTCATGTTCCCTCTATGTACTATGGGCATGATTTCTTTCACTTGTGTTATGATCTTTTGAAAATTGTTGTTACTCATTCCAATCTATGAGTTGAAGAGTATGCACGTTACTAACAATGCTTGGTTATTGATAGTGGGATTTCTCAGTTTCCAGTCAAAGCAGCACATGCTTCATTGTAACTACTTGCGAGATTACTAGTTTACTTTAGTCTTGTTGGTGGATGTTACATAAAATAGTAGATTTAGATTTGACCTAAACCGAACCACTATAAGATCTACCTACAACATCTTTTATCTCTTTACTTATTTTATATGTATATGATAGAAACATCTTGCATTTGATATTCAAGTTATTCTTGGATCTGAAAACTTAACTTGAGCTAGTTGCGACAAATTGTGAAATCTATTCACCTTAAGTTGCATCTCAACAATTGTTGTCAAAGCTAGTATTGCTTGTTTTTGAAATGTTTTCCTTCTAACCATAAAATCCTATTATATGAATAAAAACATTTATCCAGTTTGTTTATGAAGCATCTACTCAATCAGGCCACGTTTTGGTAGTCTGGTCTAAATGCTGCGTCTTGAAGAACAATAATGTTTGGACTGTGGGTATTAAGCAAGAAGTAAGTACTTAAACAAGACCATGGCAAACAATAGTGTAGGGCAGTCACCTCGTTTGAGATACAAAATAGGTTTGACTCACGAGTGGTGGGGACATGTGGTAGTCACCGTCACTGAAAGGCAACCACTATTGGGTGGCCGCGAAAGCAAGGTGACAACAGCAGTGGTCCACGGCGACTGGATCTAGCCAACCCATGTTGTTAAAAGAAGAAAACTGTAAGTTGCCTAATAATATTTACACCTAAATTTTGGCCATTTGACTTAATCATTTATCGGATTGAAAATTAAGATAGACACAACCCTAAACAAAAATATCATTGGCATTAGTTTGCATTTGCATTATAAGCACTAGGAACCTTTTTCATTTAGTAATAACATGTCTAAATAAATTGTTCTTAAGTTGATCCTGTCATAAATTGTTTTTCGAGTTAGGCCAAAGTGCTGCATGGATATGAGGAGAGAAGCCCTAATCTTATTTAAATTTTCAAGATCTAGCCAATTTATTTGAGAATTTTGACCAACTCATTCGTCTCCTTTGCTTGACCAAAAATCATATGAAAGTAAGATTACATTTGGTAACTAAGATAAAAGGTTTTATCCTATTCTGCATTTTGGGTCCCATCCAAAATAGAGGAAAGTCGACTATAAGAGGGTGTAACTCAAATAAAAATCTCCTATGAGGAAATAGGATAAAGATAGATAGGATTTATATCCATAGTATAAGAGATACTTCTCTCGAATAACAAACTTCTTAAATTAATAAAATTGAAATAATAATAAAATATAAATAATATTTGGATTCTAAATAACAAAAAAACAATTTTCATTCTTATTTATATATTTGAATTTCTTTCTATTCTACAATAATATTTATTTAGTACTTATATTGATTACATATTTTATTATATTTGTATTTTAGGTTTATTAGATAGTTTGCTATTTAATAATTTTTTATTAAAGAATGATGGAATGGAATAAAAGTTGAAAAAACAAAAGAGAGGAAAAATAAAACAAATAATGAAATAAAAATTAAGTAGAAGAACCCAAATTTTAAATGAATAAATTCAAACTTGAAAATGATCTTTCTAATTCTTGAAGATTGAGAGGTGAGTTTTCTTTTAAAAAAAAAAAAAAAAAAACCCTCTCCATCTCCTTCTTCAAAACTTCAAGACTCATTCATAGTTTTTTAATTCACGTCAAAACTCCATGAAAACAGCGAGAGAGTCAAAACTCCTTCTCTGTAGCTCTCTAGTTGACATCAAAAGTTCACGAAAGCAGACAAAGGGTCAAAATTCCTCTCATCTATAGCTATGTGGTTCACGTTGAAGCCTCACAAAAATAACGACAATCGAAGCACTATAATTTTCGAAATTTCACTAAATTTGGCATTCATTGACTAATCTATCTAGCCAATATTGTTGGAGCTCATTTATATTTCTTGTCATAGTCAAATTTATGGATCTAGAATGCTATAATGAGCTAATTTGTTGTATGAGATTTAGATCATATAATAATTATAAATTGATTGATAGATGATATCTTCATTTGTGCATTTATGGTTTCTCTAGTAGCGAACCGTGAGGGATTCTTACCATCTCCATTTGTGCATTTTCAAATTCATTTACACTAATAGGCCATTCAACCAAATAATAGACAAGATAGAATATTAAAAGTATCCGATTTCATCATTGTGATTCACCAAACAATAAATGAGATATAGAAAAATCAATAGATTTTATATCCTATCCTATCAGTCATATCTTGGTTAAAAATTCTAGCACTAATCACAATCTAAATTATTTAAGGCAATCCGCAAAATATGGAATGGGAGAGGAAATTCGACCACCAAAATATGTAGGTATAATTACTTAATTAGTGCGTCCCAAGCATGTAGTCATCATAAAAATACAAAAAGTGAATTAGCATTGCATCATTAAACTACTATTCTTTCAATAAATAAAAATCATGGGGTCATTTTGGTTCCTTATTTTTATAAAGACATAGCAGAAAAAATAGTCTCTCACATATTTTGTATAGTAGGGTTAATCCTTGATTAATTGTATCTCATGTCATATCATTCATGCCATATTATTAATAATATTGCATATAAATTTCATTTAATTTATAATAGCATAGCATACATGTCATTTAGGGTTTCATGTCGGTTTGTTAATGCGTGCTAGATTAGGATGCACATAGTCATAACATTTAAATTAAGTCATGTTTGTGCTAAATTTATCTCAAACAAGAAAACCCCAAAAAGAATTAATTGCCATTGCAATATAACTCTAAGTTATCTCACATAGCGTAAATTATACATAAATCATGTTTACAAAGACTTTAATAAACAACACAAGGTTGGGATGCATATTGCTGCATCTTAGCAGTTATTGTCCCTGCCTAATTACATTTAGAAGTCATATCTAGGACATGCACATATCATATTATTATTTGCTTTTCTAGTCTAAGTTTGAAGTCCCTCTGACTGGGCGATAATGAAGCTTTGTTTTTGCTTGCTTAACGCATCGAGGTTCTTTATCTTTTCAAGTAATTTACTGTTTTGATTTTTAGGTGTTACATTATTGATTGCACACTCGCATAATCACCCCTCACATGTTAATGGTTTAAGATTAAAACCAACAAAGATTACATGCAAAATATTTTCAAAATATAGAGAAAATGTGCCAAAAAAGCGTTTAATTAAATCTAGCGTAATCAAGTTTCTGTACCATGAATCCTTGACTTACAAAAGTATAATGTATTCCTGCATTTTACTTAGTGTCTAATTGACCCACAACTAATTAGTGACAGCTTAAAAGATAAGTTTTATTATAATATTGAATTGAGAACTCAAGTTGCGATTGGTATAGCTTGAGAAAGTCTGCGCGATGAAATCATCTCTTTAATAACTAAATGTTCGTGCCTACCTAGTAATTTATTAGATCTGGTCTAGTGGTTCACCTTGAGGAAGGTTCCAAAACCTAAGGGTTGTGACCACCGTGCGGTGGTTGCCTAAGGTCAGCGCCCACCCAGCAGTGGTCAACAGCTATGCCTTGCAGTACCATGGTGACACCATTGAGTGGGGGAATAGAAATGATCGTTTTTATTCTCCTTTATTTTTTGTTTTTTTAAATCTTTTAATATTTTTCATATTTAATCTGGATGGGGTAATTTAATCCAACCCCTAGTGTAAGAATATATTATCTACTTTTTTATTCAGATACATTTGAATTTATCCTGTCCAAAGTGTGTCAACAAATGTCAGATAGGATACTTCTTATGCCATATGGCTTTCTATGTGAGCCACCAAACATAAATTGGGATTTTGAATTATTATTGGGGTATTGCTTGAGGAAAGAACAGACTAGATTGACGTGGAATTTTTCATTGTATCATGATTGGCAAGCTCGAAAAGGAGCTAATTATGGAAGATATCTTCCTAATATTGGTAGGAGGGACATTGACACAAGAGGTCCTTGATTTAATTTGTGCTATGTTGTCCCTATGCTTTATTTTATGTAATTAGATCCTTGTCAACGTTACGTCTTATGTTCAAGTTTTCTCCTATTTATAAGATTCCAAATATGAGCATTGTATGTGAATATCGTATAGTTGTAATATCTGTTAGAAGGTCCTCAAAAGATCTTGGTCAAATTCCTTGAATAACACGTGCAAAAACCTTCTCTCTATCTAGATTGTCATTCTGATCATTTTTTTTTCCGAACATTCTGATCATTTAATAATAGTGAGTTTTCAAATCTCTCGTGCTTATCTGTCCCCATTAATCTTCAAATTTCCTATTAGGTTGTGTCTTCAATTTCTTTTTTTCTTTTTGGTTAGAAGAAAATTTTCATTTCACATTAAAGAGGGATACATAACTTCAAGATAAAAATGCAAATCCCACAAAGCAAGTAAATTTGAAAAGTGAATTAACTTGGTACAGCTTGCAAAGACTCATTTATTCCACAAAGATGGATCTGTCATAGCGTCAAAGCACAGTCAACGTCTGTTCACCAAATCTCACATCAACATCAGTTACACGAAGTGATTTCCCTCTCCATAGCTACTGCTTTTCCAAAAATCAGTGTGCACTTAGGTTCAGCTTCTCAAATACCATCCCAACAAGTTGAAGAGCACAAAAAATACATTGTAAATCTCATATCTATATCTAGATTTGGGTGCTCTTCTATCCTAATCTAGTTCTATTTCAGGAGAGAAGAAATGCAAAAGAAATACTAGTTGATAACAAAATCACTTTCAGAGAAGTCAACTGTTGAAGGTAGCAGCAGAGAAGTCTCGGAGACTTGTGGAGCGCTTGACTATCTAGAACAAGCACTCGGAGTCAGAGAGAGCAGATTCTTCTGAGGTGCTTGCATTTCGATCTTCAGAGCTCATAGAACAAACCTCTTCACTTTCATGGAGGATGTCGACTGCATCCGTGAAATCAAGGAAGAAGTCTTGCAGACGAAGAGAGAGACAGATAGAGGACAGGGAGAGGGGGACGGAGGGAGAGAGAGGGACTCATGGATGTAGCTTCAGAAGAAGAGGGTTGGGACGGCTTAGAAGGGAGGAAATCCTAAAGGGGAGGGAGATGTAGCTGTGTCTTCTATTGCAAAACTCCAACCATTGTAAAACCCCCATACTGGGAAAAGTTCAAGTTGGCACTGTCCGGTCAAATGCAGAACCTGCGCTTGGTTATACGACCTTTCGTTGGCAAATTTCCGCACTTATCAGATCTCTCTCGCTTGAGTGTAGAACCTGAATCTAGCTTCTACAACACTTAGATAAGCTGATCAAATACTCTGGCTTAACTTCTGTTAACGGAAAATTACTTAAAAGATATTTTGAAACATTATGAACATGGTCTGAGTACAACTAGAGGATAAAGTTCCGCCCTCCAAAATCGCATGCCTCGTGACTAGAACGCCACACCGTCACAAATTAACGACCAAACCATAATCCTGGTCAATGCTGGTTTTGAAAATAAAGAACTTGCAGTCCTTGAGTCTCTTTTATGTATACATAATAATTTATCATGTATATATAAAAAATATATTAATATACGTCGTGTTCCAACATGTCGGAATTTTTTATTTTCTGAGAATATTATGTTAGTGTGCCGTGTCCTCTTGGTGCTACTTTAGCCCCTACCTCCATATATTTTGCGCACCTGGAGGGAGAAGGGGGCAAAATCCAACATTGCATTTGATTCGGCCCAATCTCATGCGCGCAGGCCACCTCGTTTTCCTTGTTCTTACCAAGTTCATAGAGTGAACTCGTTGACACAGAGAAAAAAAGATACTTTACAAGCAAAGTTAGGCAAGGGGCTGTAAAGACAACAGGTCTTCTCAAATATCGAGGATTCACATCCAATACAAGTCTCTTGGCTGAATGCAATTACAATGATTTTACTTGAAAAGCACCCCTTTACCGAAGGAAAAAGAGAGACACTACACACACACTTACAGAGACACTACAATCTGGGGCAGAGTATGATCAATCCTAGGATCTTGATTCACTCTTGGACTTTCATTTGGTTTCTTTGGTGGGGTTCGCCTTGGGAGTGTGGGAGTACTTATAAGTCTCGTGCATCAAGAGCAGCCAAACATGAGTTAGAAGCTCCCCAACTCTCCGCAACAGCTTCATGTGATGGTAAACATGACAACTGTACGCAGCGTAGCATAACATCTCCACCCAAATGCTGCTTATGATCTGCCACGTGTTCTCCTTCTCCTTCAGCGTCGCTGCCAATTCCTGTGCGTCGCTCAGCACGTGCCAGTCCATGGTGATTATGGTCTTCCTCTTCTGATCCAGCTAGGGTTCGAGCACAATCTCTTCTGTCGACGACGGAGTCCTCTAAGGCCTCATTGCGGTTTCTCTACCTGAGAAATGGCTTCAATATGGCGCTTGCGTGCTCCAATGTGATGTTGCTAGTTGTTAGGGACAAGTGTCCGGTCGCAGTGCTAGAAGGTATATCATGTAATTGGACAGCAGTTTCCTTCCTTCATAGTACTGAGAATTATCGTGCACCGAAAAGAGGCAGATATCGTTGCCATGTGCCAAATAATGATACTTTTGTCGAATGTTATTGAGATGTACCTTTCCAACACTTGATCGTCGCCATGTTTGTGAAGTTTGAGCGTCCACTCCCCGCGTTTCATGAAGGGCTTCTGGCATCTGATCTCTTCGAGCTTTTCAATACCTTCCACCAGCAATGTCTTGAGAGAGAGGCGGATTTTCAGACGAGACTAAATCCAATACCTTCTCAAGGTCGCCTCTTTCTTACCCCAGTGTTTTGAGGATTCTTCCTATGGGCCATGGCCAGTCATCATACAGGCAAGGATCCAACAAGTCGAGTTGCCCGATTGAGTTGGACCTCCTTTTCCGCTTCATGTACATTTCAACTGCAAAGTTCAACAGCCTCGTCGACACAAGGCGATTACTTTGGTGTTGGCTCATCGCCACGATTGCCCATGCTGGAAAAAGGTTGCAGAACAATTTCGTAACCTTCTAGGGTGGTGACTCCTGTCAATAATGCGTAAGCGTAGGCGATATACATGTCAATCAAGAAGGCATTCTTGAAAATGACAGCAAATCCACACAAGACCAACACTAGACAGAAAAGGCTAATGAAGCGGCCGATAAGTCCAAGTGGTTTATAAAGAATTGGTTTCTTGGTGTAAAGTGCGTCATACATGAATCCAAGTTCGAGCTCAGTTGTAATGAAGGCCAAATTGCGGTCTACAATTAATTGACTTGTTATTACAGAAATGAACCTCATGGAATCCCCAATTACATAGATTGGGTTCCATCACTATAGATTTTCCTCAACTGGCTTAAGTCTCATTCTATGAAGCATGGACACATTATCAAAGCTTCCATGTCGTGTTCGACATGTGTCGACGTGTGGAACATCCTCAGAAACGCGGTCAACACGTGTCGGATTTTCCAACACGTGATCAACTCTTCTTGACACGTTCCGACACGCATGTTTGAGAGAGAGGATCGTTGAAAAAGACCATGGAGGGTGGAGGTGCGGGCGAGGCCACGAGTGACGGCAAGGCTGCGATGGCGAGGAGTGCCACAGGAAAAGTAGAGACCGAGCCGCGACCGCGATGGAAGGTCAGTGAAGGTTGCCATTGCAAGGAAGAAGGACTAGAGTGCTAGATGTAATGCGACCGGGGAAAAATTGAGAAACAAGGGAAGTGAAATAAATTTAGGAGTGGGCGTTGGGGTGGGCCCCGGGGACTTTTTTTTATCAGAAAAATAAATAAGGGAGGCTATAAAATCATTTCAAAAAATAAAAGTATTGAATGTTGAATAATTGTAGAAAATCATAGATTTATTTAAATAAGTTAATTCTAATTTCTTGTTAGACATTAGTTTCATCAATAATTTTTGTTAGAGTTAGAAACATGTCTTCAAACATGGATACACATTAATTATGAATGTCTTTTGAATTTCCTATAAATAGATTTATTAATATTATTAGTATAAATTCATTGTAGGCTCTTTTTTATTATTTATTTAATTGTGAATTTGAATCAAATTAATTAAAAATAAAATATTCATTTAATATATAACGTGTCACAACGTGTCGGAATTCTCTATTTTTAAGAAATGACGTGTCGGCGTGTCATGTTTTGTCATGTCGCATGCCTTTGTCATGTGTCGGTGCTACTTAGGTCTCATTTCTCTTGACATGTCATCAATTTTTTTTCCTTTTAGATAGAGAATTGGTCAATTTCACTTCCGATTTCACATAATCAATGAATATAATTACATCTACATCACATCTCAACTGGATATGTCTATTTTTACCTTTGAAAGTTTTAGTCTTTAAAATGGCTACGTTGTTTGGCTATTACAATGCATAGCGGATAAGGTGTCAATTTTATCCCAAAAGAATATATGCTAAGAAATTTCTTAAAAACTCAACTTTATTGTAAGTTTGAGAAGAACTTTACCTTTTCCCAAAAATCTGAGCAATTCTCAAATCACTAAGATAAATAATTCGTTCACCTTCTCCTATGAGAGTGTAGAAAAAAATGCATTTTTATTTGCTCATATATGCTTGGTAGCATTTGAATCGATCACTCATTTTTTTTTTTACATTGGCCACAATTTTTTCTTGGACAATGACTACAACAATTATGTCATCAGAGTTATTTTCTTTAACCAAGGTGACTGTTGGTTTGGCAAGATTGTCATTTCCCTATAATCCATATTTGGTTGATTTTCAAGCTAGAGCACCTTCATCAAGGGTGAACATATATCTTTTAGTGGATTTTGTCTCATTTGAACTTAAGATCAATGTCACGCCCCGAACCTCGGGCACGCCAACATCCCACCATGGTCATTCAAATGCGACGTTCCCAGGTTAAGTCGCCGACCCAATCAGTTCTTTAATGCACATGCGGAAGCGTGTTATAAAACCCCCGACAATAAAATACGGGATAGAAAAGCAGGAAGCAATTTCAACACAATACACTTTCATAAACCCACGGAGTTTACAACAGGGGTCTACAGCCAAAAGTTTACAAAAGACCGGTTCTTAAAAAGAAATTGTCCTAAGACCTACAAGTCGGACACGAACTCCAATCCAACAGACTTCACCTCTACAACTCCACAAGGCCAACTGTAATGAACTGGCCGCTACATCCACTAGGGACCTGAAAATGTAAGCTCACAACGGGGTGAGACATTGTCTCAGCAAGTTCAACCCCCTAAACCCCATTAGAAAGAAAATATGCCCAATGATGGCCTAGCCACACCATCACAAACAATGAGACTCACCTTTGCCTTAGTTTCCTCCTTGCAAGTTAGCACAATTCGTATCACTCAATCACATGCAGTAATAAGGATTTTAAACAACCGGAACGCAATCACTTTCATAATAACAACAACCACAAGAGTCTTGATTATAAGACCGAACCGTCATGACACGTCCCATACCATGCCACACAATTCCGTTCCATAATCCGGCTCATCAATCAACACCCAACATGCATTCCAATTGTTATTCACTGCCACACAAGGGCATAGCCTACTCGCAGTTCGGCTATCTATTGACATTAATGCCAGGCATCGCCTCCCCACCTTGAAGCGCGGCTTCGTCACTATGTCAACGGTGTTCCCGAATGAGCATAGGTCCAGTTGACCTAGCCTCTACTGTGACCCAAGCCTCATCACTATGTTCACGGCGTTTCCAAAGGAATAAAGGGTCCAGTTGGCCTAGCCACTACTGCGACCGAGTCTTTCAACCAGCACACGACAATTCAATATTGACCCCTGGACACTTTGCATCTCACTCAAATGTTCCCATTACAATAATAATCCTTAAAAATCCAATTTCGGTGCCAAACTCGACACCCGGAATTTTTCTAAATAAATCCATATTTTTCACAATCAACATTCAATTTCAAATCAATAATCAATTTTCTAAGGTCCTGAAATAATTTTCGAAATTTATTAAATAATTAATTTTATTTCGAAATTAATTAAATAATAATATTTTAATATTTTTGAATAATAAAACATTATTAAATTATTAAACAATTTCGAAATATTTATTTAATCCAAAAGTAATTCATTTATGTCAAATCACCATTATACTAATAGAAACCTCAATTTAACCTTAACTAAACATACTTTAAATTACCTCTTAATCTAATTCACAATTAAATAAACTAAACTAACCACCTAAGCTTACTTAACTTAAACTAAGAACACCCTAAGCATAATTAACTCGCTAATCAAGGTTTAGTGAGCTAAACTCACCGGAATCACTTTCCGACGAGTCCCCGGTGAAGACAACGACGAGGTGATCGGAAAACCTCCTCGGGGCGGCACCAAAAGAGGACCGGAAGAGCCCTAAAATGGGCCTTGAAGATCTAGATCTAGCTGGAACTCGGTGGCTATCCTTGGCCGGAGAAGGGTGCGTCGGTTGTTGGTAGCAAGCGGAACCGGCGGGGGGACGCGGCAGCTCAAGCGATCAAGCCGGCGGCTCCGGCGAGTCTTCCGGCGACCCTGGCTGCAACGAGCAGGCGGCTGGACGGTCAGATGACGATGTTGGATGGCGAACAGAACAGCAATGGGAGGGGGTGAAGTAGCGAGCAGGCGAGTGGAGTAGCGCGCGTGCCAGTGAGCGATGACGGTGACGGTGACGGTGACGGTGAGGACCTCCGGCAGTGCTGGCAACGATCGGTCGAGCGAACGAAAGGGGGCGTCGAACAGGGCTGTTGGACGACGGACGAAGGGAGAGGTGGCAAAGCGGCGGCGTGCGGGCACGGGGGTGACGCGGCGGACGGTGGCGACGGCGATAGGTGGCCAAGCGAGCGGCGAAGGGGGGTGGTCGAGGCTGCTGGTTCCATCCAGTACACTCTCTCTCCTCCTCCCCCAAGTTCCAAGACAAAGCCACAATTCAAGAAAGAAGATGATGTTGAAAGCCCACCTTTTCAAGAGCCAATATCCACCCTCCACTTGTTAAGATCCTAGCCACACAAGCCCCACCATGACATCACTTGATGATGTCACACCCCACTATCTCAATCTCCCACAACCTTATTCCAATGGGTGCAATTTCATTTTCCGCGGTGGCATGAAATCTTGTACATTAAATTTCTTCAATTCCATTCAATTCTCTTCCAATTGAGTCCAATTAAATTCCATAAAATTAATCCGATGTCACCACACTTCAATTCACATACTTACTTGACCATAAAACCATCTTGATCTCAAAAATACAACCAAAAGCGGGTCTACCAATTTTTCGAACCAAATTAACCATACTTTGATTATTTTGCTGAAAAACTCAACTTGCACGAAAAATCTTCCGAAGATGAGTCAATGTTCCTAAAATGATTTGTGACACACTTGGACTTCAAATTTCTGAATCCGATCTCAATTCACGGTTAATTTCACTTTGGCACGATATTAGCGCGTCCTAATCTACCGGGTAGCTTTTAGAAATTTTCATGCATTTGACATGTGGTTAATCAAGCCACAATGTACATCTTTAACACATTGGTGACTCTCGGTTGTCATGGTAATCTCAAGGTTTCAAATACGGACACAGGGTACCCAAACGACAAAACAGCCGGTCCAGTGTCGACCGACAAGAATTGTGCGATCTAGTGAAATCACCCACACTTGATCACATGCCTCTGTCGAGTCGACCTATCTCCAGTCTCTAATCGATTTTTAATTGTGCCGTAATGACCCTTGTAGATTAGCTCGGTCGAAAAGTCGCTTCCTAGTCAAATTCTTAAGTCTTATGCATTAAAATCTCTTATCGGCTTCACCTGATAGGCTAGTTTTCACATGAGTGGCCGACTCAAGGAAAAGAACTCTATGTGCAAAGATAAAATGTCCATCTCAATTTACTGAAAATAGAATTGGAAAATCGGAATGTCACAACTCTTCCCCTCTTATAAAAATTTCGTCCTCGAAATTTAAACATTTACAAATCTTAAGCAAAAAGGTGGGGGTACAATTGTCTCATCAAATCTTCGATTTCCCAAGTTGCTCCTTCAGTGCCATGGTGTTGCCAGACCACTTTGACCAACGGGATGGTCTTGGTGCGCAAAACCTGCTCCTTGCGATCCACAATTTGAACCGGGCTTTCAATGGACAACATCCTGTCGTCCACATCTAATTCTTCAAAGTTTAGAGCGTGTGTCGGATCAGGCTCATACTTCCTTAACATCGACATGTGAAAGATGTCATGTACTTGTGCCAACCTCGGCAGTAGTGCAAGACGATACGCCAGAGTCCCTATTCTTTCCAAAATCTCAAAGGGACCTACGTACCTCGGACTCAGTTTTCCCTTTCTACCAAAGCGGGAAGTACCTCTCATCGGTGACACCTTCAAGAAGACGTGCTCACCAATTTGGAATTCCAATGGCCTTCGACGCTTATCGGCATAACTTTTCTAGCAGCTCTGAGCGGTCTTTAATCTGTCTCTGATAACTGCAACTGCCTCCACTGATTGCTGAACCAACTCTGGACCTGCGATTTTATGATCTTTGACCTCAACTCAACCAACTGAAGTTCTGTACACTCTGCTCTGCTCTGCTTCAAAAGGAACCATCTGAAAACTCGGCTGGCAACTGTTGCTGTAAATGAACTCAATGAGAATGAGTTGTTCATTTCCACTTCCTTTGAAATCCAACCCACATGTTCTCAACATGTCCTCAATGGTTTGAATTGTCCTCTCATACTGGCCATCGATCTGAGGATAATACACCATACTGAAATGTAGCTTCATTCCCAAAGCAATCTGCAAACTCTTCCTAAAAGGCGGCTGTAAACCTCAAGTCTCAATCTGAAGTAATCGTCATCGGCACTCCATGCAGCCGAACTATATGATGCACATATGACTCTGCGTGCCTGTCCAAATTAAGGTCTTTTCATACTATAATGAAGCGAGCCAACTTTGCCAATCCGTCAACCACTATCCAAATTGAATCATTTCCTCTTCGACTCCTCGGTAATCCAGTCACGAAATCCATCGTGATATGCTCCCATTTCCACTCTAGGATCTCGAGAGGTTGTAGAAGTCCTCCCGGCTTGCAATGTTGAGCTTTGACCTGCTAACACGTCAAACACTGACGACGTGCTTGGCGATGCCCGCTTTCATACTCGACCACCAGTAGTTCTGACGCAGATTCTGATACATCTTGGTGTTACTAGGATGAATATTATAACTACTACGATGAGCTTCTAACAAGCTCTCTTCTTTAAGTGCTACATCATCAGGTACACACAATCGTCCTCGGAACTTTAGTGTTCCATCATCAAATCTAGAAGTCAGGCTTCTCTCTTTTCTGTATTTGCTTGCACGATCTTCTGAATCTCTGGATCTGTCGGCTGAAGCGCTCTAATTCTGACTTGTACTCTTGGCTCAATTTTGAGGGTGGCTATAAGAGTCTAAAGGTGGCCTACCTCAAATTTAAAACCCGAATCTTGTGCCTTCTCAATTAAAGTCCATTCCTTGAGTACCAACTGCGCTACTACTGACTTCCGACTTAGTGCATCGACGATCTTGTTCGCCTTCTTGGGGTGGTACAAAATATCACTGTCATAATCCTTCAGGAGTTTCATCCAACGACATTGTCTCATATTCAATTCCTTCTGAGAGAATAAGTACTGGAGACTTTGCTGGTCAGTGAAGACTTGGAATCTTTTTCCACACAAATAGTGTCTCCAAATCTTTAGGACAAGATAATCGCCGCGAGTCCTAAGTCATTCGTCGGATAATTCAACTCATAAGATCTCAACTGACGGGACGTGTATGCAACAACCCTATCATGTTGCATCAACAAGCAACCCAATCCTTTAAACGACGCATCACTGTAGATCTCGAATCCTATTGGACCAGATGGTATAGTAAGCACAGGTGCAGTAGTTAGCTTCTGCTTAAGTCTTGTCAACGGCAATGCTAACACTGAAAAACCCGTATACGAACTGTTTGTAATACTCTGCTGAACCTAGAAAACTTCTGATCTCTATCACTATAGTCGGTCTTGGCCAATTAGTTACTGCTTCAATCTTGCCTGGGTCCATTGAGATTCCTTCTCCGGAAATGGCGTGACCTAGGAATGCCACACGAGTTAACCAAAACTCGCGCTTACTGAACTTGGCGTACAACTCATGATCCCTCAAAGTCTGAAGCGCTATCCTTAAGTGCCTTTTATGATCCTCAGTACTCCTCGAGCATACTAGGACGTCATCGATGAACACGATTATGAATGGATCCAAGTACTCCTTGAACACGGTTCATCAAATCCATGAAAGCAGCTGGAGCATTATTCAAACCAAATGGCATTACATTAACTCATAATGGCCGTATCGATTGCAAAACACTGACTTCGGTATAACCTCATTTCTATTCCCCAGTTGATGACACCATGTCCTCAAGTCGATCTTAAAGAATCTCGACCCTCTTGGAATCTTATCAAACAAGTCATCGATCCTCGGTAGTGGATACTTGTTCTTGATTATCACCTGATGGAGTTATTAATAGTCGATGCATAGGTGCAACAAACCATCTTCTTTCTTCACGAACATAATTGGTGCTCCACAAGGTGATGCACTAAGGCATATAAATCATTTATCCAACAACTCTTGTATCTGCACCTTCACTTCTTTCAGCTCTGACAAAGCCATCTGGTAAGAAGCCTTAGAGGTTGGCTCTGTCCCGGGAGCTAACTCAACCACGAACTCAATTTCCCTTTCTGGTGGCAAACCTGGTAATTTCTTCCGAACACACCTAGAAACTCTCGAACCACTGTGATACCTTTTAACTTCAGCTCATCTACTATCGTATCCATGATAGTCATCAAGTAACCTTGACACTCCCGTCTAACAAACGGGTTGCTTCGAGCGGCAAAATTAAAAAGGGATCGAGGGTCCTCCTCGACTTTTGATAAATTTAAACTTTTATCCGTCAACGATTCAAACTGTATCACATTACGACAACGATTCATTAAAACAGAAAGCTCCTCGAGCCAAACCTTTTCATATATGATATCAATGTCATACATAAGCAAACTAGTCAAGTACAACTCTAGTTAACAATTCTACTTTCCACAACCGCATTACAACAACTGAGGTTCTTTAAACTTAACCAAGATTCTGCTGTACTACTTTGATAAAGTTACCCACAAAACATTCCTCCTTTGATCGGTGCACCACTCGATTCATCTCTGAGCTGGCAGCCTATTCAAACCACCTTACGGTGCATTCTACGGCGTGAATCCTCTTTTCTGACCTAATAGGTGGTAGCGGCGGTAACTAATGCGGTCTCATCGGTCTTCAGGGACAATTCCTAACTATGTGATCTTGTCGGCCACACTCATAACAAGCATCCATCCTAAAATGGCACGGGGTTGGTCCATGCCTTTTCCTACAAGCAAGACACATGCCCTTCAGGTTGGATGCTGGCTTTCCCATAATACTCCTTCGAGTGGGACGTTTGAAGTGCTTTCCTTATATTATTGGTCTCTTCCTAAACCAACTTCTAACTTTGTCTGGACTGAACTGCGACCTAGATGGGGCGGCTCGCTCCTCGATCACAATTCCAAGTTGGGTCTCAACAGGTGCAGCAATGACGGCGATTACGGCATTGGCGACAACAGTAACAACGGCAATAGTGGCGGCTTGATCTTGATCTTGCTAACTCAAAAAGCTTCCCAAAGACTCTAGCGCCGGAATGATCCCGTCGAACCTAGGATCGTTCGGTGCTGCTACACTCTTAGTACTGACTTGCGGCGGTACTCTCACACTCGCACTCGTCCGAGCCTACGCTCTACCTCGGGTAACCGACTCTTGTCGGCGTCCTACCCCGAGGTACAGGTCCTACCGACCTCCTCCAGGGAGTTCTCCACTCCTGACCACTCATGCTACAAGCTCTTTATAGATGCCTGTTTTCCGATTCCAATACCTCATTAGAATCCGAGTGACCACACAAACAAGCTACCAATCAACTATCACTCACATGCATCAGCATATTAAAAGCATTTCCTACTAACTATCCCATGACTCATCGCATCTAATCAATCCATACACAGACCATGCTTTGATACCACTTAAACGGGGATGTCACGCCCCGAACCTCGGGCGCGCCAACATCCCACCATGGTCATTCAAATGCGATGTTCTCAGGTTAAGTCGCCGACCTAATCAATTCTTTAATGCACATGCGGAAGCATGTTATAAAACCCCTGACAATAAAATACGAGATAGAAAAGCAGGAAGCAATTTCACCACAATACACCTTCATAAACCCACAGAGTTTACAACAGGGATCTACAGCCAAAAGTCTACAAATGACCGGCTCTTAAAAAGAAACTGTCCTACGACCTACAAGTCGGACACGAACTCCAATCCAACAAACTTCATCTTTGCAACTCCACAAGGCCAATTGTAATGAACTGGCCACTCCGTCCACTAAGGACCTGAAAATGTAAGCCCACAATGGGGTGAGACATTGTCTCAGCAAGTTCAACCCCTTAAACCCCTAATAGAAATAAAATACGCCCAAGGATGGCCTAGCCACACCATCACAAACAATGAGACTCACCTTTGCCTCAGTTTCCTCCCTGCAGGTTAGCACAATTCGTATCACTCAATCACATGTAGTAATAAGGATTTTAAACAACCGGAACGCAATCACTTTCATCATAACAACAACCACAAGAGTCCTGATTATAAGATCGAACCGTCATGACACGTCCCATACCATGCCACACAATTCCGTCCCATAATCCGACTCATCAATCAACACCCAACATGCGTTCCAATTGTCATTCACTGCCACACAAGGGTATAGCCTACTTGCAGTTCAGCTATCTACTGACATTAATGCCAGGCATCGCCTCCCCACCTTGGAGCGCGGCTTCGTCACTATGTCGACGGCGTTCCCGAAGGAGCATAGGTCTAGTTGGCCTAGCCTCTATTGCGACCCGAAGCCTCGTCACTATGTTGACGATGTTTCTAAAGGAATAAAGGGTCCAGTTGGCCTAGCCACTACTACGACCGAGTCTTTCAACCAGCACACGACAATTCAGTACTGACCAACGGACACTTTACATTTAACTCAAATGCTCCCATTACAATAGTAATCTTTAAAAATCCAATTTTGGTGCCAAACCCAACACCCGAGATTTTTCTGAATAAATCCATATTTTTCACAATCAACATTCAATTTGCAAAATCCAACCATCAAATCAATAATCTGAATGCACAGCAGCGATCAGCACGAAATTATGAGAAAATAAGGTCCCGAAATAATTTTCGGAATTTATTAAATAATTAATTTTATTCCGAAATTAATTAAATAATAATATTTTAATAATTTCGAATAATAAAATATTATTAAATTATTAAACAATTTCGAAATATTTATTTAATCCAAAAGTAATTCATTTATGTCAAATCACCATTATACTAATATAAACCTCAATTTAACCTTAATTAAACATACTTTAAATTAAACCAACCTCTTAATCTAATTCACAATTAAATAAACTAAACTAACCACCTAGGCTTACTTAGCTTAAACTAAGAACACCCTAAGCATAATTAACTCGTTAATCAAGGTTTAGTGAGCTAAACTCACCGGAATCGCTTTCCGACGAGTCCCCGGCGAAGACAATGGCGAGGTGGTTAGAAAACCTCCTTGGGGCGACACCAAAAGAGGACCGGAAGAGCCCTAAAATGGGCCTTGAAGATCTAGATCTAGCTGGAACTCCGTGGCTGTCCTTGGCCGGAGGAGGGTGTGCCGGTGGCTTGCCGTGCGGAACCGGCGGAGGGGGATGGCAGCAGCTCGGGTAGTCGAGCTGGCAGCTCCAGCGAATCTTCCGGCGACCTTGGCTGCGACGAGTAGGCGGCTGGACGGTCAGACGACGATGCTAGACGGCGAACAGAATAGCAACGGGAGGGGGCGGAGTAGTGAGCAGGCGAGTGGAGCAGCGCGCGTGCGGGTGAGCGGCGATGGTGACGGTGTGGACCT
Source organism: Eucalyptus curtisii (assembly GCA_017140595.1). Lineage (NCBI taxonomy): Eukaryota > Viridiplantae > Streptophyta > Magnoliopsida > Myrtales > Myrtaceae > Eucalyptus > Eucalyptus curtisii. Next base: position 22,008,366 of record CM029496.1, read on the forward strand.
CCGGCGGTGCTAGCAACGGTCGATCGGGCGGACGAAGGGGGACGTCGAACGAGGCTGCTGGACGACCGACGAAGGGAGAGGTGGCACCGGAGAGCTGGCGTGCGGGTGCGAGGCGACACGCGCGGACGGCGGCGACGGCAACAGGTGGTCGCGCGAGCGGCGAAGGGGGGTGGTCGGGGCTACTGGTTCCATCCGGTACACTCTCTCTCCTCCTCCCCCAAGTTCCAAGACAAAGCCACAATTCAAGGAAGAAGATGATTTTGAAACCGACCTTTTCAAGAGCCAATATCCACCCTCCACTTGTCAAGATCCTAGCCACACAAGCCCCACCATGACATCACTTGATGATGTCACACCCCCACTATCTCAATCTCCCACAACCTTATTCCAATTGGCGCAATTTCATTTTCCGTCGTGGAATGAAATCTTGTGCATTAAATTTCTTCAATTCCATTCAATTCTCTTCCAATTGAGTCCAATTAAAGTCCATAAAATTAATCCAATGTTACCACACTTCAATTCACATACTTACTGGACCATAGAACCACACTTCAATTCACATACTTACTTGACCATAGAACCATCTTGATCTAAAAATATAACCAAAAGCAGGCCTACCAATATTCCGAACGAAATTAACATACTTTGATTATTTTGTTGAAAAGCTCGGCTTAGCATGAAAAATCTTCTGAAGATGAGTCAATGTTCCTAAAATGATTTGTGACACATCCGGACTTCCAATTTCTGAATTCGATCTCAATTCACGGTTAATTTCACTCTGGCAAGATATTAGCGCATCATAATCTACCGGGTAGCTTTTAGAAATTTTCATACATTTGACATGTGGTTGATCAATCCACAATGTACATCTTTGACATATTGGCGACTCTCGGTTGTCGTGATAATCTCAAGGTTTCAAATACGGACACAAGTACCCAAACGACAGAAAAGTCGGTCCGGTGCTATTCGACAAGAATTGTGCGATCTGGTGGAATCACCCACACTTGATCACATGCCTCTGTCGAGTCGACCTATCTCCGGTCTCTAATCGATTTTTAATTGTGCTATAATGACTCTTGTAGATTAGCTCAGTCGAAAGGTTGCTTCGTGGTCAAATTCTTGAGTCTGATACATTAGAATCTCTTACCGGCTTCACCTGATAGGCTAGTTTTCACATGAGTGGCCGACTTAAGGAAAAGAACTATATGTGCAAAGATGAAATACCCATCTCAATTTACTGAAAATAGAATTGAAAAATCGGGATGTCACATCAAATTAATATCATTGTATCTGATACAACAGGAAATTCACTTATCGGAAGGATACAATAGTTTATGGCTCCTCGCATACCATGAAAATCCAGTCCAAGAAACTCTTACCCATTGTATTTCTCAATCAAAATCGTGTTTAAGCTGTGGATATATAAATATGCAGCAAAGAAGCAATATAAATTCCACTAGCTTCCTCCTACGTGAATATTGTTGCTTATGTACCAAAATAATATCCAAATGAGACCAAACCCTCATTATTCGAACAAAAATGAATACGGACAACAAGCACAAATACCTATCAAACAAATTCAAACCTTGGACAACTTATATAATCATGAATCCAACCAATTCATGGCATGAACAACAATCGTGATAGGAATTCAACAAATTCTAAGCATAGACAAGATTTATAGCCATCACTCCATATATATTGAGCATGTGCAACAACAATAGGTTGATATCTAGTTTATTCATATTGTACAACAACAATAGGCAATGCAAGGAGAGAACCGAGCATGTACATCACTATTTAATCAAAAAGAGAGTAGGCTGAAGAAGCTTCGAGGATCAATTATATGCAATCCATATCTACGATTTTCATTGTCAATCATGAAAACGAACTCGAACAAAAACCCAGTATCTTATCAATGTAAGTCACGTTTCTAGCTAAGATATTCAATAAAAATAACACGAACACTTGGTATGCTGGCTAAATAGAGCAGCAACTCAATATGGAACATAAACGGCGAACAGAGAGTGAGAAATGCAAAATAAAGTCACGATCCAAGCAGAAATGACTCAGTGTCAAAATTACAAACACCTGTATTGTGTCCTGGATTTGACTCCTAATATGACAACATATTCCATTTTCTTTTTGGTCCCATGGGAAATGCAAAGATAATATATATAATCCAAATGCCATATAATTTGATATCTTGTTTCAACTAGACATTGGTCGCCTTGAAGTTTTAAGCAGGCAAAAAAAAAAAAAAAAAAAAAAAGATTAGCCCGATCTCTTTCCGTTTCTTTTCCAGTTTTCGTTTTTATTTCTCTTTCTAACCAGCCACACAAAATCACATCGCCAGATTAAAGATTTCTCTAAATAAGTAACTGAAAAATTTGTAAGTATTCTCCATAAAGAGTATGGAACCACAAATTCCTAATATATACTTGATTTGATCAGACAAATTCGACAATAACATAGGACAAGAATTCACCAAAAACTCGCTTACAAGGCGTCAAATTTCAAAAATTGGAACGAAAGGATCACAAGGTACGTGTGTTAACGATCTTGAGGTGCCATAACAATGTATAGAAAAGCTTGGCCTCATTTATTAATGGCGGACTTTACCATTTATCACCATCGGAGGGAGAGAATTCACTTACCTCGATCAGTAAAGTCACTTCCAATTGTCACCATCAAATGGAGAGAATTCACTTATCTGAATCAGTAAAATCACTATTTGACGAATCATCCTACTCCTCCCAATCAATGACCTCGCTGTTGATGTTTCCGATATAATTGCTTTCCATTCTTCCTCGTTTGGGTTTTAGCATGAACGACAATCAAAGGGCACCCGTGGTTTTGCTTGAGAAGGCACACAAAAGCAAAGTACAAAAATGAGGCAGCGAAGAAAATTTGAACATATGACTGATTCTAAAATTCAATTAGAATAGAATAGACCAGATTTTGGGAATCTGAATTATCCTTAAGATTAGTATAAAATCTCCTCAAAAATGGAAAATAAGATCAATTGTCTTAAATGAGCAAGCACTGTATTAAAGATAATTCCATTATTTAGAGTACGAAATTTGGTGGGATGGCTCTAGTGGGCTACATTTCCATAATATAGCAAACCTTTTTCTTTACTCCGCAAAAAATAACAGAAGTAACAAGAACAACTAAATTGTATGTGCGCCCCAATAAAGAAAGAAATGGAAGGAGAGGGACAATTTTGGTTTTATTTCGGTACTAAATGATTGTGATTTAGAGTTTCATTTTATAGGCAAATGAAATAAAGAGCCGTTACGAAATCATCACAAATCAAATGATAATCATTAAATTGATGACCGTTATAAAATACTGATTTTCAAAACCGTTACACAATGTCATAATTTACAAAAACAATGACTTTCAAATTTTCAAAACCGTTGAAAAATCCACCATTGCAACTTTACTATTTGCAAGTCCAGGTTTGAGCTCAACCGTGACGTCAAGCTCCATCCACATTTAAGATCAACCTCCTTTGTGGCATCGAATTCAAAGAGTGCAGAGAAGTACGACATCAAGCTCTGCCCCCTTAGGTTTGCGATTGAGTTCCGTCATGACATCGACCTTTACTGGACCCTTGATGGGGTCGACGGCACTAGCCATAGACGTCAAAAGGATGATGCCCAAAAAAAAAAAAAAAAAAAAAACCATCGACAATCTCTCTCTCCTCTCTGGTTTGAATTTCTTTTTTTCTTTTTTGGCTTTCTAAGTTTTCCTTCATTCTTCTTAATTTTTATCCAGATTTTATCTCGAACAAAAATGCCCTGACCGCCGGAAAAATCAAGTGCTCGTTAGCCGGCGAAAATTTGGCCAGACCGTCGGGCTCAAGCTAAGATGTACGCCTCACTACTTCGGACATTTATATAAGATGAGGTCCACTTTGCACTTAAAAGACCTTATTCGCCCCTGTCCAAAAAACAAGGACTCGCCCATTTCGCTCGCAGCCTTCCCTCGCCACCGTCGCCGAACTGACAAACCGCGGAGACGCCGCACCGGCGCCACCCTCCGCCGCCGCCGCCGCCGTCGGTCCTGAGGTACCAATCCGGCGGTCTCTCCCTCTCTCTTTCTCGTGCCCTAACCGGCCGATTCTCTGTTCATATCTAGCGCGCGCGCGCGCGGGGGCGTTGGAACGTGGGGGAGCCTCTGGATTTGAGGCAAAGTTCGAAGCTTGGCATGGTGGGTGTGTGTGGTTTTTGTCTCTCTGAATTTCTCGAGAGATCATGAACGTTAACGGGGGAAAAAAGGGTATCGATGAAGGAAGGAGCTTCCATGGATGCCGGCTCGAGTCGGAGCCGAGCTTGATGGTGATCTTGTTTTCTGGTTGTCGAATCGAATTCTATCTGATTGGAACGAATATGGGCGGTGGCAGCCATTGCTGAAAGGCCTATATAAACCCATTTTCTGATCTCTGTCTTCTCTCTCGTTGCACCGTTGGGCGTTTTCGTTTCATGGCTGACAGCTTCTTGCTGCACTCTGTTTCCGTCTAAAGTAAAGTTTTTTTTTTTTTTTTTTTGAAGTGTCGGTGCAATTCTGTTGAATCGCAATGTTTGGAGCTCCTCTTAATGACGTTGAATCAAGAGTAGATGGAGCTGGGTGCTGCTGTTGCTGGTAATCAATGATCGCGCAAGGAATGGAGTTTCGCCGATTCTATTGAGAAGCCCAAGGTCAGGTTTTGCTGGGTTTCTTCCTCGGGCGATCCGATAGCTTGTTTGCAGGAACATCTCTGAGGCACACACCGTCGTCACATTGATCTTTGGCAATAGCTTTTTTGGTTTGTTCTCTCTGCTGAATTTGAGGTCATAACGAGGGGAGATGCTTTCAACTGCCTATTACTCAACCTCAATCTGAGCATAAAACGTTGAGGTATTGACAAATCCCATCTCTTGTACAGGATTAGGGCTGATCATTTGCTGAATTAGTAATCGAATGTTATGGCCATATGAGATCAACTACTCGTTCGATTGAGTAGTTTTTTTCTCTGCGAAAAATAGGTGATTTGGTTCAACAGTCATTGATTTTGGGTGAACGATTGAACCGAGGGACTGCTGGAGACTATGGATCTTTCCATAATGAAGCTTCTGGAAGAAGATGAGGTTTCTGTTCTCTTACTCTTTCTTTTCCCATTCATTTGGAAAATTTTGCTCTCTCCTTGGATTTGAGGTTTGGTCAGGGGAGAGGGTTTTTTTTTTTTTTCCTTCTTATTAGGTTAATTGTGTGCCTGCAGGACGAAAGCATGCACTCAGGGGCTGACGTGGAGGCTTTCCAGGCTGCCCTTAATCGCGATATTGGAGGTGATACATCAACTTCTCGACCATCATCATCTGATAAAGGTGTTGCTGGCTTTAAGTTTTTGCTGTCTGGGGATTAGGAATCTCTTTTTGGGTAGTGTTTGATGCGAACTCTTAGGCTATCAGGATGTTGTTGCATATCGGGTCTATGTGATAATAAAACGTAGTTAGTTCAGGGAGGACATATAATGTTTTTGTCTCTCTCACACCACATTGAAAGTTTTTAACGTTTAACAAATCAAGTTTTTGTTGGCTTGGAATACCATGAAGATTTTGACCATGCCATTCAAGGAAATTGCTTGCGAATTTTAGTAATCGATCTTATTACTGCTACATGTTTGGACCTTTTATGCCTGGTTTGATCTAGATGGGGCTTTAAATTAAATTTGAAACTTAAATCTAGCGACATGTGGATCCTAGTCTCTTTGTTGGTTCCTCAGAAATAGTGTTGACCTTTCGTTCAAGTAATCAGGTCCTTGGTCATGACTACTGAGTTTACGTGGAACCAGAGTTAGGCTTCTTCAGATGCTGTTTGTGAGGATAAGACAGGAGCAAATGATATTCAGTCTAACGAACCAATTCTGATGGATTTCATTTATGTTATGGAATCTTGGTACATCATAATCTTGCATGACTCTAGAAGTTAGATTATGGCCTATTGAATGGACCGTGAGATTGAAGGGCAATTAGGCTGTTGAAGATTTTGATGAACCCAACTTTGTTTGGCCTATATCAATCCTTAGTTCCAATTTGTTGGGAATGCATTAGTTCAATTATGTCTGAATGTATCATTGATTGAGCATGATGATATGATTTTTGGTTGTTAAACATGCAAAGCCTCTAATACAACAGGGAGCATTTATTTCTTTTTTTTTTTTTTTTTTGGGGGGTGGTGGTGAATGGATTTTAATTCATTACCATAACTTGGGTGTATAAAGCCCATAAAAGCCAATTAGAGTTTGCTTAATCCCTAGATGCCTTTTCTATTTGCATATAGATGAATGTATGAAATGGATACAACAAAATCAGACCTTTTAAGATGGTCTATACCTTCCAAAGCACTATGAATTTATTAAGGTTCTTGAGATGATGTATTGGCATTTGATTGTCTTCTTTGTTGGATCAATGGATTTTAATGCACAAAGAAATTTGCTTATGTAGATGACCTTTTAAGATGGGCGATTGGTTCTTGGACATTATGGTTGGATCACCAAAGAAATATGTAGATGTGATGAGGTTTCTGCTTTAAATGGAGCTCAGTTGTGAAATCTTCTTTAGCATTTAATCTTAATGTCTGAAAGTGATGAGAAGCCATTTCATTACAATGAAAAATAAAGTTAGAAAATAAGACAATTATTCGTAGTTTCAAAGCTTGTGGTGTGCTGTGGTTTTGGGTAAATACTTTTAGCCAGCAGTATGTGGATGCAGTGTTTGGCAGTGTCAGCTGTAAGAAGTTTACTATACTTCGTTTGCTACATGAAATATGTGTCCAATGAATGGACATATTGGCTTGGTATGCTTATTGCTTTGGTGTAATATCAGACAAATGCAAACAAAAGTAGAATCTTGGTCAGTATGTATACTGGAGAGCAGCTATCTATCTAAGTCACCTTGATCACTCCCTCCCTTCTCTCTGTTTTTTGGCTGCCAATCTTATATCTTTTGCCTAAAAGGGTCTTACTCTTAATCAAATTTCAGGTGTCTCTCAAGGAGACAACCATATGCCCAGCCAATCATATCCTGGATGGCAACCTACTAGCCAGGCTGAAAATGCAAATTCTCAAATTCAACAAGAACAAAAAAATGCTGAACATCAGGAACAGATGTTGGCACAGATGCAACGGCAACAAGGTGACTCTCCTGCTGATCCCCAACCAAATAACACTTTGGAGGAAGTCAATCACCAGCATTTGAAGCAGAAACAAGTGCAAGATGGTCATCAACTAGGGCAGGGAGAACAAAATTCTCTTCAGATTAAACAATCTCCTGGCATGCCAGTGTCAGAAAACAATTCCCTTCCCGTAAGTGAGCCAGGTAGAGTGCAGACACTAGACAGTGAATCTCAGTACTTAAAGTTACAGCAAATGAGCAATCAACAGGCAACGGTCCCTGGGCAAGCACCAAATAAAGCAAATCGCGTTAAACAAGTTCCATTTGCATTATTGCTCCCTGTGATTCTTCCCCAGCTTGATAAAGATAGAGCCATGCAACTGCAAACTCTTTATGCCAAACTGAAGGTAAATTTTTGGTACAGCTCTTTTGAATTCTTCACTTGTCAAGGGAATTTCAATGAGGTTGTTAGTCATTCTGTTGTTTGGTCTCACTATTGTAGAAAAATGAAATTCCCAAGGATGGATTTGTGAGAATCATGCGAGGAATTGTTGGAGATCAGATGCTGAAGCTGGCGGTTATGAAAATGCAAACACAGGTATGATTGGCATGATTGATCTCGTACACAGAATTATAAATGTTGTCAAAATATGAATAGTTTGAGCCTGTAAACAAAGTCTAAATTCATATAGGAGATTTCCTATCTGATATGTCCAGCCTTTATCCAATGGACATCTTAATTTTGGAAATAGAAAACTCATAAAGAAAGTCCTTAATTTGGAAATTCCATATTTGTAAATTTGTTGCCGATTTGGATAAGTCCAAAAGTTGCCTACAAAACCCGGAAATTAGTTTTGGTGTTCAAGTCGGCAAGCCCAAGGGCTCCACTTTTAATATATAAAGATGAAGGATTCTCTTTCCGTAGTTAGGCTTTTGTGCCATGTGAGTGCATTTAAGGCGCTGTAAGTGCACCCATGGGTGTGCTGTGCTTGGCGTGAATCAAAGGTGGGCTTTATCGTGTTTACATCCAGGCACAATTCGAAGAGTGTTTTGAGGCCAACAAATCTCGTGGTAAGATTTGTGAATTTTTATATGAGATTAAGTGATTATTTCATGAGGAATTGTGTGAGGCTAAACACCAAGTGAGTTATTGGTGTAAATGGGAATTTTAAAACACTGAGAGTGTTTGAGTGACTCGAGTGTGATTGAAATCTCCATTGAATTGCTTGATCTATAGAGGAATCATTACTGCCGTACATGGAGACTAGGTCACAACGACCAAGTCATGTAATCTGGTGTTCGATTTATTTCCTTGTTCAATTTATTTTATTGTTTGTGCTTGCTTTTGCAATAAAATGCCAATATTTAACTAAGATGTCTCTCTCTTGCAGCCTCCTCCACAGTTGCATATCCAAGGTCAAACTTCAGCTCTCCCGCAGCACCCTAGAATGCAGCCTGCTAGTGCTGCAAAATTCAACGATTCATCTCCATCAGGCCAAGTCCATTCCACAATGGATAGAAATGGTCCAAAGGCTGGAGAGGTGGAAAGGATACCAGATTCTCAATTCATGCAACAGCAGCATTTTCAGAACATGCAGACATTCCCCAAGTATGGAAGTCCTGGTGGTTACCATCCATTCAGTGGAACAAATATGACTAATTCCGCTTCATCTGTCAAAACACAACCTAATGATACACAAATGAAGCAGATCCCAATTCATCAAAATATGGGTTCAAGTCATCCAGGAGGATCAACTCAGGCAATGAGCTTGGTGACTGCACCAAAATTTGATCGGCAGCATCCTAACAATGATAACAAGAGAGCGCAATCTGGTTCTCTCCCTCCATTTGCAAGCAATATATCACTCCAACAAAATTCAGTTCCTTGGAAGCCCTCTACTACTAAAGACCAAAGTTCTGGTGCTTTCTCATCACCGGTGTATGTGAAACATGAACCTGTTGATCAGTCCAGCGATCAACAAAAACAACAGCTATCTTCCCTTCAAGGACTGTCTTCTGTTTCAGCTGGGCATCTTGAGCAAAGAATGCCCATATCAGGAAGCTCTAGGGACAATTCTTTTGACCCGCAGTCTCCAGGAGTGGGTTTCTTGACTCCTACAGGTACTGGGACTTCACGTCAGGATTCTCTATCTGCAACACCAGCTCAGGATACTAATGTCCAGGTGATCTTTTAACATTCATCCATGTTTCTATCTTGCAATTTAATTCAGCTAATTATTTGAATGCACTGATTCCTGTCAGTATGTGGACGGTGTAGACATAGTTTATTAGATTGAACAATTGATTGCATAGGCAAAGATGTAAAAGGTTGCCCTGATGGTCTGCTTTTGGGAGAGGTTTATCTCGTGTTTCTTAAATGCGAGGGCTAGAAGATGTTTGCTTATTGGAGTGAATAAGAAGACTCTGGATGCTTTGGGTGTTAGAACTACTTGAACCCTTCCTCTTCATTTGCAACTAAAAGACCTACCAGGTGGTGCTTGTATCATAAAGCATTAACAAATGAAATAATAACTTCATGAGGATGATACAGTACAAGAGCATATTTACTAATTAAATATGCTCCTTCCACTTAGGAAAGGAATTCTCTAGTGCCATTGTCACTAGGAGTGGTTGCTATGACATTATGCGTTGAACATATCTTGCACCTACAGCTGCAGAACAGAGGGATGCTTAGTGCACAACTTATTCTCTCTCATTCCCCATGTGCAATTTTTAGACTTATTGGGCTACGTTGCATTATTCCTCTAGTAGAGTTGTGATTTTGAAAATTCACTTTTGAAGCATTGTACGGATTTATGTGCATGCAATTTCTTTGTGGTCCTCTTCATTCACTTTGCTCTGTGTTTTGCTACAAGAACTGGTGGTTCTTCTGAGAATAATCATCAGTACAAGTATTCATTCTGTGATGATACCAGAAGAAGATTTGACAGCATGTATGCCCTTTTAAAAAGATTTTATTTGCCTTCATTATATCAGCTTGGCTCCCGTACAGCATCCACACCAGCAGGGAATAATGCAAGGACGCCTTCTAAAAAGCCTTCTGTTGGCCAGAAGAAGCCACTTGAGGCACTTGGTTCTTCGCCACCTCCTTCAAGGTGATGTGGCTTTTACTGAACACTATCTTGATCAGTTTGAGTATGAAATTTTAGCTTGGATATTAACATTTGTCAATGTAATTTTGTGTATCAAATCTCTGCAGTAAGAAGCAAAAGGCATCTGGGTCCTTCGCAGATCAGAGCATTGAACAACTCATTGATGTCACTGCTGTTAGTGGGGTCAATCTCAGGGTATGAATTGGCATCTGAATTCTGTTTTTTTTTTTTCCTACTAACTAATTATTCAATTTCCAAGATTTGGACTTTTCAATCTGTGAAACTTGGTATTGGAACTAGGAAGAAGAAGAACAGCTGTTTTCTGGGCCGAAGGAAGACAGTCGAGTCTCAGAAGCATCCCGAAGAGTTGTCCAAGAGGAAGAAGAAACTCTGATATTGCAGCGAGCTCCCCTGCAGAAAAAGTTGGCAGAGATCAGTTAACTCCCTTCTTCAATCTTCACCTTTGAAATTTTATGTTTCTCTTCTGTTATACCCTGGTACATTCTAGAGATCTGACTTTATGCTTCTGCCAGTGGCACGATGTGGTGTAAAGACCATAAGCAACGATGTGGAGCGGTGTCTGTCTTTGGTGAGATGCTTGCTTCTCTGCTCTTTAATCTTTCCTGTTTATTCTCTAACCAACTCATTTTTCTCAGAGTGTGGAGGAAAGGCTGCGTGGACTGCTGTGCAATTTAATTAGAGTCTCAAAGCAGGTCAGTTTTTTCTACCTTCCTGCTAACTTAATTCAAATATATTAGACTTTCCTTATTAAGCTATTTTTTTATAGAGGGTTGATGTTGAGAGGCCCAGACACCGGACCATTGTCACTTCTGATGTCCGCCAGCACCTTATGACTTTGAACCGCAAGGCTAGGGAAGAATGGGAGAAGAAACAGGCTGAAGCAGAAAAGCTAAGGAAGCAAAGTGAGGCAAGTCTATCCCCTTTTCTCTGTTCACCTTTGCAACTACGAACCTTGTGCTGAAATATGAACACATTTGCAGATCTAACAAATATGTCTACATATAAAATATGTTTTCCATAGTTGATTCTCTTTCCTCCTCATTTTCACCTCCCTTTCTGCTTCTTTTTTTGACACCTGCTAGTATACATCATTGCAGCCTGATAGCAATCAGGGAGTTGATGGTGATAAAGAAAAGGATGAAAACCGTGGGAAATCCGTGAAGGTAATATTAAATGTCTTTTTGGGTGTAATGGCTTGGTTTGACAGAAGCTATCCCCCCTTATCAAAAAGGAATTCTGAGTCATTGGTTCATCTACCTAGTGACTTTATTTGCTAAGCTTGCTCGCCTCCCAGCTTCTCATGGTTCTTGCCTGATGTTATTACTAGGCAACTGAGAGCATATGTGCATCCTCTTTTTTCTCTATTTAGGTAAACAAAGAGGAAGACGACAAAATGAGAGCAACTGCTGCAAATGTTGCTGCCCGAGCTGCTGTGGGAGGAGATGACATGTTGTCCAAGTGGCAGCTTATGGCTGAAAAAGCCCGTAAAAAACGTGAGGGAGGATTGGAAGTGGCATCTCAGGTCGGTAAAGATGGTCAAAAATCTTCAATCTCTGGAAGAAGCAATAAGGACAATCAAGAAACAGGAAAAAAGGGGCAAGCTGCATCTGGTATGTCATAGACTGGTAGCTATCTTAATGTGTTGACTTCTGCTTTTGAAAGTATAAACAGTGGCTGAAAATGATTCTTCATCGTGAAAAACTAATGCTGGACAGGGTACCACTTTCATCAGACAAACCATGCATAATACAATAGTGTTCAGAATGTAATCTCCAACTCTCTCATGCATGATGCCTCGTCACAATCAGGCCTTTAACCCACTTTTTTGTGCTTTACAGGGGTCAATAGAAAATTAGGGAGGAACCAAGCTTTTGCATCACAGCCGAAGGTAGCTCGTACAATTTCTGTGAAGGACGTCATTGCTGTTCTGGAAAGGGAACCTCAGATGTCAAAGTCTAGTCTCATATATCGCCTCTATGATAAAGTTGGTTCCGAGAAAAGTGGTGAATAATTGAAGTGGCAATATTGGTCTCAGCTTTTTAATTCCTTATCCGGTCACTCTTTCAATTCATTCAATGAAGTGCAAAAGATTGCTGCTTTAGATCAAGTCTCACCAGTGCATTCATTCTTTGATCGGAAAACAATCATCTATTTCTGTCTTAGCTCAGCCTCTCTTTAGTTAGAGATACTTTCTTACTCTTTCCTGGTAAATTATCTGTATCATGACTTCTTTTTATTTATATTTGTATGTATTTTTGCAGTAATCACTCTGCCACAATTTTCCTGGCAGTAGTTGTATTCTGTGGATACATATTTAGCATACCTTTTTAGTGTGGTAACTTATATGGAATTTGTCGTTGACTCTCATGCAGTAATCTTTCATGTGATTGAACTGTTGGTAATTAGGACATAAGAGAGTTTTCTATACTCATATATGGGGAGGCTACGTCCATGGAAAGTTGTCATCTGGAAAGCATTGCCTTCTCTTCATCAAGATTCGGTCACTTGGTTCCTGGTTTCTTTGCATATGCGTCTTTTTCTTGGTAAAACATCAGCATTTTTAGGTGCGTTTCAGGGAATGTTTTGTGTGCACTACATCAGATTTGTCAGGTTTCTTGTAGGGAATGTGGAATCACTTTCGATATTTTTTCAGCATCGGGCAAAATACAGCTACTTCCCAAGTGAAAGCATAATACACTGGACCATTTATGCTTTTTTTTCCCGTACAAGTTGTCACGTGTTGGCTCTATGACATAAAGGTGCTATGGCTTGAACTCCAGTGTTAAGTTGATCATCATAACAAGTCTATTAGAGTTCGACATGTGGATTGTCGATGAATGTTCTATTTCGAATATGGCTATGTTTTTCTCCCACTAGTCTTTTGATTGGTGGATTACAATTTATAGACATGTAAATTATGCCACTTCCAATTAGGAATGGAGGAAAATAATTCTTCTTCAAATATTTTATAGATTGAGATTATAAAAACTTGTGATAATATAAAAATTTCATGGATGACAACAGAAAGTGCTGCGATATATTTACGCTTCAAGTGACTATGTTCTATAACCTTAGTCATTCTATGTGAAATTGAATGGAGGCTTGAACGATATTTTCCCAAGAAAAAGTAGCATTGTCTTGCTAGACTCAATTAACATCCATGAGTGAGATAAAATATGATCAAGATAGTAATTTTCCCGTGGCATTGGAAATACTTTGGTTCGTTTTCAATAACCGTATGTGTTAATTCTGGTCGGTGACTAGAAATCATAGCCATAAAAATCTGTCTCAGCAGCTTCAAAGTAGCCTGACGAGATGTACGCGGTGCCTCCTAGTGATGGTTGAATCCAAACCGTCGTCCTCGACTATGAAGCACGGACACGTTGTCCGTGCTTCCGTGTCGTGTCCGACACGTGTCGGAGCGTGTCGGACACGTCGACACGCTCGGACACGGTCGGACACGCGGTCAACGCGTGTCGGATTTTCCAACACGCGGTCAACTTTTATCGACATGCGTGTCGACGCATGTCCGGAAGACTGATGGAGGGTGGAGGCGAGGGAGGGCGAGGGAGCAGAGGCCGCGAGCGCCGGCGAGACGAAGCCACGAACGGACCACCGCGACGGCGAGAGACGGCTAGAGAAAGAGCCGAACAGAGAAAAGAAGAGAGAAGGCAAACTCCCGCCGGCGAGACGAAGCCACGAACGGACCACCGACGGCGAGAGACGGTCGAGAGAGCGGTGAGGGCCGCCACTGTTGCGATGGATCGGCGACGAGAGGAAGAGGAGAGGAGGGAAGGGGGTCGTGCGGCGAGCGGCAAGGAGGATAGGAAAATGAGGGCTCGGCGGCTCGCTAGAGTTTTTCATAAAGAAATCCAAAAAAAAACAAGAAAGGAGGTCTGACGGCATGAGAGGTTTGATGGCGTGAGAGAGGGGGGGTACCTGTCACTGTCAAGTGGGGGAGGGAAAAAAAGTAAAATAAACTGGGTGGAGGGAAAAGTACGAACGAAAGAAGGGGTGAATTTTGGGGATTGTTTTTTTAACCGGAAAATTAAATAAATAAAATTAAAAAATGATTTCGAAAAATAAAAATATTAAAATTTGAATAATGATAAATTTTGGTTATTATAGAAAATCATGGATTTATTTAAATAAATTGATTCTAATTTCTTATTAATTATTAGTTTCATCGATAACTTTTGTTAAAATTAAAAAAATGTTTCGCATTAATTATGAATATATCTTTCGCATTTCAAATGAATTGATTTGTTAATATTATTAGTGTAAATTTATTATAGGCTCTTTTTTTAATTAATTATTTATTTATGAAGTTGAATCAAACTAATTAAAAATAAAAATATTCATTTAATATACAACGTGTCGCAACGTGTCGGAATTCTCTATTTTTTAGAAATGACGTGTCGACGTGTCGTGTCGTGTTGGACACTCGTGTCGTGTCGCATGTCGGTGCTACATAGGTCCTCGATATCCGTTCGCATTAAGGTTTCATTTATTTAGCAAAAAATAAATAATTTATAAAAGACCACTTACATCACTTGTAAAAACAAATGAACGAAAAAGTATTTTGATCGTTCATGAAAATGTTTAGATATAAATTATTGTTGATGATGAAAATTTTTTCATAGATTAGTTATTTCAAATGATCATTTTTAGAAAATATTTTCCAAACCATTCATTTTTTCAAGACAAACATACTTGAGTTCGTTTATTTCGCAACAAATGAATGATTTAGAAAATACTTCCCAAAAATGATCCATTGCATTGCTTACAAAATTAAATAAACGAAAACAATTTTATCGTTCACAAAAATATTTAAGCATGAATTGTTGTTAATAAAGAAAATATCTCTTATTGACTTATTATTTCAAGCAACACAAGTCATCATTTTTAAGACAATGTTTTCTAAATCATTCATTTTTATATGAAAAAAACGCGTCATTAGATTCGGAAAAGCGGTCAGATTTAGCTTGATCCGTGTCTTGGGTCATTTCTTAGCTTAATTTTGAACAGATGGACAAATGGAAGGCTATGCAAACATCATCGTGTGAAGTTTAGAACATCGTATTCCGAAAGGATATGGAAAGGAGACTTTCTGATCCGGAACGTTATGACCCTTATTATAAGTCTTGGATGATCCTTTCTTTTCCGTCAAAGGAGTGAAGTTTAGCACACAGAAAAGTATGTATTGATCAGAACACGAAGGTGGAAGGTATAATTACTTAGACAAAGAAGTTGTGCATTATATTTAGAAGAGAAAAAGAAACTTCAAACATGAACTATACGAAGAGACTTGGATTACCATGTAAAAGTTACTGCATTATCCTCATTATAACTTCATGTTCTTCCTCTTCAGATCAAATAATTCTCATCCTTTCCCATCTTCCTCTTCCACACAACTCATAATCGCCTTTGACCTCGAACCAGATAGCGGCCACACGGCTTCCATCTGGTTGCTGATTGATACGTGCCGTGTCTTTGAGTGTGTGCTCCTCTTCTTGTCCACCCTCGAGCACCCGTTGCACAACACCGAGCAGTCCATCAAGAAGCTCTCCCTGCTTAAACCTGATATAAGCCTGTGATTTTCTCCACAAGCACGGTGCTCTTGTTGCTTTTCTGATGGCATAACCTGCATCTCCAAGCAACAGGAGACACCAGGTTCGGTTGCTTTAAGTTACTGTCCTGTCCTTCCGCAGCGTCAATCGGCAAATATCTAATGCCTCATCGTTCTTCGATATGGCCTTTTCTCGATGACACCTGCCCAAAACATGCTTTTGTGCTTCTTGTTTTATAAGACCCGCTTACCTCTTTTCTTCAACCTTTTCTAGGGTCAATAGTCTCTCCTCTTTCCTTTTCTTTTCTCAACCTTCAAGACCCCTAATTCATCTAAGGCCTCTAGGACTTATGGGCTGTTCTTGAATCTTGATCTCATTTTGTTATTGTCATGGAGGAGGGTTCTAGAAATGGCTTCTCCAAAATCTTTAAGTTCTACCAAATATATGAGATAAAAAATGGGACAAATCCAACTATAGATAATATGATAATAGGAGACGAGCATGGTGCTTGGTAATGGCACCTTCTCTCCCATACGGAAGGAGGTGGTGATGTAGTCGTGGTAGTGGATGATAATGTTAGAAATGAAGGTGGCTAATAGCATCACTTAGAGGGAGGTGAATAGTTGATTATAAAAACTTGACTGACTATTGTGGAATAAAACTAATCAAGTGTGATTGGAGTGCAATCGAGTGAAATAGAGTATTGATATCAATAGATTTTGAAATAACCTGACCAATAGTGCAGTGCTTCTATCAAACAGTAAATGAAAGAGAGTTTGTATGGACGGAAGTTTCATATATCCCATTTACGAATCTTTGGCTACGTCTGCTATGTCCACTCTCAAAATGGCGGAAAACTAAATGCCCAAGCCCAGAAATGCGTATTTGTCGACTACTCTACCACCGAAAAGGCCTACTTATGCTATGATCCCAGTACTAAGCGAGTTTATTTTTCTCGTAATGTGTTTTTTGACTAGGACCACACGTTTTTTCCAATAGGGCTCAAATTCAGAGGGAGGACAACTATCAAGACTTTTCTACCAAATTTGAGCCCGTTCTTGTCCCTATAGTGGTTGGCAGCACAGAAAATAACCCCAAAAATCAAGAGGTTGAAATTGGGGCTGTTGCAGAAAATCACCAGGGGGATGGGACTGTTACCGAAAGTCAGGAGGCTAAGGTTATTAGGCACTCATCGTTAGAATCAAGTGTGTCAGTGCCTGGTGAATTTTCTGAAGCTGCAAGTGAAGAGTTGATAAATGAGACTTCGATAGCAGAGGTTCTCGCACCTATTCCTATTCCCAGGTCAGCTCGTATCCCTAAACCTTCAACCCGTCTTCGGGATTTTTCTACCTTTCATACAATTCAGCACCTCATTCAGGATTTTGTTGGATATGACAAAGTGTCTTACAGTTATTTGAGTTTTATGTCTACCATTGAAGAACAACAGGAGCCCAAGAGTTTTGAAGAAGCAAATAAGAAAAGCGTGTGGATTAAAGCCATGAAAGATGAGATTGAGGCGCTGAATTGAAACTAGACTTGGGACTTGGTGCAGTTGCCAAAAGAAAAAAAGACTATGGGATGTAGATGGATCTATAAGATCAAATATAATAGTGATGGCACAGTCGAAGGTACAAAGATAGGCTTGTCGCCAAAGGTTACACCCAAATCTATGGCATAGACTATAAAGAAACATTTGCTCTAGTGGTTAAGATGAACGCAATGTGAGTACTTATGTCCATATCAGTAAATCATTGGTGGCCTTTGTTCCAAATGGATGTGAAGAATGTCTTTCTACATGGGGACTTAGAAGAAGAAGTCCACGGGCATTCGTTACAGGGTAAGGATGGAACTGTCTATAAAGTGAAGAATGCTCCTTATGGCCTTAAGCAGTCACCCAGAGCTTGGTATGGCAAGCTTAGTACAGCACTTATCAAATTCGGGTTCAAGAGAGGTGCTTCGGATTCCTCTATGTTCACTAAGTCAAATGACCAAGGTATTGCTATTATTCTTGTGTATGTTGATGATTTGGTCATTACAAGTAGTAGTAACCAACCTAGAATTGAAGCACTCGAGCGTCATTTGAGCAAGGAATTTGATATCAAAGACCTTGGCCGTTATTTTTTGGGCATTGAAGTGGCACACTCTCGCAAAGGACTATTTTTATCTTAGAGAAAGTGTGTTCTTGATTTATTAAAAGAGACTAGTAAGTTGGAAGTAAAACCCGCAAGTGTCCCTATGGAGTATAACAGCAAGTTTTTTTCTAATAGTGTACCGCTGCAGGATGTTGGTCAGTTTCGGCGGTTAGTAGGACGCTTGATTTACTTAACTATCAGTCTATCACTAGACTTGATATTGCATATGTTGTTGGTTATGTAAGCCAATTTATGCATAATCCCACTATAGGTCACATGAGATTGGTGGATCATCTCCTTTGATATTTGAAAGCTTCACCAAGAAGGGGAATCTTGATGAAGAACAATGGTCACACAGATATAGTGGGTTACACTAATGCAGATTGGGCTGGAAGTCTAGTGGATAGAAAATCCACAATTGGTTTCTATACATTTGTTGGTGGTAATATTGTCACTTGGAAGAGCAAAACACAAACGGTTGTTGCATGTTCAAGCGCAGAAGCCAAGTATCGCACCATGGCCACCACTACTAGTGAAATTGTGTGGCTATGTCTTTTACTTCAGGAATTGGGATGTAAGCCTACAGCTACAACTACAAAGCTATTTTTGTGATAATCAAGCTGCAACTCACATTGGTTCAAATCCATTTTTTCATGAGAGAACCAAACACATAGAAGTGGATTGTCACTTTGTGAGAGAGAAGATTCAGGATAAAACAATTGAGACTCCGTACATTCATAGTGAGTTCAACTTGTATATGTCTTCACCAAAGCATTGTCAAAAAGGTTTTTCCAAACTGTGGTGGACAAGTTGACCTCTGACGAATTCTTCGCCTCAACTTGAGGGAGAGTGTTGGTGAAATTCTCGTTTCCTATTCTTTGAAAGGAGATATTATTGCTAATGTATTATTCTTGTTTCTTATTTCTGGTGTTTCCTTGTAAATGGTTGTCTGTTGCCTTGTTGTAAGCAACCGTATGCTGTATATATGATGAATAATGGCAGACCTACTCCCTAAGAAAAAGGAAGAGAGGGGGAGTTTTTTGTCCGTGGAGGTAGGCATATTGTTTAACCATGTTATTTCCTTGCGTTATTATCTATGTGTTTGATCCTGCTAAACTTCAACGCTGCCGCTTGGCTATTTTTTGGGTTCAACATTGATAGAAGGAGAAATATTTGTATGAACCGGAGTCTACATTGATCAGGTTTATGGATTTCCTACGTGCATGATATATTGGATTTATATGATCATTAGTTAAAATGAATCTGATTTATATGGACCTTAGTCCAAATAGATATTTTCATCATTTCAATAGTTGCAGCAATAACGTATTCTTTTCAATCGATTCACGTAAAAAGAAAAGTGAATAAACTCTTGAAGTTGCCTAGTGGCCGGGCAATTTGATAACACATAGCAGCGATATATGGCATTCATCTTTCGCATTCCCATGCACACGGCTTTTATGGTCAAGTGACCTAACCGTAAGGTTCAATCTCGTTGTTAAGAAATATCTCAATTAATCTAAACCGTCCATTTATTAACTTGCTGATACAGTTACCCATTATTCTTTGTAAAACTTACTTATACTTAGTAACATATACACTATACAGTAAATAGTCCTCTTTCGTGGTAAGATATTTCATGTGTAGTGAAACACATATTCATAGTCACATATAATATTTAGTGACTGTCTCTTTTTCACAAGTGTAATATTGATAAAAATTAACCAACCAAACCAAATATTGGTTAGTTAATGCACTAAGAAACTCCAAAAGAAAAATAAATAAACTTAAAAATCAAACAAGTCGTTTGAAAAAATAAAATAATTTTAATTTTAAATTTAAAAATAAAATATATTATTATTATTATTATTTATTTTATTTTTTAAAGAGAAGGAAAGGAAGAAGAAGAAGAAAGGTGGTGGGCAGTGGCACGACATCTCTCCCTCTGTCCACTTTTTTGTTTTTCCTATTTACATTATCTAGTATTAATAATAAACATATTATCTAATTAAATAATTATCTAAGTATATTTAATTGAAATGAAGAAGTTTACTGAGAATAAATATGGTTTACTACACATGAAAATGGTTTATTACTGATGGTTCTTTATTATTCGAAATTACTTATAAAAAATTGAGAAGATTTACCATGAACTAGTAAAGTTCACCATCGACATCTAATTTTTAACCAACAAATTGGTGCTTATTGGGGTGAGCATCGGTTCAAGGTCAATCGTGGACCAACCCTAGACCGGCCCAACCCAGCAAGTCCTAGTCCGATTCTTAAGGGGACCGGGTCGGTCCAATCTTAACTATGTACATAATATATATTATCTATTATATATCTAATATATGTTTTTGTCTATTCTAAATTCTAGCACCTCCTTATCTATTCACTTCACGGTTCAATTTATTGTGTAAATTAAAAAGTAGAAAGAAACCCAATCATAATTCGACAAAAAAGAAGAAACCCTTTTCACTAGCCTCAACCTCACTCGCCCGCCATGGCCTCGCTCGCCTACTCGCCTTGCTCGCCGCTCACCTTGTCGCTTACCTTTGTTACTCACCTTGCCACTCCCCTCACGATTTTGTTTTAATGGTTTGTTGTTTTTAGCAAGTGTAAATTTATGTTGTTATCTTATATTATATTTATGTTTGATATGTACTGGTGTCCATAGTTTGATATATCAATGTCGCATTGTTGATGAACATATAATTGAAATAATATGTGTGTTCTTTTAAGGAATATAAAAAATGAAACAAAAAAAATAATTGGCCAATTCTGGGTTGACCCTGGAACTAGACTAGACCCATAGGGTTGATCCGATCCTCAGTCCTAGGCTCAACAGGGTTGGTCCTCGGTTCAAAAATTTGGCGACCAACACTATGCAAGTTGGTCCCTAGGTTAGATGCTGGACCAGCCTAACCCAAACCATGATCACCCCTAGTTCTTATTACTCTTAATGAAAGTATGTACCATAAAATAGATGAAGTTACTGATAATAACTATATATGAGGAGACGTGCGATTTTATTTTCCTTTTGAAATATAAAGATTTACTAAAAATGATGTATACTTTGTCTTTTATGAAATCAATTTACTACAAATAAGATTTTGACCGGGTCCCTAAAATATATGATCTCACCCTGCGGTGACGTCGCCTGGCCAACACACATTGTGATTACCGAGACCAACGCACGGCACTATTCTTTAATTTCAGGCCTGTTATAGTAATAATGCCGAAGAAAGCGAAACTATTTAATTAGTTCTAAATCTATTGTACAAATGTTGAATCAATTCAAAAAAAAAATTAATTTTGCAATATAATCTTAAACTTTTGTGTGGATTTTCAATATAATCATTCCGATTAATTTTTATTGAAAATTACCGATGTGGCAGGATGGTCAGCAATGAGTGAACCAGCACGCGCGCGCACATATATATATATTTGATATTTTTCATTACATATAGTTTCTCACATAATTTTTCATTTTATACACATAGCAATATATAAAGTAAAGCAGTGCTCCAATGTTATAAACTACAGGTGCAGAATAGACAAAAATGTAAAACGGATTCGTAATATGTTTCATAGTGTAAAACCATTTATATTAGTAACACTCATGAGGTTGAGTCACGTGGCACCACTACATAAGAGCTTTATTATTTTAGTACTGTATCACATAAACACGATATTATGCTTGTTGTGCATCAAGAAGAGACAATATATATGCCTAGACGGCTTAATTTGATTGGCTCATGAGTCGTGAGATAGATGGACCAACAAATTCATTCCACTTGTCAACAAAAAGAATGCCATCTTATCATATGTCTCAAAAATCAATTGGGGCATACACAACCCTTCTATGATCCTTTACATCTACAACAAATAAACCGAATGATCATCACTAATCTTTTCCCTTCCCTCCTTAAATTGAAAACACCCTAGAACCTTATTAAAGACCACCAAGGTGGAATGAAATATTTCCACTAGCACTGTCGTAATTATGCAGAGGTGCATTCTAATTTAACCTAGGTATGACTCTATGGTCACCCTTCGGTGCTTGTGGAGATGTTTGCTTTCACCGATGATCGAACTGATAAAAGTTTTGAATGACTCAGTTTTTCTTCCAACGCTCTTCTCCGGCGGAGGGTCGGTTGCTTCGTATGCACAGAAAAAAATGACCTAGTATCATGATTAGAGCGTGCCTCTTCGCGAGCTGAGTAATCTCCCTCCCTTTATGCGTCGAACTCACATTGAAAACTCGGCGGAACGTACGTGTTGAGCTCGCGGAAGATAATGTCATCTCCATCTCCATCGCCACCGAAGTTGTTGGAATCTTGATGACACTCGAAGTAGGTCTGAACATCAGCAGGGAAGCTGCGTTTCAAGGCCTCAGTGGACTCCTCCTGCGGTGTCGCCGATGTCGCATCGTCAGCCCGAGACGCCATTTCCATCATCTCCCTGAATTTCGACGACTGAAGCAAAAGCCCTAGGGCTGACGTGGCGCTCCGAGGCTGAGCTTGGATAGCTTCTTGATTAGAATCTGCTGTTTGGGGTTTCTGGAAATAGCTAAGGCCGAACTCATCACTAAGGTTTGAGGTTAAGACGTCGGTGTTATTATTGTTGGTATTGGGTTGAGTAATGCCACTGGCAGCGGCAGCGGCGGCGTCGGCGTTAGGTTTTAGCCATTTGATGTAACGACTGAGGTCAAAGTTTGTGACCGCGTTGAGTCCTCGGTACTCTATGGCCGCCATATCATATGCAACGGCAGCTTCTTCTTGTGTGGCTGCAAAATCAATGAGACATGGCTCAACATAGGCTCTTGAGAAAAAGTTGCCATAGCCAAGAAAAAACAAACATAGCCACCAAGAAAATATGATCAAAAGAAGCAATTTCAAAAGGATATTTAGCTACCTTTATTTTGCACATGTGATCACACGACACATCTAATCAAGTATCTCCATCTTAAATATGTATACCTTCTTATTTTCTCATGTATGGTAAATAAAAATACTTAGGATATCATCAAAAAGGTAATTGTCTCGATTCAAATATTCGATCTTACTTATCATTACTTCTCTTATTAATTAAAATCAATTAATTTACTAGTCCTTTAGGCTAGAGGGAGTATGAGCATCCTAACAATTAGTTCTTTAACCATAGTGCACCAAATAGAGGTACCATTTCACCTAATAAATTTTTTCCTGCCGATGGTTGTGGGACTTCCATATAAAAAAATGAGACATTGCTGCCTTGGCTTAATTTTTCTAAATCTTCCAGTATATTATTCCATATTTTTATACCATTCACTAGAAGTGAGCAACAGGTTTGATTAAATCCGAGAACAGGACCAAATTGGCTTGGGCCAATTCAAGGCCGATTCTAAAGAAAATAGTTCAATTTCTAGTTCCACAAACCTAAAACCGACCTACCAATTGTAAGGCTAGAACCACGATTCTACCCAGGAATGCCAAACATATAGATTCTTCTATTTTCAATTTTCACCACACAAAAGAAAGAATCTATACGTTTGGCATTTGTGTCCTGGACATAACAAAAGCCAATTTAACATCAATCTTAGACAAGTGTGAAAGGAAGTATGGATGAAGAGCATAAGAGTAGTGTAATTAAGTTGCCCGTCTTATGTAGGACTTTTCTTCTAAATTTTTTAAGAGGTATCTCAATTTTAGATTCTGAAAAGAATAGGTCGCAAAGTCGCTAGATATTAACAATTGAAGTTGAGAGTTCGACAAGCAACGTTGTCTTGAAGGAAAATGCCATTTGACTTAACGACATGTTATTCACAAATTAGATGATCCACGTATCATTCTCACTAATTAAATGACAAGATGATTAGAGAGGATTTTTCACGATATTTCACTTCGGATCTATAAGTTCTTTTCTTGATAATATTCAAATTGATGATAATCAAGAAGAAGGAATTTACCATATGTCCCAAGATAAAGATATTTGTTTCCGAAGACTCTCCCAATGCGAGCTTCCCATCTTCCATTGTGATGATGCCTAAATTAAACAAAGAATAAAAAATATAATTAAATCAAGGGTTGGCTCCAAATCTACCATACTTTACATAACCACAATATTATGATAATGTAATGATTACTATAAATAAATAAAAAATATATATATGAATCATGGGAAAAACATAAGCACCTTGCAACGCCTCTATATTTCGAAACTCCCCGAGAAAACCCACTGCTTTTCCTGCATGACATAATCAACACCAATTTATTCAACTGTATGACGTCACCCCCGATTTCCCTAGATCAAGGTTGGATCAAATGAATCGACTCGGCCGTGCTATGCTACGTTAGGTGATGGCCTCACCTTCTTAATGATCCGATGTACTCCTCTCTTGACTGTCCCTCCATTTCTACTAGCTCCGTTTCGTATGTCGATGCCTACATTGGAGGATAAAGAATAATATTTCTTAATTGTCGTATTTTATCATAACCATGTTGAGTATAATCATTATGGTGACCGAAAAAAAAAAAAAAACAGAAAATAATGACGACGACGGCATAGTTACCGGAAAATTGAGAATGGTGTCTTTCCCCCAGTATTTGAGCGCTGCCAAATCGTAAGCGTGCGCGGCTGCTTCTTCGTCGTCGTAAGCGCCTAAGAAAACACGAGAGAAGTTAGAATGAATGGTTTTCATCAGAGAGCCAAAAGTAATGAAGGAGAATGTTAAGAAGAGAGAAGCAAGAATAATTAAAATGATAATAATTAAGGACTAAATGATAAAATGTCATCTTTAATGGAAATCAAACATTAGGGGGGGATCAATCAAGTAAGGCACTTACCAAGATACACTGAAGTGATTGAGCAAGATCCCACGCAAATCACCAACATTTGCAGATACCCAGATGGCAAAAGAGAAGAACCCATCATCAGCTATTGATATATCACCAAAAACACAATTTTTAGATCTCATCATCGATATCCATCTATTCGGTTCGCGAACCTTGCCGTCCCTTCTTGTTCTGCGATTCGTTCCAGCAGTTCTTGTCCCACAGGTGCGCCTCATATCGGCCGGTCCACCGGTGCCTGAATAAGTTAACAACAAGAACGAGCCAGACCAGATCATTCATCGAAGCTAAACTCGAATTCAAGCACAAGAAGCAAGAAAGAAGGCAGTAGCTGACAATGACCTTGTGACTCCTCGGTATATCGA
The DNA here is from genome assembly GCA_017140595.1 of Eucalyptus curtisii. Classification (NCBI taxonomy): domain Eukaryota; kingdom Viridiplantae; phylum Streptophyta; class Magnoliopsida; order Myrtales; family Myrtaceae; genus Eucalyptus; species Eucalyptus curtisii. The sequence continues at coordinate 22,033,560 of CM029496.1, forward strand.
GCTACGTCGAGGAGGAGAGTCTCTCGGCACGGTCCTCCGAGTCCGCTTCACCTTGGCCACGCCACCATTGACAACACTGGTCACAGTACTGCCGTTGTTACCGCTCTTGTTGCTTTCGCTCGCAGCAGCGACATCTCTCTGGCTTTGCTGCGATAACTTCACCATGGGACTAATGACAAAGCCAGAACATAAACGAAGGAGAAGAAGAAGATGAAGAAAGTGAAACAAAAAATAATAATAATTAAGGAATAGGAGGAACAACTGGGTCCTCCAGTGAAGGGAAGGGTTATAAAGGAGGTGGCCATGGAAGGTTATGGGCTGGCAAATTAAGATGAGAGGCCGGCCAAACGGTGAGTTTTTTTATTGATAATTCTCTTTTTTAAATGTTGCCGTCTAAACGGCTTATCATGGCCTCTTCTGTCTTGTTTTCAAGTGAGTGCAATTCCCTACCCTTGTGTCATCCCCATCTTAACTAAGTTAATTTAATGATCTTGCTTCCGTTTACTGCGTAATAAATACTCTATTGGACCCGTTGGGAGGCACGACGGAAATCTTATGTCTCATCATGGAGGAAATCGCTTAGAAGGAGCCAAATTGGAGTGTGCTAAGATGCCTGATTAGACCTAATTTTTATAAACCTATAACTGAGGACGTTATGAACAGAATAATATGCCTGATTAGATCTAGTTTTCATTAGTCTATTTCATAAGACATTATGAGCCAATACTATTGATGCCTAAATTTTAGTTCTCCCATATCTGCATCGTGAATCAGGGATCGACCTCAATCCTTGAACAAAAAAAATCATTTACATTATCGATATTGGCATTACATCTAAGTTCTAGGATACATTTCATTGCATTTTAGGACTAACCATGTTACAGGGAACCAGAGGTGACTCAATGAGTAAGCCAGAGAAGATTTCAAGATTAAAAAAGGAGCGAAAAGTCATTATTTCAAATCCCAAAATTCTTGAAGCTCAAAATTGAACTCAAGAAAGCAATGTGCACCTAGAATCACATTTCAAAATTTTATAGAAGCAAAAAACTAGCTCAATAAGTTCGGGAGCATGCTTTTCAAAAATATGAGAAACGTAGGATCCTAAACTGTAAACCAAATAACAATTCCATAATTACAGGAAGCGGAGATGGTAATAAGGTAGTATTGCACAACACCATGTGACACAATCATGGATGTCCACAAGCCTTGAAATCTACAATAACATTAATGCCAATCACATGCCAAGATCGTATGCCATTTACATGGCTATTCCACTACATCTCCATGGATCATCACAAACTGGAAAAGGCGCCTAAGCATTGGAGGTCATGTGCCATGCACATGCCTCAAATCATGTGCCACGCACATGCCGTTCTCACGTGCAACTCACGAGGCTTCTCTATGGATGCTACCGTAGACCATCTCCTGCGCCACTAAGCCTCGAGTGGCTGGCCATAAGTGAATATTTCCTCTGATATCCTGTATGTTACTGATAAGATTTGATTGCTTAGTTGTTGATTGATCCGACAATTGCTTTTAGTTGCCATTTTTTTTCTTTATCAGCAAATACCGTGGAATTAAATTGCAATCTTATCTCCGTGATTTGATTAATCGACCAAATCTAATCCTCACCCTCCGCCCTAAATTCACCTTGATCTCGACCATTCATCCGATAATGTGCACATTAGAGATAATTGGCAGATATACTCTAAATATTATCACAATATCTCTAATTCCAGTTTGAGCCAGAGCCTATAAATAGACCCCTCCATTAATCATTACAAGCATAAAACACCATTTAGAACTCTCAGAAAAACTTTGAAACATTCCCATGGTGAAGCTCTCTCTAGCTAGGGGTGAGCTTGGTTTTAGGGGAGATACGAGAACCAAAGAATCGGATCGGTGGGAACAGGAATCAAATCAATGGAGACGGGTCCAATTTTAGGTTTCAAGATATACAAGATAGGTTTCAATTTCCAAAAACTGGGGAGCCAGATCCGATGGGTAGGTATGGAACCTAGAACAAGTATTTGTATCTTTACAATCCTATGATCTTCCATGACATCTAATGACGACTATGAAATTTAACACCACTGATTAGAGCTTCCATTTGGGTATATCCATGACTGAAACTTTTATTTTGTTAATATTTCATATTCTTCATATGTCCAAATATGAATTGTGAACAGTAGATTATAGAAGCAAATGATAGTAATTAGTGATGACAAATCACTACAATCGTTCAATTAAGAATATAACTAGAATATGTGTAGACTTGGAACCTATGAAAAGATAGATTCCAAGTTCCAAAATATGTACAGTAAGTTTCATGTTCCAAAAATTTAGGAACCAATTCTGATGGGTAAATTTCAAGTTTCAAGTGGAAATTGAACTGAACCTAAAAATGCTCACCCCTCTCTCCGACAGTCCTTTCCTTGGTTTTCACACCAACGACTCCCTGGAAATCCTCTCAACCTCGACGACCTCCTGCAAAAGCCCCCATCACATCCTAGGAGTCTTTCAATGCCCAGCAACTCGCTAGCTCTGCCTCGATGCCACAAGCTTGTTAACGTCCTTCGTGCATCCGTGGCTTCCCCGACAATCTCAAAGTTTTGTAGTCATTTCAGTCAGCTTCCATCACATTCAGAGCTCCCCTTGGCATCGCCCAAAATTGCTACACATCCCCTAACGCCTGTTCATCACCGGCCCTTGAATACTCCATTGGTGGCTCAACAGGCTCCACCCCCTTCCCTCTTGCCCTCAAGTCCTTTGGTAGCCTAGGGTTAGTCCTTATCGAGGTAGGTAAGATTGGTTGGTTGTTCAACTTTAGCTCATAATTTGGCTGCATATTTTATAGGTGTCAAACCTTAAGTTATTTTCATTCCTTTTGATTTATACCTTGCATTAAACATGACATAAATTGGGGCATCGCAGCTTTGAGCTGAATAGTCGAACCCTCAATTATGATATTCATGCATGCATATAGTAATTTGCATCTAGGATTAATCAAGAATAATGTAGGATTTTGATTCATACTCCACATTAATAGGATGGCACAAGATTCAACTCCTATGGGGGTCACAAGGGGCAACGCCACCAAGCCGCCAGAGGGCTTATATAATTTGGGCCCGAATTATATTGGTAGTTTGGATTTTTACCCATGAGTAACTACTAAGTGGCATAGGCCTTTCCTGACCCTTAGGGTTTTCTTGTGCCCCCAATATATAATTTATCTCTCTTGTAATTGAGAGTGGTAATAGGGAAGTCGAAAGTGCTAATTATAATAGAATCCTCTATTAGGTGTGATCCTAATTTAACCAGGGTAAATTTTGCATCTCGATCTCTCTTTCTTGCCTTTACACTCTATTTCTTCGTATTTGTGCGCCTAATTCTACATTTGATATTAGAGCAAGGTTTAAGGTTAGGGTTTCTTGGTGAAGAGAGATCCGAAAAATTGAATACTGGGGAGTTGTAAGTTGGTCAATCACGGATTGAAGTAAAGAAGTTCAAAGGAAAGGGTTTCAAGTTATTAAAATTGAATATGGAGGCCTTGCTTGGAGATAGAGATTTGTGGCTGGTGATTAAAGATGATAAACTTAAGGAGAATCCCCAAGAGAAGACTAAGGAGTCCACGTCCACTGAATTGAAGAAGTGGATCAACAACGATCAAAAGGCACGAAGCCTAATCTGGTTATGTCTTACAGATAATATCTCGGTGAACATGACTTCTGAAAAGATGGTGAATGATCTCTAAACGAAAATAAAAAGCTTTTATCAGAACAAGTCACTCTTGAACATGTTATTTCCAGGAACAACTTTACAACCTTCGGATATATGAAGGTGATCCCTATTCCACACATTTAAACGAGTTTAATACTATTTGTGGGCAATTGGATCTATTGATGCTAATCTAGATAGGAAGATAAAGCATGTGCCCGGTTATGTTCACTGCCGAATTCATACAAACATATAATTGTTTTAATTGACACCGGTGTTAGTGGGTTTTCCTTTAAAAGTGTTGTAGCTACTCTAATATCTGAAGAAATGGGAGAGTAGGTTCTGATGGTGCAACGAATGAGGCTCCTTTTCGTAAGAGGAAGGAAGAGTGAACTATCCAAATCTAGATTTGGTGATAGGAATAAATCTAGAGGAAGATCTAAAAGCTGAGATTGATTGGAAATATAGTGTTTGAAGTGCAAAAAGGCTGGACACTTAAAGAGGGATTGCAAAAGCAAAAGTGTAACTCTAGAGAAGCAATATATGGCACCATCCTCAAGTACTGCGAAGGATGATGACAGTAGCACAGGATACATGTATCTTATCTGCAATTCATCTCCGGATGACCGCAATGCATGGGTAATTAATACCGAAGCGTCTTTTCACACGACGCCTCATAAAGATTGGGTTTGTTGTTATAAGCTACATCAGAGGATACAATGTGAATGAGAGATGACACAACATTTGGTCTTGTTAATTGTGAAAAGGTGAAGCTGAAAATAACACATGGGACAATCAAGAATCTTCTGAATGTGATGCATTTTCATTTTCCAGAACTATGGCAGATGTTGGCATTACTATCACTAGCAATAAATATTCGTGCAACCTCGCCCGTGTATCTATGGTGATCGCTAGAGGTGAATGATATGGAAAATTGTGAAAGTAATTAGGAAACACAATGATCAGTGGTGAGAGTTGCATCGCAGAATAAGTCGAAGAAGACCTTCGACACTATGGCATTAGAGAATGGGTTGTATCAGTGAGGAAGGATTTGGTGACCCTTACCTTAAAGAAGACGATGAATGAAATCCCAAACTATTATATGGATTTCGAATTTTGTGACATTGTCTGCATGGAGAAAAGAATCATGTATCCTTTGAATTCATAAGAGGGAGAGCAAAAGGGATTCCGGATTTGATCCATAGCAACATCTTTCGTCTTACACCTATAGCATCAATTGGAAAATCAGGATTTTTTTTAATTGATGATTTTTCCATATATGTGGATATATATCTTGCAAAGGAAAAATGATGTACTTGAAAAGTTTTGCGAGTTCAAAACTTTGGTGGAAAATTAGTTTGATGGGAAAATATAAATTTTACGGACTGACAACGAAGGAGAATCCTATTTAATGAAATTTGATCAATTATGTGCTACCAAGGACATAGAAAGGTAGAAGACAACGCCATATTCACCTCAGTAGAATGGGGTGGCAAAGAGGCTTAATCAATCTCTCATGGACAGGCAAGGAATATATTAAGTGGTACAAACTAAGCAGCTGAATTTTGGAGGCAAGTAGTGGCTATCGCATGCTATCTAAAGTACAGGTCCCACACCTTAGCTTTGAAAGATTAGACACCATTTAAAGAACTATTTGGAAAGAAGCCGAAATATCTCATTTAGAGTGTTTGGCTTTAAAGCGTATGTACATGTGCCAAAGGAAAAGAGGAACAAGTTTGAGAGGAAGAGAGATGCATTTTCATTGTGTACAAGAATGGTGTCAAAGAGCATAAGCTGTGAAATCCTGATAATAATCATGTAGTCTACAATAGGGATGTTGTGTTTAGAGAATTTACGACAAATTAGAGTATTCCACGAGCTCCTCAAAACCATAAATGGTTGAGTTGGATGTTAGTTTGAAGGGGGAAAAAAAAGAGGCGACACAAGTTGGAATAGAAATTACAGATTTTGAAACTAATGAGCTTGATAAGTTGGACCACACAATAGATTCTAAAATTGAGTTTAAAGTTGAAGCACCAACTAAATCGGTCTTAAGAAGGTACATGCAGCTAAGAAAACTACCAGAGAGATATACCACATTTGCTGGTAATGAGAATTTTGCTCTGATTGTTACAGGAGATGATCCAAAGATCCAAATATTGTGAAGGAAGCAAGAAGCATGAAAGATGCCAAACTCTGATAGAAAGCCATGAAAGATGGGACGAACTCACTAGATAAAAGCAAAATGTGGAGTTTGGTAAAACTACCTACAAATCAAAAGGCAATTGATTACAAGTAGGTGTTCAAGAAGAAGAAGAAGTGTGCAAATGGAGAGATAAAACAATATACAACTTGTTTAGTTACGAAAGGATATTTGCGAGTCGATTGTGGTGAAATTTTTTCTCTCGTTGCTAAATTAATTCCATGAGACTTGTCTTATCTATAGCAGCTGTATACAATTTAGAGATTGAGTAGCTTGGATCAAGATTGATCAACCTCAATTAAAGGTAGGTGTAACCGACTCCCAATCCAGTCCAATCCTACATAGGAATCAGGCCAGTAGGATCGATTCCCCATTTCTAGGACTAGAATGAACCAATTGGTTGTGAAACCAGTGAAATATTACAGTGATGCATTTGTTTCCCCTCCTTTAAAATCAAGCATTGGTGCTTTACCCACAAAATGAGTATCATACACACTTAGCCAAAAGGTCAAGAAAGTCAAGTTTTGGCAAGCACATGACTCGTTTTTTATTCACAACCCTCTTATGGTCTCTATGTGCCCATTTGATACGAGACTCTCGACATTCGCATGAAAGGCTAGACATAATAGTAGAGACAAGTCAAGAGTCCCACATCGAATGAGCGCACTGAAACCGTAAGAGGGGTTGTGAATAAAAGCCAGGTCATGCGCCTAACCAAAGTATACATTTCTTGGCTTTTTGTCTAAATAGTTGCATGAAAATCCCTAATAATTGAGTGTTCAAATTATTTATTTTATAATTTTGAAGAAATATTATTAAAAAATTTTAAAACAATCGGTTTGGACCAGGCAGTTCCATCCTTGAAATTGGGAATCAGATCAAAATCACCGATTCTAATTTTATGGAACCGGGAATTTGAGTAGTGCCTCCGAGGACTAGATCTTTGCGCGCTCCTAATCACACAAAGTCCCAAACTGACACTAGGGGATTTAGCGACCTCAAGCTAAAATGGATCGCCTTGGATCTAACCTAGGTTCGATGCCGTCACCAAGCACGAAGTAATTGGCAACTTTGGAAAGGGTAAATGGAGGAGATAAGAGAGAGGTCAAAGGGCAAAGATCCAGGGGGCACAGTAGGGCGTGGGCGAGGACCGAGGGTGTGGAAAGAGACGAGCAATGGGGCCGATCGTGACGGCCGTCTATCCCCATCCCGCCGGATTTGACTTTCTATGGTGGAGGAAAGGAGTGCACATGTTAGCATCAGATGAATGAAACGGGTGATTGGAGAACCGAGCGGGGAAAACGATCTTCCACCATAGAAATCTCCATTTGAGTAAGCTCGTGGAGTATGATATCATCACTCACCCCTCGAAAGTGGACGGAAAAAATAAAAAAATCAAGTCATCATTTTTAGATCATGTCATGGTACGTAGCACCGTTACGTTGCCGATGTCCTTGCAATTCGCTAGACGTGAAGTCATGTCAACCAAGGACCAAGATTAAATAGGGCCTATCGTCATGTTTGATGAGCCTAATTATTTTCAAAGATACAAACAAACATTTATGGAAAAATATTTTTCTAAAACCTATTTGTTTGTATTGCTGAAAATGATTAGTTGATGAAAAAAAAAAATCCATTAACTAACTAAAATATTTTCTATTTATTTATTTTTATAAGTAATACAAGTAATAGGTTTTAGAAAATATTTTCAAATAATTCATTTTTTACGAAACAAATGAAATCATGTATCAACTTCATCACCTTTCTTTTATTTTTTATATTTTATATATTGTCTTTTTATATTTATTTATTTGGTTTATTGGCCAGTTTCATAGCTTTTTTTTTTTTTAACTCGAGTTTCATTGTTTTTTTTTTTTAAACTCGAGTTTCATCGCTCTAATTCACTTCTTTTTTGGCCACTCTTATGTCTGTTATTGTTCTTGCACTTTCTGTGGGCTTACTCTCCTTCGACCCCTTAGCAGTTTGACCCTCGAGAAAGACGTGTCAAATGCCTAAGAATCCCCAATGGTCCATGGCATATTTGGCATTTCCAACATTTAAAATGAAAGTGTGCATTTATTTCATGAAAAATTAAGAATTCAGAAAAAAAAAATTTACTCAAAAAAAAAAAAGTTCTTATATCGCTTACAGAATTGAATACATGAATAATATTCTCGTCGTCAATTAAAATGTCTAGACATGGATTATTGATGATAATGAAAATATTTTTTATTACTAGTTTTTCTAAGCTAATGAACGTTTTTTCAGCACATGTTTTTCAAATGATTCATTTGCCATGAAACAAGCGGACCCATTATATTCTTCTTCTTTTCAATGACAAGGAAAACCCACCTCAAGTAGATAATTCAATGAATTCACGGAGATATATCCTTTCATGATGTTAAAGTACACCTTACATGGATAATCTTGGTTGAAAAATCATCCCCGTTAACTCTATGGGCCATGTAAGACCTAAATTAGAGTCTCGAATAAGTAGCTGAAAAGTGGATTTGTTTTTTTCTTCTTTTTTTTTTTTTTTTTTTTTTTGGTGACCAAGGATCCGCCGAAGCCTGCCCTTGTTGGCTTATGCCGATTTGGGGTCTCACGGGCCTCCGCGGTGGAGGCCCAACAGTGACTATATCTCGAGGGAAACAAACCCAGCACCCCACCGCCGGGGCCCCCCGCTTTAATCGCTAACAATGCAGAATTTCAAACTCTTGACCTCCTTCGCTGGATGAGAGATCTCAACTAACTGCGCTGCCCACGAGTGGGTCTAAAAAGTGGATTTGTTTGTACTCAGCACCACGAAGGTTTAAACCTATATCGTGTGTCTATGTCACACAAAGTTAGATCCTTAAAATATCCTTTAGATCTCAATCTAGCAACGGCACTTGGAATTTTTATCATTATTAGCCAAAGTGGACTAGCACCATGATTGACTTGAAAGTAGGAATCTCTCCTTAGGATTCGATTTCTTCGTAGGCCGGCTTTGAGGAAAATTGCTTTCCACATTCACAAATGATGCAACTAGCAGGATGCGAACAACATTTTGGCAAAATGATGGAATGACATATATGATCAGTCTTCTGAATGGTGGCTACATTCTAGTCGAAGGGCATCAATTGCAAACAAATCAAAATTATCTGACAATTAGAACATACTTTTAGTGGCCTGATTGCAAAATGTACTAAAATATAGGGATCATGAATGAAATTTAGAGAATTCAAAAAAAAAAAAAAAAAAAAAAAAAGCAGTCCTATAAAGTGACCATAAAAATATGTTTTCCTTAATCTATTCAAGTGCCACGTGTGCAAAGAACAAACATGATTCTAATTTAATCTGGTACGGTCCGTAGCTTAGATGGGAATTACAAACCTCAATACCTCGTGCGGACCACCATAAGATGAACCTAAATCGAAGTCCCATTGGGCATCATAAGTCGACAGGATTGGGAATCCAAAGCAAGGAATCATCGAAGCCCGCCGATTCGTGATTCTCATGTTGCCGGATGGAATATAAAGAGTGTTGTAATTCGATCTCAGCCGTCGAGGAAAAAGGACGAACGATGACAAACAAGCTTATCACTCGTACGATTACTTTGAGTATTGACAAACCACTTGCCAACAAAAATCGCACATTCACATGCCATAAAAGGATGCGTAGAAAACATGTAGAATCATAATATGTAAGTGGAAATCTAAGCTGTATTAGAGAGGTTTTGTGGTTGGTTCTTTGCTATCAACGTTGTGAATGTTAGGCTACATTTATTCTGCAAAAAAATAAATGATTTAGTAAAACAATTTTTTTTTAAATTGATTATTTGTATCGCTTGAAACAATTGATAAATAAAAACTGATTTCATTATCGAAAATAATTTATATCGGAACATTTTTGTAGAGGAAAAAAAAAATTCGTTGGTTCATTTTTATAAAAAATATGAGCTATTATTTTTTTGAAAACTATTATCTAAATCATTTATTTTTTGGCTAAATGAACAGAATTTTCATTATCAATTTGGAGATATAACCGTAACTAATATTGTCAAGCTAGGGTTTCTTTTTTCTTTTTTTCAATATTCTATTAATTTGACACTCATTTGGTGTCACATTAGCATCAAGTCCATTTTCATCACATCAATGCTATGTCATACTTAATTTGATGATTTATTTGGATTGGTCAATCGAAGGAATTGATTGCATAATTCGAGAAAGTTAAGAGTACTCGATGAAACAAAATAAAACTTACAGGAGTAAATCGCATAAATCCAGAAAGTTATAGCACTTATTCAATAGAATAAAAGGAAGTAATGATACCGTAAGCGTCTGAACGTCTAAGTCGTCCCCCCTCCCTCCTTCTCCTCATTACCCAATACCTAAATGCAATGGCATAATTTGTATTTTGAATAAGCAAGCACATCAGTAATTGTGCTCAATATTTCCAGTGTAAGGGAGCAACAATAGCAAATCGCATGACATACAAATTTATTTAGTGGATGCCTCACGTTGTGTCAAATTTGAAAAGCTAAAGTACACAATTTAACAGTTTAGATGCTTAATTGTAAAAGTAAAAAACTTCAAGTACTTACCTTATCGTTACCACTAATTAAAGTTAGCGTACCAAATTGTACAGACACCTTAACGCAATAGCTATTTATATGAAATTGTGTCTCACCCTTCTTTGAAAACATGGATGACATTCTATTCTAATGAGAAACTCAAGAGTAGACATCCATTCCTCTTGCTTAGCTTCTATACAATATACTACGATCGATCGTTATTATTTATCACGAAACCACATCTGTCTAGTGATTTTTAGATTTGGATCTCTTGACAGCTATTCACAGGGGCGCCAATCAAATAACGAAGAGAATTCCACAACCTTTTTTAATACCTCACCTCATCTCATATCATATGTGTAGGAAATAAATTCCATATTCCAACACACGAGAAACATGCCCAGAAATTTTTGAATCACTGATCGAACTGGATATATTACACTTCATAACATACCTTATTTCCACTTATTAAATGCCTTGATTGTATCCTTGAAAAAAAGTTCTTCATCACCTTTTGTTAGGGAGAGTAGTATTTTTGGGGAAAGAAGAAGTGTTCTACTTTTAAGAACGCAACGTCACGTTGAAAAACAAGTAACTGCCTTTGAGAGTTACTTTTGTAGGTTATGGGCTGGGTTAGCCCAACATGGGCAGCCCACCTACAAAACCCATCAATATGCAATCAATACTTTGAAAATTATAGCCTTCCATATTGAGGATACTTAAAAACCGGACACTCTCTAGACAATATGTTCCAAATCGAGGTACGCAAGGACTGCTCTACCATTATTCGTCGGCTCCGTATCATTCTCTTGAATCCTCGGTCAGTCGTTCAGAATGCCAAACCAATTAATAGAGTGTCTTTCGTGAGGGACAACGTGGTCGAAGTTGTGCACATGGAGAGGCGGCACATGCATTGAAAGCTACTTGTAACACGGAACCGAAAGTTGTTGACCTCAAGACGAATTTGCCAAATCGTTGACTTTTCAAATTCCCTCTTTGATTTTGTGGATCAACCCTTGCACAAGTATTTTTGCTAATGGTCATGATTGCCGTAGCTAACGTAGGTAAAAATTAAAGAACCAACTAGGCCGTATTATGATTCCCCAAAGAAAAGAGAATATCAAACTTAGGTCTAATTCTAAATTTATCCAGACTTTTTTTTTTCTAAAAGAGAATTCCCAACTTTCACTATAGTCTCACTCATACGTTCAAAAATCGCAGCTTGTCTTTAAAATTATCAAACAGCCCAAAAAGTCGAGGATTATGGTTAGTTCTTCACTCCCAATGTTGAGAATGTTAATATATGGTCGATTTGGTTCTTCCGCATCTTATCAAAGTGTTGTACTGATAGATAAATAAGGGTTTAGAAGACATGACAAATTAACACCAAATTGTATATCTTTCCGGAAAGAATGACTGGTTAGTCTAATTTATTATGCGACCGAGAGTTTTATTTGTCTATAGTTATCTTGGCTCCTAGTTCTCACTCCCTTAGCCACTAGTTTAGTTTATTACCGTTTAGAACTTCACAATTTTCTAAAGATAGAAATCGGAAGTGATCATCAAGCAGTTGCGTCCATTAGCTTGGGTATCATTTCCTTCATCTATTTATCTAGACCCATCTTCTGGAGAAAGAGAATGAGCACCCTAAAAATTACTCCATCCTCTGTTCCTTTTTCTCCGCTTTCGTCTACTTCGTGTTTTTTCTATATTAGCTATCGCTTCAAAGTTTAATAAGTTGTCATCCTTCGCTTGGTACCCAAGCTGAGTAAGGAAGATTAGAGTCTAGGCATTGCATGTCAGGGATAGGATTTCCATCGAAACCGACTGCATTAGATCACGAATCCTATCAAGGAAAATCGTTGTCTTTAGGATAGTATCGTTGAAATGCCTTTCCGGAGAATTTCTTGTTTTTCTTTGAACTTCCACAACAATTTCAAGATAGTTTATTCCATTACAGCTCACATGGTGAAAATCCCTAGGAATGTTAAGAAGCTTGAGTGTATTATGCCGCTTTCCAAGGATGGTTCCTGAAAAACTATTTTGTTCTGACGATCAAAAGGGGTGGATGATAAATCAGAATTTCTGTTTCAAAAACAATTTTTTTATTCTAGACTTGTTTATGGAATAGAAATCCGTTTGATAAAATTATTTTATTTTTCTATTTCTGAAATAGATTTTTATTCTAGAAATAGGTTTGAAATATAAATCAAAAGTAAAAATTTTCTACTTTTCTATTTCTAGAATAAAAATGAGAAATAAAAATTCTTCTCATTGTTCATCCTTACTATGAATGGGTCGTCCATCTGTCTCCGCCGACCACCATCCACTGATGATCACCAGCCATCATTCACTGCCGTCACCGGCCGCCACCGCCGCCGCCATTCGCCGGTCACCGCCGTCCAAAAGGGAGAAATTTTGTGTTGTTATCAAATGAATTTTTATTTTTAGAGTAGAAATTTTGTATCGTTATCAAACGGATATTTTTGCTTAAAAACTCATCTAGAAATAGAAATAGAAAAATCTAATAGAAAAATCTATTTCTCTTCCAAAAATCAATTTATGGTCAAAATGATTATCATTCGTGCCCTAAGGTGGTCAATGGTGGCTCCGGCGAGCGTGGCGGCAGCGAGTAGGTTGTAGGTCCAGTAGGGAGGGCAAAATGGGTGGGGAGACAGAGAATTTGTATTTTAGTTGGTGTGGGTGATATTGTTGGCAAAACATGAGGGCATTTTAGTAAAATCAAAGAAGTTTTTATAATGTGGCTAAATTTTGGTCTAGTTGGATAAAACTGATAAGTACGTGCTGAAAAGTTGTCTTGAATATTGAGGGTTAAAGTTCAAATACTGAAAAATGGAAATTAATAAGCATGTTAATTTATGAAGATTAAATACCAAATTTAGTCAGTTTCTTACCAAACATTGAATAATGAGCATTATTGGAAGAGAGTAACAAAAAAAATGCTAATCTTTAAATTTATTGAATATATTTCATCACTTAACTAAGCAAGTCTTTCTTTATTCACCATATTAAGTGAAATTTTACTCGAAACAATCAATGGCCATCAAACGCGCTTAATAATATTAACTGATGGTATGCTAATTATTTAAGGGAGTAAACTTCCAAAAGAAGTACATTTCTTATCAAACATTAGAGGTGTCAAACGGGTGGGTCGGGTCGGGTTTGGGTCGGATCATTAATGGGTCGACCCAAATTGACCCATTAACCCATTTATGACCCATTTAAGCCTAATGTAAATTTTTTGACCCATACCCGACCCGACCCATATTAACATATTTAACCAAATTTAGAAAAACTTATTCCTATGTTTTTTTTTTAAAGATTATATCACTAAAATACTTCCAAGCTTATTTCTTATATATATAAAAAAATAATATATATATATTTTTTTAAATGGTATTGCTAAAGTAGTTTTATACAATACAAATTTAATAGACAATTTTTAAAATAATTATTTTAAAAAATATCATTTTAATTAGTTTTTATTTTTTTAAAATAAATTTTTAATTATTTTTATTTTTTAAATATAATTTTTCTTTTTTCTTTTTTCTTCTTCTTTGGCAGGCCGCCGTCTGGCCGGCCACGATGACGGCCGGCGGCCGGCCACGAGCGAGCCTCGAGCTCGCCGGCTCACCAACGCCGGCGAGCTCGAGGCTTTGCCCGAGATCCGGCGAGCTCGAGCTCGCCCCTCGCCCGGATCTGGCGAGGCTTGAGCCTCACCGGACGTCGGCGAGGCCTCCGCCTCGCCGGATCCGGCGAGCTCAAGGCTCGTTGGCGTCGGGCGAGCTCGAGCTCGCCCCGACGGATCGGCAAGGCTCGAGCCTCGCCCGACGCCGACAAGTTCGAGTCTCGCCGATCCGGCAAGCTCGAGCTTGCCCGACGCCGATGAGCTCGAGGCTTGCTCGGCGGGCGCCGCCGGCCATCGCCGTGCCAACGACCGGAGGAAGAACAAAGAAAAAAAAAAGGAAAGAAAAAAGAAAAAGAAAAGAAAATTAAAAAAAAAAATTATAATTTTGGTTTTTTTTTAAAAAAAATATTTTTGTAAAGTTAAAAAGAGAAGAGAGAGATTGTGAGGTTTTAGATGAAAATAAATGGGTTCATTTTTAATAGGTTGATAAATGGGTCTTAAATGGATCAGCTCTCTAACCCATTTAAGACCCATATATCTCAGTCTTGACCCACTAAAACCCATTATGGGTGCTTTAAGAAATAAGGCTTGACCCATTAACGACCCATTTAAACATTAATGGGTCTATAAATGGGTCAATGACCCATTTTGACACCTCTATCAAACATTGAATATTGAATATTAAAATTCAAACACCAAAAAAGTGGAAATAAATAAGCGTTTATCAATTTATGAAAATTTAATATCAAATTTAATTAGTTTCTTACCAAACATTGAATGATGAGCATTATTGGAAGATGTTAACCAAACGATCTTTAACATTTTAATTTTTATTGAATATATTTTATCACTTAACTAAGTGAGTCTTCTTTTTTTACCAAAAAAAAAAACTAAGTAAGTCTTTCGTTACTTACCACATTAAGTTAATTTTTTACTAAAAACAATCAGCGGCCATCAAACGCACTTAATAATATTAACTGCCATTATATTAATCATTTAAGGGAGAAAACTTCCAATCGAAGTATATTTCTTATATTACAGGATTTCAATCATTAAAAAAAGAAATGTAGGGTAACCTGAGGCTAGATTAGTTAAATAAGCACTGGTTAAGTACAGATTTAATCCTTGAAATTTGAACGTATGTGCAATTGGGACCTCTAATTTTTGCCACCACCGCCTCCCCTTAGGAATATGAGAGATTTGTGCAATTTGGTCCTATAAGCTTAGTTTTAACAATCAAGTCCTCTAATTTTCTTGATTTGTGCGATCAAATATTTTATTTACATTATAACTAATACTGTCAAACTAGAGTTTCTTTTTTTTTTTTTTTCGTGTCTATTTTATGTTAATTTGTCACTCATTCGACGCTACATTAGCCTCACATTTCCACTTCTACGGCATCAGCAGCATTACGTCGTTACTTAATTTGATGATTTACTTAGAGTGATTCGTCGAAGGATTTGATTGCACAATTCAAGAAAGTTAAGAGTACTTAATTGCACAAAAAAAAAAAATTTCAAATCGCACAAATACAAAAGGGTAAAGGGCTTATCAAACAAAATAAAGGAAGTGATAACATCGTAAGTATTTGAACTTTTTCCCCTTGTTTTCAAAATCAACCTCCTAAACTTTTTTTTCATCAAATATCTCAACTTCTCATATGTGGCTCACATTCCTCGATTCAAACTATGGATGAAAAATGTCCATATGGATGCCAAAGCTATTAAATAGCCTTTGATTATCCACATTGTCGGATATGACCTCTTGATATGATGTTGCATCAACAAAGACATATTGAATGCCTAAGATTGTCCAAGTCATCAAACACCTAAGATCATCCACCTATCTCTCTCTCCCTCACACCTAAATTATGTTAAAGAAGCGAGGCCACGTCAACAATTGCTTTTACTTTTGCTAGGTAAGCGAGCTAAGTCAACAAAATATAATGACAAGCCAATCGATGAAGTGTGGCTGGCGAGGGGCTTATGTTGGTTGAGCGGTGTTGGTCACTTACCCAGCCAAATCGTGCACATGGAAAGGTAGGAGAGGTGCAGTCCCATGCACTTATACGTCCTTGCCGTTCACCTAGATTCTGCGCACGCCATCTTCTGAATCCGGCGGTTGCAAAGTTGCTGACCAGTGACCACGAGACAAGCGCCCGGCCGCATTCCCTCTTGATTTTGTCGATCGACCGCCCCAGCAGAAATATATATTTCTTGGTGGTACGATAGTTTTTATATGACGATTGCCATATTCCAAATGGATTTCTTTTTCTTTTTCTTTTTTTTTCTTTTTTTGACATTTGGAGTGAAGAATGCTGCGTCTAATGTGGGCCTAGGAAGGGCCCAAATCGAACCCCGGGAACTCACATTTGACCCATCCGGTCAACTTTTCCGAGCCTTTTGTAGAACTGTCAAAGGTCGAGGAGCCGACCTCGTGGGGCATCCGTACACCATAGCCACGACTCACAAGGCGTTATCCGAGACCGAGAGGACGGCAGTCAAAAGATGACTAGATACGACCAAAAAAAAAAAAATTAATGACTAGACCATCAGGTCAAAAGTAACAGCCCAAGATTTGACCTTTTATAGATAGTATGGAGAGAGCCCAAGTGAAAGTCCATTATGACCAAACTGCTTTCTCCCTTAATCTCTCGAATAATTTTGTGGAATTGAAAATCGCATCAATAACATTAGGAACGGGCTAGAAGTCGGAACCGGCCAATTTGAGATGGTTCAAGCAGTTCCTTTTGCTCACCTCGACTCTTCACACCTTCCATCTCCTCTTAAGTTTGTGCTTGCTTAAAAGGCTCTATTTATTTCACAAAAAAATAAATAATTTAAAAAATATTTTCGCAAAAATAATTGCTTGCATTATAGGGCATAATTAGTTAATGAAAAATATTTTCATTATCAACGACAATTTATATTAAGACATTTTTCATGGATTGTGAAAATATTTTTCGTTTATTCATTTTTTGTAAGTAATACAATGGATCGTTTTTTAGGAAAATAAATTCCCAATTATTCATATTTTACGAAACAAACGGAGCCTAAGTTTTGGAGTGTTCTTTGAAGACAATGTTTGAAGGAGTGATTATATGAATCGTACTGTTTATGACTCAATCACTTTTCAAACGAGATGAACAAGAATTTTGGTCCACTTTTCCCATCTGTAAGATTTTGTGAGACTACTATTGACAATTCTAAATACTTAAGATGTTAGATTAGAGTGTGTTTTAATATTTAATAATTCTAACACTTCCCCCACACTGATTTTTTTTTTTTTTTGCCTAGTTTTAAGAGCAGGACATATTTAATTGAGAAGGCAAATAGAACCTATAAAAATTCGAACTTAAGACTTCCAACTCTATATCATAGTAGAAAGCAAAAAGAAGAATTTTTGTATATTTCTATGTGTATATATCAATGATATAAGAGACTATTTATAAATTATTCTAGACAATTATTTATAGTAATAAAATATTGTAATATCAAATAAAATTTATTAGAATCAATAAGGAAAGACCACTATCTCTAACATCATCGAAGAACACGAACCACCCAAAACGCCACTCTCTAGCTATGTAAATAACCATTCTGTCTCTTTCATTTGTAAAACACGATATTATTGTCATCGATTTCTAGGAAGCCAAACCTGACCAAACGATCATGAGCACAAGTGGCCGTGAATGATTCTGTCACCGGAATGAAAAACTCAAACAAAAAAGGGAAAAAGTATAAAATATAAAAAAATATATAAAAAAATCTTAAATCTATTGCAATTATACTAATTCAATATTGAACTTTTGAAGTGTACCAATTTAGCCATAAACCTTCTTATATTTTGTCAATTGAGTCCTTCCGGCCAATATTAATTAGAAATCACTAATATGGACACCACCCATTCTATGTGGCATAACTAGCGTTGACCTATTGTAAGTAGTTTTAATGATATTTTAATATTTTTTTGTGTTTTCTTTTCTTTTTTATAATGTGTTTTTTTTTTTTTCATTTTGGTGGACAAATTGGGGCAAGGGCCAACGAGTCCTCGCCAACTATTGGCGAGGGTCATGACCCTCACCAAAGACCTAGCCAAATTTAGGCAAGGACCTTCACGCCCTTATTTGCGACTGGTGGGGCCATGAAGGCCCCTCGGCGAGGGCTTGCTGACCCTCGCAGGCCAAGATGAAAGGGAAAAAAAATAATAATAAATAATAAAATTGTAAAAATCGCCAACAGCAATGCGGGCCTCGCTACATAGGACAACCATCATTCATAATTTCATATTAACAATTTTCGGTCCAAATTGACTAGAAAGACTTAGGAAATTGTGAAAATGTTTATCACTAAATTGGTATAATTGAAAAGCTTATGACCGAATTGACGTAATTGAAATAGATTGAGAACTTTTTTTAATACTTTTTTCCGACAAAAACGAAAGAAATCGATCGAGTCTATGCAAGTGGGGCGGCAAATCATGTCAAATGGGTCTATCTAGGAATTGCACGGGTGGGGTCCGAATTGGATAATTTCAGTCAATCGCAACCCAAGCCCGCTCACCCAATTTGAACACCTTTCCCACATCAAGTCTTTCCATTCTCCGGTTCCCATATTATTAGATTGTGTTAGATTTCATCGCTTTTCATCTCTTCTTAATGATGCAGGATGACATTAAATAAAGTTAAGTCATCTTCATGGGGTTTTGAGTAATTCTTGTCGGATTGACTGAATTACCCAAGCACAAAAAACCCCAAATCGGCCGAACCCTAAGCCTTTGCTCTAATGTCGATTATTGTGTAGTGGAATAGCGTAATCCACCATAGTTACAACATGAACAGAGAAATAAATAAGAAATGGAGAAGACAGCACATAAAAATTTATGTAATTCAGTCCAAAATTGAAACTCGCATTCACAGGGAAAACGGTAATAACAATTCCAATATGAACAACATAGATTACAAGCTTAGAAATATGGTTTTCTCAATTGCAGGCCGCAATTACATCCGATCGATGTTATCCTCGCAGAACTCTCAAAGAAACCCTAAAAACACCCTCAAGAGACTAATACGAGTTTTCCTCTAAAATGAGTTTTAATCAAATGACTAATATCTACAATGGGTCTACTCACATTTGCACGAGTGGGGGCCAAAATTGGGTGTTTTAATGAATGACAACACAAGCCCGGTCGTCCAATTTTGAACACCTTCCCCACTTCCAAGTTCTTTTCATGCTTGTTGGGTCCTACGTGACTGGAATATTAATCATTCCTTTTTCTTCTTTCCTTTAGATCTGAGTTGATATGTCCTTCTTCTAGCATAGGATGAGATTACTTAAAGTTGATTCATCTTTGGGTTTTTGAATATTTCTTTTCCTGCCACTAATGAACATTGCGGGAGGGTCAACACGAGGCAGAACTAACATCTTAGGTGGTTGGGATGAGATAAAGGGTGCACGAAATAAGGAGCGGACAATCTCAACAGACTTGAATATTAGGTGGCAGACCATGAATGGCGAGTCATTGATGGTGAATTTTTGAGTGGTTCGCTGTTGAGATCAATGGCATTTTTAAGTTTGAAAAAAGTCACCTCCAGGAATGGAATGAAGAGGTATTTATAGTGAGAGGAGGACCAAAGAGATTCGTTTACAAATTGTACCTGTAGAAATCTATACATAAAGAATGGACGGTGAATAAACCGTCACGTGTTAAGGGGAGACGAGTCAATCATGGGCCGCCTGTGGTCGGAGGACATGAGCTGACACCCAACTCACTATGAATAAAATTGACCATCCTTAATGAGCTTCACTCCCATCAAGCAAATGTTTTGATCATTTTCTTAAATCATAGTCTTATATTATGATGTCTCTTTAGAATTTTCTTTAAAGTGTATTATACTCTTCGTAGAAGCACATCTCATCTTAGACCATTCAAAAATTGTTATCTTAAGTGTGAGATCATCTTAGACAATCTTCATTTAATTCGTATCCTCAAAGTCACTTTGAAATCTTTTTAATATCAATATACTTCATTTGGCTTAGAAAAAATTGATGAATTCATCACATTATAACTCTCTTAAAGTTCGCACATAATAGAATTGCAAAATTAATTATCTAAACCTAAACCCAAACTATATGAACCTGAGTAGACTAATAATCGGGCAGTAGCAAAACTAAACCTAACCCTATCTAAATGGAGAGACATTGAAAATGATGCCACACTCAAATCATTCAAATTAGATCCACTCAAAATGGAGAAGGTGAAATCCAAATCAATTTCACTTCAACACCCATCAAAATTTGTAATGTCCCACCACCGCCCATTCACCACTCGAAATGCTAGTTCTCTCTCCCCCCAACCTTCAACCTATACTTTCAACTGGTCTCCTCTTTACTGCTTCTTACCAAAGATCCTCCCACCAAAACCATTCATTAAAGACTCCCGAAACTCTTCTCGCATTATAATCTGCGACATCGACTTGACCTTTCTTGGGTGACAAGATGTAATTGAACCACGCATGCCTGGTTACAATAACAATAATGCGAATTTTACACAAGCCTTGGAAATGTTCGGGTGCGATTGGGATCCAAACCTCGGAAAATGAACAACATTTGGTCTCAATCAAAAAAGAAAAAAGACAAAAAAGAAAAAGGAAATAAAACCTTCATATGGGAACAAGTTGATGAACCAACCTTTAGAAACTTTGGGAATGGAATTTCTTTTGTGCAAGGCGAATGCACATTTGGTCCCAACCGAAAGAAGAAAAGTCCACCCTCACGGCCACAAAGCATACATAAAACAAGGGCCCCCACGTCTGGCTGGCTTGCAGGATATTTTTTCTAGAAGCCCGGACAGAAAGTACTCGATCCTGTTCCATATATAATATATATTGCAGCTTTTTCTAGAAAGATTGAAATTTCTTTTCGCAACCAAAATCCATTAAATAATTTACAAATAGAAGTTGCTTAAAATTCCGGAATGAGTAGTCCCGAAACTTTTGATACGTGAAACTAAATCCTAAAAGTTGTGAATATAATGTAATCAAGTATTCTCACTAGAGACGCTAATTCCATACCACACAAAAAAAGCAGCAAGATCCTTGTTGGTGGCCTCCCCATCCCCCTCCGCTTCTCTCTCCTTTCGGTTCTTTCTATATTGCCGGGCTAATTATAAATTTTGAAATTCTTTTTGCAATTTCTTTCACCATCGAACGGAATTTGTCCCTATTGATGTGGAAATGCACCTACGACATGCATTGCATTAAAAAAACACTGGATTTTTCATCGACATCTAATTTTCGGTTTAAATGAAAAACATCTATCGAGTATAAAATGATCTTTTGAGATAAATTCAAGAGTGGGGTTGATTTGTGAAAATGCACTCACGTTAGGAGTTTAGTTGAAATTTTAAAATTGAATAATTGAATAGATAAACAATATCGACAATTATCTAGCAATTAAATATTAATTACCAGTTTCAATTTAGGCATCCGTTCTACCACATGTCCTGGTGTGAAATTACACGTCGGCCCTTCCGCCAATTTTGAATTCCTGCGGAGACACGCAAGATAAAAGAAAAATATCTGAAGCCGCGCAGTAAATAAAAAATTAAAAAAGGCGTGTCTCGCGGACCGAAAGGTGAAAAGACGCTAGCCAATAGAAAGCAAGGAGAGTCAACAGAGTCAACCGGGAAGACACGTGGCGAGAATCGCACCGTCCAAATTGCGTTCGATCTCCTCCCCACTGGCCTGTGCCTATATAATGCGGAATCTCAGAGCCCCCGAAATGAAGTGAGGTCGACCGGAGGCGGGAGCGGCCGGGAAGAAAGAAGAGTGAAGCAACATCCGCCGGAGCGCTCGCCGGAACGTCATCCGCACCGATCACCGGCGGGAGGCGCCGAGCTCGAGCCCGGAGGCAAATGAGCGGCCGGCATCGCAGGCAGCAGCCGAATCGCCGTCGCCGGAGCGGAGCTGATATGGAGTCCGAGAAGCTCAAGGCGGGGGAGAAGGAGGGCGGAGCCGCGGCGCCGGCGCCGGCGGCGGGGGCGAGGAGGGAGAAGAGGTTCGAGAGGAGGCTCGTGAAGTTCGACGAGTTGCCGGAGTACATGAAGGACAACGAGTACATACTGGACCATTACCGGTGCGAGTGGCCGTTGAAGGACGCCATCCTGAGCGCCTTCGCCTGGCACAACGAGACGCTGAACGTGTGGACGTGCGTGGCAAAACTCGCGGGCGAGCCTTTTGCGATTCCGCGAATCGATGATTTTTTCTCAATACGTCGATGACGATTCGATCGATCGATCGATTGACCGTGTTCGTGTTCGTGATTTTTTGCGTGTGACAGGCATCTGGGGGGGTTCATCATCTTCGTGGCGCTGACGGCGATGAGCTTGATGGAGAAGACGGGGATGCGAGGCTTGCTCGGCGATTTCTCCAGGTGCGTCGTTGATGATCGATCGATTGCTCCCGTCGTCTCTTCTCTCGGTTCGCGTGCGCTTCCCCTGTTTTGAGTTTCTCCATGCATTGCTTCGCGACGCTTCTGGCAGGAGATTCGGTTCGTAGAAGATGAACTATTTACGATTTCTGCCACTGCCTAAATTAACAATAATTCTGCCTTAGAGCCGGAGGCATTTGTTAACGAGGTCCGATTCCCAATTAGCGCACGACATTAACGACTCCACACCGAGCCTTCCCACTTTAGTAACCAAAATTCGAATGATCCCTTTTCGTTTTTTTCGTGAATTTTGATCATCCAAGGGCGCGAATGCAGCGGTCAGCTCGCATCCTGTTCTCGCTATTCTTGGGAATTGAAGGAAAAATATTGATTTGGGTCAATTTTTTTTGCGATTTTTGATAATCCAAGGGGACGAATTCAAGTTCTGTTGAACGATAATGTACGCATGTGCAGTTGTCGTTGAAGATTGAGCTTGGAGATAATGCTTTGTTTGCTCATTAAATCCATCGTGTTTTCTGGGTGCGGATCACAGGGCCACCGTCCCGGCGCATTCGACGACGGCCGCCATCAAGAACGCGAGCGCCTCCGCCAATGCGGTCAATGTACGTCCTCTCTCCGGCCATTCCCTTTTTTTCTCATTCCAACGCATGTCATTGGGTCTATGAAGTAGTCTCTTTTGTGCTTGTTTATCGTGATTAAAATCCAAACCCCCCCTTCTCTGTTCGAACCCAGATTTTCTCTTGTCCGATTTTCAAACTTTGAAAGAGAACAAAACAAAAGAAAAAGGGGGAAAAAAGGTAAAAAATTTGTTGAGTATAGGAAAAAGTCCAGCCAATTTTACCAACCTCTTTATAAAGAGAGACGGAGACAGCGAGACATAAACATTACGTGGGATAAAAAGAAAGGTGAGTGACACGTGAGAAAGCGACGCTGGATTTGATCGGTGTTGGACCCCGTGACTTCATCATAAGCCAATATCGAAAATTGCTGTACTAGTCAATCTACATTTGTTAGGGTTGCTGATACACTTGAAATGTCCCACTAGTACTAGTTGTCACGCACGTCCTTTCAAGTGTAAAATATAAAATTAATAATATAAGTAGTCTATACTAGAGGATGAAAAATTAAGACTTATGCTGAAAAGGTGGAGGGGGTGACGTGTACAAGAGGTTAATCATAGGTTTCGTAAACAGAGTGATGTGTGAAATGATAATTTTAACATTTCATTGGTTCATCTATAGGTAGTTCTATACATAAGTAAGTCCTGGTAAGTTTAATCTTTTTTTCGGTCCGAGGAGAAACATTTTTATAATTTCTTTATTTTAAAGTTGTTGTCGTCGATGCAAAGAAAATCCTCTTTCCAAAATTGATTTTTGTTGAAATTTCTCTGTGAAATTTTGTAAGAACTCTATTAGCTGTTCTAAAAATACATGTTTTTAATATTTGAATATTTTAACACTTTCCTTAACATGTAGTTTGGATTTTAACCAATAATAAAAGCGTGAGAATACACAATAAGGGAGGTAAATAAGGTTTTAGAAATATTTGAATTCGAGATTTCCTGTTTTAATATTATGAATGATTTTGTGGATTTATTATTTATTGTTTAAAAGCTTAAGTTGTTAGGTAAAATTGTGGATTAATATATACGAAGATTTCAACGTACTCTTTAACTCTAATTTTGATTGGCGAGTTACCAAATACAGACAGATCCCATAAGCAAGCTCAACTAATATCAAAAGCGGGCGATGTACGTGTTTGTATCTTCTATGAGAAGTATGGGAAAAAGATAAAATTCTTTTAATTATTTGATATGGGGGAAAACATGGTTAGATTTTTTCAATTCACGTGGCGTGTGGTACTTTTTGAAGATGCCACCTCTTCTTTTGAATTGGAAACTTGGCAGTCTTGTTGCTGATGAAAGTGGGAATATATAAAAAGAAAAACCAGCTTTATTCCTCGATGTCCTCATTTCACGTGATGCCCTCTCTCTCTCTCTCTCTCTCTCTCTCTCTCTGTTTTGTAGTCTTCCTTTGCCTTGCAAGTTTATCTCTCATTGTAATGATTCTTCTTGGTTCGTTCGATTCCGATTCGAGTCAATTTCTCAATGCAATCAAGTAGGAACATGGGTAAATAATTTGCTTTGTACCATTTTGACTGTGCGTCAGGATTTTCATGTTGGCAAAACTTCAAACATGTGAGTCATCGGTACTTTTTCTTTGTTCGTATTCACCAACCTAGAACGCGCGCTTTTTTTAATGTAAACAATGGTAGTCCAACAAAATCCCATGTTGGAAGCGTATTTTTTCCCTTGCTTAGCAATAACAAGAAGTTGTCGAAAAATTTTCTGTTGTTTCATATGATAGAAGGTTCATGCGGTGTGGTCGTGTTACGACCGTTGTCAGGGGAAAATGACTCGAATCTGTCAAATTGTGTCCATCGTGATATTTTGCATTTGTCAAGTTCTAGTTTGTCTCCATTTTTTGGAATTTATACCCTGGATAAAGAAATCCTCATTCTTCCCCATCTTTTTCTTTCTCCTGGAAAAGAAGATTTCGTTTTCATTCCCTTTTCAAGAAAATTAGGAGGGGCTAATTCATACTTCGAAGCCTTCACAACCTGTTGCTTTTACGTCCAGCAGTTCTTAGTCTGAGAATCTAAGTTTGGTTTCCGTGTAAAAGCGAAATTAGCAGAGCCGTACTCAATCAATTATCATTGAGTCCCTACAAATTTTATAGCCCTACTCCATCAACTATCATTGTGTCCCTACAAAATTTTAATTCCAATAAATTAGTTTTTGCACGTTTCGTCAAGAAACTGTGACTGGATTTCATACTTTGACTTTCTTTCGATGCCGTGTGCTTCCCTATTTCTAGATGAATAGTCTGAATTCTTTGGTTGCCTACATTTTCTTGGTCGTTCGCCAACAAAACAAAACTACCAACCTAAGAACAAGAAAAGATCAAAATCAAGCAATCTTTATCTCATCATTATCATTCTATAGTAGAGTTAGAATTGACAAGTAAATTACGTCAGTAGCTACAAACAAGAAGAAACAGAACCATTCAAGGCAATCCATCAATCTTTTTTCTAGGATTTCTTCTGTACATGTGTTACTTGATGGAGACTATCATCTGAATAGATCGTTCCCTTTGATGGTGAATGTAGATCTGTTCTTCACAAGATGACAAGCTTATACCCTTTCGGTTACAGAATTGCAAACTTGTGATTTTGTGTTGTTAGCACTACCTCAGAATTAGCTGCAAATTGCGGCTCCAATTTCGCCCCCAAGAGACTTTCATGAACCAGGAGGCTTTGCTTTGCTTTGTCACTGCTATTGCGCATCGATAGATATGCCAATTAGGAATTTGCAACATCTACCGAATCGGAATTATGTATCAAATAGTAATGATGGCTTACATAAGTGTCGTTCTGTTCTACCATAAAGCATTCAATCGCTATGAACGCGAGCTCAAGCGAAAGCAGCATAGGTTGTGCACATCTCTGTTGAAATCTCTGACTAGAAGAAATCTAATTCCTTAATGATTATGATATCATTTACGGGGTGGACTGACTGAACAAACATATTCTGGTTTTGTCTGCAGGATTCGCATTTAGGACAGATACAACATTCATCGATCCTCGATTCCCTCGAATCCAACCATGAGAACATCCCCGGATGGCCTTGGTTCGTCTTCCTAGCCGGGGCCATGTGCTGCTTAATCTGTAGCTCCCTCTCCCACCTCCTGGCCTCCCATTCCAAAAAGTTCTACTTCTTCTTCTGGCGGCTCGATTATGCCGGGATCTCCGTCATGATCGTGTGCTCCTTCTTTGCCCCGATCTACTACGCCTTCTATTGCCACCCCTATTCTTGCTTCTTCTACCTCGGCACCATAAGCGTCCTCGGCACGCTCGTCATAATCACTCTTCTCTCGCCCAGCCTCTCGTCTTCAAAGTACCGTCTCTTCCGGACCACCCTCTTTCTCGCCATGGGCTTCTCTGGAGTGATTCCCGCAGCTCACGCCATCGTTATTTATTGGGGACACCCGCACATTTTCGTCGCTCTGGGGTATGAGCTCCTGATGGGTATATTGTACGCCTCTGGAGCGTGGTTTTATGTTACCAGGATACCCGAGAAGTGGAAACCCGGAGCATTCGACATCGCCGGGCATAGCCACCAAATCTTCCACGTGCTTGTGGTTGCGGCTGCATTGGCTCACTGCGCTGCACGTTGGTGGTCATGGATTTCCGTCAAAGAACACCAACTTGCACGTCGTAGGGCTTAGCTACACGACACTGAGATTTGTGAGATTGTCTTGCGATTACCACGGTGCAATAGCCATTCTAATGCAATGTAGCTTATTGGTCTCCGAATGATGCAGCTTCTCTCAGAACATGGCAAGGAATTGTGTAGGGTAAAATGGAGGGAGAGCAGCTCAAGAAAAGTGTGCACTAGTGTTGTTGTATGCGAGCTTTTACACGATTGTATGCAAAACTAATATATTGGCAGAAAGATTGCTGCTCATGGTTTGCCCAAGGCTCTTGTTGAATGTGTGATTTAACGCGGCAAAGGCTTGTTTTCCTCGTACCTCCACACGAAGCCTCACGACACGATTCGAGCATTTTGTAGGCGCCAAAAAAGCAATATACCAGAACATAGAAGATCCTTGGACTTGTGGAGATGAGTCTAGCTCATTTGCTATGTGACCGAGATCATAACAAAATTTTCTTAAATTGATACATGAATCGCAATACCAAAGCCTATGCAACAAACTGGCACACCATTGCCATGTTACAAGTTGAGAGTGATTTTGTTCAGTGTCTAGTGAAATTGATTCGGCATTCATCGTCTCTCACTCGCAAAACAGAGTGCATGCTCTAATCCTTCCGTCACATTTGCAGCTTTGGTTCAATGCATCCAAATACAGTTGCAAGCAGAAAAACAAAGTAGAGCCATATCAACCTCACAGCCTCACACTCTTAGCACTGGTATAGTCTTCTCGATGCCAGAGAAGCTAAAAGCACATAATTAAGTAACTCAAACCAACATTCCCTCAAGATTCTGAATCCTTGGAGACAGAAAAAATGGCAAAAATGCACAGAGGCACAACAACGAAGGCAGCAATCTTGAGCAAGTCCTCGCCCTCCTTCGAGATCGCACCGATTCTCGACCAGTCTCCGCTGTATCTGAACCACACAATGGCTGCCATCAGACCCCATGAACATTGCTTCAAAGAAAACATAGTTACATTGAAGAAGAAGAGAGCTTTACCCTGCGTCGATGAAGCCCAGTCCGAACACTGCAATGGCAGCTCGTGTTAGGAGCGGGTTCGAAACTCTCAGCGCAAAACCCGGTTGTCGCTGGGTTTTCGAGCTACGATCAGTGAGATCTCCCTTCTTAGCCAGTATGGCACCGGGCTTTCTGCCATCGATAAGTGGATGAGCAGGGACTTTGGTAAAGATGAAGCTCGTTCGTGTGATCACCATTCGCCTATTATACTTGGACCTCTTCTGATGAAGGATTTCCCACACCACAAACTCAAAGCCCTTTAATACCACAAAGCCGGAGGGCACAGGAAGTCCTAAAAAGACGGAAAAATGTTCACCGTCCGATTGATACGACTGAATGTCGACCGTCGGATAAGATTTAATGCCGAGCATCTGATGAGGCGGTTATAAATTCGTGAGATAATTCCACATTAGGACTCGAAGTATTCTCGTTTTCTCAAATAACGACCTAAAGTAATATATTAATTTTAAAAAAAGGGTCTAAAGTGATTATGATCGTTTCAAATAAAGGTCTAATCTCCAATCAATAATATTTTTGTCCAAATACAATTTAAATTAAAATTAAAATAGATTGCAAGTGTTAAAAAAATTGAAAAATTACAAAAGAAAATTAAAAAAAAAAAAGTAAAAACAAAGGTGTGAGGGCTCTCTCCCGCTTGTGGCCACTGCCCCATCGCTGGTGAGGCGACGACGATGGCTAGTGAGGTCACTAGTGCCTAGACGAGGGTCAATGACCTTCACGAACTAAAGGTGAGGGCTTGTTGGCCCTTGCTAGAGACAAGATAGGGCACCGCCCTCTCTTAGATATGGGGGAGGGCCGCCCACCTTTGCCCCAACTCAGCGGCCCTCGCCCAACACTCTCATATCTCGCCATCACTTCAGGAATAATAACACTTTAAGCTTTTATTTGAAATAATGATCTGAAAATTAGAAAATGATGACATTTTGAGTCTTCGGTTGGAATTTTTTCCAAATTCGTCGATTCTTAATCAATTTTTGAAATCAAGAATAAAACGAGGAGTCGAACCTGTGAGTACAATCATGTTATGGAGACGCTACAAGTAAATCTCAATTAGCTTTTCCATGAAAATTAAAAATTTACCTAACTCGAATTTTCAAATTAAAAGATGAACTCCATACTTGAGAAATGAAAATAAAATCAAAATATTGACGACCTCGCAGGCTGACCCCTCTGTTATCCACATATTCACCTCCACTCCATCGTCCTCTAGAAAAACCTCATCGCAGAGTACAGAGACGGAACAAGAAAAGCAAATGGCTTCCTTGACCATGGCTTCCTTCGCTCTCAGACTCCCGCCATCGTCCTCCCTCGCGCCTCGGGGGTCGGTCCGCCTCGCGCCGCTCAATGCGGCGGCCAGCTCGCTGAAGCTCGGCTCCGTCCGCTGCATCTCCGGGTTCCCCTCGCTCCAGTCCCGCGGAGTCGCCGCGGCCTCTCCCGTCGCTCGTAGCCCGAGGCCTCTCACCGTCGTCTCCGGGAAAGGCGGCTACAAGATGAAGACCCACAAGGTGGTTTTTGATTTCCCTAGTTTCTTTCGGTCTCTCTGTTGATGGGTCTTTCTTGTTCGAGCTTATCTTGTTAAAATGAATGGTTGGTTGGAGTGTGAATGGGGAATTCTGTGGATAGGCTTCGGCGAAGCGGTTCAGAGTGACGGGGAGAGGGAAGATTGTGCGGAGGAGAGCTGGGAAGCAGCATCTGCTGGGGAAGAAGAACACCAAAAGGAAGTTGCGGTTGTCGAAGTTGGTGGGTTCTCTTTTGTTGCAATTCTTGCTGTCGTTGTTGCCATTGCTGATTTTGTTGCTGCTGCTGTTGTTAATTTGATATCTTGCTGCTAGTTTCTGCCAGAAATGCATGTTTGTTGCAGAATTTGATTGGAACCAGAGCACTCTTCTTGATGATTATTTTCGATAGGGACAGGTTGCATAGAACGATCGCTGAATTTTGCTGAAACTGTGTTTTGAGTACCAGTTACGGACTGTAGGATCATCTGTAGATTAGTAGACAAGCCGGTGTACTCACTTCTTTCTCATCATCCACCTTCTTATGTGATTCAGTCATGGATTGACTTCTTTAGCATTCTATGTGCGGAGTGATGCTTTTTGCTTTGCTGGATTGTTTGCCTGAAGGATTAAGATGCTGATGTCCTGCCTCATGCTATTTTGAAGAAGACTCTGACCTGTTTGTGCTATGGTTAAATTCTTCAACGGGGTCTTTCTTTCTTCTACTAGGTTCATATACCTACTAAGAAGTTTTATAGTTTTGAGTCATATCTAGTAGCAGTTTTACACACTTTGCGAATTTGCATCAGCAGTAATTCGACTCAGTTTTGAGATACCTTTTCTTTATCTTTCTTCGCATCACTGGTTGCTAAGGTAACCTAAATAAATGCTCACAGGAAGTTAAATCAACTATACACTGCTATGTATATGAAAGGAACTCTTGGTAGTGCATGTGGCGTAAAATGTAATGGGTTGGAGCTCGTAATTTTAGTGTTTTGCTGTTGATGTGCATTTTGTAGTATTAATTTTGGATCAGTTGGAACATAGGCAGTGATGTCCTCACTTTTTGGAAAAGAGTAAGTTGGTTTTATGTGGATAGATGGAACTTTTGTAGAGTGAATGACGCTATCAAATGGTTGTTCTCGATGATATAAATATTCAATCGAGTAAAAGCACTGACTATCTGCTATCCGATGCACCTCTTTCTCCTTTGACTAAGCTTGGGAACTGCATGTTATATTTTTCGATGAGTACACAATATGTGCCTGAAAAATCTGTTGTAAATTGGGTAATTGACCTCCAGTGGTTTCTTAGTTGAAGATAGCAATTTAATCAAATGTTAACATGCAAGTATAAGATCATGCTCTTGCACCTTACATTGTTTGCATTGTCATCATGAAACATATAGTCATCCATGAGAGCATGAATTGTTGCCCTTTTGTGCAGAATCAATGACGATAACAGATGCTCCATAATTTGATAGCCTTGATGTAAATGATAATCTTTTCTAATACATTTGAGATAATCTTTTCTAATACATTTGAGCTAGGTTCTTTGACAAGATTTCTTCTTCTTCTTCTTCTTCTTTTTTTCCTGAGGGCTATTTAACTTTCATGTAGGCAATAGCTTCTCAACTTTCTGTGATATTATTTGTGGTAAATGAACTCGATGTCTGAACTTCATACTTCATTGAGATTGCAATGTAACTTCGTGAATGCTATCATGTGTGCTTGAGCTACTTTGATGTCGTCATAATTTGGGATGCACTCTTACAAGGGTTCATTTGTTGTCAATGCAGCACCCTGTCAACCGGAGTGACTATGACAACGTCATTGGTGCCTTGCCATATCTGAAAGTCAATAGACTAGCAAAGTAGAGGAATTTTTCTTTTTCTGATGAAGGCGCTTTTGGTTTGTCTCCTGTAATTGCTTCATTCATGCGGAACACAACTGCTTTCTGATTGTTCCATTACAGATCAAGTCTAATGAAGTTCGGTTTTTTTTCTGATTTATAACATGTTATGCACCTAAGAGGATGAACTTCACAGATGGCAGCTTGTATAAATGAGTATCCTAATTCTTCCCATTTGACTTGGGTTTGCTTGGTTCTTTCACAACTTTGTGCCTGGAAGTGTGCATCGACATTCTTGAATCCGAAGAACCTCAGCGTCGACACAAGACTCCTGTTGTCCCTGCCATTCAATTCTGGATGCTCAATTGCTCCTCCAGGCTGCATCTTCAAGACTTGGGTTTGCCCAGCCACATCGAAAGTTGCTTACTCGAATGTGACATGATCCACGGTAAAATCAAGAAAAGGCTGGACAAGTATTCACAGCTGTCGGACGCAACCGAAGGAAGAGTAGCCTGGTGCCATCAAACGGTTGTGTGGAAGGAAGAGAGAGAGAGAGTAGACCTCAGTTTAAAAAGACAAAGAAAGGCATAAAGTAAGCAAAGTTTGTCTATTTTCACTTCAAATCACGTTGGCCTAGTCCAGCTAGCAATGCTTCCTAAATTTGATTAGAAAGCAACCTACGGATCGAAACTAGGTACCGTAACGGAGCAAGCATACTTGTCGTCAGTAACGTAATCGCCACTTCCCTAACTAATAATCTTCAATCCAACTAACATTCCAAAAAGTTCAGGAGCGCAGTCAACTCCATGACAGCCTTTCCCTTTCAGTTCTCTATTTACGGGGTAAATTCTTCTGGCCGGCAGAAGCCATTTCCGTAACATTTGACGCAAAAATGGAATGACAGCTGCCGACGAATAGCAGATTTTCACGAAGCTAAACCGAGAAAAAGACATCGCCTTCCCATGCCTTGGGGGACTGTCCGAACAACCCATCCTCGCGAATCGAGAGCTCTCACGTTCTCTGTCTCTGATTCCTTGGCCAGGGACATGGCGTCGCAGACATTATTATTACAGTCGCTTCCGTTTGTCCATTAGCGAAGCAAATCCCGCAATAACACACCGCCCGCTTCTCCTTAAAAATCGTTCCTCCAACATATTCAACGACGTCTCGAGGGGAAAAAATATGGCCAATCCCAAATGGGGTTCTCTCCTCCTTGTTCAGGTCGCCTTCGTCGTGGTCTTCCTCGTCAATCCCCAGCTGGGTTTCTCCGAGGAAGACCCGCTCGTCCAGCAGGAGCTGGACAGGGTTCTTGAGCTCCCGGGTCAGAGCTTCAACATCAGCTTCCCCCACTACTCGGGCTACGCCACGGTCAATGAAGAATCGGGGCGGTCCTTGTTCTACTGGTTCACCGAGGCCGCCGAGGACCCTGATTCTAAGCCCCTCGTGCTCTGGCTCAATGGAGGTGAAAAACCATTCCACAGCTTTTTGCATCATTTCTGACTTTTGGGTATTGAATATCATTTGGCTTTTTGCTGCTTTTGATGAATCGGATATGAATCCTTTCGACTTGACTAATTCCGGCGGGTTTTTGCTCTTTCGGTTGTTTCGGTTTTGTTTTAGTACGGTATATGAAATGATTGTTTGCTTTGCTTCCTTTTCACTGATTCTCTTTTTGGTTACTGATTGATACCGTACTCTTCTCCGTAGATGTTAGCTTTAGTTGTTGATATGAGAAAGTTCCGCTTTTCTTTTGATGCTTTTGTTCTTTTGGGCTACGCTTTGCATCTTACCAGTGATTTAATAAGCTTCTTTTTCACCTGACGTGCTGTTTTTATTGTACTGTTGAGTCTTTTGTTATTTTTGGCTTTCTCTTCTAAGCTTCAGATGGGTCATTGCAGGGCCGGGGTGCTCGTCGATTGCATATGGGATGGCGGAGGAAATAGGCCCTTTTCATATCCGGCCGGATATGAGCCTCTATCTCAATCCTTACTCCTGGAATCTAGGTAGCTAATATCTCGTCATTATGCTAAATTTGTTCAGTTATGACTTATGAGTTTCTACTTAACTTTTGCTTTGTTGTTCCCTTTTACCTATTATGAACAGGGTTCACAATTCCCATTTGCTTCCTCAAATTTATTTTATTTATTTATTTATTTATTTATTTGTGTTGTCTCATTATTTGATTGTTATGGTGTTTGAACTTTAGTTATTCAATTGGCTAATCGTGTTAACATTTTTGGAGTCACAAATTTCTGTGTGCTCTTTATGTACTTCAGAAATCAATTATCTCCTTCTGTAGGAAGCCACTTATTTAATGAACTTAATTTTCTGCTTCTATCTCCTTTTTTAACATCTTCCGTCTCCTTTCTTCTTGTATAATTTTGTGGGTGAAATATCACGTGGATAAACTGTCTAAATAAAAGTCTGGCAGAAAAATAGAAAAAGAAATGGCCGACTAGTCATTATATGTCCAGTGTATATTTTGATGTGGTGGAACTCAAATGCAAATTAGTTCACAACCTCATCTGACTACATTACCATACCTGCAGTTGCCAACTTGTTGTTTCTTGATTCACCCGTTGGTGTTGGTTTTTCCTACTCCAATACGTCCTCAGATTTGCTGAACAATGGAGACAAAAGGACTGGTACTATAATAGTTCTTTTCCAGTAATTGTTTTCTGACCTTCTTGTTCTTGCCTGTGACTTCCTCACATTTCCTTGTGTTGACATCACCTTATTTTCAGCTGAGGATTCACTGGCATTTCTACTCAAGTGGTTTGAGCGCTTTCCACAGTTTAAAGGGAGGGAATTTTATATCACTGGAGAAAGCTATGGAGGTACCAGTTGTGCTTATTGCTGTGTCAATATAATGCTGATTAGCCAAAAACGTCTTCTTTAGATAATTTGGATAAAAATTTGGCTTTTCAATTAGCTTTTCTTCTTTTTATGGAGCATATTTTAACTGAATGAGATGAACTAGGGCTTTTATCATGGCTTACGACATCGCTATTTTCTATGGTTAGTGAAATTCTGCTGTGTTCTTTGCTGTATTAAATGAATCAATCCTATTCTCTGACTTTTGGGTTGAACCAAGTATACCATGTCTCAGAGAGTCCTATTTGACCTTTTAATATAGGTATGTCCCCATGCGTGCTCGATTGCACTCGCAGATTCTATCCAGGCTCTTTCAATATTCTTTCTTCTGGCTTCCTATTGAGTAGAAAAACTCACATATGGGTTTTGATCTCCTTCTACTGCCCATATAGAAGGATGAAATGTCCTTCAATTATTATCTGAATGTTGTGGTTTCTGCATTCAGAGGCATATTGCCAGTCAAAGATACACCTTATCATTAAAGTGGAGGTTTTCCTTTTCTATTGTACTTTGATATGTCATGAAGATGCAGAAACACTGACTGGCCAGAATTGCAGGTCACTATGTTCCTCAATTGAGTAAAGCCATTGTAAAGTACAACAAAGCATCCGGTGAAAATGTAATCAATCTGAAGGGCTATATGGTATGTGCCAGTCTTTCAGGAGGAAAATGTTGCTGTATGTTTGGTGCTCATTAACTGAGAATATATGTCCATAATGCAGGTTGGAAATGCTCTAACTGATGATTACCATGATCATCTTGGGGTCTTCCAATTTATGTGGTCAGCTGGTTTGATTTCTGATCATACATTCAAGCTGCTGAATGTTCTCTGTGATTTCCAGTCTTTTATACACACCTCAAGTGCTTGTGATAATGTTCTAGAAATAGCTAGCGACGAGCTCGGAGATATTGATCCATACAGTATATACACTCCTCTTTGCCCCGTTAATGGTAGCCAGTCAAACCGCCTTCGCAAAAGAATGAAAGTGAGTTCATGTTCCTTTAATAAAGGCAAACTTTACCTGTTCTTTCAATGTCCATGATATGTCTGTAAATCCGAGTTCTAGACCAGACCTTAATCCATGGCTCTTGCAGTAACAATGGTAGTATTCGTAGTATTTATTTAAACCAGTCAGTTGACTGGTTCTCTCACCTGGCCAGTTTTTAAGCACTGGTTATTCCGTATTGGTTTGGTGGATTAGCATAGTTGCTTGGTTGGTTTACAATGGTCCCTGGCTTGGGAGGGAACCTATTGTATAGAATCGGACAGTCTTGCCGGTAGGAACTATTACTATACTATAACAGCATGAGCTCTTGCTCTCCTACTGCTTCTCTATATTACCTTAATTTGACACTTCTAGATAATTGATAAATATAAGAAGTAGGGTGCTTCCAAAAGAGATACTATAGCATGTGATTGTTCCCATGATTCTTCGAGGGGAAGATTCCCCAAACTCTTGTTTTGAAGATTATCTGGACTAGAGCTTGCAAAAGATAAAGACCAAATTTCTCTTTGCGAAATTTTCACCTATCTATACAAGTGGGAAAGAGCTAGCTGAGATTCTCTGGAGCTGCTTTATTCAACATGTGATCAAGTCTTGTGTTTAGTTGGCAACAGCAAGTCTCTTGTTATCCACCGACTACTTAGTTGCGACAATCATGCAAAGCTAATATAACCTAGAATTGTCTCCTTTTAATTATAGTTAAAAAAAAAAAAAAAGTGGTTGTTTGTTCCTGGATATCTACTCAGTAATAACTCAACTTTGTATCTGTCCTAAGTGGTACTTTGGACCATCTGAAGTTTGACGAACCACAGAATTTGTCACATGATTTCAGCTCTCCACACTTTCTTTCCTTGGTTTAGACAGAAGAATCAGGGTTACAATGGGGCAACAAACTCTAATTTGCGTTTTCACTTGCATTTTCATGGGGAATGCAATCTATTGCTTTTGTCTGAAGTTCTACTTACACACATCACATTCAACCTTGTAATCCTTACGATTGTTCAAGCTTTTGTGAAGATAACTCTACCCTATTTTGTGTCGGTGTCTTGAAATGCACAGTATAACCAGTTTGCCCAGTGTACTCTCACGCTTAACACAATCATTTTACTGCCTTGTGGAGCTGAAATGATTCTCAATAGTGCAAGTTGAATAGAAAGATAGTACTGTGCTCTCAAAAAGAATTATGTTTTCTATATGTCTTGTGGGTGTTCTTGAAAAATAACGTCTTCCAGGTCATTGGCCATGTCAATGAGAAATATGATCCCTGCACGGAGGAGCACTCAGTTAAATATTTCAACCGTGCTGAGGTACAGACGGCACTTCATGTAAACAAGGCATTTGCGCCAGCTAAATGGGACACTTGCAGGTACACATCATTCAGTGCAACTCATAAATACTTAGGCTTGGTACGTGGATTGAATTTTCATTTGTGTGTTCAAGCATAAGTTCCAGTGAATAATCAACCTCATAGCTTCTGGTTGGTAAATCAATGGCAAGAAATTAATCTTCTCCTCCCTAAAGGACTGACAATAATCCTAGTTAGAAAGTGTTATGGAATAGAATCTGCGGTCATTAGCCCATTAACCATTGTAAGTGATCAAGGAAACATAAGGAGCTAAAGAAGGTAGAACAATGGGCCAGGTATGCAGGGTTTGTTGTTGTTCTATCCTTCAGATGCATAATTCTAGATTACATTTGCTGAGAGTACTAGTTCAAGATCACCAATGCAGTGACAAATACATGCTGTGCATGATCTCTTTTACAGAACCGAACACAAGCATCAGTGTTGCAAAGTTGTGCTTTCCTTACCTCTGCAAAGGGATCATGCATAATTTGCAACCATTCGAAACAATAAATTATGGTACTGATTTGAGGTCCTAGCAGAACTGTCTTTTAAAGTAGGTTCTTATGGGAATTAAAGGTTGGTCATGGTCCACCCTGAGCGAGATCAAAGAAGTCACAGATATTTTTCCCACCTTGCCCTCCCTGTAATAGCCCAGTCTAATAAAAAGAAAAGAGTCAAGTCTTTCAGTCAATTCTAAACTTTGTTTTGTACATGTGACATGCACCACTATCAAGCCATCCATTTGTCTCTCCCTTTTGCTTCATTTTGCTTGGAGGTTATGGGGTATTGCAATCTTTTACCGCATTCCAATTTGTGATCTGCAGTGACTTAGTAAATGAAAATTGGAAGGATGCTCCTCGTACGGTGCTGGACATCTACCGTGAGCTTATGCGCGAAGGACTTCGCATCTGGATGTTCAGGTATCTCTGGAAGAACGAATGTATTATTTTCAAATTGATGAAGTGTTAAATTCAAGTTTTCTAGGAGTTGTATATAACTTAAAACAGCGGCAGTCTTTTTCTTTACTGTGGCTATAGCAAGAGGCAGTCCATTTGAATATGCTTTCCCAGATATATGTGGGTGTAGGATCCCTTCATGAGGCAAATGTAGGAATTGATCAATTACGTACCTTACGATACAACCATAGAGAAGAGAAAATCTAGCTTCCCTTAGATTTGTGGGTACAAATTTAGTGTTGGGCCATTCATAAAATTAATTGTAACCTTGGAGCTGTTGGTACAAGGATGTTCAGACGATGGCTTTAATGCAGTATTAATGGGGGATCATGTTCATTCTGAGATCACATTTTAATTCACTGGTCTATCATTGTGGTCACATCCTGATGATACCAGGTTTTGTCATATTGCACATTATATAAGATTAGTGACAATCTTGTTTTCTTACTTCATCCATCTCTTTCCCAATGACAGCGGTGATACGGATGCTGTCATCCCTGTCACATCCACCCGGTACACGATAGATTCTTTAAAGCTTCCAACGGTGAAGCCTTTTCGCGCTTGGTATGATGATGGGACGGTATGGTGCTCTCTTCTCTCTCTCTCTCTCTCTCTCTCTCTCTCTCTCTCTCTCTCTCTCGGGTATGTTCTTGCTAAATCAGGAAGCATGTTTGCCATTTATTGAAAGGAAAATTTTGAGAGCTGCATTGTTGCACTTCGTAAATTGCAGATTCCTGTTTATTAGAAGGCAAATGATTTGCCCTGCTCAAAATTGCTTATTCCTCATTCCAAGGGGAACTGATAGGGCATTTTCTTGTCAGCGACCAAATTTTAGGTTTTTTCAGACCGGGACAACGCCTGCTTAACATAATTCTCGTGAAAGATGTTGGATTAATTTAGCATCTGTATAAGCAATAGCAAAGCTGTAATCTTGGGTTAATACATGATTTGTTCTTGCAGGTGGGTGGATGGACTCAGGAGTACGCAGGACTCACCTTCGTATCCGTGAGAGGAGCAGGTCATGAAGTCCCTCTTCACAGACCAAAGCTAGCGCTTGCACTCATCAAAGCCTTCTTAGCAGGAACCTCGATGCCGTCACTCCAACTGGTGAGCGATTCTTGAAAGTTTTTTGTGTTACTCGCAAGTTCACTTTTCCAGAGCAAAGTTCTCTGTGGGGCTGTAAGTCATTCGATATTCATGATGATTAAAAGCATTCATGTGGGGCTTGAAACGAGACCCGAACTGTAAATAAAAAAGGATTTCAGGTTGCCCAGTTTCTTTCCCTCTTTAATGTTTTAAGAACATTCAGGTTGTTGCCATAAGTAGAAGATTATCGCCTTGATTTCGACATTGGGCGTGATGGCTTTTCGCAGCATCAGGGATTGACTTTTTTTGCCATCTAGTCTAGCGGAAAAGCTTTGCTATGCTTTGTCATATTGCTGACATAATAACCTCTATATGAAATGCTGACATGAATGTCATAAGGATTGTCCTCAGAGACGATAGACTCATCATGGTCACGGTCGAGTTTCAGCGACCTCCATGTCTGGAGAATTTCCCATAGAAGTTTTACAGGAAAGAATCACTAGGTTTTCGCATGTCTGTCTGTATGCAGGCTTTGGGATTTCTGGACTTCATAACTATACTTGATTAGTCACTAAGGGGCTTAAAGAGCAGGACACTCCATTGTTAGCCAGTATACTTCAAATTCTTTCAGAATGGCTATTTGCCACGGCTATTCCATTGAATAATCAAGCTTACCACACACTATTACGATAAACATGGCTATTTGACTTAATTTCTTCTTGAAAGCTTCTTAAATTGTATTAAATCTCTTCCTTGCGATAATTAAGAGCACACGGTCACTAAAATTGTTAATGAACTGTTCGATTAAATGCCACAACTTAAATGAATTGTCTATACTAATCTCTCAAATATAAGAAACATGCCAGTATATCATTCTACATGACTGTTTTCAGCAGCTTTCTTGGATTCACATGCTATATCTGCAAAGGTGTGCAGCATATTTTCGATGTAAAGAGAAACCCTCTTTTGAAAACGTGATATTAAACGTGAACTTGACACGTGATCATCTGGCACTCCTTTATCATACAAACATAGGTTATTCGCAAAATAATCGACTGATTGTTTATGAGGGAGTTCCTTTATAAATGGTTAGCTATCTCAATCATTTTTCCTTTCTAATAAAAAATTAAGGATCTAATTTACTTTCTAATGCTGTATTTATGTTGAGTTGCTAATCGCGGTCATTTGAAGTCTGAAGGCATTGGGGAGGATTTGAAGTCAAGCTTTAGTTCACATTATCAAGTACTTCAAACTCCAATAATCTTTTTGCGTTGGGATCACTTTTGTCACACATTTGATGCCTAATCAAGAAAAAAATTCATTAACCAGCAACAAAATCATTGATGTTATGCCTAATCAAGCAAATCCAACAAACTTAATTCAGAGCAAATATAATTGTTGAATTTACTTTAAATTTTTATTGGATCCTTCAATTCCTTGCTATACTTCTTCATAATTTCAATTCCAGTCATGTTTTTATCTTTTCAATATATTTCAATTCTAAGTATTTCAATTTTGTGTAATCTCAATTTCAATGTGCTTGTTCTCCATCACACTTAGTTTCGAGTAGAATTCGCACTCTACAGAACCCCCATTCGCACACTTTCTGCTCAAGCGTGGAACTATATAGTGATCCCAACCGCTCTTCAATTGTTTGAAATAGGATTACTCCGCCACATGTCAATTTTAAACAATATCTATTTGGTATGCCACATATTGATTATAGCTGCTCCTTTTTCCCGGTAGACTACAATTTAGTCCTAAAGAAAGTACTAAGAAACATTTGCAGGTAATTATAATTAATGGTTTTAATAAATATAAAATTTGTTATGGGTATACTGAAACAATGACGCTTACACAACATTTGGACTCTCGTGAAAATATTAAAGGAGTTCAAATTTGTGTCAGGTGGTTCATTGAAATGAAATGGAATGAGACAATTGGCTTCCAAATTACTTATTAGATAGATTTATTTGATTATAAAAATATATTGAGGTAATGGAATGGAGATTCAAAACAATTTTTATAACTAAGTGTGAAACCATTTTCATCATTTTATAAATATAGATGAGTGAACAAAAACCAATTAAATTATGTATCAACGCGATTTATTTAATTCAAGGCTCTCCAAACCGATCGGCAGGATGTTGAGGTTCGAGACATTGATGGATTCGCAATGCAATGTGAAGAAGTTGGGGCTAATGTGCCAACTACCTTCTTATTAATGGTATGCAAAAAAACCAAGAATCATCCAAAACTGGATTAGCCCAACCCAAGACCAGCGATTTCCATGGGAACTAGTCCAGTTTCCGGTTTCCACTTTTCCGGTGTAAAGCTGTCTATCTGAACTGGACTAGTACATATATAATTTTTTATTTTATTTTTATGCGCAGGATTTATGTGCACTTGAGTTTGACATATTTGAGCTTGGAGGTAACTAGCTTGGGGGCTTTTTTAGCGAGTTTGATTCTATGGGCCAAATGAAAAAACAGGAAACCTTTATGAGCGTTTTTCATGACTAGGCAAATAACTTGGGTGCTAGAGGCATCTCAAGTCCAACATTCTTCAAAACCTAAAAGGAGATGATGGACCAAGGAATTGTTCACCATAGGTGTTGAGGAGGATCGGTTCGTGATCCGAAGCAATTGCAATAAGGTGGGTGACGATGACTTTTAAAAGCTATCAACTTCTCAGAACATCCGGGAATGAATTTGTTGGGGGACATTTCAAGTGGATCCAAGTAGATCCATAGAACCATTAGGCAGTTTGGAACCATCCCTTAATGTGCAATTCCCAATTTTAAGGTGAGAACCGATCATCCTTCTTATGGTGCTGGCTTTCTTTACTGTCTTGTGTTAAAGCAAGTGAAAGCGTACGATTCACAAGAGTCCAAACCTTCATTTCTCTTGCACGTGCTTGGCAAATCAGCCACACGGTAACCTTGATGATTAATTCATTTAAATTTGTAAAACTAATTTAACCTTATATGCCATACTCATCATTATAATTATTACATTATGCGAATACAAATTAATCGCATAATTGACATTTAACCTTCAAAGTAATGAATGTTTATCACGATGGTAAATATCGCAACATTGGAATCTTTTTTATATTTAGATTATTAGTTATTCTTAGAATAAAGAAAGAGTAGATCTTAGATGTCTATCGGAGTAAAGGCAAGCAGCCTCTGGATTCGGTTCCTTCATAAAGGAAGAGGATGATATGATCATTAGTCTCTTATCTCTTATGGTAGATGATAATTAATATTGGATTATGAAGCAATAAATTATGAGTTTTTTTTTGTCGAAATATAAATTATGAGTTTAAAAGGTATAAATCACAATTCTTCTGCCTAAGCGGAGGACTAATGATTTCTTCTAATGATAGAATAGCCCATTTTACCTCAAACTTTTACAGGGTTAAGCATAGATTTAATCCTTTAAGTTTCTTTGTTTATGGTTTTAATACTCTAATTCTATTTTATTTGATCAGGTCCTCTAACTTTCTGAATTTACAAGATTTAATCCTATAAGTTTAATTTTGTGCAATCCAAATCCTTAAAGTTTTCCGGTAATCAAATCGTTTGATCAATCACTCTCCCGGAATTATCAAACTAATTAATGACATGGCATTGCCTATGTGACAAAAAATGACACCCAAAGCAAATTTGACACCACATGAGTTGAAAACAAATAAATAAAAAACAAAAACAAAAAATCATAATTTAATTCTATAAGTTATAGTAGGTCAAAACATTTTATTACACACGTCAATAAAATTAGAGGACTTGATTGCACAATATAAAACAAAGAAGATCAAATTGCACATATCCAAAATATTAGAAAATTTGATTGCACAAAATATAAGTGAGGATTAAATTGCACAAATGCTAAAACTTGGAGGATTTGATCTGTAGTTAATCCGTTTTTAAAGTAAACATCTTCGAACTATAACATAACGATTGACAACTTGCAAAAGTGCTCCACAATGTTGTCGTTGCACAAATGATTCAAACCGAGATATTTTTCTAGACTGCAAATTGCAAAGCAATAAAATGAAGCAAGTTAAAAATTATAAGGGTAAAATTAAACATTGAAACAAAATGTATAGGAGAAAAAAGGAATTTGTGCTAATCATCATCATCATCATTATTTCTTTTGCGCGCTGTTTTCTTGTGAGAGCTGTTTAATAATTATTAAGATTCAATAAATATCAAGGTCACTTGGATGACAAGAGAATTTGCTTCAATGAGTAAAATCTTAAAAGCACCATGCACGATGTGCTCCCTCAAGTCCTCTAGTAGATGCGCGAAAACTAGCTTGGTAATAATAATAATTAGTAGGTTGGGACACTTAAAGTGTCAAAACTTGGCACGGAGGGACACTTAAGTGCCAAAACTTTGGAAGGTACACTTAAGTGCCAAAATCGGAGTAAAATGGATCACTTAAGTGCCAAAATCGAAGTAAAATTGATCACTTAAGTGCCACTCCGGCCAAATTGCTGACGTGGCAATTTTCCGGCGAGGTGAGTGCAAAACAACACCGTTTTGCACGCTGACGTGGTGAGAAAATACAAAAATGACGTCGTTTTGTGTCGATGTGTAAATAATTAGTATAAAAATTAATTAAATTAAATTTAAACTTAAATTTATTTAAAATATTCTAAAAATAAAAAACTTAAAATTAAAAATTAAAAAAAGGGGGGGACCAAAGGAGGCGGCGAGGGCTGAGCCCTCGCCGCCGCCGCCGGGAAGGGCCGACGACGAAGGGGCGGAGGGAGGGTCGGCCGGGGTGGCCGGCCCCCAGCCAACCCGCGGCGAGGGCTCGCGGCCCTCACCGCCGGTTGGCCAGGGGCCGGCCACCTCGACCG
The DNA here is from genome assembly GCA_017140595.1 of Eucalyptus curtisii. Lineage (NCBI taxonomy): Eukaryota > Viridiplantae > Streptophyta > Magnoliopsida > Myrtales > Myrtaceae > Eucalyptus > Eucalyptus curtisii. The sequence goes on from CM029496.1 coordinate 22,076,929, forward strand.
ACCCTCCCCCCTCCGTCGTTGGCCCTTCCCGGCTGCGGGGGCGGCGGCGCGGGCGGCGGCGAGGGCTCAGCCCTCAACCGCCTCCTTCGGCCCCCCCTCCCCTTTTTTTTTTAATTTTTAATTTTAAGTTTTTTATTTTTAGAATTTTAAATAAATTTAAGTTTAAATTTAATTTAATTAATTTTTATATTAATTATTTACACCTTTTTATTTTTTAGAATATTTTAGCTGGTAGTTTAATTTTTATTTTGCAAACGACGTCATTTCGGGTGAGTTTCAGCTAAGTTAGCTCTCCGACGAGGCACGTAGGCAAGAAAAAATAATAAAATATTACCACGTAAGATTTTCGGCAAGGTTCGCCGAAGGTGGCACTTAAGTGTCCCACTTTTCAAAGAAAGTGGCACTTAAGTGTATATTTTCAAAGTTTTGGCACTTAACTGTCCCCTCATGCCAAGTTTTGGCACTTAGACTGTACTTCTGCCTAATAATTAGTAGGGATAAATGCGCCAGGAGTCCTAAAACTTATCACGAAAATGTATTTGAGTCCTAAAACTTGCAAAAAGTGTAAATAAGTCCTAAAACTTGTCAAGATGTTTCATTTGAGTCATAAAATCGACGCCGTTAGCCTTTTTCGTTAAAAATGCCGACGTGGCATTTAAAATTAATTTTTATTTCCCACGTGGCTTTTTTTAATGATTTTTTATTCATTTTTAAAAAATTAGATTTAAAAACTAAAAATTAGATTTATTGATTTTATCTTCTTTTCAACAAAAAAAGAAAAAAGAAAATTTATTTAAAAAAGAAAATAGTTTTAAAAAAAAAATGGCAGCATCGCCGGAGGGGCCGGCAACCGTCGCCGGAGGGGCCAGCAACCGTCGCCGGCGCTAGGTGCTGGTGGCCGGCTCTTGCCCGGCCAGGGCGGGCCTCGCCGGCCCCGGGCGAGGGCCGGCAACCCTCGCCAAGCTCGGGCGGAGATCTGGGCACGCCGGCCCTCGTGGGGGCCGGTGATCGTCACCCGGCATGGGCGACACCTCGTCGGCCCTCGCTCGGGGCCGGCGAGGGCCGGCAGCGGTCGCTCGGGGCCAGCGAGGGCCGGCGGCGTCGCTCGGCTGGGTGAGGCATCGCCGGCCCTCCCGAGGGCCGGCGACCGTCGCTCGGCCTAGGCGACGCCTCATTGGCCCTCGCTCGGGGGCCGGCGACCAGCACCCTCGCCGAGCTTGGCGAGGGTTGCCGGCCCTCACCTAGGGCCGGCGAGGCCTCGCCCGGCTGGGCGAGAGCTAGCCACCCGCGCCCGGGGTTGGCGACCGTCGCCGGCCCCTCCGACGAGGCTGCCATTTTTTTTTCTTTTTTTCTTTTGAACTGTTTTCTTTTTTAAATTTATTTTTTTTCTTTTTTTGTTGAAAATAAGATAAAATCAATAAATCTAATTTTTTAGTTTTTAAATCTATTTTTTTAAATAATAACAAATCATTAAAAAAAGCCACGTGAAAAATAAAAATTAATTTTAAATGCCACGTCGCATTTTTAACGGAAAAGGCTAACGGCGTCGATTTTAGGACTCAAATGAAACATTTTGATAAGTTTTAGGACTTATTTGCACTTTTTGCAAGTTTTAGGACTCAAATGCATTTTCGTGACAAGTTTTAAGACTCCTAGTGCACTTATCCCTAATTAGTATTATTTCTTTTGCTCTCACTTTTCTCGTGACAGTTTTTTAATATTACTTAACTTAAGCAAATATCAAATTCGCTTGGATAACAATAGAGTTTGCTCCAACACCATGTTTCCACGAGGAGTGCTTTCTAAAGTCCTTTAACTAGTAGTGTGGATGATTCATTTCAGGTGTGAGGTTTGGACTAGGGGTGAATCGTTTTAGGTTCGTCATAGGTTTCGCCTAGAACCTGGAACTTACTCTCGAGTACATGTTCCTCATTTTTTGTAACTTAAAACCTACATGTCGGAACCTGGAACCTGAAACCTACAAGTTCGAGAATCAGTTCCAGGGTCTAACAAGTTCTTTTTTTTTTTTTTTTTTTTTTTTTATTTTTAGTTAAACAAAACAAAATGAACCTAATAATAATAACCAAGCTTGTCATTCATCAAAGAGAAGACAAAATGAACAAAACTATCAACATAAGAAAATGAATTTTTGGCAAGGAATTCAACTAGATAGAAGTAAAGATGAACGAATCTAAGTTCCGTATAAGTTCTATCTGAAACTTGGAACCTACCCGTTGAAATAGGTTCATCATTTTTTTTAAACTTAAAACCTATCTTGCATACCCTAAAACTTATAACATATCATGTCATAAGTTCCAAGATTTACCTAAGTCCCACTTATAATTATATAAACGATTACAATTTACTAATCATAACTAATATTTAAATACATGAAAAATATTAACATTAATAAAATAAAAATCTTAGCCATAAAATGGAAACTCGGATTAGTACTTTCAAATTATACACTCATCATTGAACAACAATATGAAATATTAGAAGATCGCATGGAAACATGGATCAAGAAAAATATTAAGACTTGTTCTAGATTTCAAGTTCCAGATTCCTCCAACTAAGAACCTGTATATTACCCGTTAAAACAAATTGAATCTAGAATCTACCCTACATACCTAAAGATTCCTACGGGTCAAGTTCTCAGGTTCCAGTTCTACTTGTAACCATGTTCACCCCTAATTTGGACTTCCATGTCCATAAAGTGATAAAATAAAAATCTAAAAGTAAGTTGAGAATTGGAATAAGACAGATAAAAAAAAAAGGGGTGGGGGCGGGTAAAAATAAAATTATGAAGTGAAAATAGTTTCTTCTTCGATTTTAGCCCATGAAGGTCATCGTTGGACAGGAAAATCCGCTGATTTCACTATCGGCGCCTCTCGAACGCTCCCCACCTTGGACTTCAGCTCCGGTAAGACACTGTTTCTTCCTCCAATCATCGCCCACTCTTGTTCTTCCCGCTGCTTCTTGGGTTTTTTTTCACTGGTTTCTTTTCCCGATTGCGTTTCTTCATTACATATCTCTGCGCTTCATTCGTCATTCGTTTTCTCCTCTGCCTTTTTTTATTTTTTCCATTTCTTTGTGGTTCGGAAGCATCATGAATGTACAATTTCTTGCTGTTCTCTTCATTCTTTTTGTTTTCTGGGTTATATCAAGACGAGGGCGAGTTCTTGATTTTGATCATTTTGGGGGGCACAAGAGTGGCCGTAATGAGCTGCGTGTTTCTTAGCGGGTTCGGGGGATTTTTGGGGTCTAGTGGAATTGGGTATGCCCTCCTTGTGTTTGATGATATGTCTCAAAGGTCGATTAGTTAGGGGTGCACCTTGCATTACCACTTTGGCAGAGGCTCTCTTTTGTAGAGAAGAAGAGTTTTCCCGTAATGCCCATACGTGGGTAAGAAGAAGAAGAGAATTCATTCGAGTTTCTCTTGTAGTCCTGTTTTGGCCCTTTTCCCTAAGATGATGATGGGATATGGATCCCATTAATTTGCCAGGAGTTTAATTTCAGGATTCGGGTTTTTGGCATACTGTGCTACGGATTGAATGGAAAGGAATGTGTTGTGGCTCATCATAGAACTATCTTCAAAGCATAGCCGAAGCTCTTTTTAATTTGGTTGCTGATGTCTGTTTTTCGGTAGTTCTCGTGTTCTCTGCCGAAAAAGAGTCATTTTTCCATCCGTGTCTCCTGCATCTTATTCTTATGTCTAGCACTTTGTCTAACTAATTTTATGCGTCATTTGTGCAGGTATCTCTGAAGAGTAATCTGTCGATTCCGTGGACAAGATCCACAGCTGCTTCTTGAGGTCATGCTATATTGGTATGAGCAGATACTCGAGCATGTGTATTTTGTGTATGCATCTTTTTACATAGTTGACTCATTAGCCTTGTGGATCATTAGATAGGAACCAGCTTAAGGACGGTTGAGAGGACTTCAACCAATGGTAGTTTCTAGCACTAACCCCCACAACAGGGAAATGGCCATTAGGAGGAAGATGGCCAGCATGTAAGTCTCTCACTCTCTCTCCCCACCTCCCTAACATCCATCCACCACAAAGTCCAGGCGGCATGCACTAGTTTATAGATTTTACTCCAAAAATGCAGGCATGGTGTGTTACTAGTTAATTGTAGTTGTTACTCATTGCTCAAATTAAAGTATTCAGATATCACTTACACAAAGGCTTTCTTTTTTCTATTTTTGGTGTCTTTATGTCTAAATGCAAATTCTAACTGTCATTCTTTCTGCAACCTTCACAATTTCTTGATCTCCTGGCAAGGTTTTTTAGATACATTGTGCCATCTTTGTCGTAGACTTTGATTACTTTTCAGAAATTTCCTGACTGACGTGGAAGAGAAAACTGAAACAAATGTCCATTTGGGAAGGAAAAAAGCCAAAGAAAAGTCTGCGCAATTGGGCAACTTAAATGTAGGGCCAAATGAATTTACTTTGCCTCATTTGCTTTCACTTACAGATTCAATAAAAGAGAAGATGATTTTCCATCCGTGAGAGAGTACAATGACTACTTGGAAGAAGTGGAGGAAATGAGTGAGTTTGTGAATGTTTTTAATTGGATTTTCCTCATTCTGTTTCATTTCTGAGTCTGACGATGATACTTTGCAGCATTCAATCTGATTGAAGGAGTGGATGTGCCGACTATTGAAGCAAAAATTGCAAAGTACCAGGAAGAAAATGCTGAGCAGATTATGATTAATCGTGCAAAGAAGGTGGCTGTCTCTTCTATATACGATATATTGTTTTGGCCACATTAGTACAATAGTAATTCAGCTGTTTTGACGCTTTCTTTGAGTTTATGCTTTTAAGTCCTAATAGTCGAGGTGCCATGACTTTGCATTTTGGTATTTACTGTTGCTATTGTTTAATAGGCTGAAGAGTTTGCTGCAGCATTGGCTGCAAGCAAGGGGCTGCCTCCTCAAACTGATCCAGATGGGGTAAGAAAAACGAAAATCTATTGATCACTTGATTATTGTTGGATTTCACTATTATTGCGGAGCCTTTCCGAAGTTAGTCAATGTCATCTTTTACTTACTCCATGTGTATCCTGTATCTTTACATTCATTATATTAGAAAATTGTTGTCTTTTTTATATTTTTGTGAATGATTATCTGGAGTAACTATCAGTTCAAAGTTCTTTCACTTGCTGTGGTGCAAAAACTTACATACACAGTCTATAAGGAAAAGTGACCTCGGTGCTTCGAAGTCTCCCTTGATGACATTTTTCATTTGTCATATTGTCCTCGAGGCCAGGGTTTAAGAAACATGACAATGCCCAAGTTGTTAGGAATGATCAGATGAGTTGATTATTCCTTAACCATTAAAGGGAAAATATGATGCCATGCTTTGTGAGTATCATGAATCAGGAGTCTTCCAATTTATTTCTTAGTATTGTCATATAATACTGCATGATGTGTGATCTTGGGATGATAATCTGCAAGATCACAAGTTAAGAGGCATAGAAAGGCTACAAAGTTGGAGAAGCCTTATCTCTCGTGTGTCTCCTTTTAGTACGGCCCAAGCATATGGATCTCACTTTTGCATGATATCATCATGGCCATCACTATTCTCAACATCCTTTTGTTTTTCTTTTTGTTCTTTATGATGTTGTCACAGTATCATGCTAGAAAGCAAGAACACGTAATCAGGTTTCCATTTAACCAGATGTTGGAACCATTAGAGTTAGCATGAATTGTACTGGGATTGCCTTCCAGTTGTTCTTATTCTTATTTTTGTGGTAGTGCATAATTTGTGCATTTTATTTATCCACTTTTGGTTCCATTTTTCAAGAGTTCTATAGGATGAGTTTCAGTGTACGCAGATAAATGGATGTGCACATGGATACATACTTTAATTATGGGGATCGAGAATGTCACCAAGTACGTATGCATTAAGCCAAATCAGAGACTGAAGTGATCTAAAGGAATATGATAGGGAGTTGAGGCTATGAATTTAACACCTTCCAAAAGAAGAGTGATAATGCATAGCTCTATCCAAGTGGTTGGTCGAAGCACTTGGAGAGAGGATGCAAAAATGGCATGCACATGGTATTCATAAATCTTAAGAAAGCATTTGATGTGGTCCTTAGAGAAGTTTTTATGATCATTGGCTTATTCTCTTAGAATTCCTTTGTTAGTAGACTATGGCAGATGCCATTGATTAGATAGTCAATAATCTAAATAACCTAGATTACCTTCTGTAGGTATTCTGGTTTTCTTCAAATTTCAGTTGTGTTTTGCTATGAATAATTAGTTGCAGATCATATTGTTCGCTTTCTCACGTCTTTACCTTCATTCAGGCTCTTAACTCTCAAGCAGGATTGAGTGTTGGGACACAGGGACAATACGCTCCCACAGTTGCTGGAGGACAGCCACGGCCAACAGGCATGGCTCCGCAGCCGGTGCCACTTGGGACTGGCCTCGACATCCACGGATATGATGATGAAGAAATGATGAAGCTCCGAGCTGAAAGAGGAGGCAGAGCGGGAGGGTGGAGCATAGAGCTAAGCAAGAAAAGGGCTATTGAAGAAGCATTTGGAAGCCTTTGGTTATAATTCAGTTAGTTCTAGCACTGTTTGTGGGTGGAAGCATTCTAAGATGGTTCTTGAGGGAGGAAGCGAGAATTGCAATTGTTATGATTGGTCTAAGGAGTGTTTGCAATTATCCGCGTGAAGATCATGTCTTTCTGGTTCTTGCATGGAGAGCATTCGGAGCGGCAGCAGCCTTGCTGCTCGCTGGCAATTTTAATGTGACATTGAAGGTGTAAAATTGTTACCTGTAATACGATCATGCTTGGAATAGTAATGGTAACTCTCTCTCTCTCTCTCTCTCTCTCTCTCTCTCTCTCTCTCTCACTGGAGCAAACTCTCCTCTCTCTAAATTAATCAAAAGTTGAAGGCTTCAACTTGCCCTAGTGTTTTACTGGTGAGATTGTTGATGTAGTCGAAGACTAGGGAGTAATTCAAGTGCTTTCCTTGCCGGGGAAGAGGTAGTTCTAGGGCTTTGTAGGTGAACTTTAAGGTGATTTTATATCTCGGCCGCTCATTGCATGCCGTCATGCTTTTAACTTTGTATCACTGTAAATAGCAAATGTAGCAAAAAACAAATGTGAGCATTGAAATATGGGTGCTCTAAGAAGGAATGCCATGAAACTCAAGAAGGATTCAGAGCATGTCAGTATGGTTGATTGCAAATTTGAGTGAGTTGATTTTCCTGAATAATTTCCCTCGTACTTCTGCCATGCCTTCCTAAGTTACCTGCCCATAACTATATGCCGTATGCTTTCCAATGGGCATACCAACTGGTGAACTTTTGACTAGGAGTACGCACCTATATCTGTTAGGACAAGCGAGTAACCCCAACGATCAGGATGTCTACATGACGAGACACCGTCACTGCCCGATAATTACCATGACAAGAGACACCTGGTGGTTTAAGAAAATTATCTTCGCTCAAGCTTAAAACGCATAAAATCCATTTCCTAATAATATTTTCTTCACATTGGATATACTTTAACTCGGAAGCGTCTTGAGGTAACCAACGAGGTTATGGAATACCAGAAGCTCTTAGCAGGAAACTCACGTACCAAGGTTGATGACAGATGACCATTCTTCATGCGCTATTCAGTTAAATTAGACTCATCCCACCCCAGAACTTTGATTGGACTTGCCTGAACATCAGTCTTTTTTGAGAGGTCATAACAAAATGGGATTTTAGCTCAGCAAGTTGGATTTTTCACCCATTGAGACAGAAGAGAAGGCGAATATGTACGAGGCAATGCAGCTCCATAATAGCACTGAAATCTCAAATTACAATAGCACAATGATTTGTAAAAAGCAGTGTGCAGCCAAAATGTTACATACAACTGCCAGCACCTTTAGACCATTTGTGCTCCTTGTCCTACGACAATTATATACACCCTACTTTATTTCACAGCTATCGTGACTTGGTCTCTATGTGCAAGTATTATCCATCCATCTTATCCATCAAATCTGCCAGTGGTCGACCTCCTTTTTGTGTTGCCACCTTCTGTGTGAAAATCAAACTCAAAATAAGACCAGCCGCTTGCAGTTCTCCTCAAAGGAATCAAACAACAGGACAAGCACGAGCTCCAATCAACTCCAGCATGCAGATGGTGTCGCTGCAAGAGTTCTCTCTTCCGCAAGAATCCCTAGCATCCATGAAAGATCTTGGGAGATAGTTTTTGACAGTCGTAGTTGAGATCCCTAACTTCTCTGTACCAGGAAAAGATGTTGTGCCGCCACCCTGTGTAAAACTTGCGAGCTGCTCCGCTTGTCAATATATTCAAAAGCATTATCTTCCAAGGAATTGCCACTTTGTTGCAACACTGGTAATATTTCTTCTTTGCCATTTGCAACTTGAATGTGTGCAACTCAGTGGTTCCTTTGAGGCTCCAGCATTCAGCTGGTAGAAAACAAGATTCTTGCTCCGAGAATTTGTTGCTTTTGATCACTTGGAATAAGTTTCTACTCTAGCCATATGTTAGATCAGTTGAAGAAGTAAGGAGATTTGAGGACTTCCCGTAAGTCAAAGTTGCCTCTATCAGGTAGGGAAGGAAACGTCAGTGCTGGATATGATGTCTGGAAACTTTCAAGCAACTGCATAAACACAAGACGAATTAAACCCAAGTGAAACCTTGCTCCTAAAAAGAGTAGAGAAATACACAACATAGCATATAAATTATGAGTCTTACACCAAAAGTTGGCTTTGATCCACATTTCAATTGGCAGTTGAATGGAGGGTTATTTCGAAATCCATGAGATCTCTAAATTATCTATTAGCCTAGCAATTATAACATAGTGACTCAAAACACACTGAAGCATACAAAACCATAGTCATCACCTCATCAATCTTTTTCTCAATAATTTATCTGAGAAACATGCAAAAGATTCGAACTAAGGCTTCGAAGCTGTACGTAAGAATCAGATACTTACATTTTCAAGGATAGGCATATCATATAGTTCGACAAATTTTTCCCGTAGAATCCAGTTCATCTGGTCCACATCACAAGCATGTGTCCAGAATGAGTCATGCACACCTGCAGTTGATTCATATGAGAATGTATGTGAGTTTCACGCCAAACAGGAGCAAGTTGCCCTCGAATATACTTCAAAGACTAGTTTCCTATGTCCAATCGTAACTACACTACAGCAGTTTAGCTTAGAATTTCCCGTGGTCCTAAGGAATGATATTCATGTAGACCTATCAGGGAAGACCAAGCCAGACCAATATGTCAAATGATCTTCTAAGCTAGGATGCAGAAGATCCATAAGAGCACAATTGTCCTTGGGAGACTAATAAATTTTCGCAAACATGGGAATGTACAAAAACCTGAACCAATACACACGGCATGCAAACCTAACAGAAACTTTTATAATGCTAGGTTAATGTGTATCTAGTATTAGCCTCTATCAGGCTCAAGATCCAAATGAGTTCTTGGAAATATAGTGGCTTGAGAGAAACCTGCAAAACGTAGACCAGCCTCACTGCAGGCAACGGCAGTCATCATCATGTGTGAGCCATCAAGTGAGTGAACATAGTTGGGAGGAAATGCTGTTCTCTGTCTTCTAACATCAACCTGAAATTCACACAAAATTAAGCTTTCATGTCAGTATATTCAGTGTCACAGGATATAACCTACTGAATTTTCTTAACATAACCTACCAAGTCACCCTCCCGCTGCAAGGCCAAAATCTGAAGGGTTGTTCTTATCTGCATTACAAAACTTATTCAGGATTTTCAAATAGAAAATCAAGCAATACAGAAATTCTGAAGGGTTGTTTCTATCTGCATTACAAAACTCATTAAGAATTTTCAATACAGTAGCACAAGACACAAATTCACACATCCTTCTTGCAATCCCCACCTAATGAGGTCTATGTTAAAAAGCCCAGTTATTCTTGTATCTTCATCATCCTTTTCGAGAACAAAATGCATAACGTTTGATGAAACAAGTCGAATGCATTAAGACACAGTTGTTTACAAATGACAGTCTCGTGAAAGGCGCAGTATAATCGAGGAAACCATGCACAGCATTAAAAGTAAACAATTAATTAGAATCCGTGAAGATGGTGGATGATGATTAATAAATGACTATGGACTCCTCTAGTAGCATCACATGGCACAACCCACTTGAGTGCATTACCACTTGCAAAATTAGCATACATTATCCTTCAAGTAAAAGAAACTCAAGAAAATTCAGTATAATTATTAAACTTTAATGAGACTCCACATTAGACGTAACAACCAAAAGAAAGACACAATTGAGTATGTGATGATCACATAGAAGGAGCTAAAAAGCTCTCTTAGTTTACATGTTTATACAAGACTTATTGCAAGTTCTTTTTGCACCATTTATAGAGTTGTTTATTGTCAGGTCTAAAAATCTTACTGTATGTTCAGATCATCCACATCTTCTAATCGTAGCGCTTTTTGGCACCAGAAGGAATGCAATCATTGGTTTGTTAACCAAATGTATAAGTCACGTCAGACATAATAAAAATAGAAATGCCCCTCACAACACATTTTGGGCAGTAGACTATATAAAGCTCAGGCTGTGACATGTCTAAACCAGTAAGCATAACTGAAACACTCACAAGATGGCGTTTATTCTTATAGTACGGTTGTACGACAGGAAGACCAAGGGGAGTAGTCCACCGCACTGGTTGATTATCTGCGGCAATAATCTGAAAAAGGCAAAATTAAAAACATATTGCATAAATCCATCACGATTGAGGATAGATAAATTTCATTGCATTACAGAAATTGTACTTTTGCACAGTCACCAAGCCAACCCATTATTCCACGCGCAGCTTCAAATATCTCTTCAAGGGCGGTTAGTGTTACCTGTAGAGAGTTACCTAACTTCAATGAATATTGTAACATGAAAACCCAAAAAAAAAAAAAAATACTCAAACTGAAGCAGAGTGTGTGAGTCTTTTTTAGTATATTCAGGAATTTGGATTGCACAACTGAGAACGATTCTACAGCAGAATGAAATGCACGAGTCCACTCTGCTTGATTCAGCATTTCCAATCGAGAAAGATAACAATTAAAGGATATATTATCAGAGAAAGCCAGTGCAATGCCAGCTCAAGCCACATTACCATACACAAGTGTCATCCAACCAAAGATACTGGTGAACATTCCAAAGACATTCAAATAAATTCATCCTAAGTTCCTGCTTTCTCCTCAAGTAAAATGAATTGTGCTTCTGGCTTTGATTCAGCTTCTTCACAGGAATATCACAAGATCACCCGCAATGGCACAACCAACAACTCAAACATGCACTCAACAACATATTCAGATAAAAAAACCCAAGAAACAAATGCAGAGAAAACCATCTTCCATGTCCCACAAAAGCAGACTCAATCACATATGTGACCGTGAATGGTATCAGCAATCCACTCGTACATGTTTTTACACAGATCTTACCACTACACACGAAGTTCAATTCTAACTAAAAAAAGGACGTGCAAACAATTAAGAACGGAAGAGTACGAAGTCAATTTAGTTTTCCTTTCTAGTTTCTTTTATTATATAGACAACAATAATCTTAGGCAAAGGAAATGCAGAAAGATGTAGTCAACTGAATGAACATTGTAAGAGAACAATACTATTATCTGGAAGGTGTGCAAACTCTGAGTTTGATGAGGAGTCTCAGCAGGCAGCTGAGCTTGTGGAACCTGACGGTACAGGCTTTGTAGCATTTCAGTAAAAGTAACCATATGACTCCATACAGACACCCTACTTCTTGAAATTAGATTTGGCGAAGGCTTACTTTAGCAGCATAGCATGCAGCAGTAAAGAGCAGTCTGTCATCACCAAGTACACCCTTCTCCTCTAGTCTTCTTTTATCTGCTCACGTGCCCCAACAAAAGTCACTCCATATACTGAGGTCATCACCGTCTGTTTCACTAATTTCCTATCCACCTGAAAGGCTTCAGAAGATAGAACCGTGACTAAAAGTACAAAAGCAATGTACTAAATGAAAGTTCTTTCCAAGAAGGAAAATTCAAGAATAAACTTTGTAAGACCCACAGAAAATGCACCTGGCCCAGTAAGACCTTTGCCAACGCAGCATTAGGATGAGTAGCAGGGTCCTTGTTGCTGTCGCTTTTCATCATGTCATGTACCCTAAACCCCAAAAAGAGAAGGTAACCAAGACTTTTCATGTCGCATAACTTAAAGTATGCATTAACCTAGAGCATGCACAAAGAGGAAAGAGGGTCTGCACAGCAACAAGGAAATTTGCTAAAGAATAGTATGACCCAACTCTTCTAATAAGCATAATTGAAATAGCAATTCCACCATTACCAAATCCATTTCTTCTGTGGAGTTGGATCCCTAGTGGTGCTATGAGAACTGTTCTCTTGTTCTAGGAGAAATAGGGAAAGGAAGAGTCACATGAAGACAGATAACTTCTTTTTTCTACATGTATGACTGGAGTGACGGATATCTTGATTCTTTTTATTTTCATATTTTGGAAAGATAGATCAGAATATATGATGCTAATCTGCTGGGAAGCGCATAGTACTCAGTTATTTAACACATATAACTACCTTAGTAACTGTCCAGGCAATAGTATAACTCTTAACATTCACACAGAGAAAAGCAATGTAACGGTATTTTGCAAGTCTAACAACACCAAAAATGTTTCACCAGGCCATGTACCATACCTTGCAGCAATTTCTGAATAAACATCAGCAGGTTTCTCTGCCGCAACTAGATTTACTGCAGCAGCTTCCATCTGGAAAATGAATACAGTGTTGAAAATAAAATGAATGCTCATGAGAAATTAAAATATTAAGTTATACAAAATTTCAGGCTCCAGTTTCACAAAATTAATTTGGATGACATGCAAGACTCTGCTTAACATATATATTATCATGTCAACAGTTGAGATAACTGATTCATCATCTCATTGTCAGGACAGCAACAAAGACCAGCTAGAGATTAGAACTACATTTCCACAACAGAAATTAAGGAGATTAATCAATATGAAGAAAATATCATCTCAGATAAGCCATACAATTCAGATATCTCTCAAGAACTACAACTGGAAAGGGTCCTTAAGGACTTTTTTGCTAAAAACCCAATTGGTGTAGCATTTACCCTTCAATGTTGGAGAAAACAAATACGGAAAGACAAGAAGCAAATTTGAGCAAATGGTGAATGCACTCCGGAGTATTAACCACCTATTATCAGCTAAGTACCCAAATCATTTTTCCGCATAACAGCAGCTTTTGGGTCATTCTTTCATTGCAAGCACAGGGATACAGTGTTGTAATTGAAATGAGAAGAAACACTCAGATGGTATAAACCACAGATGTATTTCTTGACTAAGAAGATTTAGTTGCCAAATTTTGTGTACTATTCTGCCAAACAACAACTTTTGGGATGATTCTGTTGTGTAAATGAACATTAGCTGCAATCTTTCCAAATGATAAGAGGCCTTCAATTGGTCTGGCAAAGAAACTTGAATTTACAAATGCCAACATATTTGTCTACTAGTATAACTAACTGGGTAAGTAAGATTCCAAAATATGCTTCAGGTGTCACAGTTTCTAAAAGTATTGAAAAACAGTCAGCTAAACTGCTTGTTACAAGGAGAAAGTACCCACACTGTCTCTTCCCAAGGCAGCATAGTGCTGAAGGCCATTGCAGGAACCATCCTGAAAATAATGCATAGTCATAGTCACTAATTCAGAGGGTAGAATCTCAGGTAAGTATGGGGGGAGAGAGAGAGAGAGAGAGAGAGACACACACACACACAGATACAGAGCACACAATCATCTCGGCAGAGAATCCCCCATCCCAGGAAGGAAAAATAAGAGATTAATAAAAGTTCACTTATGATCAACAAGGCCATAGCAGTGAAAACCACCTTGCATAGTTGACTATTGTCATTCAGACATACGACTACAATGTAATTCAAGTTTGCTAAAAGGCAACTCATAAAGTTTTAAATTATCCTAATTCATAATGATCTAAATTTTCCATGTCAACGCTAGGCAAAAAAGACTCTTCACATAACTTCCACCGGAAATGGAAGAGGAAAAGCTCTCATGACAGAAAAGATTTTCTCTGTTAGTCTTGCAACTTTTCTTTGGGTTTCATGAAAAACACCCTAGTGAACGTGTCTATAGCTTATGAAGAAATTTCTTAGCTCCTACTTGCTTTTAGAATGATCACTTAAAAGAACAAATTTAAAGCAAATTATAATATATGTCGCACCCATATAAATCAAAGTGCTCCAATAACTAAGTATAGACTAGCAAAGTAACTAAACCTACCTTTTTTCATGTGTGTGTTGCATATGTCCGTGTGAGTACAGAATATACAAATTGTCCAGGACAAGGAGCATGATTTCATTCCATTTACACCATTGACACAAGCACCACATATGTTGTGCTGGCCAATTGTTTTCTGGACAATTTGACACTTACTGCTAGATGCGAGATAATTGAACCATGGGTTCTAGTAATCCCCACTGGATAGATCTACCAATATTAGATGGGAGTATAACAGATTGGTTTGAGAACACAAAATCACAGGAATCATTATACATCTTATCTCCAGTGGGTTATCCAGCTCCTTCAAAACAGAATAACAAGATCATAGATTTAACTTTCTAGAAATCATTTGGCTCGGTGAGGCAAGGCACATGAGTTAGACTTTAGGAGTCACTCCTCCATCCCAACAACCAAGAAGCAATAAAGCAAAATAAAAACCATCTTTGAAGTTTTACCAAATCTTGGAAACGTACAGTAGATCTAAACTACCTTGAATGGATCTATCAAATAAGGTAAGTGGTAACATATTACCAATTAAGCCAATAAACAGCAACAATTTGCACCCTTGAGACTAGCCGACATATTTACCTGATGAATTGGAAGATGGGAGATGGCGGTATATGGTGATGAGCTCTTCAACGCATCTGACAAATTAATACAAGCAGCTAAGCACTGAAAAGGGTCTTCAGCCATCAACCACCACCTATTCCCATTTATAGGCTTCTCTGCTGAGTCAAATATATCATCCAGATGGTTTTCTACAAATGCTACACGTCCATCATGCGAAAGCTTTTCAACACCACCAGAACAGAGGTTTGCCAAATGTATCTTCAACCAACGTAACCCAGACTTCCCTAGCGGTCGTCCTTCAGCAAACTCGAGAACTCCTCGACAGAGATCAGAGCTTAAATGATTCAGATGTGAATGCATTGGATATGCACGGCCACGGAAATCCAAATTGTGAGGATAATAAAAACCTTCCTCTTCTTTCATCTTTCGGGCCACCTGTTCCATGAAGAATTTGTGCAAGAGTGAGGATCAAGAAAACTTTCTTCAAATGCATGGAGACAAAACTTTATGCAAGGACATGGACTTCTACGCAAGCAAAAGTCTCAGCACTGATTGCATAGTAATAAAAGTTACTGAAACTGGGATAATGAGAGAAAGCGACAAAGGGATCGCCAATCTTTAACAAAGAGACAGTGCAGCAGGAAAACAGGAGAGAATTATCTAACAGTCTAAGGAAACCACTATCCTCTGAGTCACAGAGAGAGAGAGAGAGAGACAGACAGAGAGAGCTTACAGAGAGTTTAAGCTCAATGTCACAACGCTGAGCATGCCTCTCTCTGTTAACCTTCTTTACTTTCCGTACCTTCCACTTCCACAGTTCAAGCTCTTCGCAATCCGCAGAAACATCCTTATCTGGCAAAGGAAGCTGCAATAAAAGAGAGATTGGAAAAAGTTCTGCAAAATGCAATACAAAAATAATGACCAGAACAACAGAGGGACCACATCAAACCAAAACCAGCAAGCTTCCGCATGGCAACCAATATTAAAACAAAAGGACAGTGACAGGCAAAACCTATTCTTACAACACTAGTTGGACAGAATTCTTTCTCATTTCCTGTTTCAGATGAGTCACTCTACATAGTATCAGATCAATTAAAGAAAATGATTGAGAACTCTAGTCAAATCACATTATACTTAGAAGTCATTGCAGTAGGATATCATCGAGGTCAACTTTTTCCTGAACAGAAGAACCTAGTTATACAACATCATCAATATACTGGTCATACACAACTATAATAATGCCATTACAGATCAGAATCTTCAGCAGTCATGTTGGAGAAACACGATTTGCAGATAAAGAACAGTAGTTTGTCATGAGCAAGAATCTTGTATGTGCTCACATCATGTCTCTCAACCAAACCCCCAACACTTCCACCTTGAGCCCAGAGGCTCTCCACTGCAGCAAGAACTCTTCGATTAATCCTCCATTTGGTACTTCCAAGTGTGTCCAGGGCCTGCTTACGGATAAGTAAAAAGGTCAAACAAAACAAAAGGAAGTAAACAAGGCGTTAAGAGTGCAACAGATAACCTTAGAATTGGCCAGCACACAAAATTAAAGATTAATGCACAAAGAAAAGTGCATGACATTCTACACAATGATGCCTAGTCCGTTCCACCACACAACAGAAGAAACAAATTTATCACCAGCCACCACATCGTGAAACAAATACACCACTAGTTACTCCCATGCACCTTACCAAATAGTGCATTTACTTATAGTTTGGTAAAAGAACTTTGTTATACTACCCATAACAAAATTAACATTTACCACAAAAACTTAAGGAGCAAGGTGCTAACCTGATTAGCAGACAGAGTCACAGAAATAATGTGATTATATATAGAGAGAGTATATCCTCTATGCTGCTAATCATGTTATTGCGTTTAATCAGATAAATTGTGTCGACATTTTTTTGGATTAGATTGGCAGTAGCAAAATGTAACCAGCTTAATGATGTTGAATACAATGCCCCAACTCTATTACATGTTAAGCATACAGATAAAACTTGCTTAGGCTACTCTCAACTATATTAATCCATGGATGATACTGCTAATACAAGCAAAAAACGAAAGACATATCACATTCATCAACATCACTACCTTATATACATTATGCATTTGTTCCTCAGACACATTCTTTAGAGCATCCTGCTGCTTTCTTGATCCATGAGTACGCATAGCGTAAGAAGGGAGGAAGAAGTACCCACCCTTGTCATACCTATAAAGAATGAAGAGAACTATTAGGATTTGCAATTTCAGACAACACCTCTGGAAAGAATTGCAAATAAACTCTCTCTCTCTCTCTCTCTCTCTCTCTCTCTCTCTCTCTCACACACACACACACACACAAAAACACCAGTACATTGGCAACACCCTTCACTGATAAAAAACCAAACGGCACTTGCTACTTTCCATATAGTTTATACCCTTTCCATTTTCTTGGAGGAACCAGCATAGGCATATAAGGAGCCAACATATGCTTTGCCTGCAGGAAGGGAGAAAAGATATGGCATTATGCGGAGTTACATCATAGTAAAGACTGTAAACTTAAAGCTTCCACCAAGGAAAATGACTAGTTACATCATTTTAAATGAAAACACAGTAGCTCAGCATTTGAAGGTAAGGATGTTATTATGCTAGTGCACAAAGATATATCCATATGGCATAGGCTCCAAACTGTTGACAAAGGGGGACTATATGTAAAATGGGGAAGCTGCCATAGGTATCACATAATTACTTTTGTTTGCATCAGTTGCCATTCCATTGTTTCCTGATAGCATAATTCTGTTCCTCCAATTATGAAAATGGTACTCCTCAACTGTGTCCTCCACAAGAATTATGAACTTTTCCCCCAATTTATCATTCTACAAAACTTTGATATGGAAATAATTGTAATGACATGTAACCACATGTTACATAAAGTGCATATTAATAGAGGAAGCCTCCAAACAACAGACGGATGTTCTTCAACCCTGCAAGTTTCATCTCAGTTTTCTCATATAGTTCCCACATTCTTTTGTTCCAACTCATTTACAATTTCTGGTGGAATGTACATGAAGAGGTCAAGATGCTCTTCTCTGTATAAAAATTTTTTATGGCTGATATCATTTCATCTTTATGGATACTAAAATATATTTTTGGCCCATTCCCATCTGAGCAATCATGAAATAAATGTGCAAAAGGACATCAGATCATAGCATGGCACCAATTATCCCTTGCAGTATCCATTAGTGCATTGCATAGCTCATGCTCAAAGAGGATTTTCAGCTTACATTAACATCCAGCTTTTCAAGAATTAAGGGATCACATTCTATAACACCATATCTCTTCAAAATCTTCTGCCTACAAGAAAAAAGTTTTGAATAGGTTAAGCAAAAATTGCTTATAAGAATAAGCAAGGTACATCATCATCAAATAACAGGAGCTGTAAAAGATCACGGAGCCAACACAAAGAACATAATAGACTCGGTATAAAAAAAGTTCAGATACAAGTGAAACCATATCATAAAGGTGACTCAAAAGCCTATGGTCATCATGACTAAACATCAGTCGACTACATAGACCCGAGTAGTGCATCAACAAAACACATCTGCACGATTTATGAGAAGCAAAGGTAAATTGGAGAAGCCAAAGGAGGCAGGAATATGAACTTTGAATCTACTGAAACATTTGCAACTGTAGGTCATGGTGATAACGAAGCACGTACCTCAACAGAAATAAAAAAGGAAACAGAGAGGATTTATCGAAACAGGAATTAAGCTATAACCAACCTTATATTCTAGGAAGTCAAACAAAGATAAGATACTAGAACAGAATTTGATAGCTTTCAACTAATGAAATGGATTTTTGAAACCTGCTAAAGACAGAATTCCTCTCTTTCTGCTTATAAATAGAGCGTCAACTGATAACATGAAATCGTTTTAGGTAAAAGCCACAGAAAGAAGAACGAGTATTACCCAGGATCCTTGTTAACCATTTTTAGTTTGTGCCTGAATGCTGGTCGAACATCAGGTGGACCTTCCACTAATTGCTTAACTGGAGGTTGGACAAAAGCTGTTTCAGTTAATAATTCTATCAAACGAGTTCCCAGCTGCACATGTATAAATTCAAAAGGTCAAAAACTAGGAGTATCTCAGTAACTCCAGCTATTTCAAGGGGGGGAAAGGAAAAGAGAAAAGCCAATCCTCACAAACCTTAGCCTGGGTATCTCGACCCCAAGGTTTAAATTCTTCTTCCTTCACTAGCTTTTTTACTTGGTTAAATCTTTTTCTTTTGATCAAGCCATTAACACGTCTCTGGCGCATCACCTCATCTTTGCCCAGCTCCGCTTCAGGTTCAACCAAATTCATTTTCTTCCGATTTCTCTTAGCTTTCTCCAGTAGACTCTGGACCATTACCTGAATAATAATGAGTGGATAGAAGAAGATGATTCAAAGATCTGTTCTGAACAAGTATTGGTGATATGAAAACAAAGAGGAAGAACTTCTTCGCTTCATACATCAACAGAAGTCATAAGATTGCGGATAATAAGATGCGGGTTGAAACTTATATGACTGTGATGAAGTTTTCAGCATGAAATGCCGTCCCAGTTTCATGACAGAGTATTCAGTTAGGAGAGGCCTCATTTGCAGTCAATCTAAAGAAGCAAATATAATCACGATACCTTTTGCTCAACGAAACAGACAATTTATGCATGGCTAATGCATGGATAAATTCATCGTGCAGCTGCCAGAACACTAGCTTAGATCAAAATGACAAAGTGAGAAACCTCTAACACTCGAACTAAACGACATCCACAGAATGAAAAAGGCGAACATCAGGCTAACAGAATCAATGAAGATTCATTGCTTTTCAATGTGGTTGATCAAACTTGTAACCATTCAACCTATCAAGTCCAACAGCTAATACTGAGAAAAATGCAAAAGCCAAAACTCGCCTCCTGCTCGATCGCCATCCCGACATGAACGGCGGCCTGCACGAGCTCGATGCACCCATCCGTGTGCCCCACCATCACCAGCCCCATCATCCTGTGCATCAGGATCACCGCCATCTTCTCGGCGGACAGCAGGTCGATGTGCGGCGCGTACGCGGCCTTGTTCTTCTTCGTCCGCTGCGTCCTCTGCTCCCTCTCTATCGCCTCCTTCAGCGGGTCGAACCACCCGAGGAACAGCGCCTTCACGCGGGGCAGGTTCGGCGCCAGCTGCCGGTCCCTCATCTCCCGCTCCAGCTCCCGGTACTCCTCCACCATCCGCTCCCACGCCTCCGTCTCCGCCCGAATCTGCCGCCGCCTCAACAGGTTGTACTTCCGCCGGTCCGCCTCCTTCAGCTCCAGCTCGGCCTCCCGCCTCGCCTTCCGATACACGTTCTTCAAGAAAATCGGGTATATCCAGGGCGGGTCCTGGATGAATATCTTCGGGCGCGGGTCCCGGTCGCCGGCCGCCTGCTCGGTCGCCGGGGTCGGGAAGTCGGCGGCGGCGGGGGAGGTTGTGGAGGACGTCGAGGTAGTTGTCGCGGACGGCGTCGCGCGGCGGGCGGAGGCGGGACGGGGACGGGGACGGGGGAGGGAATGGGGAGGGAAGGGGGAGGGGAAGGAGAAAAGAGCGGGAGAGCTTGAAGGGGGAGATGGACGGCTGGTAATGGAGGCGGCTCCTCTGGCGAGATTGGTTGGCGGATTTCGAGGCGTGGAGGCGGGCGGCGGAGGGAAGGGAGAAGGAGGTGGAAGGAGGGGAGGCGGCAGCCATTGCCGTCGGCGGCGGAGGAGGAGGGTGGGGGAGGAGATAAGCGCCGCGCACAGAGGAACGGGAGGAAGGAGGAGGAGGAAACCTCCCTTAAACCTTGAGAAAATGTTGTGGATAAAAAAAAAATCTAATTATAATAAAATGATATTCGGACAAATAAAAGATATTTTTCGAGAAAAATCGTGGAGGATTTCTAAGGTTGAAAGAAAAAAAAAAAAAAAAAAAAAAAAAGGACCCCATTCCCTCAAAAGAAAAAAAAATTATGTCGAATTCAAAAGGTGATTTAGATCATTTTCATATCTACAGATCAGAAAAGAATTTTTTTAATGCTGAAATTGATTTTACGAACACAAGATATAACCTACAAATTTTATTTTTTTTTTTTTCTGTTTGGAAGCGCCAGCAACTGCAATTGGCTGATCTTCAGGATGTGTTGATGCAGAGTTTTTTGCAGGTAGAATTTCATTTTGTATTTACTGTGCAGAAAGATATGTTATGAGGATCATGATTTGTTAGCAATTTATGAAAAATAACTAGTAATTGTCATCAAGGATTAACGCATATTGAATATGATATTTACGACTCCCGCGCTATGTAAAGAAGCAAAGAAAAAGTTTGTAAGTGATATGAGAGTTAGAGATAGGATAGATAGAAAAAATATGCTACTTACAAGATTTATTTTACTCTTTTGAATCTCAATCAATCATGGTAAATTAATCTTTTTCAAGATCTTAGCGGTAATTAATTTACTACCTAAAAAAATACCAAAGTGTGAGAAGTAATTTATCTCCTCAAATGGAAATGTCACTAGTGTTGAAAAGAAACGACTACTCAATAACCTTTGTTGCAGATTGCAGAATATATGTACTTAATTTACCATCAAGGAGAATTTGCTAATTGTAAGAATTAATTTACAGCAATCATTATTTAACATAAAAGTAATTCACTAATAAAAAAACAGAATTTACTATTTTCGGGGGATCACTCCTTTACTCCTTGGCTTTTATAGATGGTAGAGATGGAAGTAATTTAGGGTGCGCGTGCAATGACGCTTAACGGGAAGAGTTTTTTTTTCGTAATAGTTTTTCTATTTCATTCCAAAACAATTTATAAGTAAAAGAACGAGTTTGGTAAATACACAAAATTTCTACTCTTGGAATAGAAAAGAAATAGGCATGCATTTGGTAACGCAACAGTTTCTTTTTTGTATTTATTCGTTTTTTATTCTTACTCACGGATCGCCGACCGCCAACCGCCGCCGCCTGCCGCCGCTACATGACCGCCGACCGCCGACCATCACCACCGACCGCCATCGCATAGCCCATCGGCCGTCACCGCCCGGCCCGCCGGAGGAGGCCGATGGGCTATCGGTGGCGATCGTCGATGATGATGATGGGCTATGCGGCGGTGGTCGGCCGATGGGCTATCGTCGATGACGGTCAATGGGCGGTGATGGTCGGCCGGCCGGCTATCTCTTTGCGACGGCGACGGTGGCCGTCACGAAACTTGCGCGGCGGCGGGTGGCCCGGCAACGGGGGCGCGATTAAGCGGTCGGCGATCCGTGAACAAAAATAAAAAATGAATAAATACAAAAAAAAAAAAAAAAATCATTGCGTTACCAAACGCATTTATATTCTTTTTCTATTCCAAGAGTATAAATTTTGTATAGTTACTAAACGCGTTTTTTTACTTAGAAATTGTTTCCCGGAATATAAATAAAAAAGAACTATTTCTGAAAAAAAAAAAAAAAAAAAAAATCTTCCCCAATCAAGAAACGTTGTCAGGGTGCCGTTGTCATGTGTACCCTTAGTGTCTTACATGGGGATAATTACTTAAAATAATAGAAGTGTAATGGAAACTTAGCAATTCCGAGAATTATTTTAGTTATTTATTATAGAAAGGAGTAAATATTTTATCATAAAAAGGATATTGCTACACAATGACCACGCTAGTGTTATAATTTTGGTTAAACGTTGAGTTAGCACTTTCCTTATTTTCTCCAAGAATTTAGCTCCAAATTGTGCTTGTATGAGAATGCCTAGGCTTGGTAGTTTCCAAATAGAATAGTACATTAACTCAAACTCATCCCAAATGACTTGGTAAATCGGCTAAACTCCTTGTAATCATATTACACTTATTGCTAGCAACATTTATCAATTGGAAGTTTATTTTTAGCAAAATTTTCTCGAATAGTCGTATATGGTGATTCATAAGTTAAATACTTCTCAATCATCAAAATTTCATTTAGGAAGGACCTCGCTTCAACTATGCTCAAGGAGGTTGGTAGAGATTGACACTTGGCACAAATTGAAACTAGCATGGTGGGGCATGAGCTGGATCAAGGGGGGTCTTTATGGAATCCATCGACAAATCTTATCGTGGCACTTAGATCTCGACCCGACCTAACTAAGCTTTACTATCGCTCACATTCTCGAAAGGAAATTGTACGGAGAGGAGCTCTCAAGGATGCTCTATTACTCAAATGAAAGTAAATTATACAAGTGAGGGGAGCGCTCCCCTATTTATACAAGAGTATCTCTAATTATAACAATTGATCTCCGTGTGATTTAATGATATAAGATCTTAATACTCTTCCAATCAATCAGATAGTAAAAATTCACTTGATCTAATGGTGGTGGTTATTGATTCTCGTCAAATTAATCCCACAATGGATATTAAAGGGTGCGTTTGACAACTTGCAAAATAGTAATAATTCTATTCTTTTGTTTTTGAAAGTAGATTTAGAATAGAAATTCGTTTGATAAAACTTTTATTCTCGGGAATAAATTTTTATTTTTTGTTCTCGGAAGTAGATTTGGAACAGAATCGAGAAGTAAAAAAAGTTGATTTTTTTTCCTAAAAACATTTTCCAAATCAAGCTAACCCTTTTTTTTTTTCTATTTTATCTTCCTTCTTCTTATTCTTCTTCCCTCTCTTCTCTTCTTCAACAGCTGTCGCCATCACCGTGCGCCACCGCTGGTTGCCGGCGACTAGTCCGGCGAGGTTCGGTGATCTCACCGAAGACTCACCAAGCCAGGGCAAGGCTCGACCTTGCCCAAATCTGGCGAGGTCGAGCCCACTGACGACTAGGCGAGGCTACTCGCCTAGCCAAGGCTTGGCCAAACCTTGCCCACCGCCAACGTGGCCTCGGCAAGGGTTGGCGACGCTCCGACGAGGTCACTAACCCTCGTCGGCCGATCGCCGATCATTCCAAGGTTGGCGATCGGCAACCCTTGAAGAAGAAGAGGAGAAATGAAAGAAAAAAGAAAAGAAAAAAGTAATAAAATTATTTAAAAATTAAAGGAAAATGATTTGAATTTGAAATTTTGAAAACGGTGCCAAACGCAATTTTATTTTAGAAATTGAAATTTTGGACAATTACCAAATGACTTAAAATGCTTAAAAATTGTTCCTAATAATAAAATAAAATAAAAATATTTTTGATCGAGAAATTGTTCCGTTAAAACAAAAGCGTTATCAAATGCGCCCTAAATCTATTCAATTTTTGATGGCATCAATCCTTGTTGAACAAATCTGATGGCAGAAATTGAATCACCTTATTAATCCAATGGCTCTAAGGAACCCCTTTGGATCAATGATGTGGCGATCCTTTGAATAGATGAAGTGACAAATTTTTGTCCCGACAATTGGGGTCGGGGTCGGGTTGCTGGCATTTGAGTAGATTGGACGGCTCAACTACTATTCTAGTGGATGGTTTGCGGCCAAGCACGATCCCGAGGTCGGCAGGTTAGATTTGCACAAATTCATACGGGTTTGTGCCATAGCGCAATGTGAAGGCGCATCTAGCATGGTTTCACGATTTTGAGCATGTTGGTCACGCATCGCACCGGTCAATGCTTCAGAGGTGGTTATAGGCGACATCATTTTCTACTAGCTAACGGTAGGTCTACTCACTTTCCTTAACTTTGGTTGATCTTGAATCTTACTTCTACGGTATGTTTGGGGGGAGGGGAAAGCAAAGTAGGGGGAAAACTGTACAAAATTTCTAGTTCTATATCTTGCCTCTCTCTTGCTTGATGCACTTGTCTGACCTTTTTTTTTTTTTTTGGAAAGAATACCATTCACTTAAAAAAGTCTGGTAGGCAATTTGTCCATTGGGCCTTAGCAATGCAATTCACAATTTCATTAGTTTCCCAGCTGCAGTGGGCCAAAGTGAGGCCCCAGAAGTTCCCCAAAGGAGGCGTGAAAGGACCTCCTCTCTTTGTGATGCACAGAACCGTGCTACTTGAAGACACTCGACCCGCTGGGACCAGCTCGGGCCCAATTGCACATCGTCAATTATTCATGTCGAGACATTGGTTCACGGTTCTGATAAATAGATCAGTAAAACAGTTTGCATAGCAAAAATCAAGGCAAAACTACCTTGATCTGCAGGCTGAAGTATGTTGGAAAGATCACTGAGAGAGCTTATATTCGTGAGCTGCCAGAAGTCCACATGCTTTCCGTTACCTCCAGAAGTTCTTACGCAGCAGAGAAGCTGTTATCTGCATTTATCTTGATCTTGAGGCTCCCTGGCTTTTACACTCAATGGTATTGTTCAACTTTCAACAGTGAAAGAATGTTTAGGCTTGGGGTAGTTTCCAAATAGAATAGTGCATTAACTCAAACTCATCCCAACTGACCTGGTAAATGGGCTAAACTCCTTGTAATCATATTACACTTATTGCTAGCAACATTTATCGATAAATCATCATCCCGTTTTTTTTAAGCTAATTTTTGAGTCAAATAGTCTAGATGAATATATGTTTTAGTGATTCATAAGTTAATAATTCTCCATCATCTAGATTTCATTTAGGAAGGACCTCTCTTCAACTATGCTCAAGGAGGTTGGTAGGGGTTAGTTCCTATGAATCATCAATCAGTTTTTTTCAATAGAAGTCATAGAATTGGCCAGAGAATCAGACAGAACTTCACAGTTGAGCATTCTAATAAGGCTGTTTCATATCCTAATCCTAATAATGTCCTGGATGAGCTTTTAGCTTGCAGATGAAGATAAAGAGAAAAACAGAACAAATTTAAAGTGCAGTGAGCGACCAAAAGGGTCCTCAACAATTTTTTTTTGAGCTCAGACCTTGCAACTCCATCGAAGACCCACACAAAAACCAATATACACTCATATCAATTATGAATACATAGAGCATTGTCCGTCATTCACAATTCACAAAACAGGAGCATGAAAATCAATATCCTAGCAAAAGTGAATCATCTGTCTCACATGTATCAATTTACAGATTTCAAACTGAAAATCTCAATTCTGTACATCATCAACCGGAGTAAAAATCAAAGTAATCTTTCATTACCAACACAGGAAGAGAGGCAAGACGATTTTGTGCAAAGTCCATCAAAAGCACATTCCAAATCCAAGATCATGCAGGGAATATATCGAGGTTAGTTGAAGAGCTGTTGCCATAATTTCTTGCTTGATCAGAGCCAGAAGTGCAACATAGCCTGCTGAAAGAAACATATAGTCTATGATTCTGATTCATGATAAGCAGAAGATCTGTCGGAAAGCTACTGCAACATAAAAGCAAAAGCAGGCTAATACTAACTTTGGATGCAGGTTTACAAATGGAAACATGCCAAGATAAAGAAAAGTAAGAAAGGCCCGTACTTCTGTTATGGTGAGAAGGGGCAAGTCGTAAAGTTGGGTGTCTTTCCTTTTGTTCTCACGCCTCATCTCATGCTGTATTGAATTCAGTTGTTCTCGTATCTCCTTCAGTAAGTTCATTTCCTCTTCATTTTCATGGATGATTTCGCAGCTTCTAGCATTCCTCTCTGTCTCAAGCCGTTCAATTCTTTCACTCAGTTGTTGAAACTCAGACCGATGTTTGGGTACCCTGGCTTTATGGGCTTCTTGAAACCCATCACAGTCAGCGCTCATCTTCTCTCTCAGTCCAGAGTTAGATGGCATCTTATCATGGTTTAGCGAAAGCAGCATCTTCTTTATCCAGTCAGTTTGATCAGTGACCAAATCCGGCTTCCCGAGCCGATCTTCGCCTTTAGATTCCTTCTTACTCCATTCTTTCACCTGAACGTCATGACATTTACAGCTCTCGTCACTCTGTGGTACTTCAAAAATATCTTGAATAGTTGTCGGACTAGCAGAGTTCTCAACTGCTTCCTCTGTGGAGAGGTTTTCACAATGGTTCATTTGATCAGACTTTGCATTGTCCCATTCCCTGCAGCATAACAAGGTGGTGCACTCACACAAGAAACAATAGCACAGGACCTAGACACGCCATTAGAGTAGTCATTATTATCCTGATTAGTGTCCTTATATTCTGATATTTCATTCACGTGATTCCCTAATCTTCTGATCTGCTCCCAAACTGGACTGAAATCCCCATTCGACAATTTTTTCAATTTGCTCTCGGAATTCAAGCTCTCGCCCGTACCTTCCACATCAGGATTCTCTTCAACTATTCTCGAAACCACGTCTAGATTAGGGAAAACAGATTTCGGCCTTTTCATGATGCCTTTCTGTAGAATAGGATCCTTCAAGCAAATTGGAGGCGAAGAGTTCAGTCTCCTCACACCGCCGCCATTCAATCCTTTCCCACCATTGGAGACATCGCCTCTTTGCAAAAACAGATTATCCAGAAATCTACTTTCACTGGGTCCCAAATCAGTGTAACCCATGCTTAGAAGCTTATACCGATAAGCTTGGACTTGGAACTCGAGCGAAGCGATCTCCATCTCTTTCTGGTAAATAACATCCTCAAACACTTCCAGGGAGAGGTCGGCATGACACATCTTCTCCTCGGCCATTCTCTTGTACTGATCAGCCTCCATCTTGACGGCCGCCTTTTCACCCTGCAAGCGCAGTATCATTGACATGGCCTCGCTGGCCGCGGTAGCAGACGCTTCCCGCTCTTCA
Organism: Eucalyptus curtisii; assembly: GCA_017140595.1. NCBI lineage: Eukaryota > Viridiplantae > Streptophyta > Magnoliopsida > Myrtales > Myrtaceae > Eucalyptus > Eucalyptus curtisii. Next base: position 22,104,467 of record CM029496.1, read on the forward strand.
TCTAATTCATCGTAGAGTTTCTGCAGGAGTTGCTGCTGAGCAAAGAGCGCTTCTTTGAGAGCAGCAGCATCCGTTTCAGGCATCCCCAAACAAATGCCAATCTCGGCCATGTATCAGCCTGGAATCGAGCCAACCCGCCTCTGAATTGGACAAGAAAGAAGAGATTTTCTTACTCGAATCAACAAGAACCCAGTGTCACAGGCTCAGTGACCAATCTTGACCCTCTCAAAAGATTTTTTTATCTACGTCTATCTATGCAGAACTACAGACGAATGGAACTCGAAACGTTCACACCTATTTTCAACAAATCATGGGAACAAGAAGACAACCAAACCAACGCAAGAAAATTTCAAAACGAGAAAAAGTGAAAAACGAGGGTGCGGACCATATCACATACCCTTTTCCTTTGGCAGAGAGAAGCTCCCTTTCCCAGTACCGATTTTCCACGAAAACTCCGCCTTCTTTCAAAGGAATGCAGGCGAAAACGCAACACCCACCACGCCCATCTCCTTGACGCCCCCAAAAGTCCAAGAAACGCAGCCAAGAACCGCCCGTTAAGCCTCGGCAAAGGAACAAAGGAGGAAAAGGACCCAACAAGAAAGCAAAAGAGAGAGCTCGCCGGCGGGAAAGGTGGCGCTCAAAGGGTCGACAAGACGAGGCGGCGAAAAGCCATCGATTTGGCCGTTGGAAGACTCAGTCTTGCAGGCATCAAAGCAGCCCCAGATGGTTGCTTTTTGCGAAGAAGAAGGAGGAGAAGGAGGAGGAGAAGAAGAGGAAAAGATCAGATCTTTGAGTTGATTGCAAAGCAGGTTATTCAATGGTGGTCCGACGGAGAAACGAAGATTAGAACTCACGAACTACTCCCGCAAGAACCAACTCACTTTCCCTATCAAGAAACGGTATTGGCGCTGAGATATGGGGGGAATATGGAATTAATATCTAGAAAAAAGACAAAAAAATAATAAAAACAGGTCGGAAAATGGACTTTAGTAATTATTGTTTGAGGATTCTGGTGAAGAAAAAAACAATTTGATTCTTTTATTAACTTGCCATCCTATCTGAATGATAATCAGATTGATATTGATTAGGATTAGTTAATGCCCTTAAAAGAACTATTGAGACTTGAAGATTTCATTTATATTTTAGGTAATTACTGCTCACATTATGATGAGATAGTGTTCTCACTTGGTGAAGCGACCATCGTACTAAAAGTTTTTTAGAATTGAAGATTTCATTTTCAATAATGTTTTATTTTGTTGAGTACAAATGCATTAGGAATTTTGTAATTTATGAGAAAAAAGACGAATTAGTTCTTCCAGGGAAATATACCTGGTTTGACTACCAGCAATTCAGGTTCTAATTGGCGATAAAATCCAAAAGGGATATGCCCCTTCGGTCTAATTTTGGAACATTTATCCTTGACTTGCGTTCCATCTGTGTTGGCATTGTCGTAATTTGCGTCCCTGAATCCATGATTACCAATAATTACAGTTGGCCCCACCCTTTGCTCCTTCCGTCTTATCGGGAGGGCCCCGGAGTTTATCCCATTTTTTTTTTTGGCATTACCGGAGTTTATCCGTTGAATAAAGGGAAAATTACCCGTCGAATTTCGCCCTATTTCAATATAATTCCTAATCACCGACCAAAAAAAAAAATATAATTCCTAATCAATATTGTCCCTGAAGTTGAATTAATAAAATGACAAATATTGAATAATTTCACATAATTCAAGGATAAGCAATAGGTTTCCATCTTTCTACAAGAGAATGAGTGGTGGGGGGTTTTAGAGGAAGTTAGGATGGGATGATTGTAATTTCAAGTATGGGTTTCAATTCTTCCATAAAATAAAACAAAAATCTGAGAGTGTGAGTTAAAAATAACAATATAATAAAATCAACAAAAAAAATTCAATAATCGCATTAAAAAATTAAAGATTTAGAGACCATATTACATATTGAGTTAAAATTTTAAAATCATATTAGAAATCCCATTAGACATCGGGAGTTGAGGTTCAATAATTATTCATGTCGTTACTTGTTAATTAAATAAAGTGTGCGGGGAGCGTGAGGACCCCGCACGTGCCGCTCCTTGGCCGCGAGGAGCGTTTAAGAGCAATCAAGTACGCAACATCATTTGATTCCTCCACCTCCTCCGCCTTTTATTTTCCTTTTTCCGACATTTTTTTTTTTTCGGTCAAACTTTTTCCGACTTTAAAAAGCAGTTATTATGGCGCTCCCAACGGCTACTAATGCGGTGTCGCCCCGCGTGCGGAGCGGGGCCCACCCCGCCGCCGACCCTAGGACGATCCGAAAGACGGTGCGAGGAACGTGGCAGTTAAAACGAGCCCGATGTCGACTTCAATAAAAAAGAAGACCTAGTCAACTGCGCCACGTTGATAAAATAAATTAATAAATATGCTTTTATTTATTTATTTAAAGAACTTACTGAGGGAGAATCGGACTTGGTGAGAATTAAACAAGAATTCCGCCGAAGAAAATGATAGAATGAGCTGCGTTCATGCTTAAATAGGGCGTCGGTTTTTCTTTTCAAAATAATCTATTTAATTGACTTTTTGAATTTATTGTTGATATTTATTCATTTTTCGACTTTTCAAAAATTGTAATGTTTCCATGTTCTTCCTATCTTTGTGATTTAATGACCCGTGGGCTGTAATGAAAGTTTTAAGTTAAGGCGCTCAAACTTATTTATTTTGTCTTTTTTTCAGTCAAAAAGTCACTTATTTGTGCCACCAAAATCTAAGCTATCAATCCTTCAAAAAAGTTATGTTATGGTACATTATTACATATGTTATTATTTGTTTGTTTCGAAATATGTAAGCTTTTTTCATTGAATCAAATCGGGAGCTACAAGATTTGTTAGAAATAGATGTGAAAGGGCAATTAACAATGAAAGTCACTCCAAACAAACTCATTTAATATATATTAATCTCCTACTTGTATTCGAGAACTTGCCCATCGTTGGTTCATCCACCAATGATGCACATAATAATCATTTTATTTATGTTACAATTTTTTTTATTCTAGACTTAATTTTGAAACATAATTCATTTGGTAAAATTATTTCATTTTTCTATTTTCGAAATAGATTTTTATTACATAAATAAGTTTGGAACATAAACCAGAAGTAAATTTTTTTTTACTTCTCTATTTCTTAAATAGAAATAAGAATTAGTTTCTCTTTTCTACTTCTCACCCAAAGAACTCTCTCCCTAACCCTAATATCATCTTGATGCCTCCCTCACTGAGGGACTCTCCTTCATAGCTCTAAACTCTCAACTACTCACGTGGCTCGATGCCGTTGTAAATCCGACGACGTCCCCCTCACCATCGACTCCGTCCTCCTTGTCTACGTTGACTTCGTCTCATCGTTGACCCTCACTTCATAAGGCCTTCATCGCCGTCAACTCCATCCCCCTCGCCATCAACTCCATCCTCCTTACCGGCGTCAACTCCTCCTCCTCATACTATTCAAAGGCCCTGAAATTTCGCAGTTGTCCAAAGGCATTTTCTTGGTTGACGACCACGACCCTCTTCAATCTCTCTCTCTCTCTCTCTCTCTCTCTCTCTCTCTCTCTCTCTCTCTCTCTCTCTCTCTCATCTATGTTCCGCATTTATCCAAAGGTCTTGAAGTTCGATTTTGCGTTTGTGTTGCAGGTTCCTCGTCGGAATCTCCTCGATACTTCTATCCTCGCCTCAAGCCCTCCGTGCTTCTCTATAGCGAGCTTCTCTCCTTGACACCTCCGGGTAATTGATTGGTTGATTGTAGTCTATGCTAAGTTAATCTAATGATCCAAGTGGTTGATTATGGTTCAAGCCCACGCTTTTGTCATACTGAGTTGTTGTCTTCAAGTTTTGTAAGATATAATTTGGGAACCTCTATCTATCAAAACGCCATTATTTTATCGAGGGAATTGTTTTTTTCTTTGGGGGTGGGGGTTTGGGGGGTGGGGGGTGTAAGGGCCCTAGAAACGCCAATATTTAAGCCAAATCAATCTCTATCCACATCGGGTCCTATATTTGTCCATCTCTTTCCTTGGATGATATAGATGCCATGAATTGATTTCAATACGAAGAGGCTGGATTGTTTTATTTGATTTCTTTTTATCTCTTCTTTAGCTAGAGAAAGAAAAGAAATCGATTGATAGAATGAGAACAGAACCACCAAATCGTTGTAAGAGGTTTTATTTGATAATGCTTATATTTTGTTTCGTTGTTTTCTATGATCTCTCTATTTTAGAATGAGTTAACTAGATATGGACAATTTGCACTCAAGACATCAAGAAATTTAAATGAGACAGACCTAAAAGTTTGCCCATTGATTTAAGAGGCCCATTTTATCCATATGAACTCTTTTTGACCTCTTTTGCATGGAAACACGCGTTACTCAAAAATATGTTAATCTCATGGACTCTCAAATTAAACTGTAGTGCATATACACGGATGACATGTATGATGGTTGTTCCTATATAAACAATATAAAGTAGGGCATTTGGCCATAACCATATTGAATAGTCAGCAAATTATTTAATGTGTGCATATTTGAGGTCATGTATTGCTTGAAACATATTCTATGATAATCAATGCCAATGAGCTCAAGGGGTATGTAGAGGTAATGTTCATGTATTTATTTGAAACGATTGTTCAAATCTATGGATGCAATTATGCAAAAATGAATGAACCTTCCCTAAGTTTGGGTGCATAGCCTTGCTTGTTGTGCTCCTTGTGTATTCCCACTTTGCATATATTTTAGATTTGGGTGGATGGCATTTGTTTCGTGCGTGGATTTTTGGCTGAAATTTGGGGGAGGATAACATCTTAATTAGCTATGGAAAGAGTTGAGGCCTCTTTGGTCCACTTTGTAGAACATATCGATGTCAATTTGGCAATTAAATTAAGGAAAGTTTTAAAATTGTCCAATTTTTAGTTACAATCACCAAAACATCTGAAAACTAATTGTGTAAAGAGAAATCGGACATGGTTTTTGTATGCACAACTAAAGAACTAAGGGGACATGGTAGTTTTACTACAACATTGCCCTTTTCATTCCATTCCTTATAAACTCTCATATGTTAATTCTTAATGGGATGTATTCATATAACTTTATTACATTGTAGTTGATTAGTTGGGTATCTTTTTTACGATCTGAAAAGAATAAAGATTTTAAACTAAAGAAATGTTTCTATGTGCCAAGTGCTTTTCTTCGACCAAAGAGGTATGCTAGTTCTCTTTAAGATTTTCATAAATGGCATCTTTCCGTCTATATTTATTCTGAGATCATGAAATATGACTTACCTTCCAAGAATGTTAGATGTCCATTTTGTTGCATCAAGTTCTTCAATGGAGATTTGTCATTACTTAAAACACTATTGATTATTTAATCTGCTTTGACAGGTGTAGTGTGATAAATACTTTAACTTATTCCTTTTGCTTGCAACATATAATTGCTTGTACAATCTCATATGAGGATGTCCTCCTTTAATTTTCTTTGTTCATTATGTTTTGTTAATAGTCATAAAACATTGATCTTGACATCAAAGCTTATATGCTGAACTAATACATAAATTGATATGGCTCATTTAATGCTTAATAAGTTAAGGTTAAATGGCATCCCCAAAAGAGGCTTTTATGGCAAAGTGAACTGAACCTTTGACCAATGAGATTATAAGTTTGTCGGTACCAGATGTAAAAGGGGAATCACATGTACCTACAACAAAACATGATAGAATGAATTCAACAAATGGACAAGACTTCGCTTTAGTATAGTTTAGTTGAAGAATAGAGTCAATAAACTGAAGAGATAATATAATAGTCTCAAGAAGCTTTTGTCACAATCTATATTTTAATAAAATAATATAAACAATACGGTTGATGTGGACGATCAAAGTGTATGGGAGTCTCACATCAAGGTATCACTTTATTTGGGTTATTTTTTTTTTATTGTGGATGTAAGCTTTGATTATGTTGCTGATGTATGTCATTATTGAGAAAATTATAAGATAATAGCGGATGGGCTAAATTTAGGAAGAATGGGTTTCTTTAGTATTTTGATTTGTGTATTGCGCTTAATGATGCATATGCTACTAGAGAATATGTAGCGTGAAATGTAGAAAAAGTGGTAGTAACCTTGAAGGGAGATGACAATGGTGGTGATGGTGGTGATATAATGGGAGATTAGGAGGAATTTGATGAGCACTATACTGATGAGGACATCTTTACATCTAACGTGACTACTACTTTAGATTGTAAGAAATATAAGTTGGATAGAACTCCAAATTTCAAGAATAAGAGGAAGAGTAACACATATGATGTTAGTAGCACTTGTAAAGCCATTCAACAAATGATTAAATTCAAAACCAGTCAATCAACAAGTGCCTTTGTGACCTCAGACACCCCATCACTTATAAACCTACTTGATAGGAGTTGCGGTTGTTGTCCTACATGGCATGCTTGATTTGGAGCAGAATCTTTTCAACAAAGCTATGAACCAATCATACCTTAATGCCACTAGGAGAGAGGCTTTTATTATATCTTAACTTAAAAGGAAACATGGACTTCTTGAATCTCTTTAAGTAGATGTTGAGAAATATGCTATGGATTTATTTTTGGATTAATTTCACCTTATGACTTATGTATTTGAAATACTTATTTTTATTTTTTATGATGCAACTATTAAAACTTTGTGGCTATTGTTAGTTATTATTTGATTCTTTACTCATATGTTGAGTTTATGTTCTTATTTCGTGTTATGGCATAGGTAATATGGAGATGGATAAAAGTAGCATGTATAGTAATCAAGTAGCAGTAGGTGAATAAGTTGAATTAGACTTTAATTAATTTGTTATTAATATACTGATAGCATGATTTTGCATTGTTGTGCTAGATATGTCATGTACACGAGAGAATCTATAAGGGATAGCATATTATCAGGACTTGAATGGATGAGGAAGGTTCTTTATGGACATTTAGATAGAATATGTGAAACTTTTAGAATCGGAGTTCAACAGAAGTCTTAAAACTTGTCAAGAAAGTGCAATTGAGTCCTAAAACTTACAAAAAATGCAATCAAGTCCTAAAACTTGTCAAGTTGGTTCAATTGAGTCATTCCGTTAACACCGTTAATTTATACTAACGGAAATTGCTGATATGGCTTATTTTAATGCTTTATCTCTCCTACGTGGCAACTATGGCAAGGAAAATTATCTAGGTCAGCAAAACGACGTAGTTTTGGATATTGCTCATTATCCAAAATGACGACATCTCGTCTCCTTTTTTTACGTTTTCCTTCCATCAAACCCTTCCCTTCCCCTTGCGTTTTCCTTCGGCCCCTTCTTCCCCGTCTGAATCAACCCTTCATTCGTATGAACCCTAAGCCCTAAATCTCGATGCAAATCATGATCTGGTGCCTCGCGAGTTGCAGTTCTTCGTCAAACGTGAGTGCGCGTACGTGCGACACTCGTCCCACAAGAGCCTCGTTAGTGGATCGAGCGGCATTGACAATGGAGGCAGTCACTATGACCGAGCCACGCTTCTCCTCACTCATCCGAGCTAGGTTTGTATCTTTGCCGTCCATTTCACCGTAACTTGTTGATTATGAGATTTTGGGTTTTTAGTTTTCAAAATCTAAGCCCTAAATGTGATCTGTGTGCCGATTATCCCCAAAATTTCATTTCGAAACTTGAATGATATCCGTAAATCTTGCGATTTAGTTGTCTGTCATTCAAGTTTTGAGCATGCCTTCTATTATAGGTCCCTGTTAAATTAAGGTATTTAGAATAGCACTTTAGGATTGAAAAATAGAACTTTTTGGGAACAAAATGTGAGTTTTGCTACGGCAAGTTTTGACTGTTTCCAATCTAAGATTGATTATGTTTTGTTGAAGGCATCGCCACTTAGATAAAATGCATGAGTATGTGCAATTTGATTATGAAAGTCTGGATATTAATCTAATAATTGTGATCATAGTTTGGTCAGCCAAGCTTGTAAGTTTATGTTGTAGGCTTTTAGCCTTTAGATCAATAAAAAGATGCAAATGTGTTGAGTGCATTGAACTTGTGAGTGATTATAATCTCTATTGACTAGTTTTGCAGCATGAAACTAATTGTAATATTGGAAATTCAGTTTCAGGTTTCAGTTCTGCAGTTTTCTGGTTTTCTCTTGCCATGCTACGTGATGGCCAGATCTTGGTACATGCAAAGCCGTAGGAGATAGGTACACCATTCTATTTCACTTGACTGAATAATTAACTTAATGCTGAGAGCATTAGAGATGACTTGATGACGAACGAAAGATGTGGTTTCTTTATCTTATGTAGACTAGGAATTAAATAATGTTGCATCGCAATTGATCAGAAAAGTGTTGATAATACGTCATAGGATTGCCCAAAGATTCACGTGTTGGGGTAAACAAAAGAAGGAAAGAGGAAAGAGGAAAGAGGAAAGAGAAGATACATTTTTCAGTTAATTGCAAATTTCCCCAACTTGGTGTCTCTTGCAATTGCAAAGAGCTCTCCATCATTTATATCTTTGCAATTATTCTTTCAACCTATGGATTTATTTATTTATTTATTATTTTTTTTATGTTTTTGGCAAATAGGCCTTTGTCTTAAGATACTTTTCAATGAATTAACTTGCCTTTATTCTCATATGGTGTAGGTTTTGCTAGTTTGCAACTGTGATATGCTTTTTAATATGGCGACAAGAAGAATGAGAGCAACAACTTCTAAATCAAGTGGTGTAACTCCTAATGAGATTGAATCAGAGTTAACTTGCTATTGTGGTATTTGATCACCACTTCTTATTGCAAAAACAAAGAAAAACGCAAGAAGAATGTTTTATGGATGTGCTAAGTTTGATGGTCCAAGTTGCTGTAATTTCTTCATGTGAGTTGACCCAAAAATACCGGATCAAGCGAGAGATATGATAGTCGACTTGCTTGAAAGAAATCAAGCACTATCGGAGTCAAGCCAATCTAGATGCGACGACGATTATGGGAGCTCACTGATAGCTAAAATGAAGGCACAAAAGACGAAAAATGGACTTTTAAAGGAAGAGCTTGTACGAGTGAAGAAAGGAAAGACGCTCTATCAATTGGCATTTTTTCTATGCATGTGTTATATCATTATGAGGATTATATTTAACGTGAAAGCTAGTGAGAAGTTTTAAGTCTTCCATAGTACCTTGGAAAGCTAGTGAGAAGTTTCAAAGTCAAAGCCACCATTGCAACTCCAAGACAGTTTGCAACTTCAATCATTAAGAACTTATCCTCGAAGCACATCGCTATAAAGTCAATTGATATAGCGTCTTTCCTTTCTTCACTAGCTTTCACATTAAATATAATCCTCACAATGATATAACACATGCATAGAAAAAATGCTAATTGATAGAGTGTCTTTCCTTTCTTCACTCGTGCAAGCCCTTCATTTGAAAGTCCATTTTTCGCCTTTTGCACCTTCATTTTAGCTATCAGTGAGCTCACATAATCGTCGTCGCATCTGGATTGGCTTGACTCCGATAGTGCTTGATTTCTTTCAAGCAGGTCGACTATCATGTCCCTCGCTTGATCTGGTATTTTTGGGTCAACCCACATGAAGAAATTGCAGCAACCTGGACCATCAAACTTAACACATCCATAAAACATTCTTCTTGCATTTTTCTTTGTTTTTGAAATAAGAAGTGGTGATCGAAGACCACAATAGCAAGTTAACTCTAATTCGACCTCATTAGGAGTTACACCACTTGATTTAGAAGTTGTTGCACTCATTCTTCTTATCGCTATATTAAAAAAGCATATCACAATTGCAAACTAGCAAAACCTACACCATAGGAGAATAAAGGCAAGTTAATTTATTGAAAAGTATCTTAAGACAAATGCATATTTGCCAAAAACACAAAAAATAAAATAAAAAAATAAACCCATAGGTTGAAGGAATAATTGCAAAGATATAACGGATGGGGAGCTCTTTGCAACTGCAAGAGACACAAGGTTGGGGAAATTTGCAATTAACTAAAAAATGTATCTTCTCTTTCCTCTTTCCTTCTTTTGTTTACCCCAACACATGAATCTTTGAGCAATCCTGCGACGTATTATCAACACTCTTCTGATCAGTTGCGATGCAACGTTATTTAATTCCTAGTCTACATAAGATAAAGAAACCACATCTTTCGTTCGTCATCAAGTCATCTCTAATGCTCTTAGCATCAAGTTAATTATTCAGTCAAGTGAAACAGAATGGTGTACCTGTCTCCTACGGCTTTGCATGTACCAAGATCTGGCCATCACGTAATATATGGCAAGAGAAAACTAGCAAACTGAAGAACTAAAACCTGAAACTGAATTTCCAATATTACAATTAGTTTTCATGCTGCAAAACTAGTCCATAGAGATTATAATCACTCATAAGTTCAATGCACTCAACACATTTGCATCTTTTCATTGATCTAAAGGCTAAAAGCCTACAACATAAACTTACGAGCTTGGCTGACCAGACTATGATAACAATTATTAGATTAATATCCAGACTTTCATAATCAAATTGTCTCACCATAGAAAAGCACATATTCATGCACTCTATCTAAGTGGCGATGCCTTCAACAAAACAGAATCAATCTTAGATTGGAAACAGTCAAAACTTGCCATAGCAAAACTCACATTTTGTTCCCATAAAGTTCTATTTTTCAATCCTAAAGTGCTATTCTAAATACCTTAATTTAACAGGGACCTATAATAGAAGGCAGGCTCAAAACTTGAATGACAGACAACTAAATCGCAAGATTTACGGATATCATCAAGTTTCGAAATGAAATTTTGGGGATAATCGGCATACAGATCACATTTAGGGCTTAGATTTCAAAAACTAAAAACCCAAAATCTCGTAATCAACAAGTTATGGTGAAATTGATGGCGAAGATACAAACCTAACTTAGACGAGTGAGGAGAAGCGTGGCTCGGTCATAGTGACTGCCTCCATCGTCGACGTCGCTCGATCCACCACTGAGGCTCTTGTGGGACGAGTGTCGCATGTACACGCACTCGCGTTTGACGAAGAACTGCAACTCACGAGGCACCAGATCGTGATCTGCATAGAGATTTAGGGCTTAGGGTTCATATGAAGGAAGGGTTGATTCGGATGGGGAAGAAGGGACCGAAGGAAAACGCAAGGGGAAGGGAAGGGTTCAATGGAAGGAAAACGTAAAAAAAGGAGAGGGGTCGTCGTCGTTTTGGATAATGAGCAATATCCAAAACTACGTCGTTTTGTTGACCTGGACAATTTTCATTGCCTTAGTTGCCACGTAGGAGAGAGAAAGCATTAAAATAAGCCATGTCGGTAATTTCCATTATTATTAATTAACGGTGTTAACGAAAGGACTCAATTGAACCAACTTGACAAGTTTTAGGACTTGATTGCATTTTTTGTAAGTTTTAGAGCTCAATTGCACTTTCTTGACAAGTTTTAAGACTTCTGCTAAACATATCCCCTTTTAGAATTGAGAGATACATCTTTCTCAACCTTTGTAATTCAATAAAGGTAAGAGATTGATTGGAAGATAGTTGATATATGAGGGTAGATGAATAAATTAGGATCTTTTTATCTATAATTTATCACAATAACTCAATTAGAGATTTATGTAAGAGATTCCAACATTCAGCATAAAATATTAGCAAGTATTTCATTTTAGTACTGAAAGCGGTTCTCAAACTAACAAAAGAGATTATCATGCCACATTCCTTTGATATTGTTTCAAATGAGATTTTTATGGATCTCAACCATAAACTTTACTTCAAGATAGGATTTTCATACATTTCTTTACATCATCAGTTTCATTTTGTTACTAATCTTGTATAATATTAATCTTTGATCAAACGACAGGGTTGCGTAGGTGCTATTGATGGTACTCATGTTCATCCTTCTATACTCGTGTCGAAGCAGATCTCATTTAGAGGCAAAAAAAAAAAAAACTTACAATTAAGAATGTGATGTGCGTATGTTCGTTTGATATGAAATTTATTTTTGTGTATGTTGATTGATAAGGATTTGCCAACGATTATTGGGCGCTATTAGCAGCACTTGAGACTCTTTGCTTGGAATTTTATCGACCACCACTAGGTGTTTACTTGTTCTGTAAAGCGTAATTTTCTTTATGATTGTATTGCAGTTACAAATCATAACCAATATATGAATATCTTGTTATAGGCAAGTACTATATGATAAATTCTAGTTATGCATCAATTCCGGGATTCTTAAGTCTTTTTAAGGATGAACGAGATCATCTAAATGATTATATAGGTAGAGCAAGACGGCTAAGAGTAACAAGAGAGTTGTTCAAGTATAGGTATTTTTCGCTAAGGAATGTCATTAAGAGATCATTTGCGGCATTAAAGAATTATTTCTTTATTATGAGATGCATGCCTTCATTTGCAATTCAAAAGCAAGTGCATATTTTCAATGCATGTTGTGCTATTTATAATTACATCCAAGATCAAGATAACAAGGATAAGAACTTTTCCCTATATGAAGATCCGGAGTACCCGTTTGGACTTACACAAGATGAGATTACAGGCAATGCATCGACCGAGGGGGAATTGAGATGAACATGCTTAGGAAAAATATTGCTAATAAAATGACAAGAGTTCATAATATGCCGGAGATTCCAAGATATTGTGTTTTCAACTTTTATAATGTATTTCATTATTTTGTGTTTGAGGATTTCCGATCTTAGCTCTTGTAATGTAATGTTATAATTTATGATAAGCTTTATCACACTTAGTAAAATTCACCAAATTTGTAAAATTTGTTGCAAATTATCTAATATCCTCTATTTTGTTTCTTTCGAAAATAGCCATGCATGAACTAGAATTAACATGCATCAAGAACGCGTGCTGGACGTATATCACAGCTTCTTGTGTAGTAGACTGTGGCGGCGATCGACGCGACACGCTAGCATGAATTTTTCACAATTTCCTCATCTGTTTGTATGTGGTACATTGAAACATTAAGGTTGATGTCTTTTGGAAATCAATTTCTTGAAAAAAGTAACAATTTTTTTTTTCCAATGAACACTTTAAGAGTTGGGTACAAAGGCATTTGATCAATAACAATAGATCTTTGATTGTCATGAATTTATGCATTTAGGTTTCCGTGGTATAAGGTTGAAGCATGAAAAATTTGTTGAATTGCTTGTTTATTGTATTGAAGGGAATCTTCATGTGCTTGCATATGAATTTGCGACTGTGGAATCACTACATGATATACTACATGGTAACTAAAGCCTACTTGTGTTTTGTGGTTTAACACTCTCGGTATGTTTTATTCTATAGAGATGAAATATTCTAAGTAAATATTCTAGGAAGAAAAGGAGTTCAAGTTGCGCAACGATGCCATATCCTTGACTAGACATAGCGAGTGAGAATTGTTGTTGATGCAACTAGGAGATTAGAATATTTGCACGAGAAGGTTCAGCTTCTATAATCCACGGGGATTTTAGGTCATGCAATGTGCTTCTTTTTGAAGAATTCAAAGCTAAAATTTAGGCTCCTAACATGGCTAGCCGCCTTCATTCTCTTAGAGTTTAGGGAACCTTCGACTATCACGCTTAAGAGTAATGCATCTAGATCTCTCTTTTTTGTATTAAGACCATTGATAAGTATATTATTTGGCTGTAATTGCCTATTTGGGTGGATGCTGAAAAATTTTGTGTGAAAATTTAGAAATTATGATTTAACAACTCTCACTTTGTAATTAGGTTCATAAGCATTTGAAATTTGTAAGAATGAACATCTTACTCGCTCCAAAAGGAAAAATCTATTTTAAGAAATAAAAAATTTATACTGTCATTAAATGAATTTTTATTTTAGAAACAAAAATTGTGTTGTTATTAAATGTCTTTTCTTGCTCGTAAACTCATTTAAAAATGAAAATATATAAATATATTTCTATTCCAAAAATCAATTTTTGATTAAAATGGTTATTATTCGCGCCTCAAGTAAACATCATCATTCGAAAATCCGACACAACCACTTGATACGCTTCGAAATGGGTTGACCTATAAGCATCATGTTGAAGTGTGGCCCCCAAAAAAAAAAAAAAAAAAAAAAAAAAACAAAACAAAGGGGGTGAACATCTGCTATTTTCAGCTTCCGCCACGTGGCCCCTTAGATTCTGGGCTTAAAAATTGGGCTAAACCCACCAAATTCCTCCAAAAATAACAATTCAACCCACCGATTGGGCCTTGGGCCTGTCTTTCTCATCTGATGAGCCCATCCGCTGGCCTTCCTCCCCGACATCAAGAGGATCCCAATTTCTTAAAGCTGTCACGGCAATGGTGCGTCCATACATATACGCAAGCCAGACGACCGACTGGTCTGCTCCCAATTCCCCCGCTCAGGAGGCATCCAGTGTCCCGTACTTTCGCAGCACTCGAGGCGACAACGACATGAAGTCCTTCTAGGTAATGCGTACGTACTTCACCCACTTCTCAGATCGCTCTGCGGGCTTCGAATTTCGCTGCCCTTTTCGTTCTTCTTCGGGATCTTTTCGTCGTTCTCGGTTCCTTTCGACGGGAAGAATTGCCGATGGAGTTCGTGGGTATTCGTGGGTGATGGGATTTTCTCACTCTGGGCATCTGGGTTCTCGTGGAATGGTGCAGGAGCTCGGAGACAGGAGCGTCGGAAGTGATCGCCTGATTGCTTCGTGTGGGGGCCCTTCAAAATGGTGCGGCTTTAGATATGATGTCTTCTTGGTTGATGATTGGTGTGAATTTTTTGGTTACGGAGTTTCTGGTTTCGTGCCCGTGACGTTTGAGTTGTTTTCTGGTGCTGGTTCGTGCGCACTTAATGTGGGTGTCTTCTGGCATGATACCTGGACCCTACAATTTCAGTTGATGGGAATTAGAAAATTGAAGTCCAGCAGCACTGCTTTAACATGACATCCTTTGAATATTGTGAATTCCCTTAATATCGTGCATGGTTCCTTTATAGTTGGACACGTCCTCCACCTCCTCAGTCACCTTAATAGCCTGAAAACCCTTAGAGCCATTGTTAGTGCTTCTTGTTTTAAGGTTTGTGTACTTCATTGCTCGCTTCGCTGGATCTGCTGCTATTGTTAGGACAGAGTCTGGCGGCCCAAAAGCTGAGAATATGGACTTCATTGTGAATTCCATATGTGGATGAATCTGAATTTAGTTGGAATTGTGGAGTTCAGTCCCTAACACTGTTTGGGCCTGATGGGTATGCCCAAGTGGATTGATTCTTGCTCTTGTGCTGGATTTTTTTGACAATAGATGAAGTTTGTTATTTTAGTATGTCAAGAGGATATCGTGTCAAATTAGATTCATAAAAGGAAAAACTATTTCCTATTATGGATAGGCAAACATAGTCAATGCAAAACGTCTGGACTTTGGCAGTTGTCTGTCAAATTATCTTCTAGTCTCTTGGGGGAGGTAAAGAGCATTCTTGGAAAGAATAGAGTCAGTGCGAAATGGCTGGAATTCGGCAGTTATCTGTCGGAGTAGTATGTCGGGATTATTTGTTGAGTTTTACAGAACTTTGTTCATTTGAAAACATAGGAAAACTATTCTTGTGAAAGAACAATTGCTGGAGTGTTGATGTGTTGAGGGAATTAGAGAGAAACTCATAAAGGTTGAGCCAGAGAACATGTTTCAAAAAATCAATATTGTGCTAGGAACATCGACCATAGAGAGAAGCTTTTCCATTTGAGGGTTTTTTTTTTTTGAGTTGCTCAAAAGACAAAGTAGGTTAATTGTAAGTTCAGTAGAAAAGTTCAGCAACATAGTGATAAAGATTGGAGATCAGGAAGTTTGAAAAAGTGAGCAATAATTTGTGAAACTGATATCGGCTCTCCATATGATGCAAGCAATGTGGATAAAGTGGAAAACCATACTAGTGGAATGGAGAAACTGATTTTGGTTTTCCATGTGATACAAGCAATATGAATGAAGTGGAAAAGCATTTTACATTTTACCGTGCAATGGAACTTAAATTTAAGGAGAAAAGTTGGAAGAACTCTATTGGCAATGAAGCTTAATGGCATGTAATGCAGCACAGTGAGCAACAGTCTATATACAAAATGAGTTTTGAAATGTGAGAATGCCTGCTTGATGGCTGGGCACTGGAAAAAGGACAGAGATTAGAAATTAGCATATATGAGGGCAACTTTATGCAAGTGTGACTGAAATGGAAATGAGAGAAGCTCATATATGAGGTGGTATAAACACATTCAATAGTAGCCTCTCTATGCAGCAGGGGAGAAGTGTGTTTTGTGATGAGGATCCTGGTTACCAAAGAAGAAAAAAGTTTTGAAAGGAAACTTTGAGGGAAAATCTCTAATTATTGGAACTTGTGAAATGGAGTATGAATATTAGCCTTTCCTGCTTTTTGCCATTTTGATCACAGGAGAGGGTCACCCATACATGAAATCAGTCCAACCGATTCTGGAAGTAAAAATTTTTAATGGCTTTGGATCTGTCAATTTTATGCATAAAGGTTAACATATGCAGAGTGCCGTCGATATAGAAGGCATTTGGAGACTTCTTTCCCCAAACATCATAGTTAATTGCGATTGCTCTATACTTTTATTCCACTGCCACATAATTTGCTCTGTAGACTGCAACTTTTGATACCTTAACTGCCCTTTACTTTGGTACTGCTCTGCTGACACTGTAGTCGATCATGCAGAGTATGTACATTCGCGTTAAGCGGAGTAAGACGACTTACTTTATCCAGTGTGAACCAACTGAGACAATTCTTAATATCAAGGAGAAACTGCAAAACCTCATAGACCAACCTGCTACTGATCAACGATTGATCTTGGTAGGGACTGGGGAAGTGCTGGAGGATTCAAAATCACTAGCAGATCAAAAGGTACTAATTCTTCATGTCAGTTTTTTGGCTCTTCATTGCATCATATAAGTTTATGTTATGCTTAGATAGTCCAAGTTTTTCAGAGATAGTAGTACTGGTGAGATGTTTCTTTCTTCACTCATCTCACTTATCCAATGATGTCTATTCAGGTTGAAAATGATGCCATGGTTGCACTGACCTTGAGGAAAGGTTGTTTCTTGTTCTTGATTTTCTCTTACTATATCAACTTGTATGTTCTCAGCCCCTCTATTTTGCAGATTTATGACTTTTGTAGCGCAGCAGCTCCTTTTTATTTTTGGCTTGGAGAATTAGTTAAGTTTTTGCATCCGAGTTCATTCTTTTTGTCTGTGAGTGTTAAACAATTGTAGTCTCACCAGACATTAATATCATTGGGAAAAACAGATTTTGCCAGTATAGCTTTCTCCACATTTCTATCTAGCCTTTATAACTCCTTTTTAGATTCTCAAGTACATCAAACTTTTACAAATTTTTCAACCGTCTAAAAGTTTTAGGGTTCAGATTTGCTTTTTGATATGATCCTACATCTTCAAAAAATTATAATGAAAACAGTAGCACTAGTTACATTCTTTGAGTTTTGTTTAATACATCCCGACACTCTTTAAAATTACACTGACAGTCTCATTGGAACCGAAATTTATGAGATCTTTCCAACTTTCCATTTTGTGTCTTTTTCTTAATCCAAGTGGACCAGAAATGTGGATGTGAAGTAATCAGTCCACATAAAAGTCCATAAGAGACCATAGCACTTCCTTATGGAATGGAACCAAATTGAAATAGACTCGACTCCAGCAGAGTAGAAATCATAGTGGGGTGCTTGGTTTAGTCAGGAATTAGATCCAATTGGGTCTGTTTCATTTTGGTTCATTTTCGATGAGCTTTCCTGACTATGACGGGGCGCCACATACAATTATGGTTTGTATTTTCTGTTTCATTTTGCACATTCTGTTTCATTGTCTCACTATGACCCTTGTTCTTTTTTCTTCTTCTTAGCTCACCTCTTTGACTTCACGATATTTTTCTAATTAATTCTTCATACTGCCCATAGGAGAATAGCCATAACTTGTCCTCATGCCTCCTTTTGGCCACCTGTTCCCACATGGAATTTGATCATCATCAGAGTCAACTTTAGACTGCCATGCCAGTCAGCAAAATTCAGTTGCATTTGTTAATACCATATCACCAATACTCTGAGTCAATTGAGCATTTAACATTTGTCTATAATGCTTTAGATGGTAAAAAACCTAGCTAATTTGCAGTACACGCTGGTAATATGTTGCATATCAAACAATTCTATGAAATGTAGAGGTCAAATCTGAACCACAAAATTAAAACATCACGGAGGTAATGTGAGATGGACCCAAAGCTTTGGGGGACGAGGCAAAGTCAAACCTAAGTTTTACTCGTGTGATATCGTAGTCTGTATATCCTTCTAGCTCCTCTTAGATCAGGATTTATCGAAGAGGGTGCTGTACTCTACATTAAAAAAAGGAAATGAGCAATCGCACTGGTTGATGTTTTCCTTTCTGATGGTTGGTGTTGGACCAATATCATTTTGATCTATCATTTTGTTTGTGAATTTATGCAACATGTCTCTAAAAGAAGGACACAAGTGCAAAGCAAGCAAAAATGCTACGAGCTGAATATTTAAAGCTTTTGAAGCAGTTAAAGTGGAGTGTCAATCTCTCTGTTTTCCAAGAAATGACATGTCATTAATGCTGAATGCTAAGTCTCAGTTTGCTTAAGCCTGCATTTGAGCTTACGTAGTTTAATTCTTTGTCCTAATGTGCTTAATGTATAACACTATAAGTTAATGTCATTGACCTTTCTTGAATTTTTTATCCCCTCTGCTTGTTAAATCTCTAAATTTCCAGCAAACCTTTTCTTAACTTATCGAAGTTCAACCAGAATTCGAACACTTGGCATACTTAAGGGAATCTCTCCACATACTTGTGTACTGCACGACTTCCAAGATCTGGTCATTGCTGGGCACATTCTTAGGATTATCTGGAATAAACAACATTGATTAAGCCTAATCTTTTCTATTCCTCCTATGTTTATTGTTATAATCTATCTGTTTAGCATGGGTTATGCTGCTTATACTGGTTTGTCATCGTCTTCAGTCTATTGAGCTCTATCTTATTTACAAATATTTTCCTGCCATGTCTGTGACATTCCTTCCTTTAAGTTGAATTCATGATGTCTTCGTCTTAGTAATTTGTGTTCCAATCACGGTTGTTTCATTTAATTTCTTATATGATAAAGCCCTTCTGGACCCCAATTGAACTTGTGAGAATCTTGTTGTGTCAATGAATAATAATCAATGGACTTTCAAATGAGGTGTCTGCAGGCTTCTTACTGATTAGTATTGATAAGCACTACCATGTAGGGATGCGAGTTTTGTGTAGCATAACTTGATAGTTGTCTAGTATAAACAGATGATTTATCCCTGGAAGCTTGGCTTTTATTTGTTTGATCTCCGGAATTATTTTGTAATACGTAATTATTGGCTTCTTCGGACGCATTTTGAACATTGATTTCCTTTACGTCGTCACTTTGGTAACTCATCCTTTTGTGGGCAGATGACAATGAGTTCGAGGAAGTGAACATTGTTCGGCCAAATGATTTTTGCCAATCTGTCGATGGAGATGGAAGCAAATGGTGAACGTAGTGGACACTCTTCTCTAAGCTCTGTATCAAAAGTTTCCTCACTTATGTGAGGGAATTGTGATAACTTATCTTGAAAAGAAGAGCATGCACTTGAGAGACCTAGGGATCATAAGATGGTAAAGAATTGTTTGAAAGTTCGACATTTATTTGATTGCCGGCATGTCAGATAATCATCAGTTGACAATCTGTAGCTCATTGGAATTTTTTATTACTCTGTTGCGGATCGCGCTAGTTCTGTTTGGAGAATGCATGCACCATTAATATGGTTTCACCTCAAACTCCTTTTTTTGTCAGGAAAAGAAACTAATGACTGTTAAAAGATGAAATGAGCTTAGTCAATTTAAAAGTGACTGCGTTTTAGGGCTCAATGGCTATGACGGAGGAGTTGGAGTAATGCACCAAAGGAGTGTGAAAATGCTTTAGTCATCTGAGGAAAGGGTTTTGGCACAAAGTTTCTTAATTAGAAGCATTTCTGTTTTCGGGATTCGACAACTAAAGTTGATGACTTTTCAAGTGCATTGTGCCGATTTATTGTCGATCGATCTAGACCAGACTTCTGACGTATATGACTATTTGGTTCGAACATCTTGAAAGTCCAGTGTCTACTAGTCGCTCTACCGTTTTGCTCTTGAATTCAAGCGAATCACCCTTTTGGACATCCAAGTGAATTAACCATGGTTTTGCACTCTTATTTATCACCCTGTTTCATTTTTAGTTCATGGGGACCAAACTATAGCAAAATATTACCTCTTTCAATTCGCTTCAGTAGAGATTGGACGAATATTAAGTACATTTTGCCTTGACACGGTTGACATTTTTGAGCTGCTGATCAGATATGAAGAGCTGTTCATGGCTTTCCTCTTCGAGTAAGATAATGCACAATGTGTACATGGTACAGACCAACTGAAGACGATGCAGAAGAGCTCTTCCGTAGAACTTCGTGCACTTAAGTTTTTAACCTTTCATTTCCACTTTGATGTCCTGAAACTCGTATCCTTTCTTCCAATTGAGTCTGTTCGACAATTGAAGGGCGGACTCAAAAGTGTAGTGACGTTGCAAGGTCTAGGACTTGATGGACGAAATGAAAATTTTAGAACTTAAAATGCAAGAAATTGACTAGTTTTAAGACTTGCCCTTTTTTGATGAGTAAAAGTTTGGGGAGGGATGAGCTACTCTTCTGAGGCTTACCATAAGTATTTCACATCCGTCATAAAATATTTAATTTGAGCCATAACTACTCATTCTATCCGGAAGTG
Source organism: Eucalyptus curtisii (assembly GCA_017140595.1). Classification (NCBI taxonomy): domain Eukaryota; kingdom Viridiplantae; phylum Streptophyta; class Magnoliopsida; order Myrtales; family Myrtaceae; genus Eucalyptus; species Eucalyptus curtisii. The sequence continues at coordinate 22,125,306 of CM029496.1, forward strand.
TATACTCCCTTTCCCATGGATTGCAGCACCAGATCTTAAACCGAATTTATCTGTGCATGTACAGGTTATGTTTACATTCGGCAAATAAAGACATCTCTAATACGATACCAAGAGAAGAAGCCCAGTGCAACCATGGGAATTTGCCATGTATCACGTTGATTATTCGTTCGATCCACTAATACGCATTTCTTTTATAGAAAATAAGAAGTTGCATAAGGGAGTAGAAAGCATATTTATAGTCTAATGGAGTTGGGACGTGGCATATATATACACCTCGGAACCTTTTAAAATCATTTCGAATTCATTTTTTTTCCATTTTCTTTTATACTGCTCTAAGTAAAGAGAAGGCCCATTTTTCATCATCCTGCTTTTGATTTTTTGCCTCCTTCTTTTTCTTTTTTTTCTTGCAATTTAATATAAGCTTTTTTCCTTATTTGGTTATTCAACTTATCATTGAACATATTATTGTGCTTTCTGTTTCAGATATCAGATTTATTCATCCATGTGCATTTTATGATTCTACAGTTTATTTATGTATTTTTTTTTTTACCTTTTCATAGTCTTTCGAAAAATTTGCAATCAAATCCAAATGGCAAAAACAAGTAATTCATTTTATTTTATTTTTCCTTAGTTCTACTTGTGAATAAAAAGATAGGATATAATGGATGTGTTTTGGTGTTACGGTCAAATGGTACTATATTATTTACGTTTAACTAGTCTCTACATCGTATATATGATGTACAAAGGGAAAACTCACATAATGTCATTTGTTTATGATCTTAAAATAAGATGAGTGGAAATCATTCTTAAAAATGCCAATTTCGACATCTTAGGTAGACTTCTTTTATTTTCCCTTTTTAAAGAAAAATATATATATAACATCTTGTTTTGATTGAGGAATTGTGTTAAATAAAGAAGGTAATTTTGTTGCGCAACATTGATTAGATTTTTGCTATTTCTAATTATATTAAGATGATTGGTTGGTGAATAGAAGAATGATGATGGGCCCTCCTTCGGAATTATCTTAGTTGGTTTCTCAAGTCTAGCGAGGAGGTGAGAAATTTCATTTTTGGTTTTTCACCTTTTCTTTTGTGATGATAGTTCTTTTTCCTAATGACTTCAAAATAAATGAATAGAGTTTTCTTTTTAATGCTTTGATTGTAAGTGTCTTTAGAATTTTCCAATGGGTTTTCTCACTTTTACAAGTTTTAGCTATTTGATTTTCAAGTGATTTTGATTGGGTCAAAACTCAGCATTTTGTGTAATATAAAAAGAAATTAAACGAGGTATTTTATTGTGCCGATTGGTCTTTGCACTTAGGAAAATTTTCAAAATATGACTATCACCCCATCTACATATGATAAAGATGTGATTTAAAGCAAAACAATTAGATCAGCTACTAAGGAATATGTGACTACGTTTATATAGTTAAAACTCTATATAATACATACGTTCCCATGTATAGCAATATATATATATATATATAATTATATATATATATTAATTCAGTAAGAGCAATAGTATAATATAAGCAAATAATTAAATAGAAAAAAAATTAATTTTATGATTTCAAAACTAGGGATGATCAGTTCCCGATTCTCAAAAATCGGAACCGAGGACTAGATCTAGTTCCGATTGGGTCCAATGGAACCGATCACTTATTTTTTCCCATTATTTTTTTTCCAACTACTTAGAATCGATTGAGATAGTATTTTGTTCATATTTTACTAATTTTGCTGAAGAAATAATAAAATAAAAAAGTATATTTAGTTTGTCCGGTCTAGTCTAGTTCGTTTCCCCCTTGAAATCGAGAATTGGATTGCCTGAATTTCGGTTCCACTTTTAGGAACCGGGAATCAGATCGATCGAACTGATAGGTCCAAGTGGTTCTCGATTTAGATAGTTCATTTTGCATACCCCTATTCAAAACTTAGCAATTCTTTGTATCTTATGACTATAAGATGGATAGTAATCTATCATTTAGGATCCATTCCGTTTCGTGAAAGTTGAAAGATTTGAACTTTTTTTTTTTTCAAAAATGATTTATTGAAACCCTTAAAAATTAAAAAATTAAAAAAATTTAAAAATTTAAAAATTTAAACATAAATTATTATCGATAGTGAAAATATTTTTCATCAGTTAAATATTTCATACAATATAAGTGATTATTTTCAAAAAAATATGTTTCAAATATTTCATTATTTACCAAACAAATAGAGCCTTGATTCAAACGAAATAGATCGTTGACTAACTTCCATGTAATTTCCTACTTATTGCGGACATCATTCTAGCGTTAAATGTAAGCCAAATGATTTAATTTTTGAGGGTAAATTATCCCAATTTCCTGGGATTCTAGTCAAAATTTTTGTATAAAATCATCCAAACTGAAAAAAAAAAAAAATCAAGAGAAATGGGAACTTATGGATTCCCTTTTTTTCCTTTTCCATTAAAATATGGATCATGGAGCCCAAAACCTCCCTTATCCCCTCAACCTCTGCAACTGGAAAAACACAATCCTCTCTCTCTCTCTCTCTCTCCAACCATGGCGCTTGCTCCCTCCAAGCTCCTTCCTTTTCCCCTCGTCCACCACCCTCTCTCCCGGAGCTTCCCTCATCCCGGCCCCCCGCTCTCCTGCCCCTCCCGCCAACCGCTCCGGCGGGTCCTCTGCGCCAAGAGGACCGGCAAGCAGAGGTACCCTTCCGAGAAGAAGAAGCTCAAGCAGCAGAAACGAGCCCCCGGCGACGTCAAGAACAAGTTCGAGGGCACCTGGAGGCTCTCGAGGCTCGCCGTCCCGGTCGCGGACGACCCCGGCGAGGATTTCCTCGGCGTCTCTGATGGGCTGCTTCGAGAAATCGCCGAAGTCCTCGAGTTTCCGGTGAAACTTGTGATCCTTTTCTCTTTTTCGTTTGTGAGAATTTTTTTCTGTGGGTTTTCTCAGTTGGGTTCTGTTGGATTGGTGCGCGTGTTGATTGAGCGGGAATGGGTCGGTTTTAGAATTGGCGTTCATCTGAAGTTTGGAATTTTGAAAATGATTTTGTTCCGCTATTCATCGTAGAGTTGAATTTGTGCTGGTGGGGAAGCCATTTTGCTTCGTTGACTGAGACTTTTTCTTGTGTTATAAGGTCGCTTCGATGTTGCCCACGGAAGCTTTTTGCGTGGTGAGGAAATCATTTGATGCGAGAAAGGTACGTGTTTGAAAGAGAAGTTGTTGGTCTTGAATTGTTCCATATCATATGTCAAGTACAATATGGTAATATAGCATTCGAGAGCCTTTTATAACGTATATGTATGTGTATGTGTTGCATCTGGTTAATGTTGGAATCTCCCTGCCACTCTACTCATTTGAGATCATTTTGCGCTTTTAACTCGGTTCTCAATGCATTTCATAAGTTGCTGTCTGGAAAGACGTATTCTTTTAAGGATCACAAGAAGATTGTTTGCTTATTGGAAAAGACATTACAGTTATAGAATGGTAATGAATATACCATGATGGTAAGAAACCGAATAGTGCACCAACAGATCAGGAAATGGCTCTTAAAGATGGGTGAGTCAGCTGTTTAATCATTCTGCAGAATCAGAAGATACCAACTTGAAAAGGAAAAAGAAAACATTATGGTGAATCAAACTGATAATGCTATCTCCAGCAGTGCTTGCGAGACTTGTGCTCAGTCCTGTTCTGTTACTCTAGCTTTAGGTATGGTTTGAACGATAGTAGCCTGGGACTACTGAATTGAAGAATAAGCTTTCCAAGTTGCATCGTCTTCTGTTTAGAGTAAGAGTTACCAATTAATGACTGCAATGAGCCGTACACTATGCAATGCTATAAAGCGTAACTTTATAATTGCTTAATAAATAATTAAACTTTTCTCCTTTTTTTTTTTGGTCCCAGATGCTAAAGGAGCCCAAATTTGTGTATACAGTGGATATGGATGCAAATAAGCTTCTGCACCTAGAGCCTCGTACATGGGACTTTATTTCTCGGTTGGAGCCCAAAGTTGGTGTAGTAGAACATATGCTAAATAAAAAGGAAACAGGTGATTTGATCAGCTTGTTTCATGATTGTAAGAAGACCCATGAAGCTACATTGTCAAGAGAGAGCGATAATGACCGTAATGCTGGATCTAGGAGACAATGCACATACAATTCCGTAAAAGTACCTAAAATTGCTGTGGTGGGTAGTGGGCCATCTGGTCTCTTTGCTTCTCTTGTGCTTGCTGAACTTGGTGCAGATGTTACTTTAATTGAAAGAGGCCAGCCTGTTGGGCAAAGGGGGCGTGACATTGGTGCGCTCATAGTGCGTCGGATTTTACAGCTAGATAGCAACTTTTGCTTTGGAGAGGTTAAACCTTTGTCCATCTCATTGTTCTATAGTATGATTTATGAGGCTATATTAATGAGCAAAGCAGTTATTTATTTCAGACTTGCTTTTTCTTGTCTAGAAATTCATTATTATTTTTTCTCCGTTTTGAGAATTTGCCTAATTTACTAGATCTAAACATTGTAAAAAAAAGTAAAAATAGTTGTCTTAAAGAATTGTCATTTTGTTTATTAATTAAATTCTATTTCTCTTGATAGGATTCTCATGTTTTTAACACTTATTAATTTATACAGCCTAAATAGGGTGTAGTTTTGCACAGAACATGACCTTTTTGTTCTATCTACCATTTTCAAATTCCTTTTGGCTGCTGAGTTTCTTATACTAGTTCTTATGGTCCATATCTACCGTCTGCTGTTAGAGTCATTTATGTGAGGACTTATGCATGGCAGGGTGGTGCAGGTACCTGGAGTGATGGAAAATTGGTAACTAGAATTGGAAGGAACAGCGAAAGTGTATTAGCGGTAATGATCCATGACCTTATTTCCTCTGTGAAGCCTGTGCATTCATACACAATATTTTCATAAGTTGCTGTATATAGCTCATCACCCCTTCCTCGAAATTTGCCAGTGGCATTCTTTTGTCAGAAAACCCCTAACTTGGATGTTAAATGGTGCATCTTCACCCTCTTATCTACTCTTTAAACCTTTCCCTTCCAATCACCTTATCACAGGGGGAATAGGACGGCTGCAATGACCAGAATGTAGTATCTGCTAATCTAGATCATATTACTTCTCTGGAAGCATAATGGCAAGCTCTCATACCAGTTAAATGTTGCCTTTTCCAGATATGAGTTTAGGCAACAGATGCATAGTCATTTCCTAGCGCACGTTTTTTAGTCTTTATTTTTCAGTTAGGTCTGCCTATGTCACTGAACTGAACTGATGTATGTTGATGAAACCTGCTCCTTCACTTAGAGAAACTTGAGGACTTCTTGATTGACACTAGGATGCTGAGGCAATCTAAAAAGAAAACCTTGAATCAAGTGCTAGAGTTGGTGTGACTGTTTTCATTGCAAGCTAATAGTGAGGTCAACTCAGGTCCTTGAATATGCATCTCACTTTTTTGTTTTCCAGCCCATGGGAGAAATATTGGTAAAAATTAAAGTTTGTTGGCCGTGTAACAGTTTATTGGAAGGTGAAAATTTAAATCTTTTATTTTTTTTTCATATTTTCTTCCAGTTAAAGGATATTTGTTTACCCTGATGCGGAGTTTACGACAGTTACATATATTTTCTAATTATTAAAAGGCATGATAAATATTAAAATCTATTTTGTCTCAAAATAAGAGTAAGATGTATTTATATCACCACACTTGGGTTTCTTTGTATTTACTTTTTAACTTTATTCAGGTGGGACTTAAAACTTCAATCCTCATATTACTTCTTTTGAGCTAATTGCTCTAGTATACTCTATTATGCTGAGTATTGCATCATTAATGTGGAAAGAGGGGAGAAAAAGGTTTAGATTTTAATTACTTTGTGCCTCCCTCAACATCCGTGAGGCCATCCAGCCCTTGTATGATTTTTCACTTGCTTTACAGCACTTTGATAACTGCTCCATCTCAGGTTATGAAAACATTGGTGCATTTTGGAGCTCCCAAAAGCATTTTGGTCAATGGAAAGCCTCATTTGGGAACGGATCGGTTGGTTCCTTTGCTTCGGAATTTTCGGCAGTATCTCCAGCAACTTGGTGTAAGTCATTTTTTTTTTTTTTTTTTTATATATATATTTTGGCTATCCTTTGTGCGTGCAATAATGAAATCAATTACACTAGGTCATTGCTTATTAGCTCATCACTAGTTTCATGGGTTTTATTTATTTATTTATTTATTTTGATCTTTTAACATAATTTTGCACAGGTTAACATCATGTTTGGGTCGAGAATGGATAATTTGCTAGTAGAGAATGGGCAGGTTGTGGGGGTCAAAGTCTCTCAGTCAAGTGACAAATCATTATTTGACAGTGAAAAGCTTACGAGTGATGCAGTTGTCCTAGCTGTTGGCCATTCTGCTCGAGATGTGTACCAGATGCTTCTTTCTCATAATGTGGAGTTGGTTCCTAAAGATTTTGCTGTGAGTAAATTAGCCTGGGCAAATTCATCACTTTTGAATTGCTTTTTTTCCTGAATGTAGTATTATGTCCTTTGTGGTTTTGCATCTGGATATTCCGTGCCTTTGATTTCCTGATTTGATGGATGATTTTTTCAATTTGCTATTGTAAGTGGTGAGGGATCACCTTCTAGGTCAATATTGTGCACAGGTTCATCCCTGATAGGATATAGTACCATTAGATATTTTGCTTAACAAGCATGTAGCCCCTCGTGTTGTTTAAAGCTGTACTGTACCATGTTGACCATTTAAGTTGAATAAACCTGGAGATGGCCGAAGTCCAGTTCTGTTCATTAACATCTAAACACTTACTGAAAAGATAGCGTTTGAAATTTGAATGATCAAAACCAACGCTGGATCAGATAGAGATTTTCAATCTGATCCTTCATAATTGTGAGTTTCAATAAGCAAATGCTATACACTGGAATGTAAAGGTTTGAGAATTCAATTAATTGTGTCAAACTGGTCCCTCAACGTTGTGATATTCAATATGCAAATGCTATGTGAATGCAAAGATTTGAAATTTGATTGACTGCGTCAAGGTACAAGAAGAAGCATTTCTCAGCTGTTGTGCTAATATTATCCTCTCATCTTCTTTATAGCGATCATTTCAGTTGTTGCTACAATGATATGACCTTTTTATTTCATTTAATAAAATTAATATTAAATTAAATGTTATATTGTTGCATTGCGATCTTGATCGCTACTTCAGCCTTGTTTTAACTTGCGACCTTGATCTCAAATATATATAGTCCGGTTACTAAAATGTTGGGCATCTTCGGAATCACCTTGTTTGGCAACTCGATCTGTATGCATGATAGGGTCATTCCAAATGTTTGGATACTGGTAATACGAATGAAACTGTTAACTGTCGTTTTTCCTTCTATGGTGTCTTGCAGGTAGGTTTGAGGGTTGAACATCCTCAGGAACTAATAAACAGCATACAGGTTGGTGATGCACTTCCCTTTGCTAGTGTATCAATTGATTAGTAAGATGGATGGAGTAACCACCCATAGTTGTTCTTGATATCTGTAATTTTCTTTCTTTACCCCCCTAATTTTACGGAAAATCTTGGGGCTATGATATCCCTAATGCCATTGAAAATGGGAATAAATCTCCGCTGTCACCTTCTACATTTGTTAGATGGGATAACTGCATCAGAAATTCGATCTTTTTTAAGTAGGGTCAAGTGAGCTCTTTAGTTTTGTTAGTTCAATTAGGTTCTCGATGAAGTTACAAATTTGCAATTGAGGTTCTCCAGGTAAATCTGTGAGACTCTTGAAAAAATCCCATGCGTTTTTTTTGCTCAAGACTTAATATACTGCCATGCCTGGAACAGAATGGTATCCGCATATACTCTTCTCTCGTTCTTTCTTCCCTTTCTTTGGTCTCCAACACTGTTGTGGAATCAGTCACCTCTCAGAATTTGCTAGGCCAGCCATCCCTCTGCTTCCCACACATGCTTCCCTGAAATTGGTCCACTTGGCACTGCCTTCCCCAGCCCATGCTGTGTTGCTGCTAAACCTTTGACTTCAGCAGGGGCTGGTTAGGCTTGGGCTGGAGTTATTGGGAAGAATGAGGAATGGAGTTTTAATCATTAGAAGATCGTGAGATTGGAAGTTTTTCTGCTTAAGGAAAGTTGTTTGTGGGAAGGAGATTTTGACAGTAGTGAATCATAGGGAGATGAAGCTAGATGACCCTACCACAGATAGATGGGTGTACAGAAAGCGATGGTGGAGGGCTAGGGAGATTAAGTCTATGTTCAGGGATCTTTTCATCTCTGATCTATGTCTTAGAGACTGCTAAGACCGGAAGCCAACTGGAGAAAAATAACACGAAGAGAGAAGAAATGAGGGATATGGTGTGTGCTTCTTGAAGGATGCTCCTAGTGGATCTGGGTTGTTGAAAGTATATCAGATGTGGGATGAATGGAACAAATCAGGGAGGATGGTGTTGTCAATGAGACCTATATGTGGTGGCAACAATTGTGAAATAAATAAAGGATTCATTGTTGGGCGTGGTTAACTGTGTGGAGTTATTAATGTACCATGTCAGTGCTTTTGTCGCACTGCACAATGTTTGAATGATTTTTCTATCTTATCTAACCTTATGCCAGTGGTAGTAGATTTCATTTCCATTTTTTACAATATTAGTAGGAGTAACTTGTATTCCTTGCATAATTTAGTATTTTTAGTGAAACAATTCTTTTTCTCAAGGTTATCATGGAGTTAATTTTTTACCTTACAGTACTCAAAACTGGCATCAGAAGTTCGTGGTGGACGTGGAAAAGTACCAGTGGCAGATTACAAGGTTGCCAAGCATATCAGGGGTGAGGATGTTGATTCTCCCCCAAGTTTAGGGACAAACCATGCTTGCTACTCCTTCTGCATGTGTCCTGGTGGACAGGTATGCCTGATAGACATCTTATTTTTGTTGAAAGGATGGTTTGAAATGCTTTATGGTGGTCCATTAGACTTTCTTTCCTCATTTCAGTATAGGGGACAGTGGGCTTCTGCAGAAGTTAGTGATCATATGGCTAACTTAATGAGGAGTTACCCTGGCAGATTGATAAATCTTTCCGGTGGATTTGCGACACAAATTGAAGAGCAGCTAGTAGATAGATAGTGTAGTATATTAATGAATCAGTGCAAAAGTTTTTGGACTGGAAGAGCATATTGAAAGCATAGAAAAAAGTTTGCTGGTTTCATGTGTTGGTGTAACTGAAGAACACTTTTCAGGTGGTTCTCACAAGTACTGATCCATCAGAACTTTGTATCAATGGAATGTCTTTTTCCCGGCGTTCATCCAAATGGGCAAATGCTGCTTTAGTTGTCACTGTGTCTGGAACAGAGTTTAATTCATTGAATTGCTCTGGACCCATGGCTGGGGTCTATTTTCAGGTGCTTTCTCATTGCTGTTCTGCTTCCACTGTTATGTTATTTATTTTTATGTGCTCATTTAAGTCCAAGTTCATTCAAGGCGTTGACGTTTATACTCTCCGCTTACTGATCCTTCAAACTTAAGTCCTGAAATGAATGAAATAGGTCAAAAGGAATAGTTTAGTTCAAAATTTAACCTCAATTGAGAGGACTTAATCTCTATTCCTTGTCAGTCTTTAGGAACTGTTCCCATTTTCTGATCTTACTATTTCAGAGGGATCTTGAAAAGAAAGCAGCTATTATGGGTGGGGGAAATTTTGTTGTGCCTGTGCAAACAGTGACTGATTTTCTTGAGAATAAGTTATCAGGTAGTTTCTCATATCATTATCCCACTTATCTTAGTATAAATTACAATCGAGTTAAGTAATGGAAAGAAAACTGTCCATTTGTCATTTTACTTGGGAATATTTAATTTTCTTAGGAACATCTGTGCCACCCTCGAGCTATCGGTTAGGAGTAAAAGCAGCAAATCTTCACAATCTCTTCCCTATCCATATAACAGAGGCTTTGAAGCATTCGATTGTCGCATTTGATCAGGAGGTTGAGTTCTTTCTTAGTTTCTTAGTCATCTGTTAACATTTTTCCTTTTAGACTATTCAGTAGATGTGGTGTCACAAAATAACTTTTATGGCCAAATTCTTGACTTCCAGTTACCAGGCTTTATCTCCAAGGACGCACTTCTTCATGGGGTAGAGGTAATATACATTTACTACTCTGTTGACCTTTTCATGTTCCAGTTTAATAGTATTCAAGTATCACTATTATCTTTGTTGCCGTCACGTCAGGAAAATTACTTCTTGCGGGGATTTGTTTCTGTTTTTGTGCTAGCAATGTTTCTTCAGAGCTTGTAAATCGTTTCCTTCTTTTCTTTTTCTGTAAATTTTCCAGACTAGAACGAGCTCTCCTGTTCAGATTCCACGTTCCTCTGATACTTATGAGAGTGTGTCACTCAGAGGACTTTATCCAATAGGTGAAGGAGCAGGTTATGCTGGTGGAATTGTTAGTGCTGCAGTTGATGGCATGTATGCTGGTTTAGCTGTCGCTAAAAATTTTGATCTACTCCCTGATGGCATTGAAGCAACTCTGGGGAGGGCTTATGGCACTGGATTTGTTAATTACTAAGATCCCTTTTGGTGTATGAACTAGAAAGTGCAGGCTGTATATACTTTGGTCAATCTTCTTGCTCATCGTAGCTGAGGAAGGTATGAGTTGGTCTTTGGCTTCAGCACTCTACCACGCCTTTCTCCAACCATATGCTTTGTAATTTTCTTGCTTAGAGCCATAGCTTATAATCAATTGTTTTACGTGCCTAATGTCCTTATAATCTGTATGATGCACTTACTGCAGATTTATGGGACTTTGCGATGCGATATACTTGGTTATGGGTTGTCGACAAGATTCGGAGGGTGCATTGGAAGAGAAGTCCATGAGACGTTTTGGGCTGTTGATTTTTTATAACAGTTGGATCTAACTTGCTTAATTTTGACCAAGCATAACCAGTATATGGTGATCTTTGGAGCACAGGATGCAAGTGAGCTTATTCTGGTGGGAGAGGAAGTGTTTGAGCTGTAATTGGCAAACTTGAAGAATCAGATGCCAGAAAAGTTTACAAGTTTGTTGTCACCTTGAGTGGACACCGTGATCATTTACAGTACAGATTGACTGATGGGAGCTAAAGTTCAACCAAGATTGACTGAAAACCTGCTTTCTGTTATTTTAAGGTATCATGCAAAATTTTGTTACATAGCTTTAAGTTTATGAGGATACGAATCATCTTAGCTCTCTTGCTTTGTTTGATGTCAGTTTATATTGGACAGCATGATGAATAATGTAACTCTGATGATGTCAGAGCATAGCCATTAGAAGGTCATTCAAATGTCTGTGTAAAAGATCAATATTTGTCTACAAAAGATATGAATCTCGACATAAAAACTCATACGTGGTGCTGGGCTTGGATTCAATTTGTCATGTCTCACATCTGTCCCATTGTTGACATTAGTTAGTATCTCCGTAGTAGGATTAATTGGCTTGTCACAATGATTGCACCAAACTCCACCCCTTTTTATTTGGCGGTTGTCTAGATCCTCCTTAACTACAAATGCCCTTTGCACTGACTGACTCTTGCCTATGGAAATGTCTGTCGACCAGATCTTGATTCCATAGTTGGCCCATATCATGTTGAACTCTTTTCTAATCATGATGAAGGATCATTATACTTTTGACCTTCGCATTAGAGATGAAGTAGGATTCCATATATGATATGCTTGGAGTGGTAACGACAGTGGAAGCGACACAGGAAGAATGATGAATCTTTCCAGAGATATAGCTAGGCCGAATTATTGCAAAGTATCAAGATTGGTTTTGTTCTTGAGACTGTCACATTTAATTTTATGTTCTTTGTGATCACCATTAGCATTTAAAGTTCAATGTACTGGAGACTCTCATATCCAATTCGAATCTTGCTGTGATCAACCAATGTTCTTGATCACCTTAGTTCAGGAATTTGAAGTCATTGTGTCGTTGAATGTCTGGTTCGAGGACACTACCAGTTCTTGAGTTTTTTAACAAAGCGTAATGTCGTCTTTCAAGTTGGAACTTCCCATCGGTTAAGTTACCTATTTGAACTATTATACAATGTTCGAATCTGCTCATCTAGTGCCAATGGAAATTTAGGTCGGATGGTCTTTGGGTAAATCAAAATGGTTTTTCTTTGGCACTCCAATTTAATCTGCCTAGGCTTGTTGAATGGGGGCGTTTTGATTCAAACCTAAGAACACAGCTCAAGCTCGTTTGGAACTGCATACGGAAATTCCATATATTATCACCAAAAAGGAGGAGAAAAACATAAGCAGTCACCATAGACTAGAGCTCATTCAATCTAGACTTAAGGCTAAACGGCAGGCCGAGATCGGGCATAATGTTGCTACCCCAGTCGGCCTACTTGCTTCTAGAAAGGCCTAGTGGACTCAAGGATTTTGTGCATCTGAGTGAAAGGAACATTGTCCACGGGCTATGTTTGATCTGTATCATGCATGCCTATGAACTATCCTAGATTCCGCAAACGAACACTTGTTGTCGATCCAACATTGCGCTTGGAAGTGATTTTTTCCCTCTCGCGACATGAGCTCGCTAAATATTCCCGGTCATGTACGGCTTCATCATAGAAATGGAGAAATTCTTCCAAAGGACCTAAGTATCTGGACCAGGCGCAACCGCACCTGCCAAATAAATTTGAACTGTATGTAATTCGATCCACCCGGTCCTCGACTCGAGCAAGACTTTCTCGAAAGAAGGGAACGCTTGTGGACATTCGGTGCATGAGCTCGTGACATTGACAAGACCATGCCATCATATGGCCAAAGATCAAATGCATCTTCTGACAGAGAGAGGCCAAAACACCCAGAAATTCTCAGTTCTTGCGGATCTGCAGATCTCCTCACTGTCTCCTGCCATGCCATGAGTCCTTTTGGTATTTGTCTATGTACCATTTATCTAAGGCATCCAATGTGCCCTAAACCTCAATGCAGAGACAAAAACATGAATCGGCGGGAACAGTGCAGAAACAAAACCATCCCTGAGCCAATTTCCTTGTCCCCACAATTAATGCCTCTGGAGAAAACACACAGACAGAGACTGAGAGTTCTCACAATAGGTGACAAATTTCGATAAAGAGCAATACATATACATATACATGTACATACATACACATATTGTTTATTACATAAAATCTGAAGATCATTACAAACTTCTAATAAAAAAAAGAGAAAATGAATTGTTTCGGAGATGAAGAGCACATGATGATGCAATGCCTTTGATTCACCATAATTGGGGTTTGCATTTTTCTTGCACATGATTGCCCATCCTTGGGTCCATTTATAATTGCAAAAAAGGAAAAAAAAAGAAAGAATTGAAAAAAGAAAAAGAAAAAAGAAGATGGTTGTGAGGAACCTCCATTTGAGTAGTGGGTACTTTATACAAAATCACTGCTCATGCACGCCATAATGCACTTCTCAAATCAGTGTCTATTGTGGAGTGGCATTACTATTCCATAGGAGCCAAATTGGCCAGTGAACATGACCAAAAAATGATTGTTTTGCTTAATCATTGTATTTGCACGCGCACATGCCCACAGAAATTAGAAATAGATAAAACGTTTGGTTGATTGTATCTTGTGTGGAATTTGGGAGATTCAATGCCCCTTGAACACAATCATAGCGCCCAATCATTTGGCTAGCACAACAAAGTGAAGGTGATAAAAGGTGATTGTTATCCGATTGTTATCCAATTGAGCATATTTCTTCGAGTGAAAGAATTTTCTCTAAGTTAGTTTTATGGTCTTTTGCGCACTTGGTTTGTTGAAAAATGGTCAGTCGACGGAAAATTGTTTAAGGTTAAAGGAAATATGCATGTTTCAATTTAGGAAAATCGAATTCCCTAACCTAAAAAAGGGAAAATATTTTCTTACATTATGAAGTTTTTCTCGAAGTTTTCCTTGAAAGAAAGACACCCTAATATTCAATTTATTTATAGTAATAACTTTAAGGGAAGTTGATTTCCCAATTTAAGGTGTGTTTATGTCAATGAAAATTTCATGACAAAGGAAAATGTATTCCATGGAAACCAAATAGTGTTTTTCTTGGTGGGAAAAACAAATAGTTCTTGATAATTGGTATCCAGGACATTTCTTTAGATCAACTTTAAATAAGCAATTTTCAGAGAGAGAGGAAGCAAAGGTGTGAAAGGTTGTTGCGAGAGCTACCAGACCACAGCTACAATGCTATCGAAGCCGTGACCATAGGCATGGCATTGCCAGGATTGGACAACCCTATGACATCTATGACATCTGACCTACGAGATTTGACCTAGGTCTCGTGATCTCAACAAATATCCAATCTCGCCTAGGTGGGGCAAGACCTAGGGGTCGCACGACCGCAGCAAGTGGTCAAATTGGAGGTTGCATGACCAGCCTCCAACGAGCAGGTGCCCATCGCTTGTCTGTCTCTAGTTCCTTCCCAAAATGCACACACAAGGGCAGAAGAGGATACGTCTTTAGTCGGTACATGGGATATTTATAATTGAAAAATGAAAATGCTCATCAAAGGGCATACTTTCTTATCAGGAAATCCGAAATGTCAAATTATTTATTTGGGGCGGGAGGGAGGGGAGTTTGCTTTGAGCATTGAGCTTTGAGCATTGTCAAGGCAACTTCAAATCTGAATTTTTTTTTTTTTTTTTTTTTTATAAAAGTAGTTACCAAATACTGAAGCTTATATTCAAAGAACTTTTAGGTGCTTGAAGTTGCTTTGAAAAGCATCCTTGAATGCATGCATGGATAAATAATAAAAAAGAAGAAGAAGAAGTTGGGGGATCATATTTGTTATTGTAAACGATCCAAGATACTATGTTCCTATAGTTATGAACTCATGGGTCACCTCATCAAATTTGAACCAACCGAATTTCGCAAATTGTCATTTTCAGTCGAGCTAACGAGAGGTGGGAGGGGGCCATCTCCTTTTTGCCGGAATCAGTTAAACTTCAGCTCAACTCAACGTTTTCCGAGACAACATATTTACAAATTTCGTTTCTCCCCCTCGATTAAATGCGAGAAGATGACAATTCGAATCTTCTCTTTCATAATTCGTGATGACTACTACGTCGCGACGGGTGCAAGAAAGCTCCACGATATAAAGCTAAATAAAGAAAAATCCGATCGTAGTGTCTTTTCTCATGAAAATGGAAATTTGATTTTATTGGGTATTTTTTTTTTTTTTTGCATGTGAAACGGAAAAACAAGTAAATGAATAAATGAGGAAAGCAAAGAGTGTTGGGGGACCAAAGTAGTGATGGGACGAAAAAAGCTGATGTTGCCCTCGAGTGAGAGGGTCACTTATCGTGCAGCTGTCCAAATCCATTCACATGGCGACATATATCCCAAGAATTATTCACATTCTCTTTGCACTTCTGTTAGACCTTTAATGAGAATGTAATGATGGTTTATTAATTGGTCTTAGCCTAAGCGCTTCAAATTGAATCTAAAAATAAGAATTATTTGGATAATTTGCCAATCAATCATAAATTTACGGCACCAGTGTCAATTTAGTCATACACTTTTTAATTTCGTCAATTTAGTCTTGAAACTTGGCTTGACATTCCAATGTAATCTTTCCGGCCTAGAAATCATCGACGTGCTAGTGTGTCGCATAAAATGGTTAATCTTAACTAGACCGCTATGTCGGCAATTTCTTGCAAAAATTGACAAGATCGAAAAGTTCAGGATTAAAAAATTGACTTCCGTATAATATGTTTAGGATTGATTGAGTAATTTTTTTGAAATTATTTAACAGAAAATGTAAAGCGAGTACTCCTGACTGACGAATTATTAATCTGTAATCAATCTTGAACCTAAAAAAGTAGTTATTTAAGGAATGAGAAAATCTTTAAAAAAAATAGTAATAAGAAGAATGAAGTATCATTATTTAAGACATTCTTATATTCGAGTCATAGTATATTGAAAGCAAAAGCACCATAGTATTGCTAGGCATGTGCTCGCGGCATTCCATTCTTGAGTTTAGGTGATGGTGGGTGACCAACTATGAAGGCAACTAGGATGAACTTCTACCATTTGACTTTTGTATCCAACCAAATAAAAAAAATAAAAAAATTACATGAAAATTTAAAATTGTAAATTGTAAATTAAGTAGGAGCCTTGTGACAATTTGTGTGAACCCATGATTCGAAAATTTTCGAATTGGAATTTGCATGCGATAAACACATATATTATGTTGGAAAAGCAGGCTTTGAGGAGCTCATTTTTCATAACAAAACATATAATCTTCTTGCCACGGAGCTTCGAATCGTGTCATACAACGTGTTTGAATTCAATTTAAAGACCACCCGTCTCTTCGAATTTGGCCAACCGAAGACGATTCTTATCATTGATGATGGGGCGAGAGGACCTAATTCTAGTACCAAATCACTGTAGAAATGAAGAGGATTACTCCGTGAAAGTAGCTGCTTACACTAAGGCATTGCTTTCTTGAGCTCAAAAGCAGCCAGCGACCAAATTGCGAAAGCCAGCTTGAAAGGAAAGGGACCAAATGGCATGAGCATGGATGGAAAACGTCGCCGTTTTGTAACTTGCTTTATGGCTAATTTAACACCATAAATAGCCATGCTTTGAGACCAAATTAATCATGTTTATTATATAACACCATATCATTATCCACGTCATTGTACATTCTAGAAAGTCATTTGACCTCTTAACACGATTTTGATGCTGGACAGCATCGACAGGTCTCGTGACTCGGCTTCACATTGCTCTTGAAATTCTATGGAGAACTCAATGAAAAATGATGTTAAACTAAAGTTAAAAACAGAAAATAAAATAAATGTATGATAAGGTACCGGTTTGCAATTTTCCCTGAAACAGAAAATTAGTTTGACATAAATGTGTCATTAAATTATTAATTTGAAATTTCTAATGATAGTAATCCTATATTAAAATCAATTTTTTATTTGGAGGATCCTCTGTTTTTATTCTCTTTCTTTTTCAGGCTTTCTATGCTGGCACTGCTTCTGTTGGTCTCCCCTTGGTCGACCTTTTTGCTTTGCGGAAAGTGTCCTAGGGGCTGCTTTTCGAGCAATTGATTAATTAGTTCGAAGTGACTTTTATTATTGGCTTTGGGCGTATGATGTGTTCTTTTTAATGCAATGCCAGAGTTCAAAAAGTTCAATGCGCTGTCGCACGTTTTATTTTCCTTTTTTGCACCTTATTTTCCCCAACAGATTCACCATCACATTAATCCATGAAATGAAGAATAATGCCTTTTGAGAGGGGGGGACCATAACGAAAAGCCTACATTTTATAAAAAATTGGCCAATTCGCTTGCTCTTATTTGTTATTCTTGACTCCCCCTTTAATAGTATTTTGAGGTTTAGGGTGCATTTGTTTAGACGTAAGTTGCTTTAATAAAGAATATTTGCAACACGTTGAAGTATTTTGAGTTTAGGGTGCATTTGTTTCAAGAAAAATGAATTGTTAAGAAACTATTTTCCTAAAACTATATTGTGGATCGCTTATAAAATTAAACGAATGAAAACTTTTTTAATCATCCATGATATTATTCAAACATAAATTACTATCGATAATGAAATATTTTTTATTAACTAATTATTTCAAGCGATACGAGTGATTATTTTTTTGGGAAAATACTCTCCAAATAATCTATTTTCCGCAAAATAAATGGAGTCTTAAAAAAAGTTCCACAGTATGAAAGATGATATGCATATTGGATCAATACAAAAGAAATCAGCATAAGACTTAGAGCTCAACCTCATGCACGTGTGTGTATTAGTTAAGCAAAATAACAAAATACAAGTACCGTCAAGTGAAAATCACAAAAAGCATAACAATAAAATTTATTTTTCATGTCAAAAAAAAAAAGAAAAGAAACCAATGAAAGGCTTGCTGAAATCCATCATAGACCCTCCCTTAATAACAAGTCTTCAACTTGCTATGATCATTGGGCAATCATTCGAGTGCCTAATTCTCTAAAAAGTATCATCTTTGGGTCTAATCCCAATTCTATCATGAATTTTTTTGTCAAAAGAATACCTTAACTTTCTCTCTAATCCTAAATTTGCTCAAATGTCCAAAAATTGCCACTAGTTGCCACAAAATCACTAACATTGGAGCCGGTCTTCATCAATATTCTCAAATTCGTATGGAGCAAGAGTAACTTCTTCATATTGATAATCTCGAAGAAATCAGTGTCGATTTTTAGAAAGAATTAATGACTCGATGCACACGCTCATGTAATCATCGTCGTAATTCGAATCCATCTACTGGATGAAAAATCCTCCAAATCAAAACCGAAGTTAGCGAATGATCTGCACGAACTCAATTTGAACTTCGATTTGTGTACTTTTCTTTTTCTTCCAACTAGAAAATTCAAGTGCAGACTCGAACCGAATCCAGAGGTAGGCAGTCACCATCGGATTGACCAAGATCTCCAGAATGCTCCCCCCACGGAACAGGCCGAGCAAGAAGAACCGAGGCGTCTTGGAAACGGCCGAAACTGTCCCACCCGCTCGGTCTTTTACACCGATCTCACGTAACCTCGGATCTCCCTGTCTCTCTCTCGACAAAGCCCAACAACCTTAAAGTTTCCAAAAATAAAAATAAAAAAATAATAAGAAAAAGTTAGACCGTTGCAGTTTTTTCGGCGGCGATCCCGGGAGTTTGACGGAGTTCCGGAGGAGGATCCTATCCCGGCGTTTCCGAGGAGACGTGGGGCCTAATCGGGTGCGGCCGGGTCTACGTTCCGGTCAACCGAACAAAGATCGCGTGCGGAGAAGGGGAGGAAGACTTTTCAGAGTCGCGCGCGGAAAACGAGCTTGCCCTTGCGTTGACCGCATATTCCTCGATCCGCGAGCTCAAGATCCCCCCCCCCGATTGTCCTTGTCTCCTGGATCACGACACGTGTCCCTCTTGCTTTAGAACTCACTAGCACCGCCGTCGGCGACCCTAAATTTGATTGAGGAGTATTTTGTTAGATACATTCTAACGCTCCTCTTAAGGAGGTAATTAGCGGTTTGAAAAATTTAAACTCAGGATGTTCCAATTTTGATATCATGCGAGATTTGAAAAGAACTTTAAAAACTTGAAATTATAAATTTATTATTTAAATATTATAACAAGCGTGATCATGAGTTCAAATTTATGGAAAAAATCTCTTTTGGAGCCATCATTTGTAGACCACGGAGTGGGGCGTAGACTAATGTAGGATGATGGGACTAGATGCTCTAAACTGAGATCTTTTTCATGATTCATGAAGGCACGACCGCTCGGGCTGGCCTCACGAAAAGTCGCGCATACCAACACTTCGAGATCGCACGGGATTTATCTACTTCTGCAACGGCTCAGACAACGTTAATTCACTCCATTTAATACGCTTTCACAACAGCTCCCAGCAACGTGTTGGTTCCTTTGCCCTTGCCCTCACGGAGTGGTGACGCATCAATGAACGTCACGTGACGCTCACGTGATTAAGTAGTCACTAGTCACCCTCGTTTTCAAAGTGCTTGTTATCCTTGCGATACGAAAATTAGAAGATAAGAATATTAAATCCTTGTCGCAGCCCTCAACTTGTCTAATGAAGGTTCCTTTCTTCGGACTTTAAAAAGAAACAAAACTAATTTCTTGTTTTCCCGTCGAAATTTAAAATGCCATGATTCGAGTGTTGCGAAAGTTTCAAGGGTTCCAGAGTTAAAAAGAATTAAAAGCACGCGAGAGGTGAGAAGGGCTCGGTCTCTCTATTTTGGTGGGTTGAATATGTCCGTTCGATTGTTTTCTTGTTAGGTAAAAACGACATCCACATAATAAATTCATTTTAGCAAAATGTCCATTAGGGAGGCAACACCAGCCGACGATGCCGGCGGCGGTAGCAAGCGTCGATGACAACGTGGGAGGCTGAGGGTCAGGGTGAGAAAGATCAGAGCTAGGGTTAGGGTTTGCTCTGTCGGGTATTCTTGAATGTGTTGATTACTTCCTATTGTTATGCGACCCGCCGATGAGAGCTCGACTGCGACGTTTTAAATCGCCGCTCTGACAGCACCCGAATCTCGTCCTTTCTAGAGAGAGAGAGAGAGAGAGAGAGAGAGAGAGAGAGAGAGATTGCCAAGATGTTCGTCGGCCTGTCTCCTTGTTCTGCTACCGAGTCTTTCTGCATCGCAATCAGCGTCTTTTCTTAGCCATGCAATGCGCCAACGGGGAATATCCATCGTTCTCATCGATAAAAAAAACCAGAAGAAAGCGACGAAACAGATGCGTCTGCATGAAACCGTGAACTTTTGTCTGCATTTCATTTGGCCGGCCGGCGTGCGTATCGAACTGTAAGGTCTAGCATCTATGGAGGAATGTTTTCAGCATGGCCGACGCCGATAGCCGTCGTTCCAGAATTTCAGGAAGTATGCAATGCATGGCTTGCTCCATTGTACAGGACCACCGCGAAGGAGACGCGACGGAGATCGGATTCATTGGTGGGTTTCTATGCTTTTGAATGCTGCATG
Organism: Eucalyptus curtisii; assembly: GCA_017140595.1. Taxonomy (NCBI): domain Eukaryota; kingdom Viridiplantae; phylum Streptophyta; class Magnoliopsida; order Myrtales; family Myrtaceae; genus Eucalyptus; species Eucalyptus curtisii. The sequence goes on from CM029496.1 coordinate 22,145,799, forward strand.
TGGGTGAAATTTAATGCTGCGCTTTTCGATAGCATCTCCTCGCCTTTTGCTACCGGTTTGACGCGATACGATGGCATTGTCGAGGTCCCGTTTGTTCCGTGAAAATTAATTAGCAATTCGAAAAATATTTTCCAAACTTTGATAGTTGTTATTGACTAGAAAAAAAAAAGAGTCGAGGTGACATGATTTTATCGGACCCTCTAAGCTTGGAGTTCTCGGTTAGACATTGGGTTGACTAAGTATTTTCCAAATGGAGATAGATATGTTGTCAATATAATACCGTACTATCTGCTGTAAACAGTAAAATTAAACAGAAATAATAACTTTGAGAAAGCGAAAACACAAATTAAATATAGACTTACTTGATTGCTATAAAATTGTAACATTATTAAACAAGATGTGAGATACAGATTACCGATTCTACTTAAGGTAATTAGTTTCAGCAAATGGTGCTTTGCAGACTTATAAACCACGCTTCTCAAGGTACAAGACCTCGATCCCGTTTGTATTAACACTATTCAAACAAGACTCAATCGAACTTTTCCTCAAATTGGTACACTTAGAGATGTTTATAGAGTTGGACATGACATGATATAAAGAGACATAACTGTTGCAGAAAATAAAAAGGATATATCCTAAAGAGACATAATTAATGCAGAAAACTAAAAGGACATGACTCGAAAAGACATAATTGCTACAGAAAACTAAAGGGATATGATCCAAAAAGACATAACTTTAAAGACACTTTTTTATTTTTTTATTTTGATGCCAGGATTCGGCCTACCTCACCTTTCGGGAGCACAACACCAACTATACCTTAAGGGAGACTGTCCCAGCAACCCATCGTCGGGGCCTCCCACTTAAATCACGGAGCTTACCTTGAGAGTGGAACCCCTAACCTGTGTGGTGGCCAAAAGACACTTTTTTTTTGGGGGCAAGCCTCAAATCACAGCGTGCCACCGGGTAGCCATCGAACTCCTCCTCTTGCGTTAGGGGGGTGGGTCTTTAAAGACACTTTTGTTAAGCCATTAACTCATAATTTAAAACATATAGATAGATAGATAGATAGATAGATATAGATAATGAGAAAAGGACTCAAGCCGTATGTGTACACAAGATTAAAATGAAGAAAATGAGATTGGATCGAGTTGAAGGGGAGAGAGAAGAGATTATAAAAGTAGCGAGATTGTTAGGGGTGAGCGAAAGAGAATAATTTGGATAATTATTCATAATTAACTGTCATATTAGCATTTATTTAGAGTGCTTTTTCAATGCATTATTAAATTTTTTTGGTATAATAGTGTGCGACAAAAATTTCATGGCCGAATTTAGATTAAAAAAATAGTTTGTAATTTTTTTAATCCTATCTGTGTATATCCACCTATTTGTCAACTATCATGTATTAAGATAGTGATTCCCACACTCTTGGGATATCTACTCTTCTCTATTTTCTCTTCTTTTCGGATAAACTCTGTTAAAAAAGCAATTCACAAACACACAATTATTGTCTGGTTTTAGAATATTAATTGTCATTTGCACTTAAACTATATAAAACATGAAAACTTTGTTGGTTGAGTTGAAAGCCTCAAAAGCAACCGCGTGCGTGGATGGACTCATCTATATTTCAATAAAAAGGGGTTTCTACATTTTATTAATATTATTATTCCTTCGTTCTTCCTAAATGACCCATTAAAATTTTTAAGTCTATCTATATTATTAAGTCAAAAGTGAAATTTGTTCAATTATTAAGTCCTCTCTAATTTACTTTACATAAAATAAATAGGAAGTCAAAAAGTGAGGGTCTAATTATAATTGAACACTTTACTAAAGCAACTCGATCTTTCACTTTTTAAAGAAAACTGCCGGTAGGATTTAGAGGAAAACCCATTTGTAAAGACCAAGCTTACTTCGACCCAAAAAAAAAAAAAAAAAGGACCAAGCTTATAATAAATGCAAATTAGAAACAATAAAAGAAATCGAGCAAAACGTTTAGAGTTATATGACTATATAAATGTCATAACTTTGTCAAGAATATTAGGTAGAACTTTCCATTTGCCAAGAAAAGAAGATACTTTTCTGTTATCTTCTGTAAATATTCTTGGTTAAATGTCTTCGAGTTGTATAAAATGAGGATAAAAGTGTAATAGGAGTATGGCTTTTCTTGAAAAGAAGTCGACCCACCACATTTCTACTAAGAAATTCGATAGCTGTATAATTTATTTTGAAAATATAATGACATAGAACATAAAATTAGACACACATCCGTGCATATGTTTTCTGAAAAATTTAAAATACATTCCTCACTTTTCACCCAATGGCTACTTACTATACATTTAACTTTGGAGGCCGCTTTGTATCTTTACATTAATTAGGAAAAATGAGATAAATGGTCTCAAACTTTAATCTTTGAATTCTTAATTTGTTCAATTTGGTTTCTGAATTTTCACCCAATGTACAATACTGTCCCTAATCTTTTAAGTTATTCAATGTGATATTTAAACTTTTAGTATATATTTAAATTAGTCCATGAAATATATATAAAATGTTCAATGCCGGTCTAAGACTTAAATTAATAAAAAGATAATATTGAATATTTTTATATAGTTTAGAGACTAATTTAAACATTTCCTAAAAATTCAAAGATCATATTGAATAAATTAAAAATTTAGAAATGACATTACACATCAAACTCAAGTTTAGAAATTACATCGAAATAGTTGGTAAGGGTTTTCTCACAACACAAAAAATGTTGAGGTATTTGTGTCATAATAAGTAAGCTTAAGATGTTTGATGACATGAAATTTTTTTTGGGATATGTGTGGTAGAAAGGATATAAATTAATCTATATATATATATATATTTTTTTTTGTATTATATGCTCAATGTAGAAGTTACGCTCATCTAGCGGCCCTAAGTTTTCATCGTTGTAAAAGGAAGTGTTAGGCCCCTGTCGAGTTGGCACTTCTAAAAAGTGGGACCCATTTTGGTCCTTTTCAGTCCTTCTTCCTTGTGGGGGCCCGGTCAATATCAAATTGAGTTCCAAATAGAGACGCTAACCACAAGAATGAATAATCGCCGTTTCTCATTAATTTCTTTTTTTTTTTCCTTCGGGGGGTTGGGAGAATATTCATCATTCACCTTTCCGGTAAAAAACAACAAAATTCGAATTAATTTTATATTGGAAAATCAATTAATTAAATAAAATAAAAAGCCACGTCGATATTAAAGTAAGTGGCGCGAAAACAACGCCCTCCCCTTTTTCTCCTCATTTGGAACCGTTCTCCCTCCCTCCCTCCTTCTCTCTCTCTCTCTCTCTCTCTCCGCCGCCGCCCCCCCCGCCGCCGGTCCTCCGCTCCGGACTTCCGGTTTCCATCTCCTCCGACGGACCGGAGCGATCGGATTCGCCGCCGCCGCGACCGCCGCCGATCGTCGCCGCCGAGCTCGCGCTTCTTCCGCAGATTGTTCGGTCGGTTCCCCGGAGGTTTCCGAGGCTTCTCGTCGCTTTTACGGTCGGATTCCGCGTGCTCCGTCGACCGAGGTCAGTTGTTTTCTCGTGCGGCGGATTTCGGTTTCTTTCCGCGGCCGCTTTTCGGAGCGGCGAAAAGTTCTGTCGCCTGATCGCTCGATCGTCTCGAAGTCCGGCTGCGATTTCCTGAATTAATCCGGGGAGATTAGCTTCCGGATTTCGCTTCCGATAATTTCCAAACTTAGGGATTCGGCGTTAGATTGATCGCTCGATTTCGTTGGATCGATAAAGGAATGTATCGGATTTTCGATGGTTTTTGCTATTTTTAGGAACTCGGACTTACGATGATAAATATCTCTCTCTCCATCTCTCGCTCTGCGCGATGGACTGAGAGAGTTTCCCGTCGAGGCGCGCGGAGGCGATTCCCGAACTGTGCTTGATCGCAGTTCTGGCGTCGTCCTCGATGTCGGAAGCAGGGAATCTGTCCGAGCGCGGACGATTTCGTCTTTCGCTTTGGATTCTCCACCGCGAGCCAAATTGATTATAAGCTTAAAAAAAAATAATACCTCGGTTTTGGTTTTGGTTTTGGTTTGATCTTCCTAACCGACAACCGTAATCTCCTCACAGGTTCGTCGGTTCCCGTTCCTTAATTTTGGAGTTACTCCCCACCATTTTCTTTAACCGTTTTTTTTTGTATGCTGGACTCTGCACATCCTGTTGTTTCCCCTGGCTGTTTTTGTAATGAATTGTTTAGCTTGCGGTTTCTAAAATTTCTGTCCCTCTCTCTCTCTCTCTCTTGTTTTTCTTGCTTGAGATTAGACGCTGAATTTCATGGGGATGGGACAATGATCTCTCTCTCTCTCTCTCTCTCTCTCTCTCTCTCTCTCGGGCTCGCACGTGGGCGGCCATGTCTCTTCCGATACTTCCGAGAACACTAGCACCTGCAGCTTCAAATCTCCATTTTTAATCGAGGATTAGAATAGTTCCCGGCTACGGACAAAACTTCAAGTCATCATTTGGAAATAGTTTACTACGCGCTAACCCATTTTGTGACACGACGTGGTTAAGGACGGAGGAGACTTTACAGAGAGGCTTCTAGTCTTTTTTCTCGCTTTCTTTCTTTGTTTCTTTGTTTCTTTTTTTTGTCCTTCTTTTTTTTTCGTATGGAAGACGGTGGGGGCTGGAGACATGGCTGAAATCACTTTCAAGCGCTGTTTCATTGAAAGTGAGTTTTTAAGAGAAAGGAGATGAGAACGAGCCAGGCTTTCGTGCGTTGTTGTTGTTGAGTGGAAACCAACCCCCCCCCCCCCATTCACATCCCAGCAGACCATGGCACTCCCGTGAGAGGGACAACAGAGTACGGCGTCCCCCCCCCCCCCCCCCCCATCCTGCGCACCCCCCGTTTTCTTATCCTGCGCACCCCCACTCCATCCCACATTCTCACCTTGCTCTTCTCTTCGCCCCCCTTGGCATCCTCGGAGAATGATCCTCAGCGCAGGTTGTCGATGCGCTTTCAAGAATTGTCCTCCGTAATTGCGATTTTGATGACTTTTGCCCATTTGCTGAAGTCTCCTCCTTTGCGTGATCTACTTATTTTGGGGGTACTGGTGATAAAGGATCCGGTACCCAATTCCGCTAATCTCAACCAATTGATAGTGAATCAGAAGAGGGTCTCTGTTTTCAGATTTTGTTCCTGGTTTTATTCTTTTCTTAGCGGTTCCCCGCTGTGGTATCTTACTTTTTCCGTTGTGCTTTTCTGCCAGACTGGTTGCAGAGGAAAGGATCTTCTTTTTTGAGCGATTGATGATATGATTCTGTTGCATGTGGGATACAAGACTGCCTGGTCTGTCAAGTATGGATTAGTATATGGGTGAATTCATCAATGTGGGTTTATTTAGAGGGAGCGAATGGATCTATGTGAATCCCGTCCAGCAATACAGAAGCACACAACCGTGGAGAACCCAAGGCCACCCCTGGTTCCTGCAGAAAGGAACAATGCGGCTGCCGCCGCTGCCGCCGCCGCCGCCGCCTCCGCCGCACGCCGCCCTCGAACAAGGGATGTTAGCTCAAGGTTCAAGTCATCCACTCCGTCGACCCCTTCGGTTAGGCGTTGCCCATCTCCAAACCTCACAAGGACCGCAAGTACGCCCTCTCAATTGGTGCCAAAGAGAGCCCACTCAGCCGAGAGGAACCGCCCATCGACACCAGCCTCACCGTCACGTCCGTCCACGCCGTCACGTCCGTCCACGCCGTCACGTCCATCCACGCCCTCACGTCCGTCTACACCATCACGTCCGTCCACACCTGTACATGATTCATCTGTAGATATGCAATTGGCATCTAGAAAAGTTAGCGCCGGTAGATTAGCAGAGAGTCTGTGGCCTTCCACAATGCGAAGTTTGAGTGTTTCCTTCCAGTCCGATTCTATTTCCATTCCTGTTGCCAAGAAGGAGAAATCTGTAAGTAGCACCCCATCGGACCGCACCTTGAGACCCACTTCAAATGGAGTACACAAGCAATCTGAAACGCCAACTATGGTCCGAAAGCCTACGCCAGAGAGAAAAAGAAGCCCGCTCAAAGGGAAGAATTTATCTGATCAGTCGGAGAATTCTAAGCCAATTGATGGTATAAATGCTCGTATGATTGATCAACATAGATGGCCTAGTAGAGCAGGTGGGAAAGTGTCTTTGAATGCCTTAAATAGCAGCTCGGATCAATCCGACAAGATTACTAGAGGTTCTGCATCGATATCAGGAATTGGGTTATCAACACTTAGGAGAATGCCTTCTTCCGATGTTTCGATGAAACCTCTGCGAAGATCTAGCAGTGATGCTGAAAGGCGACTGTCAACTCATGAATCCGACAGAGGAGAGGCTGATGGAAATTCATTTGAGGATGATTTGCTCGTTGGCCCAAAAAGGCTTCTCTTATCGAGTTTAGCTGACAGAGTGACTTCATCAACTCCTGCAGTTAGATCTCAGTCTTTGCCTGGATCTCGTCAGCCGTCACCGAGTAGAACATCTATCCCATTGTCCTCTGTTTCTAGAGGTGCCAGTCCATCAAGGACAAGGCCGTCAACGCCCCCTTCCAGAGGAATAAGCCCCTCTCGGATAAGACCGGCAAATGTTGGTACTCAATCCAGCAGCTCAACATCTGTTCTTAGTTTTATTGTCGATTTTCGCAAAGGGAAGAAGAGTGCTGGTTTTATTGAAGATGCTCATCATCTCAGGCTAATGCACAATAGATATCTGCAGTGGCGATTTGCTAATGCACGGGCAGAGGCAGTACTTCATGATCAGAAAGCACTAGCAGAGGTAGAACACTTTATTTTTCTCAAAAAGCTTCCTTCCAAGAATATCGCCTCTTGATCAGCTCTATACATATTTTTAGCTTCATCTTAAGTGGAAGCCTGTTAATATTCCTGTCAAGCATGCATTAGCTTTCATCCCTGGCAAGAGAACATTTTGCTGTAGAAATTACTGCCACGCAGAATTATTACTCAAGACCAGCTTAGATCTGTTTACTTCCAATGGTCGTTATGACAGCCCAAGTCAGATGGTCCCTAAATTTTTGTTATTAGTGATTGGCTGTGATTAAACTTTGGTGCATATGTTCCTTGTGGGATTTATACTATTTCAATGTCTGAGTACGAAAGAAGGTCGATATAAAAGCTCTGGGTATTTGTTCACTCTTAAGGCTCAAAGTCCTGCCATTCTGTGAACTGCTTAGAATTGACTTCGGAAACTACAGCTGCTTTTGTATCGGCAGTTATGATCCTCTCTGGGTATGAAAAATTACTTTTAATCAAAAAGATATCTGTATTACTAGATGATCTACTACTGCATTGTAGATGCTTTATGAGATTCATACTATTTTTTGTCTTTATTGATTCAAAGGGTATGAAAAAAAATTGATAAAAAAGCACTGGGTGTTTATTTACTCCTAAAGCTCAAAGTTCCACCATTCTATGAACAGCTTAGAATTGACTGTGGAAACTAAAGCTGCATTTGTATCTGCAGTTATGATGCTCTCAGGGATGAAAAATTACTTTGAATCAAAATGATATCTGTATTAGTAGATGATCTACTATTGCATTGAAGATGCTTCTGAGCATTATTTTATGGTCATATAAGTGATTTTGGCTCATGCAAGCAATGGAAGTGAGAATTCACAAAGGGGGAAGCTTCTCTTTCCATAGAAAGCTAATATTATTTTTATCATAAGTAATTATCAACAGTGATATTTTATCGTAATACTGAATTTCAGATTGGCTTTTAGAGGGAGAGGGTTTGTTTGATTAGTTTTCTGCCTAATTTTCCTCTGCAACTTTAAAGTGACCCTGTTTCTCTGTCTAGCCTACTTCCTTTTGTATATATGCTCAAGATTTTTCCTTGAGAATAGAAAAGAAATGTTCGCAAGCTTTCTGCGCTGAGACACATGGAACTGTGTTAAAATCAGATAAACATGGAAACGTTTGAATTAATATGCATATGTAATTTGTGTGAGCATGCTTGCGTGCATGTGTGTGTGAGTGGTGACTTGTACCTGTACTATATTGTCTGTGAGCGGTATACTTTATGGTCATTTAAGTGTTTACTCCCTACTGTCTCTTGATTACTTTTACTGATTTACGTAATACTTGACTAACTTCTGCAGAAGACTTTATTCAATGTTTGGGTTGCTATGATTGAGCTCTGGGATTCTGTTATCATGAAGACTATTATTCTTCAGCAGATGCGGCTAGAGCTCAAGCTGAACTCTATTCTGAATAATCAAGTAAGAACTTTCTGTTAAAGAAGCTTTCATGCTATGAGCAGCATCGGCTGAGTCCATTGTTTCACCCATTACTAGCTTTTAGATTTCATTTCCTCATCTGTTTCATGCTTCTATGTTTTTTACTTGTTTATGGCTGAAATATGGTAAGAGCACTTCTGATGTTTTCATGAAAAAGATGCTGGGGGACTTTTTTGAAGAGAAGCTGCTGTGGAATTGTTATTATCATTATTTTTTATAACTTTATACTAAAAATAGTCCAGACTTTATGGTCTAAAATAGGATACCACAAAAGAAGTGGTTGGTATGATTGTATTTTGATGAGGTTTATGTTTGATTTCTTTACTATATTGAGAAACGTGTAAAAACTGACAGAAGTCCAAGCTACTTGATCGATTGACAAAATTCTGTTTGATTTTATACCTAGCATCAATTTATAAGGAGGACAACTTTTGTTGCATATAGCTATTCTGATTAATCTTGGTGCACTTTTGTCCGATGAACTTTTATTTTAAATTTTCAGATTGGCAAACGAAGTGTAAACACGGCTCTATTTGCACGCCTGTTCAAACATATATTAAGCTTTTTGATTCTAGCTTAAACTTCTGCATTTTTAGAGGAAATTCTTTTTTATGAACTCTTATAGATCAATGTCCAGGATGATACTCTAAATGCTTTGCTTATAATGGCTCTCCTGTATCCTTAATGACCAATTCAGATGACCTACCTCGATGAATGGGCTTTGCTTGAGGAAGATCACATTAGCTCGTTATCTGGAGCTGTAGAAGATTTAGAGGCTAGCACTCTTCGTCTTCCTGTTACTGGAGGAGCAAGAGTAAGTTGGTTTGCAAAGATTATTTTGTTGGTTTGAAAGAATAATTGCTGATCTGTATAATATCTGATCATGGCAAATTTATATTCACAGGTAGATATAGAATCTTTGAAAGGTGCTCTTTGCTCTGCTGTTGATGTGATGCACGCTACAGGATCCTCTATGTATCCCCTCTTTTCAAAAGTAAGACCTAGTTATTATTATTATTTTTTTCTTTACTCATTTGTAGAGTGTTCTAGGGTCTTCGAGAATGGGATTTGTTGGTAAGGTCTCTTTCCTCAGGAAATTCCATTCTGTGATAGTTTAAAGGAAGCAAAAAAGTTTTTTACGTGTTTGCTTCATTGTAATTGGGTTGACTTATAGCACAATCAGATTGTACTACAGAGGAACCATGTCTTGAGGGAGGGAAATGGCTATTAGTTCATCGTAAACCCTTGGTCATTAGTCAAAGTTTAGCAGTTCAGATGTTCTGTTGAACAAGTATCTCTAGGGAGGGAAATTGCATTTTGTGGATACTTGCAGGTTGTGCTGTCTTCCATACCCATATACCTTTAGGTTTACAAAATTATATGATGTATATTTTTATCATAACCCCTTTTTTGACATAATCGTTACTCAGATTGTTGTCTGATGCTCTTAAAACATGATTGAATAGTCTTGCAAGGCCTAACGTCGTTTCCCTCTTCTTGTCCCTGAATTTACAGGTTGAGGAAATGAATGAGGTGGTATCCGAACTGGCACTTGCAGCAGCACGTGAAAGGGCAATGCTCGAACAATGCGAAACTTTATTGGCTTCAACAGCTGCCATGCAGGTGCGGGACATAAATATTACGCTGAAATCTACCTCTATGTTTGCATCAAGTCTGATATAGTCTGCTGCATAATGCTTACGGACTGAAAGTATAATCTCATACACATTTTACTGGTTTGAACGTGTTGTCGAAATCATAGTGGAATCATAATTTAGTGATTTGATCGCAAAATCTAAAGTTCAGTGAAGTTGATAAAGTTTACCCCATATCTTCGCCTAGGGCAAGTCTTAGCACAACATAAGATGCAACCTGTTTGCTTTGATCTCTTCGTAGTGCATGGCTAGCTAGCTTTAAAAGTGTTTCCTTTGCGTAACATCGATTTGTAGCGTGAGCTCTCTTACTCAGATGTTTGGGTTTTACTTTTGTCAATTCGCAAAGGTGGAGGAATGCAGCCTCAGGACGCATCTCTCGCAATTGAAGCAGACGCTGGAGAAAAGGAGTACCCTATTCCGGCCGTCGAGATTGCCTTCTTGACTGTCCTTAATATAACATGTTCCACGGATCGACCAAGGTCTGTTCCGGAGTCGACGCTTGTATATTCATACCCCGCCTTTTTTTTTTTTTTTTTTTCTCTTCCTTTAATTCTTTTTCTTTTTTTGTTCCATTAATTTTTTTTCGGCTTTCCTCTTCTGCCGTGGTGGCACCACCGGGCCCCACCTTCACAGTGTAATTTTGATCAAACGGTTTGAGTATAATTAGGAAAGGCAATGCAGAGAGAGCAAAGGGATTGAAATGAATGATGTCCAGTGCAAAATTTAGGAATGAGGGAGTGAAGATTTTGTGTATTGCCTGTGGTTTGACAAAGCTAAAGGCAAGCTAGTGATTTGATGAAAATAAAATCTCTGATATTTTTCTTTAGTCGTTCAATCGATTACCTCCCGAACAATTAAGACATCCAATTGTAATCGCAAGTACCCAATCAGGATTATAATACAAATGGTCCTGAATTTTCGTAAAATGCACAATGTAATCATTGAACTTTTAATTTGTTCAACGCGATCCATGAACCTTATCTTAATGTGGGACGGCATTCAAATTGTTAAAGGTATACGTTCAATTTAATCTTTGAACTATATGAAAATATTTAATGTTGTAACTTGAATTAATAGAGAAATATATCAGATATTTTTCATATAGTCTATAAACTAAATTTCATATGTATAAAAAATTCATGGATCACATCAAATAATTTTAAAGTTTAGAAATGACATTGCACATTGAAGTGAAGTTCATGGATTAAATTAAATAAACTAAAATCTCGAAAATTACATTACACATTGGGACAAAAAGTAGGGATTATTTATATCATTTTCCATATCCAATTTGCAAGAGCTCTCTAGCAAGCTATGTCCCGGGCCGAATACAATGGCCTCAGATCTCTCAACGAGTCGAAGGATGGTGCAATCTATGGGTTCAAGGTTCGATTTACCTTTGATTTAGGGGTATTTTTAGGCCGAAATTGAACCTAGTGATTTGGGAAAGTGCCAGACCCAAATCAGACCACTGAAGAAGTTTACAATCCAAGCCCAAATCACTTCCTTTACTCTTGTTCTTCGTTTTGCTCCTTTTGATCTAGTGGCCAGAAAATCTCACGGTCGGGCCCCGTTTGGTATACGTGGTAATGAAATAACGGGGACAAGATACAAGAAATCCCAATAGAAATCGAACTTAGAAATTACTAATCTTAATCGTTTGAATTTAATCGTGTCAACTGGCTATACATAATGGGATATTAGACAAGTGAGCTTACCACATTAGTTATCTTTATACAAGGCTAATTTAAAAATCCACATATCTACTTGCCTTTTTTTTTTTTTTTTTAATATATTAACTCATTCCTTTGCTTCTTATTCATTCGCACCTCCCCCACCATATTAACGAACATGCTTCGATGCAAATCAATTCATATTTCCATTCTGCATCATTCCGAGTAACCAAACGTGCCAATAAAAAAAAAGTAAAGGGAATTGGGCTTTCATTATGACCCCAAAAAAAAAAAAAAAAAAAAAGTAACCAAACGTGCCAATAAAAGGAATTGGGCTTTCATTCCCCTTCTAGTTAGCCTCACTTCCTTTAATAAACGTGTCCTTAAGAGTCAAAACAAAGCAGATAGAAGCAGAACTTCCTGGGGAACAAAAATAAATCAAAGTGTGCATGGACTAGCACATGCTTCTTGCTTTGATGTACAAGAGCTCCACTGGCAAAAGATTGCTTCATAACTGCGCTTTTAAGGTAATACACTTCATTGACAAAGTACATTTTGTATTCAACTTAGGACTAGTCCAGCAGGCAAAGTGCTGCTATTTGCTGAACTTGTTTTAAACCTAGTTAGCCGGTTCTCGCAATAGGCTGCGTTGTACACGTTACTGTACACAAGTTACAAAAATTTCCCAATCTAAAGAAATTCAATACATTAAGTAAAACAAAAATGGCTCGCGAGTCTTCTACCTCAGCGCTTGGCTCTCAGATGCCGGCTGAGACTTCATTGGCAGATGATTTATCTGGTTTCTTTGGTGGGTCTTGACCTTTCTGCAGAATAGCTTTATTTGGGACCAAAACGATGGACATGTTCCTTTCTCTAAAGTTCTTGCTCTCCTCGGTTGCAAGCTGTAGGTTCATGTCCATGATTAGCCAAAGCGGAAACTCATAGGTAGGTAGAATATGTAGAATATGCATTAATCTGTAGAAACGGACAAATAACTTCTTGAGAGATTTCTTACGTATATGATCACCACTCAAGAGCCACGAGGTTTTAGAAGGACACGTGACAAGTTATGACGTGTTTTGAATGCCAAGTTAAACTCGATTTTGCTTTAGTTTGACATTTGTGATATTACAAGCTAATTAATATATCACAAAATATAAGGGTAACTCTGTCCCAAGAATAATAATAATAACACTACTAGAATGTTTTGTTTACGTTTTCATCGCCCCTCGGGATTCGCACAAGGCATTGTCCCGGTTTTGGGGCATCAGACAGGAACTTTTCTTCATGGGAAAATGTAAGGAGGTTTTTTGAAAGCCAAAATTATTGAACATATACATCCCATGAAGTGCATGTATTAGGAATACCTCTCCAACGTCATTCTGGAAACGTTTGATTAGCTCAATGGCATTATTTCTGAAGTCATTTTCACGACCTTTTAAGTTCACTATAACTTTAACCTGCAAGAATTATATGAAAGTTTCACACATAGAGGTCCCATTATATTAGTATATAAATAAGCAACATGTGCCAACATCATAAAGAATGATCCAACCAACCTTATCACCATCTTTCAAAAACTTCTGTGCTGCTCTTAAACGTACAGAATAATCATGCTGATCAATGTTGTAACTGTCCACAAAATGCCACACAATTAAAAGACAGACCAGTGCATTCGGGAGACAGACATGGGCAGAATCTCAATAACCATACACGGACTGTCAGTATATATAAGGATTGCCACCACCCACACTCTGTTTATAAATTTTTTATACATTTTGAGCTGAAAAGAGTACAAGAAAATTCTTATGTATGTGGAGAGGATTAACTGAATCACTTAATACCTCAGTTTGATTTGCATAGACTGGAGATTGTGAGTTTGACCCACTCCTCACACTCGAAATTAACATTTAAATTATCAGTAGACTTCCTCTTAAAGAACATTCCAAACACACCAAATAACCTGTAACATATACAGGAAGTCTACCAACTAATAATAACTGGAGATCAGTGCATTCGGGAGACAGACATGGGCAGAATCTCAATAACCACACACGGACTGTCAGTATATATAAGGATTGCCACCACCCACACTCTGTTTATAAATTTTTTATACATTTTGAGCTGAAAAGAGTACAAGCAAATTCTTATGTATGTGGAGAGGATTAACTGAATCACTTAATACCTCAGTTTGAATTGCATAGACTGGAGATTGTGAGTTTGACCCACTCCTCACACTCAAAATTAACATTTAAATTATCAGTAGACTTCCTCTTAAAGAACATTCCAAACACACCAAATAACCTGTAACATATACAGGAAGTCTACCAACTAATAATAACTGGAGATCAAAGGTGGAGATGATGCAAAAAAAGAAAAGAGCATACAGTTGGGTTAAATATCTTCAAATTTCAGAGTAAATCCTTACCCCATTTTCAGCTCCTTCAGATCCATACGACTAGCTAAAAACGCAAAGGATAATTTTATCAGTACACATTATTGTTAATGAAAATCTGCACATGATCACTATAGAACCCCTAAAGTTAGGCAGAGCAGACATTCACCAGCACTTTTCTTCTGCTGCTCCCGTTTCTTCTTTTGTTGTTCGTATTTGAATTTCCTGGGAGGATAAAAAACATTGACAAGAAAAAACAGTAGCCTTAGATTTTCCTTAGATGACAAATAAAGTTGGCTACACTCTTAAACCAATAGGTGAGGTCAGTACAATTATTCGCAGAACTTTTCATAAAGGCAGGGCTTTTCCCGGAATTCTGATAACATAATTTGCCACATGTGACAGCTTTAATCAATCTTCGAATGACAAATTTTCCCGTATAACATTAAATTGGCTTAGAAACATCACTACATCATCAGATTAAACCAGAAACTGAGCGAGCTTAGGTTCTGAAAAAATCATGACAAGGCCAAAAGCATTGCAAACTCACTAGCAAAGAAACATAAAGACACAAAGGAAGAAAGAGGAGTAGGAAAATTAGGGTTGGTAAAAGAGATGATCAAACCGTTAAAAAAAAAATATGCACAATTGCAAGTTATCACTGATGAGTAAATACAGAAAGGAAGTTCAGTGAGAACACCAAGCAGTACCAACAGAATGATGGGAAAAACAAAAATAAATTTCTTCAATCTTTAGGTATGGAGCAGATTATTAAAAAAATCATGTCTATGCAGATTAATCGCAAGTGTGTTGATTGTATGTCATATTCCATGTCTAATGCACTTCCAGAATATGAAGAGGAATATCTGAGGTCTATACTTGTAATCCATGATTCTGACCACTGGGGGATCCGCATCAGGGGACAATATGACCTGCATTTAAGCAGCCAAAAGAAAGACATTGCTAATCTTTTCCACGAGAAAACTTGGAGGTTAAGACTATGATATCCTAAATGCATCTTTGCAGAAAATGTCAAATTGCTCATGAGCAAACATGCAAATTGCAAAACTCCATTCCTCAATTAATTCGTCAAAAATTACAACCAAGATATTCCAAAGATATGGAGCAGATTATTAAAAAAATCATGTCTATGCAGATTAATACATCTTGTGATAGACCATAGTTGATCTCACGTCCAATGCTCAGTGCCAACCCTAAGGTACTGACCAAGAAGGAAGAACTGATGGAGATTATATTGAAATTAGTAGTTTAGGTATCAAGATTCCCCAAAATATGAGTTTTCATCGGTGGAAAAAATTCTGACAACCTGATACAAATCTTGAAGTCACAAATTCCAAGTTTCCAAGTGCAATCTTCTTTCATCATGTGTCAGTACCGTCATTGAGTACACATTAAAAGTTGACTAACTTCTCATACATCATTCACGGCCATTAAAATTGGGTTCTTTTGAAAGCTAATTCCCAAACACTACATATGCAAACTCATGAGCATTATACAATATACTGTTTGTAGTTAGGCATACTTCTCATATGTGATCCCAAGATTTTACATCTTTTGCCAAACCCGACACAAGAAGGTATAGGCAGACGTACATTCTCCAAGAACAATTTTCAATTTTGGAGTGTTCCACCCATTTTGTTGTGACAATAAATCTAAAATATAGTACTTCATGGTATATGCTACCACACGAATAGATAGAGAAGCAACACAAGCACGAGACGTTTGTACCGAAATCTAGCATATCTTCCTATTGGATTTCAGAATAAGAAAAGAAAAAGTTCAAGAATTTGACAACTATAATTCATACCAGATCGAGCTCAGCATCCTCAGCCATCTGAATTGCCTCACTTTTAGACACCACCCCAACCTACACCGAGATATAACTCAATAAGCCACAGCTTTAACAGGAACGTGCGTACAAAAGGAACAGAAACAGTCCTGAAAAGCATCCCTAACTAAGTTCAAGCCAACTACAGCCATTCAATTTCAAAAACAAACCCTCTCAAAGGCTCTTTATTATAACTACACTGATAAGAACAACGATTATTTCCTGGACTTCAATCCAAAATGCAGAAACGAAGGAGAAAAGAAGGAAGAAGGAAACCGACTCACCATATTTTGTTTCTGATCAATCAATCGTACAGTAGCCGACCTGCATCAATCCACCACACGGAGGTCGAACACCATCATTCGCGAACATCAATCCGATTAACCTCAAATTTGGCCAACATGCTCAAACAAATCACCTGATGGTGGACACGTCGAGCGCTTGGTCGTCCTCGGAATCGCTCTGCCGGGACCGCCTCCAGTCTCTGGACCCCGAGTAACGCGATCCTCCGCCTCCGCCGCCGCCGCCGCCGTAACGGCACGCGACGGAGCCTCCGCGGGGGGCGAGGACGAGGGAGCATCTGGCGAGGCCCGTCGCCTCGGGGAGGCGGACTCCGAAGAGCTTCGACGACTCAAGCGAGGAGAGGGAGAGAGGCGGAGACGCCGCCGCCGCCGCCGCCGGCGTCGCCGTGGAGCTCGTGAGGATGGGCTTGAAGGCGAAGCTTCCGGTGACGGCAGCCATGGCCGTCGTAGAGAGGGGAGCTCTGCGACTGCGAGAGCGAAAATTCGTCGTTCAATTCGTCTTCATTTGCGTTCGCGCACTTCGCCGTTGCAATCATCGTCTTCCTTATCCACAAGGGACTCCCTTCCGCTGAAGAATCGGGGCTCCGAATGGGCCGGACAGGGCCCGAGCCCGTTTCTTCATGGGCTTGGACAGGCCCGCCCAGTTGGAATTCGGGCCGAAAATTAAAAGATATAATAAAATGGGAAAATGATGCAAATGATTTTGAAGTTTGATTAACGTGTAATGTATTTTACAAATTTTAATTTGTTCAATAATCTCTAAACTTTAATTTAATGTGCAATATGATATCTGAAAATTTAATTTGTTTAGTATAATTTTTGAACATTTGGTTTATATTCAATTTAAAATGCTCGATATTATTCTTAATATTGAATTAATGGCAGGACTACACCAAACGTTTTATATAGTTTAAGAACTATATTAAATATACAACAAAATTTTCACATTCAATAAATTATAGGGCTAATACCCTGAAAAAGGTGTACTAAATTTACACAAAACTAATTTTTTGATCATGGAAAACCTCAAACCAATACATACGTTACAAATTTATTTTAACTAATCATAAAAAAGCATAAACTGGTACATTTATGATAAATTTATCTCTTCAACTACGGCCAAAAATCCCAAATTGGTATATTTATGACAATATATCCTTTAAAAAATTTATAAAACTTGTAAACCATAACAAATGAAAAATAAAATCATAAACCTTAATATCTTAGTTAATTGTTTAAGTAACTTGTTCGAAAGTTTAACTAAACTAATAGAGAGTAAATTTGTCATAATTATATTAGTTTTACGGTAATTTTGTCAAATATGTATCGATTTTGGGTTTTTAGTGATTAAAAAATTAATTTGGGGTAAATTTGTTATAAATGTATCAGTTTTGGATTTTTTAGGATATTAATCATAAATTATAAGTTTTGGGATAGTATTAAATATTTTAAAAAAATATTAAAGTAATTAAAAATTAAAGAATCATGACTGCGTCATTATCTCTTGAAAAAGCGTAGCAAGATATTCTCGAGATCGTCTCCCGCTCTCGCGTCTCGTTCATTTGGGAGCGGAGATTCTAAGTAAAGATGACACCTTTATTTTGACTCCCTAGTCCAAAAGATGGAATCATAATAATTTGAAATTGACTTTTCAGAAAATTTTGGAGCATACATGTCTTCTGGTTCAAGCGATCGGCGACATCAACCGCCGCCGCCGCCGCCGCCGCCGCCGACGACGACGACGGCGGGGGACTCCGACGACCGGCTGAAGCTCGCCGTCGCCATTTCTCTCCTGCGTTCCAAGTTCCTGAAGAACCGCATATCTCCTCCTCCTCCTCCTCCTCCTGCTGCTGCTGCTGAATCCGACGTTCTGCGATGGAAGCGAAAGGTCTGCTCTCTCTCGCTCCCTCCTACTTCGCTCCAATCGCCTTCGTCGCATCTTCCTCTCTGATTGGAAGTAATGTTGCCGGCGCCGCTCTTGTTGCCTGTGGTTTTTAAGGCTAAGGAGCGAAAGCAGGAGCTCCTGCGGCTCAGAGAGGATCTCAAGGAAGCAGAAGGTTCGCGTTCTTCGAATCTCTCTCTGTCTGCTCCCGATTGTGTCTTTGCTTTTTTACTGGTCGAGTCTCATGATCCGATCGGTTTTTTCGCGCCAGAAGCATCGCACTCCGCTGCATTCCCTCAGGTCGCGTCCTGCAAGTGCTATTTCTTCGACGACTTGGGGAGGCTGAGCCCCGACCGGCGCGGAGGCGGCTCCGATCATCGATTCAGCGATGTCCTTCGCCGGAGATTTCTCAGACAAGGTTTTCCTTACGTTAATATCGTGATCATCGTCATGGGACGCCAGTTTGAGTTTCGACGGTCTCAAGGACTCGATTTGGTTCTCTCGCTTTGCAGTGCGATTCCGGGAAAGTAAGAGGAGAAGAGATGATCCGCATCAGCGCCGGCATCTCTCAGGTGCTCTCTTTTGGTTGATGTTTATAATTCCAGCATGCTCAAACGTCTATCCATGTACTTCACGAATATCTCAATATTGTCAGTGTTAAGGAGGAATTAGTGAATTTTGATCAGATAGTTCAAATTGTACCACGGTTTGGAATATAATGTCCTTTGGCAGTTGTATTAGTTGTGAAACTTCCGATGTTGCTAGCCTCACTCGTTGCTATAATCCAAACTAGACTTCCTGAGGTATCACATCCTCACCTTTCATTTTTAACTAAGTTGAATGGTTGCGCTCTTCAGCTTGACATGATTAGTTTCCACCAATGGCTTCTGGTACTGGTAGTGACTGGGCGAGAGTAATGGTGGGGGATTTTATGTACTTGTTTTCTATGTAATGATTGAGAAAAAACATTTAGAATGAATTGGGGATTCGGACTTGAGAGACTGGTGCAACGACTGACTTTGAAAAGCACCAGATGTTTTCCTCTTCCTTCCTCTGGCAGAAATGATCTGGATATTTCTTTCACAAGGCCAGTAACCTCCTCTCAAAGGACTTCCGATGTTTCTTCGTATTTGGCCTTTCCCTGTATTAACATATCATTCTTGTTAACCCATGAATTCGGCAGTATGAATATGCTGTTTATGGCTATATCTGATTTTCTGGAGTCCTTGTACACATCAATTTCAGATGTAACAACTATAGATGAAGTGGAGCATCTTTGTGCTGCTGCTGATTTTCTTGTGGAGCTTTGTGATGCTACTTCATCTGTGAGATTTCTCTCTCTGTATACTCTGTGATTACATTCTATTTATCATTATAAATAAATTGTATCCGAATTGTTTTGTCATAGGTTGAGGAGGATAATTTTGCTAACTGGTCACATCAAGCTGTAGACTTCATCCTAGGTATTGAGAGCTTGCATAATTATTCCTGGATTTAAATTTCTGTAAGTTGCATTCATCTTCACTTCTCAATTTCATTATCTGCAATTGCCACTTTCAATTTTGGGTGTTTTCCTTGTAAGCTGTGTTGCTGGTTCATTGATATGTTGAGGAAGTCCAGAGAAGAACCTAAACACTAAGTCGTGAAGTCATCAAATAACGTATCAAAAGTAAAAGAGAGATCGATTATCTTCCGCGAACTTATGTTTATTAGAGTTTGCACATGGTGGTCTATGTATTGGGATGTCTGCTGCAAGGATAAATGTTATTTACTGCACCAGTGTCATTGTGACAAGTTGAGAGATGTGCCCAAGTAATTTGCCAGCGCCCTTAATTTGAAGCTGTAAATCATTTTTCACACAGAAATTTTTAGAGTGAACTATTCATGGTTTTGAGCAAGGTGGTTAAGTATGTGGTTAAATCTATATGGCACTAGAATTGCAGCAAGTACTTTCTGGAGGTTTTAAGGTCAATGATTTGATGTTAGTTTGTCCAGGTTTCTCGCCAATAGAAATTTATGAAGATGATTGTCTGTGCAATTTGGCATTCCTGCCAAATGCCTTTTTTGGTCCTCTGGTTAATTTTCTAACAATGCTCTCTCCGAAGCTTCATTGAAGAATCTATTATCAGTGAAAGAGAACATGGAAAGCATTGAAGGTATTGTCAACAGTTTGATATTGCGTTTGGTTAGAAGGATGACCTCTCTTTCGGGAAAAGATGGTGGTAAGTCTTTCTGATTCCAATCCTTCTCCTCTTGATTTAATGACACCCTAAACTGTATGATTGATGAGTGACTTATATGTACTGCAATCGTTCACTTTCCTCAGTTACAGTTACAGTCGATCATTGGTGTTTCCATTTTGTTAGTGACTCATAATACTTATTCCTCTGCTGCATCATTTTGTTTTAGGGCGGGATGATGTTGGCAACGATGTGCAGTTCCATGTTCAGCATTTGATTCGGAAACTAGGAAAGGCGGTCTACCTAGGACAAAGAGCATTAGTTGCAGTTTCTCAAAAGATTCCTGTCGTGGCAGAAAGTATACTCTTTTCAGATCCTTTTGATGATAAATTTCCTGACATGCATCAGTATATGTTCATCTTGTAAGTAAATCAACCATGACTTCTCCTCTAGCAGATCATATGTCATTATGCAGATTCGTGAATTTTTCTTTAACCATATGGACTTACGTAACACTAGTTCCAGTCAGATGATCGTTGAACGGGATCTGTAGCAGGCCATATGACTACCTAGATTCCTGAATTTTTTTTTAACCATATGGACTTACGTAACACATATTCACATCAGACGATTGGTGAAATGAGATCTATTGCCTTTATCCTACTTGGCATAATAAAGTGGATGATCGTGTCAGGGCATATGGTCTTTCCTGAATTTCGTAGGCTAAACATGGTGCTTTCCAGAGCTAAGATCATGCTTTTCCTTTAATGGCCTCATAAAGAGAATGCTTTAACTGACGAGTCTTGGATATCGTTGGTTTCATTGAGTTTATAATTCATTTGCTGACTCTTGTGCATGCAGAATCCAACTTCTTGAATTCTTGGTATGTGATTACTTGCTAACATGGTCAAGGGATGAAAATTTTGACCAATGTGAGTGTACTTTATCTGTTGCTTGCATATTATGCTGCTCTTTAACTTCACTTTAGCTCTGCAAGACTAAAGCCTACAATTTTTTATTGTTCTGCACAACTAATATCATAAGCATAATAAGCTCTTTGATAGAGTAAGCATTGAGCGTTATTTTGTGCAGTGTTGTTTGAAGAGTGGTTGACATCAATTATCCATGCCCGGAAAGCGCTGGGAGTCTTGGAAAGCAGCAGTGGTCTCTACATGCTTTACATGGACCGGGTGGTCGGAGAATTGGCGAGACAATTGGGTCAGATTTCATCAAACCACAAGCTGAATCCGGATGTTCTAAGCAACCTGTTCCTCTGACTGCATCTTGCATCGTACTGTTGTCACTGTTAACCGCTGTGCTTGCCTCATATTATACTCTTTTGTTGTGGACGACCGGTGTGCAGCTTCCATCGATCAGGGTAAGCCTGAAGCTGTCAGTTGCTCGTCTATTGTTAACGTCCGCAGTTAATTAGCCTCAACTTAGCCAATCATGATTTGTGATCACATTATTTCTCTCTCTCTCTCTCTCTCTCTCTTCTCCCAACCCTGAAGCCTTCTGCATTTTCTTTTTGTTCGTCCGGATTCAGATTGAAATGTCCTTTGTGAATATAGATCAGCTGTCTTCACGAGGCTCTTGCCTTACTCGCAGGTATTGTTGCTGTTACACCAGGTACGTGTTTATGTTTGGTAACTTTGGTTGGGAGGAAAATTAAGGGAAGTTATGAAAATAGGGGTGACGAAAATTGGAGTGGAAAAAATTTCCGAAATATCTAAAATTTCTGTGAGTGCAAAGAGCAGGGAAAATTTAATATGGCCACGATCTTCCATTCGCTAATTGAAGGGTAATATTGTTGGTGGAAAATAGAATTAGTAGCTTGAGTTTATTGCCTTTTTTTTTTTTTTTTTGGGGGGGGGTTGTTTCCGGAAATTGATGAATTATCTTGGAGGGTGATCGGTTCCAAGGTCTATCGAAGAACCTTTTTTTCCCCTTTTTGGTTGATTTTTTACAGCAAAATCACAAGAGATTAAGAGCAACAAAACGGTTCAATGTAAAAGATGAACAATAAAAATCCTTATTCGCAAAAATAACAATCCACTAGATGAACACGGAGGCACGTATAATTGTAAACAATAAAAAGTTCAAACACGTAACATGAAACATAAGTTATAAAACTCCGTTCTCCATTCATTCATAAAAATTTAGAAGAAGAGGAAATATTGATGAAGAGTTCAGAGGAAAAATAAAGGACAAATGAGTGTTGAGATTAGAATTTATGAGAAAAAAAATTAGTGTTTTGGCGTTTTAGTTTATAAAAATGGATTCGAAAAGGGTTCCAAAAAGGACTGCAGTTTGGATCCTTGGGTATTCACTCGGAATGTTCAACCGGTTTCAAAAATTTAGAACTTGTTCTTGGGCTAGTTCCAATGGGAATTGAATCTAGAATCTATTTTTTAGGTGGTCTGGTTCAGTACCCAAGTGAAATCAGTTTGGTTACACACCCCTATTCAATAAGTAAATAATGAGATAAAAGTTGATAAATAAAATTAAAGAGAAATGTATACAATGCGAGTTTAAAATGAATTAAGTTTCTGTATTTAAATGGTAATAGGCGTGAAAATAAGTAATGAAAATGAAATTAGCCGCCCGCCTAAAGGAAGTCTTCGCATTTGTATGCCCGTTTTAGAAAATAGAGGAAATTCCATTGATCAATAAAAGATATATCATGTAAACAGATCGCATCGGATTCGACAAACCGGAGCATTCGGTCGTACCCCGTCGCATAATTTGTCGCTAACTTGCTCGTCGGACGGTATATAACTTTCATTTACGCTGTCACATGTACGTCACTTGTTTTACCGTGTCGTTTCGAGGATATGCAAGAGAGTGTTGCCTTAAGAGGTCTGCTCTTTAAATATATAGATATGTGGCCAGAGAAGCATATATTTTCATGCTTTATTTCCTCTTTTGTATCTGCGGAATGTTCACGGTATTTTTCGCCAACGCAATGTCACCCCACATAGAGATTCCCTTTTTCTTCTTCACCCGTCATTCGACCTGAAACGACGGAAATCCCCGCCTTTTGCTACGTAAAAATCGCCTTTCTTCTGATGGCGGGGATCAAGTTGGCGATCGCCCTTTCGTTCGTAATCCTTCTGTCGCTGTCCCGATCTCCTGAGAGTTCGGCTAGCGCTCGCGGGGGTGGCGAGTCCGCAGATAAAACGGGAAAGATTGGCATCCATGTGAAAAGGACTAGCAGCGGCGGGGGAGGAGGCGGCAGTCGAGGGGGAGGCGGGGGTGGGGGTGATGGCAGCCATGGGAGAGGAGGCCGTGGTGGACGAGGGGGAGGTGGTCGTGGCGGCAGTCGTGGGGATGGTGGGGCGGCTGGCGGCGGCAGCCAAGGTGATGTCTGGCCAGGGGATGGAGGTAAACCCAACAACAGGACTCGAAGGTCCTCGGCGGCCATCGGATCTGACCCGTCGTGGCATGCCTCCATCGTTTGTTCCTGCCTTCTCCTCACTGTTCTGTTGACTTTCAAATCTCTCGTTTGATCGCCATGAATTTAGGAGTTAGGCGGTTGTTGGACTTCTTTCGTGGTTTCCGTAGAACCTTCACCTCTATCTGACCACCATTGTCATGGTTTAGTTATAATAATACTTCATGAAGTTGATCTTCAGCATCCAAAAGCCTTGAATAGTTTTATTAACATATGATCTCGACTTCTATTGATTTCTTCATAACCTAATATATAACGTCGTTCATAATCATGTGGTATACTTGCAAATTTTTTCTTTCTTTCAAATGTTCCTAAATCAAGTTATATTGAATGCTACATCAAGTGATATATCGAGTTAGTTCTACACACCTAAATAAACTTCTTTGTTTCGAATTCATGTGAAACAATCACCATAGTCAAGGTGGATGCCTGAATGTCGACATATCTTGTCGCGTCTACATAAGAATTTCTTACTTCGCGAGCTGAACGATTCTTGCATTTCGGTGTTTATAGCCACAGTGCTATGACGAGCCTATGTTTCTTTCCTTATGTAACTTTAACCCAGGTTTTTTTTTTTTTTTTTTTTTTTTTTTTGGTCGGTCTAGTATATTCCTACTCTAACTCTCACTCTCAGACTTTTGCCTCGCCTCTTTGCAGTGCGTGGGAGACGAAGCCCACTCCTAAAACTAATTTGTCCCCACCCCAATCCCCTGAGAAGTGGGGATTCGAACCTCCCACCTCCTCCTTCCATGGTGGAAGGGTGGCCACTGAAGCAAACCCCAGTGGTTAACTTTAACCTAGGTTGATTATGCAGATAATGAACCTTGCCCGTTCAAGAAGAGCCTTATCAATAAAACACAAAGATCACATCATTCACTTCTCCACAGATTACTATAATAGTGGTCAATACATTGTTAGAGTGGTTCCCATGCGAAAATATCGTTTTCAATGATCTAGATTCAATTCATTACGTGTATCATGTTCATTTAATAAGGAAATCTTTAATAAGGAAATCAGGGAGAGAGGATTTTGGTTTTCAAAAGTAAAGGGAGGGAGGCACCGAGCGGTGAATATTTTCTTTTCATAAATATTGAGAAGAAAATATTCACCGCTCGGTGCCTCCCTCCCTTTACTTTTGAAAACCAAAATCCTCTCTCCCTGATTTCCTTATTAAATGAACATGATACACGTAATGAATTGAATCTGGATAATTGAAAACGATATTTTCACATGGGGGACCACTCTAACAATGCATTGGTCACTATTATAGTAATCTATGGAGAAGTGAATGATGTGATCTTTATGTTTTACTGATAAGGCTCTTCTTGAACGGGCAAGGTTTATTATCTAGAAGAATCAACCTGGGTTAAAGTTAACCACTATGGTTTGCTCCAGTGGCCACCCTTCCATCATGGAAGGAGGAGGTGGGAGGTTCGAATTCCCACCTCCTCAGGGGATTGGGGGTGGGGACGAATTAGTTTTAGGAGTGGGCTTCGTCTCCCATGCCTTGCAATGAGGCGGGACAAAAGTCTGAGAGTGAGAGTTAGAGTAGGAATATAATAGGACTGACCAAAAGAAAAAAAAAACCTGGCTTAAAGTTAAATAAGGAGAGAAACATAGGCTCATCATAGCACTGTGGCTATAACACCGAAATGCGAGAATCGTTCAGCTTGCGAAGTAAGAAATTCTTATGTAGGCGCGACAAGATATGTCGACATTCAGGCATCTTGACTATGGTGATTGTTTCCCATGAATTCGAAACAAAGAAGTTTATTTAGGCGTGTAGAACTAACTCGATATATCACTTGATGTAGCATTCAATATAACTTGATTTAGGAACATTTGAAAGAAAGAAAAAAAATATTTATGAAAAGAAATTATTCCACAACCGGCTACGGGGGAATACGACCGGCCACCACTATGCAGAAATTTATTCCATTACAAGAAAATTTAGGATCCGTTTGGTAACGCTTCTATTTGGGGGAATAATTTCTTTTCATAAATATATATTTTTTTCTATTTCTATTATCCAAAACAATTTCTCAATAAAATAATGTGTTTAGTAATTACACAAAATTTTTATTTTCGGAATGGAAAAAAGAATAAAAATGCGTTTGGTACAATTTACAAATTTTTTTGTAATGTAAAATTTCTTTTAATTTTTTTTCTTATTCTTTCTTACCGTCATTGTTGACCACTACCAATCGCCCGCCAGCCGGTGCCGGTGGTTGGCCGAGGTTGGCTGCGGCGGGCGGCGTTGGCAACGGTTGGCCGGGGTCAGCTGATCGCGGTGGTCAATCGACAATGGTAGTCGGCCAGCCGGCGGGCGGCAGTCTGTGGTAGTTGGTTGATGGCAAGCGATAGCGGGGGTGGCCGCCAGCAAAGAAGAAGAAAAGAGGAAAAGAAAAAAAGAGGAAAAGAAAAAAAGCAAAGAGAAAATAATTTCTTTCGAGAAATTGTTCATTTGTTTTTGTTCCAAATATATTTCTCGATGACTTTTCTATTCTAGGAAATAGAAAAATTAATTAACGTTCCCAAATAGATTTTTATTCTCTTTTTATTTTAAGGAACAAAAGAACAAAAATTGGAAGAAATAGAAATGTCACTAAACAAAGCCTTATTCACATAGTTAAATAACCTATATTTTAATTATGAAAAACATTGTAATTTTTAATGGATAATTTCGATATTATAGTTTATATTGATAATTTGTGTTTTAATATTTCCTTTTAATTGCCATAGATGTTGTTAAACTGGGCATATAAAGAATACACAATAATCTATATTCGAATATATTATCTGTACTTATTATCTACAAGTTAACTATAAGGGTGAGGCGAGCCTACTTACGCCCCCGTTCGCGGCAATTTCCCCGCAAACCATTTCTCGCAAATAAAAAACCGCCCTGTTCTCCAAGTGGAGATTATATAGTCCCACACACCTAAATAAGTTTTGTAGCTGTATGCATATTTGGAAACTCTGACCGATAAGAAATATTATGTTGGCATATCACATGAAATTTCCTCGCACCCCAAGCCGAACATTTGGTTGTACCCTGCAAACAACATTTGTGGTTATATTTTGGAAACTTAAATTATGTTCATTGCGACGTTAATATCCCAATTAATTTTTGTAAGTTGTCAAAATCCTGAACTTGTGCAGCTTGGAAAAAGTACCTGCTATCTATCATTAAAAACCCTAAACTTTATCCAACAGGACACATATATCTCAATTTTTTTTTTTGTCACCAATAACCGAAATCTGAACCAGTGCGACAAAAAAGTTGGGACATTGGGTCACCGCGTGCATAGATTTTTGTTGCTAATAGTCAAAAGCTTAATCTAAATTTGGACCATTATAAATGATAGGTCTCCACTTTCGTCTTACATGGACCACCGTCCCAATTTAGTTTGGTACGCCCATTAGGTAAAATTCTCTCAAGAGGAATTGATGGTGTTTTTGAGTTCTAATTAATCCTTGTCCACAGCACATGCTCACGCCAATCTGTTCGCACGACGACCTCGTTTTACTTTGTCGTTTTAACAATGCCGATGTGCAGGAGGTTATATTCCGAAACATACGTTCTGGATATAAATATAAGATGGATAGGCAGTGAAGCAGAAGTTTCCTGCATTATTTCCTTTTTAATATCTGCTGAAATTTCACTGTAATGTTCGCAAAACTCAATATCACCTCTCTATCGCTGGGAGATTTCCTTTTGTTTCCTGAAATAGTCACGCGGTCCAACTGATATGATTTGTATCTGATTATCCTTACTTTCCTCTTCTTCTTCTTCTTGTTCTTGATGGACCCTTCGTCTTTAAATATAGTTGCAGCATCACCATCACTCTTTCGTACCCGACCGAACGACAGGAATCTCCACCTCTTTTCGCCTTTCACGCGATCCGATCGATGGGCACGATCTCTCCGGTTTCCGTGGCAGGGATCAACTTGGCGTTCGCCCTTTCGTTTGTAATTCTTCTGTTGCTGAGCGATGGGGTCTCGTCCGCCTTCCAAACGAGAAAGATTGGAGTCCACGTGAAGAAGGGCGGCAGCGGCGGTCACGCAAGCGGCGGCGGCGGTCATGCAGGAGGAGAGAGTCATGCAGGCAGCAGGGGTCACATGGGCGGCAGCGGAGGTTACAAGGTTGACGGGGGTCACACAGGTGGCGGCGGCGTTGGCAATGGCGGTCATGTCTGGCTAGGGGGTGGAGCTCATCCCCACAGAGGGACTCAAAGGTCCTCAGCCATCGGAACTCGCCCATCATCGCCGCTCAACTCCGCTGTCTGTTCCTCTCTTCTCCTCGGTCTACTGTTCTTGCTTCAGCTCTAGTTTGAATGTCACTGAAATTTGGAGTTTATGCGGCAGTCATTGGGCTTCTTTTAGTGGTTTCTGTAGAGCTTTTCTTGATTTTGCTTCGAATACTGCTAAGAATAGAGAGCCTTCTTTGGCAGGAGTTGATTCTATAAATCTCTCGTTCAAATTTCTTATTCATCATGGATTGTTTTTGGGAGACTTTCTAGCCGCATCTAGGGTTTTGCGGAGAAAGCTTGGATGAACAGCTCAGATTGCTTTTCTGCACTCTTATACAGAATGTACTCCCTTCAGTCCAGTGAGAAATACATCATGAAGTTGATCTTCACCATCCAAAAACCATGCATAATAACATATGATCTTACACTTTTTATTTATTTCCGGATAACCTAGCGTATAAGGTCATTCATAATCACATGCTATACTTTCAAAGCTTTTTTTTCCCCATATATTCCTATATAAGGTTATATCTATGCTATATCACATAATGTATTGATATAATATTAGGCACCTAAATTAGTTTCTTGTTTTAAAAGTATGTTAAATGATCACTATAATCAAGAAACATGATTCACCGGCGGTGTTACTACTACATCAATATATCCTGTCGTGCCCGCCCTGAACAATTCTTGGTTGCGATTGCCATGGTGCTATGATGAGCCTATCTTTTCTCCTTTTCAACTGTCATATATTTTTTATAGATTACATGTGTGCATTCATTTATGTAGGGTGAGAGATAAGTCCTTGCATACTTATTTATGTAATCGTAATTAATCCTGTTCATAGCATGCACTAAGATGAAGTTGTCCGCACAGAAATCTTGTTCTACCGGGCATTTAATGATGGCAAAATTGCTAGACGATGTGGTCCAAGAGACCTGTTCTTTCATATATTAGCCAGATGGATATAGATGTAGACGTATTTATTTGTCCAGCGCCGACTAATAGACATCTCGACTCTTGAATTCATTGAAGTAATCTCGTGAGCTCCGAAAGATTTCCTCGCTTAGCAAGTTCCACGGCAAGTTCTTCTTCGAAACCCTCCGCCTCTAAATACGGACCATCATGAATCAAGTTATTTTGAAAAAAAAAAAAAAATGTACGGTCCATAGACCGGTAGGGCAAGCTCGCTTGAACCTTTAATCGTGTTGGCCTCGTAATAGGACCTTCGTGATTGAACGGTTTGGAAAATCGAGACCTTGGGCTCGTGAAAGTGCTATTAAGTTAGCCAACAATGCTCGCAAATGAGAAGAGGAGGAGGAGGAGGAGGAGTAGGAGAAGTAGGATCGTCACCGGGCAACGGCGGCATTTCGTGCTCCATCCACGCGAGACAAGTTGTGCAAAAACAATGTCGACCTGCGGCAGTCGGATCTTGTCCGGCACTCGATTTTGTTATTTGTTCCTCTTTTCCTTGGCTCGTAGTTCTCAAAATTAGACTGATAGGACCAAAACAAAAATAAAGAAAGAAAAAAAGGGTTAGGGAGTTGGCAGTGGCGTAAGATTTCTTGGCTTTCCATAGTATTCCTGATTTCGTTTGTACTTTGATCATTTGGTTCCCTCTATTTCTTGAAATTCGATTGTGTTTTCTTGCTTCTAAATTTGTGGGGAGCAATGGCGTGTTGGAAAAAAGCATTTCATGTGTCGATCACACGTTCGATATGAAGTGACCAATCAATCATATTATAGTCACGTGCTATGTATTTCATTTCATTTCATTTTATGCAATGTCTAAATTTTTGAAATCACTATTCGATTGTCATGTCATGTAACCATCGACATGATATATCGTCTCGACACATCACGTGGAATATTGATCGATTTCGCTAAGATAAGCAAAACTGGATGTCTCAAGTTTAGGATCTCTACATCTCATAGGACTACATTGACGGATTGTTAAAATGTTTAAGATTAAATTGGTAAAATCGAAAAGTTGAAGACCGAGTTGACCTTCGTAGAATAAATTTAGATCTTTTCAAGGCAATTTTCTAAAGTTTTCAAATATTTAAATTTCTGTGAGAATGAAGAGGAGGGGAAATTTAAAATCATGAGAATCTGGGTAGAGATGTGGTTGGAAATTGATGAGTTATTCAGTAGGCAAATAGGGTATGAATTTTTGGCATGAGGATTTGATTTGATATCTGATGGACATTGATAACATAAAAACCAAAATATACCTAATATGAGTTTAAAATGACTTTAAGTTTTTGCAATGTAATTGATCATAGACATGTGAATAACCAACGAAAATAAAATTAGTTAAGAATTGAAGCATGGAGTAGATTATAATACGTGTTTTATACATATATAAATTGTCTAGATTGAGCGTGTTTATTTTTTTGGTAAATTTGAAAAGTATGTGAAAGATGGAAATTTTAGCGAAAATCATGCATCACATAGTGTACCATGCATAGAAGTACCAAGTATTTTACCATTAGAGGTTCAAAGTTCGACTTCTCGTGACTCGTGCGATCTAAAAAGTAGTATGCTAATAACGATGGTCAATTTTGAAACGATGAGAACATCTTTTGTGCAAATGCTATATGAAGTGGAACTATCACGCCCGATCCTCGGACACGCGCCCATCCTTCACTGATCGATTAAATAGCGATGTCCCAGGACACATCACCGACTATTCATTTTAATACACATGCGGAAGCAGATAGAAAATCCCCAAATAATAAAACAATGTGATAGAAAAGTAGGACCATATTTTTCGAACCTGAAAAACCACAACCACACTTTTATACAATGCAAACCATATAGTATATATTACAATACTATTAACAAAAGTCAGTTCTATCACACATAGGTTCACAACTCAGGGTTTGCAAAATAGAATTGGGGTTCAATCCTCTCCTGGGTCCTCCTCTGGATCCTCTTCTTCTTCGATGATCTCTCCTTCTTCCTCGCTCTAGCTGGAGCTCACGGCTGAATACACCGGAGAGTCAGAATCACCCTCGAGCTTAGGATGCTTCGCATCAACCACCGATCCACCCTTGGGATATGTTGTCCCATTCCCGAACGCTACCTCTAAAACATACAGAGGTACATCACATTCCGGTATGGGACCCTCCCTTCACCCATCATTGTAATGGCGATACTACGACCGGTATTTGTGGGGCACCTTTTGGGGTTTACCCACGTCAACCTAGACGGTGGATTTCACCATAACATACTCCAGTCCTTCGGGGTGATGGTACATCGGAATGTGATAACCTATCTCAGTGATCTCCTTAGGTATACCAAAATGCACGGGAGGAGGTGGAGGTGCTGCCATCTATAGACCTGAAATGTTATCCCACAACGGGGTGAGACGACGTCTCAGCGAGTTCTACCCCCTAAGACTCAATTAGAAAGCCAATACGTCCTAAGGGATGCCTAAGCACAACACGAGTCAGAGGACTTACCTTGGCCTCAGTTCCTTCCTGCAAGTCAATTTAATTCGTATCATCATCGAATCATATCAAATCAACACTCAGATCAAATCATCAATCAATCGACTCGGTCAATTACATGTCACCACGACCTTCCCCTGGTCGGTACATTCAATACTATCTATAAAGTCCTTTCAAATCAGGACTGCTCACCAAAAGCTGAAAATAGATAGTATAGCTCGCTCAAAGCCGATAATTTAGGGCCCCTGGCCAAGATAATATACTATATATGCTCGCCCAAAGCTAATAATTTAGGGCCCTCAGGCCAATATAGTATACTACTTCCACCATACATTCAATTTATCATTTTTATCATACCCAATAAAAATAGCCGTGTTTGGGTACACGGTTGGCCTTAGCCAAAATACCATAATTTTACTTTTGATCCTCCCACTTCTTTCAACAATCCAAAATTAGATTTTTGGCGCTGTAGACCGACGCTCGGTAATTTTACAATTAATTACCAAATTAATTAATTTAGGAATAAAATCCTAAAATCACAATTAAATCAATTTATCACAAATTAGAGCTTGAATAAATCAACAGATTGCACCACGGTAATTAGCATAAAATTTCGGTCACCGACTATCCCTGTCTAATTTTCGGAAAATAAAAATTAATTAATTAATTACGGAAAATATTAAATAAATGCCAATAAATCCAACTTAGGCTCGTAATACCTAATTGGATGTCGAAACGGACCCAGAAAAATGTCAAAGGTTTGTTAAATAAATACTAGAACCTATTTACTTGCTAATTGCAATAACTAACTACCTAACATGCATCGGTAAATCATTAAATTAACTAATCTATCTAATCTATCCACCTAAACCATGCTTAATTTAATCTAATTAACCCCTAAGCGTAATTAACCTACTAAGCGAAGGATTAGTGAGTTAAACTCACTTGTTTTGCAATCCGGTCAATGCAAATCGACGGGGATGTGGCGGGGCTCGATTCTTCCCAAGGCGGGCCTAACTTTCGGGGTTGGGAACGACCTCAAAACGAGCCAAGAAGCTGCTGGAAACCCACAACTTTTGCTCTCTGTTTTGGGCTACAAAAGAAGAAAACAAAAGCTAGTTTGGTGAGGCAAAGGCAGCGGTGGACTGGCGGAGGCAACAACGGCTTGGAGGGGTGGTTCACGGCAGCTAAACGAAGGCAGGACAGCTTCGGTTGAGCTCCACACCGCCCTGGCAGCACCCTGGACGATGGAACAGACGGTTGGAAGCAGCAGGGACATCGGGGTCCCGCAGCACGCGGACGGGGGCGGAAACGGCGAACGGCAAAGGGCGGTGGTGTCACGGGTAGTCCGGCGGTTTGTTGGCTGCTCTGGTCTCTTCTTCAGCTGCTGATGGTCGAAACGGCAAGGAGGAGGGCAAGGGTGATGGTCGGCCAGCTTTGAGGAAGAGAGGGGGCAAGAGGGGGCCACTTGGTCTTATTTTCCAACTCTTGGTCCCCTTGACTATCCTCATCCACTAGCTGAGTTCCTAGGCCACAAATCCGCCACCAAGGCTCCCATTACAACCTTTGAAATGGTCCAAAAGTGGTGGTGGATCGGGGGCTACGAAATTGGTTGTCTTCTTCTTCAATTGGACGCTTGTTCTTACTCAATTTAATACAATTCGGCTTCAATAATTCAATTGTCGACTCGATCAAATTGCTATTTTTCCTCACCAATACAACTCACTTACTTCCCAATTTTGTGATAAGAAACAGTCACTGTCTTTTTCTGAACAAAAACGGCCCTACCTCTAATTTTTCCTAAAAAGTCTCAGTTTGCAGAAAAATCTTTTGAGATTGAGTCGACGTTCCTAGAATTTATTGTGACATGACAGAACTTTCAAATTTTGTAATCGGACTCAAATTCGCGGTTAATTTTAATTCGGCGCGATTTTAGCGTGACCTAGGCTACCGAGTAACTTTTAGAAATTTTTAGTGCAAATGACCCATGGTCGATTTTCTTCGAGCCACAATGAACTCACTCGACACATTGGCGACTCTCGGTTGTCGTGAAAATCTCGAGGATTCAAATACGGACACATGGTAA
Source organism: Eucalyptus curtisii (assembly GCA_017140595.1). Lineage (NCBI taxonomy): Eukaryota > Viridiplantae > Streptophyta > Magnoliopsida > Myrtales > Myrtaceae > Eucalyptus > Eucalyptus curtisii. The sequence goes on from CM029496.1 coordinate 22,179,243, forward strand.
CAAAACGATAGAAAAATCAGTCTAGTGCCGGCCGACAAGAATTTTCCAATTTAGTATTGTCACCCACGATTAGCCACACATCTCAGTGGAACTGACCTATCTCTGATCTCAAATTGATTTTTAACTGTGCCGTAATGGCCTCTAAAGATGAACATGGTCGAGAAGCCAATTCCTGGTCGAATTTTCAAGTCTATTGCATTAAAATTCCTTAATGGCTTTCCCAGATAGCTAGTTATCTCAAGAGTGATAAGCTCTGAGAACAGCCCTATAGGCACATCGATGAAATGCCCGATTTATTCAGTAGAAAACATGATTGAATTGGGATGTTACAGTAACACTAGTATACTACCGCAACGTACCTAAAGAAAGTTTTTGCACACATAAGAGGTATTATGTCAACATATCACATGAAATTTGAAGGACTGCAAACCAAAAATTATATTATACCCTACAAGAATTTTCTGTAGGAATTAAACACTAGTAATATTTTTGGTTAATTAACTCTATTAGATTGTACTAGTTTTATTTACACACCACATTAATTATATGATATCAAAATGTTGTTGGCAGCATAATTAGATGGTCACTGTTTGATCATAAATGTCGTCTAGAAAAAGAAAATTTCCTCGATAAATATATAAATGTTTTATTTATTTATTTATAAGAATTCTATCCTTTGTTCGTTTCTGCTGAAAAATTCAGTGCTATGGATTTACTACGGTCGAACGACGAAACTACACCCACATCGGGGATGGGATTGACCTAGTGATAAGGGCTTTTTGGTACTTCCGACTTAGAAGAACTGATAATTATGGATCTAACTCCTATTCTGTATTACTCGGATTTAAGCAAAGTGTCGTGACATATGGTTATCCATTCTAGATGGCCTGTGCTCTCCAATTTTCAAGCACTTCCACAAGTTATCCATTCTCGTCACTAGAAAAGTGAAAAAAACAGAAGATTTGGATATTATCAGTTTAGGGTTATCCTAGGGCCAACTCATTGCACCATATACATATATCGAACGGATTAATGCACTTTTCTTCTTCCAATGGCTTAAATTATATGACAATTAGCGATAATTATTTTTTTTTTGGGAATGTAGATACGTGGTGAAAAGAATTATCTAATGATCAATGATTAGCTAGCTGGATAGACACAGTAATGCTTCAGAGGCAAAACTAAAACTCCCTTAGCAAGTTGCCATTAAGTTAGCCAACAATGCCCGCGAATGAGAGGAAGAGGAGGAGAAGGATCGTCACCTGGTGGCGGTGGCAGCGTTTCATGCTCCTTCCACATGAGACTAGTTGTGCAACAACAATGTCGGCCCTTTGGTTGAATAAGTCCTCATAACTAAAACCCAAACCTTTCCCTGTGAAGCCAAACCCTGTAATCAAAATGTCATGTTATGGAAAACTGTCAAAGCCATTAACATGAAATATCTTCTTGACACATTATAATGAAATATTAATTGATTTTGCTAATGTAAATAGAATCCAATATCTGAAATTTAGGACATTCAGAATGACTATATTGATAAATCGTCAACAAGTTTATGAATAAAAAAATTGAAAATTTAAGATTAAATGGTCGCGGTATGACATGTTGATTTTTTTTTTTTTTTAGACAATTTTCTCAAATTTTGAAATATCTAAAATTTCCATGACTATGAAGAGGAGGGGAAATTTGGAACCGTGGGAATCTTGACAAGGATGTCTTCGGAAATTGATGAGTTATCCAACAGGCAAATAGGGATATCAATTTTTGGCATAAAATACTTGAGTCGATATTAGGGGTGAGAATAGTCCGGGTTGGGCCGATCCACCCCCTAACCCTAGACCAACCCGCACAGTGCCGATCCTCAATTTTTGGGACCGAGGACCGACCCTAATGAGCTCGGGACCGAGGACCGGACCGACCCAATGGGTTCAGTCCGGTTCCAGGGTCAACCCGAGACTAACTGATAATTTTTTATTTAATTTTTTATACTCCTTAAAAAACAATTGAGGACCGGACTGACCCAATAGGTTCTGTCCTATTTCAAGATCAACCTAGGACTAACCAATAATTTTTTATTTCATTTTTTGTACTCCTTAAAAGGACAATCGAGGACCGTACCGACCTAATGGGTTTAATGATGAGCAATGTCAGCTAAGAAAGGCAAGCGGTGAGGGTCAAGTGGGGTGAGCGTCGAACAGAATGAGCATTTAATGTTGAGCGGGGAGCAACAAGCCAAGCGGCATGAGTGACCCAAAGCGAGTGAGTCGAGTGTCGAGTGGTGAGCGAAGAAATTATTTTTTTCGATTTTAGCAAATTGAAGACTAAGAGGACAAATAAGGCAGAAGAGAACAAATACTAAAGGAGGATGCCATAAGGTGCCTTTTTGAACGCCATGAGGACTCATCACGAAAACATTTTCTCCCTTCGTAAATTATGACTATTAAAGAATAATGTAAAATTACTTGAACTCCTCACTAAAGAGCTATTTAATATTATTGATGCCGTTTATTTTAAGGTTTTCTCTATATAAAAAAAATTATATATATAGTCGGGGTTGGTCGAGTTGGACCGACCCAAAACTCTTCGAGAACCGAGGACCGACTCGCACAGTGCTGGTCCAAGAATTCTAGGACCAAGGACCGACCCAGTCTTCTCGGGAACCGAACCAGGACCGGCAGGGTTGGGCTGGTCCATGGTCGGTCTAGGGTTGACCCTGAACCGATGCTCACCCCTATTCGATATCGTTACGAGAATGAATATTGATAAAATAAAAAATAAAACATATCTTACATGAGTTTTAAATAACTTAAGTTTTTGTAATGTAAATGATCATAGAAATGCGAATAACTAATGAAAACAAAATTAGTTAAGAATTGAAGCACATGGTAGAATAAGATATATGTTTTTGGTGTATATAAATCGTCTAGATTGAGCGGGTATTTTTTGGTAAACTGGAAAAGCATGTGCAAGATGGAAATTTTAGTGAAAATCATGTATCGCATAAATGTACCGTGGCATAAAAGTACTGAGTATTTCACTATTAGAGGTTCAAAGTTCGATTTCTCATGATGCATGCGGTTGAGAAGGAAGTATGCCAATAACGTTGGTCGGTTTTGAATTGATGAGAACATCTTTCGTCAAAATTCTATATCAAGTGAAACAATACCATACACTCCTAAAGAAGTTTTTGCATTGATAAGAGGTATTATGTCAACATATCACATCAGATTTCACGAACCTCAAGCCGAACATTGGATTGTACCCGCAAGAATTTCCTTTGGGGACTAAACAGTGGAATATTTCTCGTTAATTAATATTGGACGGTGTATGTTTTAATTACGCGCCACATTACTTTTATTAGCCAGTGACTTTTCAAAAGCAATACAACCCATATAGACAGTGACAGGCGATGGGAATTTCTAGGGGAAATTGTCTAACAGGCCACAAATCTGTTGTGCAAGTCTCAATTCAATTCTTAATTTTTTCAATTTTGCCAATTAATCTCAAACATTTGTGTGAAATCCTTATATCGTCATTCTGGAAAAATTTCATTGGAAATCACTGGTATGATTGTAGATGACTAGACCGCCACGTCAACAATTTTGGCAAAAATTGATTAGAATGACAACATTGACAAAATTAAAAAAATTTAACTGAATCGGTATTTGCATAATAAATGTAAGGCGGATTAGATAATTTTCCCAGAATTTTTGTTACATAGCGTGTGTGGTGAAGCGATCTTAAATGAACGACTCTTACGACAGAGGTACCTACCTTTTTTTCCAATTTGGTCTCTGTTGTGTTGCCATGATGCTATAACGAGCCTATCTACTTCTTCTCGACGTGGTCTGTCGCGTGCCAAATTGAATCCGGACCATCGTAAACGACACTGGAATCGAGTCTCGTATATCCGTTGGTTTTGTGCATTACTTTCTCGAGAGAAAGGACTCCCGTGTTTTTTCTCCGCACGCTTATTGAGTTCTCATTGGTTTAGTCCGCCACACGTGCTCGCCCAAATTTGTTCCCGACAAAACCTCGTTTTACACAACGACGCGAATGTTCTAGAGGATGTTGTAGAAGAGGTCTGTTCTTGCGATAGTTACGATTCATCCTAAGGTCATTCTCCTGTTTCCAAAAGTAGTAACGCGGTCCAACTGAAAATCTACTGCTTCTTCTTTGTCTAACGAAAATCACCATCGGAAATACGAAGATCTCCAGCCCTTTTCCTAATCGAAAAATCATCTTCGAGAAAGCCATCTCGATCTCCAAGACCAGATGGCAGGGATAAAATTCGCCGTGCTTGCCCTTTCGCTTGTAATCCTTATGATGCTGTCTCCTTCTCCCGCTTACGGAAGTACCAAGCCCACAGAAAAGACTGTCAGCTCGGAAACGAGAAAATTTGAAATCCATGTGAAGAAGGGCGGTGGCAGCGGCGGCGGCCGAGGTGGTGGCTACGCAGGCGGTGGCTACACAGGCGGTGGTATTGTCTATCCGGCACATGTGGGTGCCGGCGGAGGGACTCATAGGTCCGTCGCGGTCAGACCTCATCCATCATTGCTCGCCTCCGCTGTTTGTTCCTCCCTCTTCGTCTTTGCTTCGATGCTTATTTGAACGTCAGGAAACGCAACTCGAGAAAACAGAAAAGAGGAGAACAGCAACCTGAAAAGAGGGGAGGTGTTGGACATTCTTTTGTGCTAATATGTTGATAAGTTTGTTGCTGTAAAATTTAACCCTGACAAGATTACGCCCTTTGTTCGCATTTATTTGGTCTACCGTTTGCTCTTATGTTTTGGTTGGAAATTGCTTACGTGGACAGTTGTTCTATGTGACACGGCAATAATTGATATGGACAATTTTTGATAATATTGTTCAAATTATTTTATTTATTTTTTCTTTTATGTTTTTCCTAACTTTAGGTCGGCAAGGTTGCCAATTGACTCTAGAGAGGGTTGCTGAGGGTGTTGGGTTCTCGCTTAGAACTAGGCAAGAGTCGCAACCCTCACTAGTTGGCTGACGAGGGCTACAACGCGAAAACTTATAATCAAGGTCATCAGATGGTTGACTATGAAACCAATTAAAAAATCGTATACTCATATGATGCCCTCTATTGGTGATCGTTCAATGGATTACTTTTGCGATGTTTGTCACATGAAGAAGATCAACAGGCCTTGCAAGAAGTACATGCTTTACTAATAATTAGGGGCATAGCATTAGTGGTTTGCTGGGTTAGTTTTGCTTTCTATCTTCTCACGGGGGTTGGAAAGAAGAGAGGTCAACTGGAGTGGAAGCCAAACGAGGGGGCCGAGAATCTATGATTATCCGAAGAACGATTGCTAGATACAAGTTTGTTCCCCCTTTGTACTACCATTTCGACCCTCTCCTATGGCCAACGAGGATTGACTGGAGACCAAAAAAAGAAAAGAAAAAGGAAAAAAGAAAAATAAATAAACAATCAAAATAATATTACTAAAAATGTTAAAGTCACCATCGATTGTGCCATATAGGATGATCAATGTCTATGTTAGTGATTTACATTCAAAATTGACCGGATGAAAAATTAGCAAGATTTAAAAGTTTAAGACTAAATTAGATTTATGACTTTTGGATAATTTTCTGCTCTTTTTTTTTTTTTATGCTTTCTCCATAAATCTTTTTTGAAAAGTTATTGAAAAAGTCATAAACCTATTATATAAATGCCAATTCAATTTTAAACAATTCGATAAATTTAATTCTAAACCTTTTAATTATTAGCTAATATGATCATTCTAATCAAATTTGACCTTATATTATTGAGTATTAATCTAGTTAATGCTAGTTATTCTACATGACATGGCTAGTGTCGATTGGTGCTAATGTAAACTATTTTTGCAATTTTTTTTAATTATGATTTTTTTTCTCTTTTCTTATTCTTTTTTAACTATTGCCTTCCATTGCGGTTGCTGAGGCCCCGCCAGCATAGCCAAAATTGGTTGGAAAAACTATATTAAAAAATTACTAAAATGTAAGTTTAGAACTAAATTGGCATCCGTACAATAGATTTATGATTTTATCTATGTCTACCATCTTTAGAATATACTGCTCATGTCCTTTTACATTCCAAAAAAACACAATCGTATATAATATATCACGTATAGCTGCTTTTAGTGGATTAACTTATTAATGCCCCGAAACTATTTTTTTTTTAAATTTATTTTCAGCACAATCAATCACCATATGGTTCGATTTCTTCGAAATTGAATTTTCTGAAGGGAAATCCTAATGAGAGAGATTTTGTTGCCACAATCCGTTGTTAATGTCGTTGCTTAATTTGTCTCTGGAGGACAAACCATTGTTTGGCCGCCTTATTGAGTGCTTGGAATGCTGCTGAGAATGGAAAGCTTGTTTGGCAGGATTTGATTTCCATCTCCCCAACTGATTTCCTATGCGCGTGGATTGTTCTGGGAAAGAATTGGTGGCGTTTTAGGGTTTCTCTGGGAAGCTGGATGAATAAATTCATCTGTAGTGTCAATATTTTATGTTTTTTAATTGCCATCGATATTATTTAACTAAACATTACAAAACTTAATATAATAATCTATATTTGACAAGGGCAGGGCGGGCCTATTTATGCCCCTGTTCGTCTCAATTTTTAACCACTTAAGAGAAAGCTAATAGACAATTAAATGAGAAAGACAATCGTTTGTGTTTAGTATGGACTCTCCCAAGCCCTACCGATTGCAACTTGATACTCATTTTAACGTGCAACTATTTTACCTTTGGGAATCGTCACTAATCGGTTAGGGTAGACTTTAGGCACTTAAGTAAACTGCAGGAGAACGCTTCATTTCGAATTAGAGATTCAATGGATTCTGGGACTTGATCAATCCAGGGGTGTCACGCGCATAAGATGCTAACCGTCAAGCACATACATTTACGCAGAACATGTACGCATAACGCGGGCCCACGCATTTTGCACATGCGGATTCACAATTCATATACATACGCTCACTGAACTTACACACACACTCAGCCACCCACACTTCGTATACTGTCACACTCGGCTATCCCACTGAACTCTGCACATACCACGCTCCCACGCTCCCATGAACTGAACACACACATACTCTCCGCGACTTGCTCGGACAGAGGTGGGGAAGGGCCGGCGGCGGCCGGAGCTTGACCGGGCAACCGTGGTTGAACGGCAGGCCGATGGAGTGGTGGCAGTTCAGCCACGGAATGCATGGCAGTGAGCCTCGATCGAATCTTCTCAGCGCGATCACCATGATTTTCCCGCCTTCGCTCTGAATATCTCTCCCCCTTTTCCACTTCTGACCATCTTGCCAAGGACATCTAGTCCTTCAATGATGGCGCCCCGGCGGTGCCAATGGTCTTCTCTTCGGCCGCGAAAATTGACGATATCAGTGACCTTATCTCCATGCGCCAACGAGAAATTCCCGATCTGTAAAGCTTGAATAGCATTGCCTCTCTGTCTGTCCTTCGTTTTATTTCTTTGTCACATGCGCACACGCGATGCTTTCTCTCTTTTTGCCCGCTCGTGCACGTTTTTCCCTTTAGCCTCTGTGGTCACCTGTTACACGCCGATTTAAGCATCTGCCCATGCCCTTTTTCCCCCTTTTTTTCATAGCTTGCACCCACGCCATGCCACCCTTCACGTATATAATTTAATAATTTTCATTAGTTTCGATTTATTATTTTAATATATCTGAGAAAATAAATTTTGAGAAACTAATACTAAATGCCTAAGTAATCTGTACAACGAGAATCAGGCATTTAATGATATATACAAAAGCCCATCAACAAATGTGAATCTTGCATTTTGATTTCTTTTTTGTATATGCAAATTACTTGAATAATGTACAAAAACCCATCAATCGATTTTTCCCTTTTTGGTGAAGTCCATAAAAAAATCGATTGATGGGCTTTTGTACATTATTCAAGTAATTTGCATATACAAAAAATGAATCAAAATGCAAGATTCACATTTGTTTATTATTACTATCCATTTTTCCATTTGTTTTTAATATGGAAAAATGAAAGAAATATTGACCTTTATTACTTTGCATAAATGTGGTATTTTTTTGACAAAAAAAAAACCAGCTTAGTATTTTTTTATTTATAAAAAAATAGTTTGTATTAAAAAAAAGGGAAATTGGTTAATTTTTAAATAGTTATGGACTAGATGGAATATTAGATGAAAGTTCAGGGACTAAATTGAGCAAATCGAAAACTCATGGATTAAATTGAACATTAGATGAAAGTTCAAGAACTAAATTGAACAAATTGAAAGTTCAGGATGAAATTAAATATTAGATGAAAGTTTAAGGACCATTTATGACATTCTCCCTTTAAATTACTTGACCACGCTCCGGTGCCTTCATTTTTACGTGTCGTTCATACCTGACCGAAAGAAGGAAGAAGAATCACAACCTTTCGCTGCGGGAATCCGATCAACACACAAAAAAAACTCCGGCGGCTTCGATGGCTGCGTTCAAATTCGCGCCGCTCGCCCTTTCCTTCACGGTTCTCTTGCTGCTGTCTCGATCTCCCCGGAGCTCGGCTCGCGAGGTCACCGGGTTCACGGACGAAACCGTTCGCCAGCGGCAGCAGCAGCAACAGCGACAATCGAGCGACGACGTCTGGTCCTCCTTCCGAGCGAGAAAGATCGGCGCCCATGTGGTGAAAAAGCTGAGTGGCGGTGGGGGCGGGGGCGGGGGCGGGGGGCGGGGGCGGTCGTTCCGGTGGCGGTGGTGGTGGGAGTGGGGGCGGTCGTTCAGATGGCGGCAGCCGCGGTGCCACTCCCATCCGGCGGCCGCCAGGGAGCGTAGTGCGGCCTATCCCCACCGGGACTCATGGGTCGTCAGCCGTCAGGTCTCGCCGGTCGACGACGCTCGGCTCCGCCGTGAGTTCCTCTCTGACCCTCGGTCTACTGCTTGCTTCTTCCGCCCTTGTTTGAATGTAGCCACCGGAAAATCTGGAGTTCGGCCGGCTGTCGTTGTTGTGATTTTCTTACTCTTCGTGATTCGATCTGGTGTCGGCCTGCACTTTTTGCTGGTAGCAGCCGAGTCATATGGTAGCGGTTCGCCCATAAATGTCCTCCAGAAAATGAAAATTTCCTTGATAAAATAATAAATGTTTCTTAGAAAGTTTATCCTATTCTTGTATCTGCTGCAATTTAATGTTTGCATTTACAACAGTCGGAGCTACACCCACATCGAGATTGACCTAGTGATTAGGGCTTTCCCGTGTTCCCGACGTGGAAACATCGACGGTTGTAAATCTGATCCCTACCCTGAATTTCTTAGATTTAACTGAGGGGCTCTGAAAGTGGGTCGCCGTTCTGATTCCTCTTTAGATAGCTCGCTAATTGAGGCAGTGCTCTTAAATCATCAGAAAGAAAAAGTAGATGAAGCCATGCGTCTCCACGTATTGTATGTCCTTGTCAGGAAAAAAAAAGAAGAAAAAAGAACATGAGATTTGCATGATCTTAATTTAGGGTTACTGAAGGAATAAATTACTGCATTCATATATGTAGAATGAACTAGCGCGCTTTTCTTCTCTTTAACTGTTTACATTATATGACGATTAGTAATAATTATTATCTTTAGGGATGTAGATACACAGTCAAAGCATTGTGTAATTGGCTCTCAAAAGAGACTGGCTCTCGAAGAGACAAATTGAATATAAATCAATGAAAAGATGAACTTGAAGGCTCTTCTGAATCCTCAAATGTGTTCGTTTAGTATCTAACCCATCTTTGAAATGATCATCGATTAGTTGGGTAGACAAGTAATGCTTCAGAACCAAAACTTAAGCCAGCCCGCCAAGTTCTTCTTCAAAGCCCCTACATGCGGATCATCAAAAATCACTCCATGTTATTTTGAAAAAAATTTATGGTGCAGTCCGTATTCCGATAGAACAAGCTCAATCAAACCGTTAATCGAATTGGCCTCACAGTAGAACCCTTATGATTAAACTGTCCTGAGGATCTTGATCAAAATTGCCCTTGTCTTTTGCTGCCACCGCAATGTCGTTCTCTCAAGACCTTGGGTCGAGAAAGTGCCATTAATTTACCCAACAATGCTTATGAATGAGACAAGGAGGAGGGAGGAGAAGGAGGATCATCACCGGGCGGTGGCGGCAGTGACATTTCGTGCTCCTTCCACATGAGACAAGTGATGCAACAATAATGTCGATCCTATGGTTGAACCAGTCCCCATAACTAAGCCCACACCTTTTTTTTGTGAAATCAAACTTTGTGGTCAAAATGTCACATCATGTAATTATCAACATGAAATATCAATCGATTTTACTAATATAGGTTACTAATATAGGTGGAATCGGATATCTCAAGTATCGGATATTCGTAAGAATTATATTGGTAAATCATAAAAAATTTAGAATTTCATTGATAAACTTAAAAAGTTTGGGATTGAATTAATTATTGCATGATATTTGATAATTTTCTTAAATTATGAAATATCTAAATTTTTTTTTACCTATGGGCTTGGAAGAGAGAAAAAGAGAAGAGTGGGGGGGGGGGGGGTGGGCTTGGGCTTGGAAATCGATGAGTTATCGAGAAGACAAATTAGGGATATCAATTTTTGGCAGGAAGGGACTCTTTACGAGGACCGATATTGATTAAATTAAAACTGTGAGAATCTTGGTAGGAATGTCTTGGAAATTGATGAGTTACCTGAAGGAAAATAGGTATATCAATTTTTGGCAAGAAAGGACTAGATTCGATATCTTTCAATTAGATAAAAAAAAACAAGACATATCTAAAATGTTTAAAATTACTTTTAAGTTTTTGCAATGTAAATGATAGTAGACACGTGAATAACTAATGAAAATATCTCATGTTTTGCCTAGTGATAAAATTGGGATTGTAGATTTTAGGTGTTCATTTTTCTTAGTTTTGCATCTCATATTTACCCAAAAAAAAAGCTAAGGAAAATATAATTATTTAAGAATTGAAGCATATAATAGAACATGCTATGTGTTTAATATGTACATACATCGCCTAGATTGAGTGGGTGTTTTTGGTAAATTTGTGAAAGATGGAAATTTTAGTGAAAATCATGCATCATATATATACCGTGCATAGAAGTACTAGGTATTTTAAAATTGGAGGTTCATAGTACGATTTCTTGCGACACGTGCTTGCAATCTAAAAAGAAGTATGCCAATAACTTTGGTCGGTTTTCAATTGATGACAACATCTTTTTGTAAAGATGCCATATCAATTGGAACACTAGTGTACTACCACAACATACATGAAGAAGCTCTTGCACAAATAAGATTCGACCAATCGCGAGCCGAGCATTAGGTCATACCCTACAAGAATTTTCTTTGGGAAATAAACACTAGTAATATTTTTTGTTAATTAACCCTTCATCAAACGAAACCCTTCATTAGACGATGTTAGTTTTATTTACACATCACATTAATTTTATTAGCTAGTGACATTTCAGAAGCAATAACAAGTGGGAATTTCGATGGGGAAATTGTTTAGTTAGTCCTACTAGACCTATCGTGGTGATATTAATTTATTTTCTAAAATATTCAATTTTGCCAATTTAGTCATAAATTTTTATGCAAGTCCAATGTTGTCCTTCCAACCAATTGTTGGAAATCGCTGATGCGGCGGTCTAATATTGTCATTCTGACTAATTTTCTTCGAAAATCGTTGACATGGCTGGAATGACTGGACCGTTGTGTCAGCAATTTTCGACAAAAATCCGCTGGAAGAATAACATTGACATAATTGAAAAGTTTAGGATTAAATCGGCATTCGCACGATAACTTTTGGATTGATAAGATAATTTTCCCGGGATTTTTATTTCATAGCGCGTATCGCGTAGCCAATCTTGAATGAACAATTGTTATGACAGAGCTATGTGCTTTTCCCATCTTGGTCCCTGTCGCCATGCTGCTCTGAGCCTACACGACCCAACGTTTTCTTCTTCTTCTTGGAGGATCTCCTACTTTTTAAACCATTTTGGCCCCTGTTCTGTGACCATGATGCTATAACAAGTCTATCTACTTCTTTCCTGACATGGTCCATTGCGTGCCAAATTGAATCCGGACCATCGTAAACGATACCAGAATCGAGTCTCGTATATTTGTTGGGAGTCTTGTATATCTTTTGGGTTTGTGCAGTACTTTCTCTAGAGAAAGGACTTTACTTTTTTTTTTTTTTTTCCGTGCACTTATTGAGTTCCAATTGATTTAGTCCTTTACACATGCTTGAACGAATTAGTTCGGAACAAAACCTTATATTTACTGCGTCGTTTCAAAAATGCCAAGGTTATCCTATTTTTATTCTGCTTAAATTCATAGTAGTAGAAAGGTGAAAACTGTGGACGTCCTTTCATATATCATTGTCAAAAAAAAGAGAAGAAAAATTTGGATAATCTGGATTTAGGGTTAACTTATGATCAACTTTTGCCTCATCACATCCATAGATGAATATCGAATGAATTAGTGATTTCTCCCTCCATGATTTAAATCCACATGGTATCCAGTGATAGTTATTCCTTTTAAGGGATTAAAATATGTGCAGGCGCTTTGCATGCACGCGAGAAATTGATATTTGGAAGATTAAGCAGAATCACATGTTACGAAGCATTTAAACCATTTAATGACGAAAAGGGATCTCACACGAAATTACATATTATAAAGACGATGTGTAAACGTTAAAGAAAAGAGAAAATATCCCGAGATTGGAAATATTTTTAGGGAAGTTGTTGTAGTATGAAAGCTAATCAAATTACCAAGATAAAGAAATTGAATAAATCAATGAAAAAATAGATTTTGTTTAAGTTCTTTTGGATGACGACGTCTCCGTCCACCGACTAGTCATCAAGTGCCAAATGTTATCGATTCCATCGGTTTTTCTTCCAAAAAGGAATATATTCTCGTAAGACTTTATCTCTTGTAAATTGGTCAGCCGGGTAAACGCTGAAAATCAACCTCTGCAACTTAGGTGCTAATCCGTATTTCAATAAAACTAGAGATCACCAGCTTCTTAACTTTGCGTTCGTAAAAATCTCAGATTAGGTTCTCCTTCAAAGCCTTCGTTCACCTTTAAATACGAATAATTCATCATCAAGACACTGCACTCTTCCTCTCAGATCATAGTTCTCATCCAACTTTGTCTACGCAGCTCGTAAACTTTTGCAGTTCTCATGGCAGTCATCATCAAGTCCGTGCTCCTTCTCTCCCTTCTCAAGGTGGCGTTTTGAGAAGGTGCCTCCATGTACGCCATCCCACTGAACTCTGCACATACCAGAAAAAGAAAATTTGCTCGATAAATATAATATAAATGTTTCTTGCTGTGAAAGTTCATCCTATTTTAGTATCTGCTGAAATTTAATGTTTGCATTGACAACGGTTCGAAAGACGAAGCTACACCCACATCGAGATTGACCTAGCGGCAAGGGCTTTTTCCGTATCTCCGACTTAGAAAAGTCGACGGTTGTGGACCCGATTCCTACCCTGATTTACTCAGATTTTAAGTAAGGGGCTCTGACAATTCCCCTTCAGATAGATGAAATTATCAAAAAGAAAAAGTAGATGAAGCCACGCAACTCCACATATTGCATATCCTTATCAGGAAAAAAAATGAAAAAGAAAAAGAACACAACATTTGGATAATCTCAGTTTAGGGTTATTTGAAGAATTACTTACTGCAATCATATATCGAATGAATTAGCACGCTTTCCTTCTCTTAATGGTTTAAACTTTATGATGATTGGTGATATTTATTCTCTTGAGAGATGTAGATAATCAATTGTAGAGTGTAATCAGTTTGGTTACACACCCCTATTCAATAAATAAATAATAAGATAAAAGTTGATAAATAAAATTAAAGAGAAATGTATACAATGCGAGTTTAAAATGAATTAAGTTTCTGTATTTAAATGGTAATAGGCGTGAAAATAAGTAATGAAAATGAAATTAGCCGCCCGCCTAAAAGAAGTCTTCGCATTTGTATGCCCGTTTTAGAAAATAGAGGAAATTCCATTGATCAATAAAAGATATATCATGTAAACAGATCGCATCGGATTCGACAAACCGGAGCATTCGATCGTACCCCGTCTCATAATTTGTCGCTAACTTGCTCGTCGGACGGTATATAACTTTCATTTACGCTGTCACATGTACGTCACTTGTTTTACCGTGTCGTTTCGAGGATATGCAAGAGAGTGTTGCCTTAAGAGGTCTGCTCTTTAAATATATAGATATGTGGCCAGAGAAGCATATATTTTCATGCTTTATTTCCTCTTTTGTATCTGCGGAATGTTCACGGTATTTTTCGCCAACGCAATGCCACCCCACATAGAGATTCCCTTCTTCTTCTTCACCCGTCATTCGACCTGAAACGACGGAAATCCCCGCCTTTTGCTACGTAAAAATCGCCTTTCTTCTGATGGCGGGGATCAAGTTGGCGATCGCCCTTTCGTTCGTAATCCTTCTGTCGCTGTCCCGATCTCCTGAGAGTTCGGCTAGCGCTCGCGGGGGTGGCGAGTCCGCAGATAAAACGGGAAAGAGTGGCATCCATGTGAAAAGGACTAGCAGCGGCGGGGGAGGAGGCGGCAGTCGAGGGGGAGGCGGTGGTGGGGGTGACGGCAGCCGTGGGGGAGGAGGCCGTGGTGGACGAGGGGGAGGTGGTCGTGGGGGCAGTCGTGGGGGTGGTGGGGCGGTCGGCGGCGGCAGCGATGGTGATGTCTGGCCAGGGGGTGGAGGTAAACCCAAGAACAGGACTCGAAGGTCCTCGGCGGCCATCGGATCTGACCCGTCGTGGCATGCCTCCATCGTTTGTTCCTGCCTTCTCCTCACTGTTCTGTTGACTTTCAAATCTCTCGTTTGATCGCCATGAATTTAGGAGTTAGGCGGTTGTTGGACTTCTTTCGTGGTTTCCGTAGAACCTTCACCTCTATCTGACCACCATTGTCATGGTTTAGTTATAATAATACTTCATGAAGTTGATCTTCAGCATCCAAAAGCCTTGAATAGTTTTATTAACATATGATCTCGACTTCTATTGATTTCTTCATAACCTAATATATAACGTCGTTCATAATCATGTGGTATACTTTCAAATTTTTTCTTTCTTTCAAATGTTCCTAAATCAAGTTATATTGAATGCTACGTCAAGTGATATATCGAGTTAGTTCTACACGCCTAAATAAACTTCTTTGTTTCGAATTCATGTGAAACAATCACCATAGTCAAGATGTCTGAATGTCGACATATCTTTTCACGCCTACATAAGAATTTCTTACTTCGCGAGTTGAACGATTCTCGCATTTCGGTGTTTATAGCCACAGTGCTATGACGAGCCTATGTTTCTCTCCTTATTTAACTTTAACCCAGGTTTTTTTTTTTTTTTGGTCAGTCCTATTATATTCCTACTCTAACTCTTACTCTCAAACTTTTGCCTCGCCTCCTTGCAGTGCGTGGGAGACGAAGCCCGCTCCTAAAACTAATTCGTCCCCACCCCAATCCCCTGAGAAAGTGGGGATTTGAACCTCCCACCTCCTCCTTCCATGGTGGAAGGGTGGCCATTGGAGCAAACCCCAGTGGTTAACTTTAACCCAGGTTGATTCTGTAGATAATAAATCTTGCCCGTTCAAGAAGAGCCTTATCAATAAAACACAAAGATCACATCATTCACTTCTCCACAGATTACTATAATAGTGGCCAATGCATTGTTAGAGTGGTCCCCCATGTGAAAATATCGTTTTCAATGATCCAGATTCAATTCATTACGTGTATCATGTTCATTTAATAAGGAAATCAGGGAGAGAGGATTTTGGTTTTCAAAAGTAAAGGGAGGGAGGCACCGAGCGGTGAATATTTTCTTCTCAATATTTATGAAAAGAAAATATTCACCGCCGCCTCCCTCCCTTTACTTTTGAAAACCAAAATCCTCTCTCCCCGATTTCCTTATTAAATGAACATGATACACGTAATGAATTGAATATGGATCATTGAAAACGATATTTTCACATGGGGGACCACTCTAACAATGCATTGGCCACTATTATAGTAATCTGTGGAGAAGTGAATGATGTGATCTTTATGTTTTACTGATAAGGCTCTTCTTGAACGGGCAAGGTTTATTATCTGTAGAATCAACCTGGGTTAAAGTTAACCACTAGGGTTTGCTCCAGTGGCCACCCTTCCACCATGGAAGGAGGAGGGGGGAGGTTTGAATCCCCACTTTCTCAGGGGATTGGAGTGGGGACGAATTAGTTTTAGGAGTGGGCTTCGTCTCCCACGCACTGCAAGAAGGCGAGGCAAAAGTCTGAGAGTAAGAGTTAGAGTAAGAATATAATAGAACTGACCAACAAAAAAAAAACACCTGGGTTAAAGTTAAATAAGGAGAGAAACATAGGCTCATCATAGCACTGTGGCTATAAACACCGAAATGCGAGAATCGTTCGGCTCGCGAAGTAAGAAATTCTTATGTAGGCGCGACAAGATATGTCGACATTCAAGCATCTTGACTATGGTGATTGTTTCACATGAATTCGAAACAAAGAAGTTTATTTAGGCGTGTAGAACTAACTCGATATATCACTTGATGTAGCATTCAATATAACTTGATTTAGGAACATTTGAAAGAAAGAAAAAAAAATATTTATGAAAAGAAATTATTCCACAACCGGCTATGGGGGAATACGACCGGCCACCGCTATGTGGAAATTTATTCCATTACAAGAAAATTTAGGATCCGTTTGGTAACGCTTCTATTTGGGGGAATAATTTCTTTTCAAAAATATTTTTTTTCTATTTCTATTATCCGAAACAATTTCTTAATAAAAGAATGTGTTTAGTAATTACACAAAATTTCTATTTTCGGAATGAAAAAAGAATAGAAATGTGTTTGGTACAATTTACAAATTTTTTTGTAATGTAAAATTTCTTTTAGTTTTTTTTCTTATTCTTTCTTACTGTCATCGCTGACCACTACCAATTGCCCGCTAGCCGGTGCCGGTGGTTGGCCGAGGTTCGCCGCGGCGGGTGGCGTTGGCAACGGTTGGCCGGGGTCAGCTAATCGCGGTGGTCAATCAGCAATGGCAATCGGCCAGCTGGCGGGCGGGAGTCTGTGGTAGTTGGTCGATCGCAAGCGATAGCGGGGGTGGCCGCCAGCAAAGAAGAAGAAAAGAGGAAAAGAAAAAAAGAGGAAAAGAAAAGAGAAAAGAGAAAATAACTTCTTTCGAGAAATTGTTCTTTTGTTTTTGTTCCAAATCTATTTCTCGATGACTTTTCTATTATGAGAAATAGAAAAATTAATTAACGTTCCAAAATGGATTTTTATTCTCTTTTTATTTTAAGGAACAAAAGAACAAAAATTGGAAGAAATAGAAATGTCACTAAACAGAGCCTTATTCACATAGTTAAATAACCTATATTTTAATTATGAAAAACATTGCAATTTTAAATGGATAACTTCGATATTATAGTTTATATTGATAATTTGTGTTTTAATATTTCCTTTTAATTGCCATAGATGTTGTTAAACTGGGCATATAAAGAATACACAATAATCTATATTCGAATATATTATCTGTACTTATTGTCTACAAGTTATAAGGGTGAGGCGAGCCTACTTACGCCCCCGTTCGCGGCAATTTCCCCGCAAACCATTTCTTGCAAATAAAAAACCGCCCTGTTCTCCAAGTGGAGATTATATAGTCCCACACACCTAAATAAGTTTTGTAGTATGCATATTTGGAAACTCTGACCGATAAGAAATATTATGTTGGCAAATCACATGAAATTTCCTCGCACCCCAAGCCGAACATTTGGTTGTACCCTGCAAACAACATTTGTGGTTATATTTTGGAAAGTAAAGAAAATACCAGCAAACGCCTTAAATTATGTTCATTGCGACGTTAATATCCCAATTAATTTTTGTAAGTTGTCAAAATCCTGAACTTGTGCTGCTTGGAAAAAGTACCTGCTATCTATCATTAAAAACCCTAAACTTTATCTAGCATGACACAACTATCTCAATTTTTTTTTTTGTCACCAATAATCGAAATTTGAACCGGTGTGACAGAAAAGTTGGGACATTAGTGTCACTGCGCGCATAGACTATTGTTGCCAATAGTCAAAAGCTTAATCTAAATTTGGACTATTATAAATGATAGGTCTCCACTTTCGTCTTACATGGATTCCATCAAACTCGACCGTCCCAATTTAGTTTGGTACGCCCATTAGGTAAAATTTTGCCAAGAGGAATTGATGATGTTTTTGAGTTCAAATTAATCCTTGTCCACAGCACATGTCACGTGAATCTGTTCGCACGACGACCTCGTTTTTTTTTTTTTTTTTTTTCCCTACTTTGTCGTTTTAACATTGCCGATGTGCAGGAGGTTATATTCCGAAACGTACGTTCTTGTTATAAATATAAGAATGTATAGGCAGTGAAGCAGAAGTTTCCTGCATTATTTCCTTTTTAATATCTGCTGAAATTTCACTGTAATGTTCGCAAAACTCAATATCACCTCTCTATCGCTGGGAGATTTCCTTTTGTTTCCTGAAATAGTCACGCGGTCCAACTGATATGATTTGTATCTGATTATCCTTATTTTCCTCCTCCTCTTCTTCTTCTTCTTCTTCTTGTTCTTGATCTTGATGGACCCTTCGTCTTTAAATATAGTTGCAGCATCACCATCACTCTTTCGTACCTGACCAAACGACAGGAATCTCCACCTCTTTTCGCCTTTCACGCGATCCGATCGATGGGCACGATCTCTCCGGTTTCCGTGGCAGGGATCAACTTGGCGTTCGCCCTTTCGTTTGTAATTCTTCTGTTGCTGAGCGATGGGGTCTCGTCCGCCTTCCAAACGAGAAAGATTGGAGTCCACGTGAAGAAGGGCGGCAGCAGCGGTCACGCAAGCGGCGGCGGCGGTCATGCAGGAGGCGGGAGTCATGCAGGCAGCAGGGGTCACATGGGCGGCAGCGGCGGTTACAAGGTTGGCGGGCGTCACACAGGTGGCGGCGGCGTTGGCAATGGCGGTCATGTCTGGCTACGGGGTGGAGCTAATCCCCACAGAGGGACTCAAAGGTCCTCAGCCATCGGAACTCGCCCATCATCGCCGCTCAACTCCGCTGTCTGTTCCACTCTTCTCCTCGGTCTACTGTTCTTGCTTCAGCTCTAGTTTGAATGTCACTGAAATTTGGAGTTTATGCGCCAGTCTTTGGGCTTCTTTTAGTGGTTTCTGTAGAGCTTTTTATTGATTTTGCTTCGAATACTGCTAAGAATAGAGAGCCTTCTTTGGCAGGAGTTGATTCTATAAATCTCCCGTTCAAATTTCTTATTCATCATGGATTGTTCTTGGGAGACTTTATAGCCGCATCTAGGGTTTTGCTGAGAAAGCTTGGATGAACAGCTCAGATTGCTTTTCTGCACTCTTATTCAGAATGTACTCCCTTCAGTCCAGTGAGAAATACTTCATGAAGTCGATCTTCATTATCCAAAAACCATGCATAATAACATATGATCTCACACTTTTTATTTATTTCCGGATAACCTAACGTATAAGGTCATTCATAATCACATGCTATACTTTCAAAGCTTTTTATTTTTTTTCCATATATTCCTATATAAGGTTATATCTATGCTATATCACATAATGTATTGATATAATATTAGGCACCTAAATTAGTTTCTTGTTTTAAATGTATGTTAAATGATCACTGTTGACACATAAATTTTGGTACCCAATTATTTATTAATTGCATAAAAAATTAGGGATTAATTTTTAACCCCTAAATATATATATACATACATATATATATTATAATTCAATTGCATAGCATATAATTTTTGATGCATTTATTTTAAATTTACATGTTTTGCATTTTATTTTTTTAGGACTAGTGGTGGATGGGTTTGAATTAATATTTCTGAGCTTTAGCTTGGCAGGCCGGGCTAGGCCCATGAAAGGAGCAAATTAACCCAAGCCCGTCGTTATTTTTAATTAATTATCTGTTGAAAAATTAAGATTTGATGCGATATTATGATGACTTTTGGAAATTAGGGAAATCACATTGTAATCTTATCTTTATCAATAGATGATGAAATCAGGGGAAAATATTCATGAGATAAGGATTTTTGTGATTTGGAGGTTATAGGCAATTTTCGAAATATTTTATTAAAATCACATTTTGTTTTGCTATAAAAGGGTGCGTATGAGTTCACAAAAGAGGGGTTTTTTTCACTCGGTTTTCGAAAAGTTCACGAGAGGAAATTGAGTTTTGAGGAGAAGACAAAAAAGTTAAAAAGTGAAAAGAGAGAGAAGAGGTAAGAAGGGTTTCGGTTCTTTGGGAAAGGGGAAGTCAGCAAGGTGCAGAGAAGAGTGTGCAGAGAGTACGGTGACAGAGAGAGACGTGTGGCAGAGAGAGAGAGAGAGAGAAAAGAAAAAAAGGGGCTGCTTCATCTTCTTCGTGGAGTACTCGACCTCCGCTGCTCACCGCATCTCCATCATCGCCGCTCCGCTTCGCCCGACGCTAGAAGCCGCCGCTCCTCCGCTTGCCTGCCACCACCACTGCTCCATCGACAAACTGCCGGCCACCGCGCCTCTATCACCGTCCGCCTCCCGCGATGCCACTGAGCTCGTCGCCGTTGCAACTCGCAAGCATCAACAGTAGCCCCCTGCAACCCAACGCCAGCGGCCGAGTCGCTGGTCACCGCCGTTCCGAGCCACCCTCAACCGGTCTCCGAGCACCACTGCTCGCGCCACCTCCGCAGCCACTGCACTTTTTCTCCTCTGCTCGAGCACCCGCCGCAGCAGCTCGCCCGCTGGTCATAGCGCCCCTGCCCGCGCCTCTGCATCTGTAGACATCGCCTGTATCTCCGTTCGAGCGCCACGCAGTCGCTGCACCACCTTTGCCGCGCCTTCGCCCAAGCCGGACTGTTGCCCTTCCAACTCGACGCCTCTGCCCGAGCCCAAGCGAGGCTACCCGTTGTTGCTCCTCGCGATGCCACCGCTCACCGCCGATCTGCCCGTTGCCGATCTTTACCAGAGCTCTAAACGCCGGTGACCCAACCCCCCGGCGATCCACCGAAGCTGCTCAGCCGTGTGTGAAGAAAGCAAGAAAAGAAAAAAAGGGAAAATCAATTAGGTAGTTTTTATTTTTATTTTTTCATTTATTTTGCTTTATTTTTTTTTTTATATTTTTTAGTCTAGGTATTTAAATTGTGATATTGGATATTGTAGGCATTATCCATAGGGGTTTTCCCTAAGATTATTGTAATTATTAATTTAACCCGTAAGATGTCGGGTCATTTTTCTAATTATATTAATTATTGGGGTTTGTTAATAGTATTTTAATTGCTAAATCAATATGATTATTAATTTGAAATGTTTAGGGTTAGATAATCGTTAATTTGACCTGTGAGACAACAGGTTATTTTTTTTTGATTATTTTAATCCTTTATTTGTTGAAGTAATATGGTATGAACTAGGATTCAGTTTGTTTTGGAATATTTCTCGTTATCTTGCATATCTAGAATAGGGATTTTATGTCAAAATAAAAAATGCATTCATTTAGGTTGTTAGTTTTTTTTTTTTTTATTATTTGAATTGCATGTTTAATTATGTGTTAGTTTTAATTTCGAATTTCATAAAGAAAGAAAAAACAAAAAAAATCATTGTGCATATTAGGTTAGAATTGCATGTTTCATTTTGAATTTAGATCATCTTTTTAGATAAATCGCATATTAGATTAAGATAATGTCTTAGTTTAAATTAGGATTTAATATGACTTAATCCCTAGTTTAAATTAGATAGAATTTTAATCTAGCTAGATCATTTTTGCATTTTTCTTAAATTTCGAATCTCATGAAAAATTACAAAATTTCTTTGCATATGTTAGTTTCAATATTTAGGATAGATTGCATTTAAAAAAAAATAGAAATATCAAATGCACGTCATCTAGTTTTTATTAGATTCATTTAATTAGAACTTCCTCGTCATTAGACTAGGTCATTTAATAAATGTCGCATGACATATAGCTCGCATATGAAATTGCATAATACATGTCATTTAGTTAAAATAATTTTGTATGTTATTGCATCGCATTGTATGTCATTAGAATTAGGTCATTTATATTGCACTTAATTATTGCATTTCTTCATGTCATATTAGATTATTAGCGTGCGTCGCATGATTTCCATTAAACAAAGTGAAAACAAAAATTAAAATTGCGTGTTAATTAGAAATCATATCTAAGATTATCGATGTGAATTATGATCTAACATTGCAGATGTTTTCGTTGCTATGAGGTAAGTTTTGCATTATTGCTTTTTTGAGTGTTAAATTGGTGGTATGCGCACCCGCATGATTGCCTCACATGTTAGGAAAGTGAATTAAAATCAATTCAAGCTGCCTGCAAAAATATATTTTGAAAATTAAAAAAAGAAATGGTACCGAAAGGGCACTAGGATAGTCTAGTGTAACCAAGTCCCCGTACCCTTAGTCTCTGGTTCGCAGGAGTAAAATAATGCTCCCATTATTTTACTTAGGTGTCTAATCGACGTACCTTAAACCGATTAGTGGCGACTCCTAGATAATAATCTTTTGCATGTTAAGAACATGAAACCTAAGTCGCGAATTGGTATGGGCTTGGGAGAGCCCGAGCTAAGCTAAAAGGCTTAGTAGTCCATTAACCTAGTTTTAGGTGGAAACCCGAAAATTAGGTCGCGACAGCTTGGCGACTCCATTGAGGACTTGTGTTAAAACACTTAGTGGACTTAGGCCAATGTTTCTTTTTACTTTAAAAAATGTTTTTGTTTGGCAACGAGGATCCCATGTACGTCCCTAACATTTTTAAGGTGTTGAATGTTCTTGCAGATGGGAGGTATAAGGGGAGTAGTCTTTGCTAACATTTGTCTTGCAGGTTGGAGTGAAGGATGAATGATTTATTTTTCCCGATTAGAAGTGTTGTTTGCATTTAAACTATTATGCATGCTTTATTGCTTTAGCACTACACTATTTGCACACACAACCTGCGGTCGGACCTGGGCTACGATAGGATTTCTAGGATGGTGTTGAGAAGTATACTTCCTCCAAAGCGAGACTGCTATGTAGAGGTTGACCTTCTCTTCCCCGAAAGTTTTTCATGGTGTCGAAGTTTTGTCCATATCCGCGAGATTGCATGACTATTGGACATTCCATTCGACTGAGCCGGAGTTAAGGGGGCCTGACACGTTAATGCGAGACTACAACGGTCAGATCATCCTCTTAGCTCCACTTTGTTAAGCCATTTAGAGTAGAAATCGAACCTCACATCTCATGTGCATGTTTATGTGATTGCCATTGATTTTATTTGGTGAAGTAAGTCTTCTATCCCTATACCATACAATTTATTTTGTCGTACTTTTGGGTCAGTCCATGACAATCTAGGTCAATCATTTATTTGATTCATCTGTCAATTAGAAATGAAATGGAAAATTGCCAGGGAATGGGGCATTTTTTTTTTTTAAAAAGGGAAAGATTTGGAGAGTTTGTTTTCACATCATGTCTAGGAAATTTGGTTCTATTAGGATGTCCATTTTTAGGAAATTCCCTTTTTATATGAACTCCTCATGAATGAAAAAAATGAAAAATCGATTAGATCATCGTCATGAATTGGCTATCTATTTACACTCCGCGCTTATTTTGTTCATTTCTTCCATTTTCCTTAGGTGACAACGGATCCACCACGATCGCTTATTATTACACGATCAAGGGCTAAAATGGCCGACCAAAATGAAATGCGTGATCGTATGTCCACTGTGGAGACTCAACTTCAACAAGTACTCGCCTCTATACAACTTGTGACGGATCAACTCCAATTCCTCCAAGCGAATCCAACAGCTCCACCTGCTCTTCCTGAAATAGTTATCCCGAAGCAAGCAAACAAGGTTCAAACGATTGACGACGACATGCCCGGGCTGGAAGATGACTTGGTCCTTGTTGGAAAAGTCAAGCTTGACAGCGATCCCAAGATAGATCAGGATGAGCGCGTTGCAAAGCTGGAAGAGAAAGTGAGACAGCTGCAGGAATCACAAAGCTCACTCCCGTTCGACCTCTCGGTCTATGAAACGGTCAAAATGCCGAGCAAGTTCAAAATGCCGGAGTTCGAGAAGTATGACGGTACAGCTTGCCCAAAATCTCATCTGCAGATGTACCACGTGCGCATGGCCCAACATGTCAAAAATGAGCCCCTTATGATCCAATCGTTCCATGCGAGTTTGACCGGACCTGCACTAAACTGGTACGTGATGAAGAATGTGAGCCTCCTCGACACCTGGAACGAAGTGGCTAACGCGTTCCTCACACAGTACAAGTTCAACATGGACATTGTACCTTCTCGAGAAGACCTGGAGCGAATGGAAAAGAAAAGGAGCGAGTCATTTAAAGAATATGCTGTGAGATGGAGAAACCTAGCGGCTCAAATCACTCCTGAGCCTACCAACAAAGAGCTGATGAAGTTGTTCGTGAAGACTCTCCCGTCTCAGTTTCGTAGCCGAATGGCCAGTACATACGTCGAAAACTTCAATCAGCTTATTCCTGTAGGAGAACATATCGAGATGGGGCTAAGAGACGGATGGTTTAATGAACCGACCCATCAAGGCAAAAGGTTCACCATGAAAAAAGACCAAGAACCTAGCGCGGAAGTCAATGTTGCGTATGCACAATCTAACAAGCCTCCAATTGTTCATGTCCCTAAGAATCAACAAGGCGGTGTCCGTCCGACCGCGCCTCGGCAGTTTACTAAAAGGCAGTTCACTCCTCTTCCTGGCCCCCTGTCCCAGGTCTGGAAGGTCCTACAAAAGAAGGGGTTGCTGTCCTATGAGCCAAAGCGACCCAATGCTGAAAAATTTTCTAACTACGACCCCTCCAAAAAATGCGAGTACCATATGGGGGAAGTAAGACATTCGACTGATGAGTGTATAACCTTGAAGCACAAGGTCCAAAACTTATTAGACACCAAGGCGTTTGCCTTCAATACCACTCAACCGAATCCCCTACCTGAGCATGAGGATAAGGTGAATGCTATTTTCGAGCATGACGTCAGTTGAATCAAGAACTCGAAGGTGCACGTGATGGACACCCTGGGGCAACCAAGTGATAGATGGGATGGCGTAGACGAGCTGACACCCCCGGAGACGGAAAACCCTGATGATGCATTGAAAGGAATCACAAGTCTGTTCGATGATCTCTTCACAAGAGCCATTGATGAAGGACCCTCGAAGGAGATGGGCTCTGGCCCACAAGAGTAACCCATTTATCACTTTTGCATATTCCCCTACGCGGGAATTTTTATTGCTTTCTAGGAGTTGTTGTCGATTTCTTTGTCACTTTCTTCTTAGGGCTTGAATCGCATTTTCCATTCAATAAATTGTAATTGATTGATGAATTTCAATAAAATTACAAGTTTTATTTTGAGGGCATGATGAGGTACACCAAACCAGCCCAGTGATCATATCCAACCGATAAACAAAAAGAAAAATCCAAGGAGAACTCTGAGGCCTGGGCTTCATCATGCTTCCTTGTGTCAAAATGTTTTGCCAAAGAATTTCAAAAAAAAAAAAAAAAAAAAAAAAAAAAGATGTAGTTTACTCTGTTTGTCTTTTTGATTTATCTACTTCATGTTTCAAGGACGGTCTTATAGCATGCAAAGATGTGAAAATGGTCCAATCCAATTCCAGATTCTAGAGGCAAATTTGCTCCAAACTGCAGCGGCCCATATGTGGTGAAGAAGGTACTTCCTGGTGGTGCTTTAATCCTAGCAGAAATGGATGGTCGTGAGTTTTTCCACTCCAGTGAATTCTGATGCTGTCAAGAAATATTACCATAATAGAATTTGCCGTATCATGTTTTGAACTGCGAACATTTCTATGATGAATAAATTGCCTCAATGAGTTGAATTGTTCAGGCGTGTTACAAATCTTGCATGTTTTCCTTGATAAATTGTGCTGGATAAATTGAACGTGTCAAATGGGATACTTTGGAATGACGAAAGGCAAGCCTTATTCCATACACTGTTTTATACACTAACCCCCTGTGAGTTGTGTGAAAAATTCCATGCCAACAAGGAAAAGGGTGATCTTGCAAAGGGTACGTCAACCGAGGTGATGAGAGGCAATTTCTTTCTCTACCTGAAACACTACAGGTATACCCATTGTTTAGCCCTTTGAGCCCACACACATGAAGAACTTTTTAAATTATCCCTATCAAGGATCGTCCCATACTGGGACAAAATTTGAAATGAATGATATGAATTTTCTTACTCACATTTGCATCAATCTTCGAGTATTGCTTTCGTAATGTAACTTATATGGTAATTGAAGTGCCTTAGGACGACGAAGAGCAGTTCTTTCTCTATCCACGCACTTTATCCATTGCATAGCCCACTTGAGCCTATGAATTCATTTCGTATTAAACCCAATTGGTGATCATCCTCCACACTGGGGCAAGACAAAGAAAAGAAAAAATCAAGTGGCATGGTCTAGAATGATAAAAAGGAAGCTGTGTGAATCCAAAGAAAATGAGTGCAAAAAATGGGGCATGAAAAAGCAGTGTGCCTGGTAAAAGCAAGGCCGATGCCCAGAAAAGAGATAAATCAAACACTTGATGTAATGAGTCATATCCCTAACAGGGTGGTACTAAAACTCAAATGCTGAGATGTTGCAATCAATGAAGTTGTGATGTGAAGAAAATCTTCAATTGTGAAGAAGGAAATTGGAAATGTCAAGATGATCACCAACTTTGACCCCCTAAACACTTTTTGAGCCTAATGATCATTTCACTTCTCAACCCATGAACCAAGCCTACGTTACGTCCCTTGCAAAGTCTCTTCAGATTAGGGCACTTGAATTAACGTAGAAGTTCATATGTTTGAAAGCATAGAAGTGCAAGTAAGATGATTTCTGCCTCATTTCATATATTTCTTGACTTGTAAACCCAGAAATGATTGCGGAATATCACTCATTTTTCAATAGCCTCGACTCAAAGAGTCTCCTTTGTTAAGCCGTTGACCAAGCCTATATTACGGTCCCTGTTAAAGACCTCTCAGATTGGTAAGGTCGTACCACTTGCGAGATTGCTTGGACCCTTTTTGGCATGACGATGGAAAGATAGAGCGATTGTCAAGATTCTGCATCAAAGGTCGGGATGAAATAGCCCTTTTAATGAGGATAAGTGAAAAGTCCTTTCAGACTGAAAGATCCCTCACTTGACACATCCATGACACACATGTGTTCAGATTGGAATAATCTTTTGAAATCTTCCCAATGGAAATTAGGTGATGCATGATTAATAGAAGTCATCACACGTGAATCTCTCTTGGATTGAAGCACGTTTGTGATTACAAATGCATGTTGCCTCTCCTATGACCATGTTTTGCAGGAGACATATTGTGACATCCCGATTTTTTTCCAATTCTATTTTTACTAAAATTTAGATGGGCATTTCATCTTTGCACATATTGTTCTTTTTCCTTGAGTTGGCCACTCATGTGAAAACTAGTTTATCGGGTGAAGCCGGTAAGAGATTATAATGCATTATACTCGAGAATTTGACCAGGAAACGACTTTTCGACCGAGCTAATCTACAAGGGTCATTATGGCACAGTTAAAAATCGATTAGAGACCCGAGATAGGTCGACTCGATAGAAGCAGGTGATCAAGTGTGGGTGATTCCACCAGATTGCACTGTTCTTGTCGGTTGGCACTGGGTCGGCTTTTCTGTCGATTGGGTCCCCTGTGTCCGTAACTGAAACCTTGAGATTTCCACGACAACCGAGAGTCGACAATGTATCAAAGATGTACATTGTGGCTTGAATTGATCAACCACAGGTCAAATGCACGAAAATTTCTAAAAAGCTACCCGGTAGGTTAGGACGCGTTAATATCTCGCCAGAGTGAAATTAAACGTGAAATTGAAAGTGAATTCAGCAATTGGAAGTCTGGTTATGTTACAAACCTTATTGGGAACATTGGATTCAATTATGGATTTTAATTGGGCTCAATTGGAAGAGAATTGATTGGAATTGAAGGAATTGTTGTACAAAATTTCATGCCCGCGGAGAAAGAAATTGCACCCATTGGCATGAAGTTGTGGGAATTTTAGTTAGTGGAAGATGACATCAGGTGATGTCATGGTGGTTGGCCAAATTGAAGAAGAAATTGACAAGTGGAGGGCGGAGATTGCTTCTTGGAAAGGGGCACCTATCAACATCATCTTCAAGCTTGGGAAGAGAGGGAGAGGAGAGAGAAGGGGAGGGCAGATCCGACCAGCCAGACCAGCTGACGCCGCCCTTTTGCCGGCCGCCCGCTCGTTGCAGCCGTCGCCGCCGCGGTCACCGCCCGTCTGCGCGCCGTCCGCGCACCTCGCCGCTCGCCGTCCGGCCGTTGCGACGCCAACCTCCACCATCACCCTTCGTCGTCCCGAGCCCCGCGCCTCTCCGCCCAGCCGCTGCCGTCGCCGTCAAGGTCGCTGGAGGACTGTCGGAGCCGCCGCTTCCTCCCGCTCGAGCCGCCGCCGCCCGCCTCCACCGAATCTCCTCCGTTCGGCCTTGGACCTTGGTCGGACTTCCAGCCTAGATCCGAACTTCAAGGCCCACTTTGGGTGTCTTCTCGGCCTCCTTTGGTGTCGCCCCGAGGAGGTTTGTCGTCGGGCTCGCCGTCCTCTTCGCCGGGGACTCGTCGGAAAGTGATTCCGGTGAGTTGAACTCACTAAATCTTGATTAGAGGGTTAATGATGCCCTAAGTGTGCTTAGTCTAAGTTAAGTAAGTTTAGGTGGTTAGATTAGTTTATTTTAATTGTGGATTAGATTAAGGGGTGTGATTAGATTAGAATATGTTTAATTAGAGTTAATTGAGTGGTTATATTATATTAACCCTTGATGGGACATAAAAGGGTTTATTTTTTATTTAATTAAATACTTCGAAATTCTGGAATGTTAATAATATATTATATTCCAAAAAAAATTAAAAAATTAAAAAATTATTTTTGACCTCAATTGCTTAGAATTTCGTGCTGATCGCTGCTGTGCATTTAGAATTTGAATTTGATGAATGGATATGGCGAATTGACTATTTAATGTGATAAATAGGGATTTTACTCATAAAAATCCAAGTGTTAGGTTTTGATGCAAAAATTGGATGTTAAGGATTAATATTGTGATTTGAGCATATGAATGAAATGTGGAGTGTCCGGAGGTTAGTTTTGATTGTCGTGTGCTGGTTGAAAGACTCGGTCGCAGTAGTGGCTAAGCCAACTAGACCTGTTTTCCTTTTAGTTCGCCGTCAGTGTAGTGACGAGGCTCGGGTCGCAGTAGAAGCTAAGCCAACTGGACCTATGCTCCTTCGGGAATGCCGTCGAGGTAGAGACGAAGCCGCGCTCCAAGGGGGGGAGGCGATGCCTGGCATTAATGTCAGTAGATAGCTGAATTGCGAGTAGGCTATGCCCTTGTGTGGCGGTGAATAATAATTGGAATGTGTGCTGAGTGCGATTGTGGTTTATATGAAAGTGTTGGTGTTCTAATTGTTTAAATTCCCATGATTGCCTGAGATTTTGTGGTATAAATTGTGCTAACCTGCAGGAAGGAATTAAGACGAGGTAAGTCTTTTGTGTGAGGTGGCTAGGCCACTCGGGGTGTATTTTCTTTCTAATAGGGGTTTAGGGGGTTGAACTTGCTGAGACAATGTCTCACCCCATTGTGGGCCAAAATTTCAGGACCGTAGATGGCAGAACCCCCGGAGCGTTATGGTCTTCCCGTGCGTAGTACGAAGCAGAAGTTCAGTTGTCCTGATCCCGAGGGCCATTGGATCTATGAGCTGGTTGAGACCACGATCCGGGGTCCGGGAGGGCTTGGCTGTTAGGGTACCTCATAGATATAGGGCTTGGTTTCGTTTTGGGCCCAATGGTTTCAGGATTGGTCCACTTAGTAGTTTTGATATTCCATCTGTTGTTATGGAAGCCATCCTAGGAGAAGGAGTAGATGACCCTCCTGATGGTAGGCTGGAGGACCCCTCGTCTCCGGAGGTTGCTCATTTTGAAGTGGGATCGAAGAGCGAGTCTGACTAGTAGTCTTAGGATCGTTCCTTCTTTTTTTCTTTTTTTAGTAAACTGATCCCTTTTTGTAAGCTGACTTTTGGCATATATGTAATCTATGGACTGATGTTTATCTATGAAAGCACTCTTGTTTATGAATGTGTTGATTTCCTGCTTTCCTATCTCGTGAGTTTTTGTCAGGGGTTTTATAGCACGTTCCGTATGCGCATAATGAATTAATTGGGTCGGCGGCACCACCTGGGAATGTCGCATTTGTATGACCATGGCGGTTGTTCACGTGTCTCGGGGTTTCGGGGCGTGACAACCCAGTTTAAGTGATATCAGAGCATGGTCTGTGTATGGAGTGATAAGGAGTGAGAGAGTCATGAGATAGTTGGTAGAAAAGGCTTTTAATATGTTGATGCATGTGTTTGATAGCTGCTTGTTAACTCGTTGGTGAGGTCACTCAGGTTCTAATGTGGTATTGGGATTTGCAAACGGGTATCTATATTGAGCTTGTAGCATGAGTGACCAAGTGCCGAGAGCTACTAGGAAGAGAGCAGCAGGCCCCGTGTTTCGGGGTGGGCCGCCGTTGAGAATCGGTGCCCGTGGTGCCCTTGAGAGAGAGCCGGCTGAGGCCAGCGTGAGTGGTGCAGCATCGCCTCCAGTCGATGCTGGGGTAGAAGCTCCTGAGGATCCGAGGTTTGTTGGGATTATGAAGATGCTTGAGCTGATGGGTGACAGAATGGATCAGCAGGCCGCCGCTTCAGCCGCCGCTACCGCCGCCACTACCAATGCCGCCATTCCCGCCAATGCAGCTGCTGCTGCTGCAGTTGCCGCCGCCCCTGCCGCCGCACCAGTTAATGAACTTGAGGAAGCACATGGTGAAGTTCCACTGGGGAACGTGGCCGCTGGGAGGCCGATGCATAAGCTGGTGGAGCAGTTCCTGAAGTTGAACCCGCCGACGCTCACGGGAGCCGGAGAGCCCGAAGCTACAGCACTGTGGGTTCAGGAGTTGGAGAATGCCTTTGATCTGTTGATGTGCACCGAGGCAGAGAAGGTTGTTCTAGCAGCCTATCAGTTGAAAGGGATTGCGGGTACTTGGTGGAAGACTACTAAAGGGATAGCTTTCCCTAGAGGCGTAGTTCCAGAGTGGAATGCCTTTCTCGAAGTCTTTAATGAGAAGTACTTTTCTGAGTGTGCTAGAGAGGTGAAGATGGCGGAGTTTCAGCGCCTTCGCCAAGGTACGATGACGGTCGATCGGTATGAAGCGAAGTTCGCCGAACTATCACAAAGATGCCCCCGATTTAGTTCGAGACCATCGGCCCGAGCTTAAAGGTTTAGAGATGGGCTCCGACGGAGGTGAAGAGCTTGGTGGTGCCACTAGATCTCGAAGGAGTACAATGCCATCTACAAAGGGCCCGGTGATTGAGAAGAACCGGAATGAGAGAGCCGCCACATCTGGGTCGCGGTTTAGCTCGAACAGGGAAGGTAATCGGTTTGGGAAGAGACCGATGTCTGGAGGAAGGTATCCTGTTCCACCCAACAGGCAGGGTGGGATAGGAAAGCTAGCGTCGAGACCGAATGGTGTGTGTCGTCTATGTGGAAGAAGACATGGTACAGCCCTGTGCCCCCCTAGGACGGGTGCCTGTTATGAGTGTGGCCAGCAAGGTCACATCGCGAGGTTTTGTCCTAGGAAACAGATGGGACAACATCAGTTGCCGCCACCACCACCGCTGGGTTAGAATAGAGGAATCGCGCCGCAGATGATGCCGCAGGGTGGGTTGACCCGACCTCCAGCTCAGGGAAGGACGTATGCTATCACCAGAGGACAGGCGGAGGATGCGCCTGATGTGATCACAGGTATGGTCTTGCTGAACGACCAACCTGCTTATGCTTTATTTGATCCTGGAGCTACCCATTCGTTTATAGTTGAAAGATATGTTAAGTTGGTAGAATTAATTCCTGAGTTGTTGGAGTCAGTGATTAGTATATCTACGCCGTTGAAAGATAAAGTGTTAGCTTCAGTGGGCTGTCTTGGTTGCAAGTTAGTGATTGGTGAGCGAGAGGGGAAGATAGACTTGATAGTCCTGACCATGTATGATTTTGATGTGATAATTGGCATGGACCGTCTCACCAAGCAACGAGCTAAGTTGGACTGTTATCGCAAGGCGATTCAGTTTAACCCGTTAGGGGGTGAGAGCTTCGAATTTATTGGGAGTCGAGGAGGACCCTTGATTTCCTTAATCTCATCGCTCGAGGCAACTCGTTTACTAGACGAGGGTTGCCAAGGTTACCTGGCGACGGTCGTGGATACGACAGTGGAGGAATTGAAGATAGAAGACATCGCAGTGGTGCAAGAGTTTCCAGACGTGTTCCCGAAAAAGTTACCAGGTTTGCCGCCAAAAAGAGAGATAGAGTTTGTGATTGAGTTAGCCCCCGGGACTGAGCCAATCTCTAAAACTCCTTACCGGATGGCCTTGTTAGAACTTAAAGAACTGAAGGTGCAGATGCAGGAGTTGCTGGATAAGGGATTTATTCGTCCTAATGCATCATCGAGGGGAGCACCAGTTCTGTTCGTGAAGAAGAAGGATGGTTCATTGCGCCTTTGCATCGATTATCGACAACTCAATCAGGTGACAATCAAGAACAAGTATCCGTTGCCGAGGATCAATGATTTGTTTGATCAACTTCAGGGAGCGTCGATATTTTCTAAGATCGACTTGAGGACGGGGTATCATCATTTAAGGATCAGGAAGGAAGACATACCGAAGTCGGCGTTTCGCACTCGATACGGCCACTATGAGTTCACTGTGATGCCGTTTGGGTTGACGAACGCCCCAGCTGCTTTCATGGATCTGATGAACCGTGTGTTCAGGGAGTACTTGGATC
This sequence comes from Eucalyptus curtisii, assembly GCA_017140595.1. Classification (NCBI taxonomy): domain Eukaryota; kingdom Viridiplantae; phylum Streptophyta; class Magnoliopsida; order Myrtales; family Myrtaceae; genus Eucalyptus; species Eucalyptus curtisii. The sequence goes on from CM029496.1 coordinate 22,212,200, forward strand.
GGTTTGTAATTGTTTTCATCGACGACATCCTAGTATACTCGAAGAGTACGAGGATCATGAAAGGCACTTGAGGGTAGTACTTCAGACTTTAAGAGATCATGAGTTGTACGCCAAGTTTAGTAAGTGCGAGTTTTGGCTGACTCGTGTGGCTTTCCTACGCCACGTCATATCCGGGGAAGGAATCTCAGTGGACCCAGCCAAGATTGAAGCGGTAACTAACTGGCCGAGACCGACTACAGTGATAGAAATCAGGAGTTTTCTGGATTTAGCAGGGTATTACAGACGGTTTGTAGAGGGGTTTTCAGTGTTAGCACCACCGTTGACAAGACTTCTGAAGAAGGAAGAAAAGTTTGTGTGGTCAGATAAGTGTGAGAGTAGTTTCCAAGAGCTTAAGTAGAAGCTAACTACTGCACCTGTGCTAACTATTCCATTTGGTCTAGGAGGATTTGAGATCTACAGTGATGCGTCGTTTAGAGGACTGGGTTGCGTGTTGATGCAGCATGGCAGGGTTGTTGCATATGCGTCTCGTCAGTTGAGAACTCATGAGCTGAATTATCCGACGCATGACTTGGAACTCGCAGCGATCATCTTTGCCTTGAAAATTTGGAGGCATTATCTGTGTGGAGAAAGATTCCAGATCTTCATTGACCATCAGAGTCTCAAATACTTGTTCTCTCAGAAGGAGTTAAATATGAGACAGCGCCGATGGATGGAACTCCTGAAGGACTATGACTGTGAGATTTTGTATCACCTTGGAAAGGCGAACAAGGTTGCCGATGCACTGAGTAGGAAGTCTTCAGTTGCACAGTTGGTACTCAAGGAATGGAGTCTACTTGAGAGAGCACAAGATTCGGACTTCAAATCTTATGGCCACCCTCAGAATTGAGCTGGGAGTGCAAGTCAGAATCAGGACTCTTCAGCAGATAGATCCAGGTGTTCAGAAAATCCTGCAAGAGGATGCGAGAAAAGGAAAGCCGACTTTCGGACTTCAAGATGGAACATTGAGGTTCCGAGGACGATTGGTTGTACTGACGATGTGGAGCTCAGAGAGGAGATCTTATCAGAAGCGCATCGTAGCAATTACAGCATTCATCCCGGTAGCACCAAGATGTATCAGAATTTGCGTAAACACTATTGGTGGTCAGGTATGAAGGAGGACATCGCCAAGCATGTTTCCAAGTGTTTGACATGTCGACGGAGTCAAGGCTCGGCATTGTAAGCCGGGAGGACTTCGCAACCCCTCGGGATACCCGAGTGGAAATGGGAGCACATCACGATGGACTTTGTGATGGGTTTACCGAGGAGTCAGAGAGGGAACGATTCGATTTGGGTAGTGGTCGACAGACTGACAAAATCGGCACACTTCATTGCAGTACGAAAGGACTTGAGTTTGGATAGACATGTAGATCTGTATGTGCGCCAGATAGTTCGTATGCATGGAGTGCTGGTTACAATTACTTCAGACAGAGACCCGAGGTTCATCGCCGCCTTTTGGAAGAGCTTGCAGAGTGCCTTAGGTACCAAGTTGCAGTACAATACGGCCTATCATCCTCAGACGGATGGCCAGTCTGAGAGGACTATCCAAACCCTTGAAGACATGTTGCGGGTTTGTGTTTTGGACTTCAAAGGAAGCTGAGAGGAACAACTTCATCTGGTCGAGTTTGCCTACAACAACAGTTACCAGCAGAGTATTCAGATGGCTCCTTTTGAAGCATTGTATGGCAGAGCGTGCAGAACGCCAGTGTGTTGGACGAAGTCGGAGAAAGAAAGATTCACAGGCCCAGAGTTGGTTCAGTAGTCAGTGGAGGCAGTCACAGTTATCAGAAACAGATTAAAGACCGCTTAGAGCCGTCAGAAGAGTTATGCAAATAAGCATCGAAGGCCATTGGAGTTCCAGGTTGGTGATCACGTCTTCCTGAGAGTGTCACCGATGAGAGGTATTTCTCGATTTGGCAGAAATGGGAAACTAAGTCCGAGGTACGTAGGCCCCTTTGAGATTTTGGAAAGAATAGGGACTCTAGCGTATCGTTTTGCACTACCGCCGAGGTTGGCATAAGTGCATGACGTCTTTCACGTGTCGATGTTGAGGAAGTAGGAGCCGGATTCGACACACGCTCTAAATTTCGAAGAAATAGACGTGGATGACAGGGTGTCATACGTTGAAAGCCCGGTTTAGATAGTGGATCGCAAGGAGCAGGTTCTGCGCACCAAGACCATCCCGTTGGTCAAAGTGGTCTGGCAACACCACGGCACTGAAGGAGCAACTTGGGAAACCGAAGATTCGATGAGACAATTGTACCCTCACATTTTTACTTAAAGTGTTGTAATTGTTTAAATTTCGAGGAAGAAATTTTTATAAGAGGGGAAGAGTTGTGACATCCCGATTTTTTTCCAATTCTATTTTTAGTAAAATTTAGATGGGCATTTCATCTTTGTACATATTGTTCTTTTTCCTTGAGTTGGCCACTCATGTGAAAACTAGCTTATCGGGTGAAGCCGGTAAGAGATTATAATGCATTATACTCGAGAATTTGACCAGGAAACGACCTTTCGACCGAGCTAATCTGCAAGGGTCATTATGGCACAGTTAAAAATCGATTAGAGACCAGAGAGAGGTCGACTCGATAGAAGCAGGTCATCAAGTGTAGGTGATTCCACCAGATTGCACTGTTCTTGTCGGTTGGCACTAGGTCAGCTTTTCTGTCGATTGGGTCCCCTGTGTCCGTAACTAAAACCTTGAGATTTCCACGACAACCGAGAGTCACCAATGTGTTAAAGATGTACATTCTGGCTTGAATTGATCAACCACATGTCAAATGCACGAAAATTTCTAAAAAGCTACCCGGTAGGTTAGGACGCGCTAATATCGTGCCAGAGTGAAATTAACCGTGAAATTGAAAGTGAATTAAGCAATTGGAAGTCTGGTTATGTCACAAACCTTATTGGGAACATTGGATTCAATTATGGATTTTAATTGGGCTCAATTGGAAGAGAATTGATTGGAATTGAAGGAATTGTTGTACAAAATTTCATGCCCCGGCGGAGAAAGAAATTGCACCCATTGGCATGAAGTTGTGGGAATTTTAGTTAGTGGAAGATGACATCAGGTGATGTCATGGTGGTTGGCCAAATTGAAGAAGAAATTGACAAGTGGAGGGTGGAGATTGCTTCTCGGAAAGGGGCACCTATCAACATCATCTTCAAGCTTGGGAAGAGAGGGAGAGGAGAGAGAAGGGGAGGGCAAATCCGACCAGCCGGACCAGCCGACGCTGCCCCCTTTCGCCGGCCGCCGCCGCTCGCGCGGCCGCGCCGCCGTCCGCCGCACGCCGTCCGGCAGTCGCCGCTCGCCGTTCGGCCATTGCGACGCCAACCTCCACCGTCGCCCTTCGTCGTCCCCGAGCCCCGCGCTCTCCGCCTAGCCGCTGCTGTCATCGCCAAGGTCGCCGGAGGACTGCTGAGCCGCCACTTCCTCCCGCTTGAGCCGCCACAGCCTCCGCCGGTTTCTCGCCCGAACTGCCGCTGAATCTCCTCCGTTCGGCCTTGGACCTTGGCCGGACTTCCAGCCTAGATCCAGAACTTCAAGGCCCGCTTTGGGTGTCTTCCCGGCCTCCTTTGGTGTCGCCCCGAGGAGGTTTGTCGTCGGGCTCGCCGTCCTCTTCGCCGGGGACTCGTCGGAAAGTGATTCCGGTGAGTTGAACTCACTAAATCTTGATTAGAGGGTTAATGATGCCCTAAGTGTGCTTAGTCTAAGTTAAGTAAGTTTAGGTGGTTAGATTAGTTTATTTTAATCGTGGATTAGATTAAGGGGTGTGATTAGATTAGAATATGTTTAATTAGAGTTAATTGAGTGGTTATATTATATTAACCTTTGATGGGACATAAAAGGGTTTATTTTTTATTTAATTAAATACTTTGAAATTCTAGAATGTTAATAATATATTATATTCCAAAAAAAAAATTAAAAAATTAAAAAATTATTTTTGACCTCAATTGCTTATAATTTTGTGCTTTGATCGCTGCTTTGTGCATTTAGAATTTGAATTTAATGAATGGATGTGGCGAATTGACTATTTAATGTGATAAATAGGGATTTTACTCATAAAAATCCAAGTGTCGGGTTTTGATGCAAAAATTGGATGTTAAGGATTAATATTGTGATTTGAGTATATGAATGAAATGTGGGGTGTCCGGAGGTCAGTTTTGATTGTCGTGTGCTGGTTGAAAGACTCGGTCGCAGTAGTGGCTAAGCCAACTGGACCTATTTTCCTTTTAGTTCGCCGTCAGTGTAGTGATGAGGCTCAGGTCGCAGTAGAGGCTAGGCCAACTGGACCTATGCTCCTTCGGGAATGCCGTCAACGTAGAGACGAAGCCGCGCTCCAGGGGGGGAGGCGATGCCTGGCATTAAATTCTCATGATTGCCTGAGATTTTGTGGTATAAATTGTGCTAACCTGCAGGAAGGAATTAAGACGAGGTAAGTCTTCTGTGTGAAGTAGCTAGGCCACCCGGGGTGTATTTTCTTTCTAATAGGGGTTTAGGGGGTTGAACTTGCTGAGACAATGTCTCACCCCGTTGTGGGCCAAAATTTCAAGACCGTAGATGGCAGAACCCCCGGAGCGTTATGGTCTTCCCGTGCATAGTACGAAGCAGAAGTTCAGTTGTCCCGATCCCGAGGGCCATTGGATTTATGAGTTGGTTAGGACCACGGTCTGGGTCCAGGAGGGCTTGGCTATTAGGGTACCTCATAGATATAGGGCTTGGTTTCGTTTTGGGCCCAATGGTTTCAAGATTGGTCCACTTAGTAGTTTTGATATCCCATATGATGTTATGGAAGCCATCCTAGGAGAAGGAGTAGATGACCCTCCTGATGGTAGGCTGGAGGACCCCTCGTCTCCGGAGGCTGCTCATTCTGAAGTGGGATTGAAGAGCGAGTCCGACTAGTAGTCTTAGGATCGTTCCTTTTTTTTTTTTTTTTGTTGGTAAATTGATCCCTTTTTGTAAGCTGACCCTTTTGGCATATATATAATCTATGGACTGATGTTTATCTATGAAAGCACCCTTGTTTATGAATGTGTTGATTTCCTGCTTTCCTATCTCGTGAGTTTTTGTCAGGGGTTTTATAGCACGTTCTGTATGCGCATAATGAATTAATTAGGTCGGTGGCACCACCTAGGAATGTCGCATTTGTATGACCATGGCGGGTTGTTCACGTGTCTCGGGGTTTCGGGGCGTGACACATATCCATGAGGATCAGAGATGTTACTAGGTGAGTATATATCTATCTATACCTTGAATACTTGTCATTGCATAGGTATTCCCCCTCAAATGCATCGACACTCGACTCGATCAAGCTGTCCCCCAAAGATCTTTCTCGTTATACCTTAGTTTAGATCTAGGTATTTCGAGTTTAAAAATCTTGACATCTTAGTCTGGACCCGGATGTCTCGATTCTTTTTATTTGAACATTTCACTTTGGATGTGAATGTTCTTCAATCTTCCTCGTTATACCTTAGTCTGGATCTAGGTATTTCGAGTTAAAAAATTTTTGACATCTCAGTCTGGACCCGGATGTCTTAATTATTTTCGTCTAAACATTTCACTTTGGATGTGAATGTTTTCTCGACTCGTCTCGTTATACCTTAGTTTGGATCTAGGTATTTCGAATTCTAAAATCTTGACATCTCAGTCTGGATCTAGATGTCCTATTTCTTTTCGCTGAACACTTCACTCTGGATGTGAATGTTTTTCGATCTTTCTTGTTATACCTTAGTCTGAATCTAGGTATTTCGAGCTTCAAAAATCATAACATCTCAGTCTGGGCCTGGATGTCTTGATTATTTTCATTTAAACATTTCACTCCGGATGTGAATGTTTTTCAATTTTTCTCGTTATACCTTAGTTTGGATTTAGGTATTTCGGGTTCAAGAAATTTGACATCTCAGTTTGGATCTGGATGTCTTAATTATTTTCGCCTAAACATTTCACTTTGGATGTGAATGTTTTTTCGACCTTTCTTGTCATACCTTAGTCTGAATCTAGGTATTTCGAGTTTTAAAAAATCTTGACATTTCAGTCTGGATCTAGATGTCCCAATTCTTTTCGTTGAACATTTCACTTTGGATGTGAATGTTCTTCTCAATCTCAATGTTTCAATCTATTACCTGTTTGACTCTTCAAGGAACCTGAGTGAGAGTTGAGGTACTTGTGGAGTAAATATGCATTTATCAGGTACCTCAAAATGCTTTACCGCATTGACTGGTAAGTAATTGTAGGTACGTTCTTTCCTTTCACATCATGCATTTTGCATGCATCATATAAATTGCATTTTAAAATGGGATTCATTTTCCGAAAAAAAAAATCAAAAATCAAAAATCAAAAATCAAAAATCAAAAATCAAAAATAAAAAATCCAATGAAAAATCATTCAATGCATGTGTATAGTCAAAATTTAGGTCTCAATTTGTTTTTGAAGGCAACCTCTTCGAGCTCACCTTTAAAAAATGGCAGCTGTTGAAACCTAAATTTTGGTACCCAATTATTTATTTATTGCATAAAAAATTAGGAATTAATTTTTAACCCTTAAACAATATATATATTATAATTCAATTGCATAGCATATAATTTTAGATGCATTTGTTTTAAATTTACATGTTTTGCATTTTATTTTTTAGGACTAGTGGTGGATGGGTTCGAATTAATATTTCTGAGCTTTAGCATGGTAGGCCGGGCTAGGCCCACGAAAGGAGCAAATTAACCCAAGCCCGTCGTTATTTTTAATTAATTATCTGTTGAAAAATTAAGATTTGATGTGATATTATGATGACTTTTGGAAATTAGGGAAATCGCATTGTAATCTTATCTTTATCAATAGATGATGAAATCGGGGGAAAATATTCATGAGATAAGGATTTTTGTGATTTGGAGGTTACAAGCAATTTTCGAAATATTTTATTAAGATCACATTTTGTTTTGCTATAAAAAGGGTGCGTATGAGTTCACAAAAGAGGGGTTTTTTTCACTCGATTTTCGAAAAGTTCACAAGAGGAAATTGAGTTTTGAGGAGAAGACAAAAAAGTTAAAAAGTGAAAAGAGAGAGAAGAGGTAAGAAGGGTTTCGGTTCTTTGGGAAAGGGGAAGTCAGCAAGGTGCAGAGAGTACAGTGACAGAGAGAGACGTGCGGTAGAGAGAGAGAGAGAGAGAAAAAAAAAAGGGGCTGCTTCATCTTCTTCGTGGAGTACTCGACCTCCGCTGCTCACCGCATCTCCATCATCGTCGCTTCGCTTCTCCTGACGCCAGAAGCCGCCGCTCCTCCGCTTGCCTGCCACCACCACTGCTCCGTTGACAAACCGCCGGCCACCGCGCCTCTATCACCGTCCGCCTCCCGTGACGCCACTGAGCTCGTCGCCGCTGCAACTCGCAAGCATCACGGTAGCCCACGCAACCCAACGCCGCGCCGAGTCGCTGGTCACCGCCGTTCCGAGCCACCCTCGGCCGGTCTCCGAGCACCATCGCTCGCGCCACCTCCGCAGCCATTGCACTTTTTGTCCTCTGCTCGAGCACCCGCAGCAGCTCGCTCGCCGGTCATAGCGCCCCTGTCCACGCCTCTGCATCTGTAGACGTCGTCTGTATCTCCGTTCGAGCGCCATGCAGTCGCTGCACCACCTTTGCCGCGCCTTCGCCCAAGCCGGACTGCTGCCCTTCCAACTCGACGCCTCTGCCCGAGCCTGAGCGAGGTTGCCCGTTGCTGCTCCTCACGATGCTACCGCTCGCCACCGATCTGCCCATTGCCGATCTTTACCAGAGCTCTGAACGCCGGTGACCCAACCCCTCGGCAATCCACCGAAGCTGCTCAGCCGTGTGTGAAGAAAGCAAGAAAAGAAAAAAAGGGAAAATCAATTAGGTAGTTTTTATTTTTATTTTTTTCATTTATTTTGCTTTATTTTGTTTATATTTTTTAGTCTAGGTATTTAAATTGTGATATTGGATATTGTAGACATTATCCATAGGGGTTTTCCCTAAGATTATTGTAATTATTAATTTGACCCGTAAGATGTCGGGTCATTTTTTTAATTATATTAATTATTGGGGTTTGTTAATAGTATTTTAATTGCTAAATCAATATGATTATTAATTTGATCCATAAGATTTCGGATTAAATTTTAATTATTTGAATCCTTTGTTGTGATGTTTAGGGTTAGATAATCGTTAATTTGACCTGTGAGACAACATGTTATTTTTTTGATTATTTTAATCCTTTATTTGTTGAAGTAATATGGTATGAACTAGGATTCAGTTTGTTTTGGAATATTTCTCGTTATCTTGCATATCTAGAATAGGGATTTTATGTCAAAATAAAAAATGCATTCATTTAGGTTGTTAGTTTTTTATTATTATTATTTGAATTGCATGTTTAATTATGTGTTAGTTTTAATTTCGAATTTCATAAAGAAAGAAAAAACAAAAAAAAATCATTGTGCATATTAGGTTAGAATTGCATGTTTCATTTTGAATTTAGATCATCTTTTTAGATAAATCGCACATTAGATTAAGATGATTTCTTAGTTTAAATTAGAATTTAATATGACTTAATCCCTAGTTTAAATTAGATAGAATTTTAATCTAGCTAGATCATTTTTGTATTTTTCTTAAATTTCGAATCTCATGAAAAAATACAAAATTTCTTTGCATATGTTAGTTTCAATATTTAGGATAGATTACATTTTTAAAAAATAGAAATATCAAATGCACGTCATCTAGTTTTTATTAGGTTCATTTAATTAGAACTTCCTAGTCATTAGACTAGGTCATTTAATAAATGTCGCATGACATATAGCTCGCATATGAAATTGCATAATACATGTCATTTTAGTTAAAATAATTTTGTATGTTATTGCATCGCATTGTATGTCATTAGAATTAGGTTATTTAGATTGCACTTAATTATTGCATTTCTTCATGTCATATTAGATTATTAGCGTGCGTCGCATGATTTCCATTAAATAAAGTGAAAACAAAAATTAAAATTGCGTTTTAATTATAAATCATATCTAAGATTATTGATGTGAATTCTGATCTAACATTGCAGATGCTTTCGTTGCTATGAGGTAAGTTTTGCATTATTGCTTTTTTGAGTGTTAAATTGGTGGTATGCGCACCCTCATGATTGCCTCACATGTTAGGAAAGTGAATTAAAATCAATTCAAGCTGCCTGCAAAAATATTTTTTGAAAATTTAAAAAAGAAATGGTACCGAAAGGGCACTAGGATAGTCTAGTGTAACCAAGTCCCCGTACCCTTAGTCTCTGGTTCGTAGGAGTAAAATAATGCTCCCATAATTTTACTTAGGTGTCTAATCGACGTACCTTAAACCGATTAGTGGCGACTCCTAGATAATAATCTTTTGCATGTTAAGAACATGAAACTTAAGTCGCGAATTGGGATGGGCTTGGGAGAGCCCGAGCTAAGCTAAAAGGCTTAGTAGTCCATTAACCTAGTTTTAGGTGGAAACCCGAAAATTAGGTCGCGACAATCACTATAATAAAGAAACGTGATTCACCGGCGGTGTTACTACTTCATCAATATATCCTGTCGTGCCCGCCCTGAACAATTCTTGGTTGCTATTGCCATGGTGCTATGATGAGCCTATTTTTTCTCCTTTTCAACTGTCATATATTTTTTTTATAGATTACATGTGTGCATTCATTTATGTAGGGTGAGAGATAAGTCCTTGCATACTTATTTATGTAATCATAATTAATCCTGTTCATAGCATGCACTAAGATGAAGTTGTCCGCACAGAAATCTTGTTCTATCGGGCATTTAATGATGGCAAAATTGATAGATGATGTGGGGGAAAAGTATCAAAAAAGTCCTAAACCTATTGCATTGGTACCAATTCAGTCATAAACTTTTCAATTGTACAAATTTAGTCATAAACCTTTTGATATTGGTATCAATTCAGTCCATCTGGCCAATTTTGGCCGGCCGGCGCTGACATGGACATCGGCCGGTGGCCGACACTGACGTGGAAATTTTATGATTTTTTAATTATTTTTTCGAATTTTTTTTATTATTTTTCTTATTGTTTTTATTGTTTTTTTTTTTTTGTTTCCTTTTTCTTTTTCTTTTCTGGCGAGCCTCCGGTGAGGCTCGCCAGCCACTGGGCGAGGGCCGCGAAAGCCCTCGCTTGTTGCCGGCGAGGGTTGCGGCCCACGCCTGGCCTCTCCCTAGGTCGCCGGTGAGGCCATGGCGGCCATCGCCAGGGCGGAGGCGAGGGCCACGAAGCCCTCGCCCGCCGGCGGTGAGGGTCGCGGCCCTTGCCTCCTCCCTGGCGATGGCCGCCATGGCCTCGCCAGCGGCGGGCGAGGCCGCCCTCGCCCGCAGCAAGGCCGGGCGAGGCCGTTGACGAGGGTCGCGACCCTCGCTTGCCGGATCCGGGAGAGGCCAGCCTCACCCCGGCCTTGCCGCGGGTGAGGGCGGCCTCGCCCGTCGGCGGCGAGGCGATGGTGGCCATCGCCGGGCGGAGGCGACGGCTGCGAAGCCCTCGCCGGTCGCGAGGGGAGGGTCGCGACCCTCGCTCGGCCTCGCCCAAGGTCGTTGGCGAGGTCGAGCGAGGGCTGCGACCCTCGTCGGCGGCGAGCGAGGGCTTTGCGGCCCTCACCTCCGCCCTGGCGATGGCCGCCATGGCCTCGCCGGCGGCCTTGGGAGAAGCCGGGTGAGGGCCGCGACCCTCGCTGGCATAAGGCGAGGGCTTCGCTGCCCTTGAGGAAAAAGGCAAAAAATTAAAATTAAAAATAAAATTAAAAATAAAAAATCGAAAAAATAATAAAAAAATAATAAAAATTGTCACGTCAACATTCGGCCACCGGCCGACGTTCACATCAGTGCCGGTTGGCCAAAATTGGCCGAATGGACTGAATTGGCACCAATATCAAAAGGTTTAAGACTAAATTGGTACAAATGCAATAGATTTAGGACTTTTTTTGGTACTTTTCCTGGTGATGTGGTCTAAGGGATCTGCACTTTCATATATTGGCCAGATGGATATAAATGTAGACGTATTTATTCGTCCAACCCTGACCGGTATATACCTCGACCCTTGAATTCATTGAAGTAATCGCGTGAACTCCCAAAAATTCCCTTGCTTATTGATGAGTTCATAATTAGGGTCGAGTCAGATCAGGGTCCCCATCAGAGCAGGTTATCCAAAGCCTAGTCTCAAGGCTAATCCTTCATAAAGACTCTCCGTCAGTAGTTCTTGAGGAAGAAAGTTCCTCTCAGCACAGCTCTCACCTGCGGCTACTTTTGCCGAACGGTAAACGCAGTTTCGACCGCCGAATCGGAGGGTCCCGCCCGAATCCCGTGCAAGTTCCACAGCAAGTTCTTCTTCGAGACCCTCCGCCTCTAAATACGGACCATCAAGAATCAATCCAAGTTATTTTGAAAAAAAGATAAGAAAAGAAAAGAAAATATTGTATGGTCCATAGACCGGTAGGGCAAGCTCGCTTGAACTGTTAATCATGTTGGCCTTGTAATGGGACCCGCGTGATTAAACGGTTCGAAAAATCGAGACCTTGGGGTTGTGAAAGTGCTATTAAGTTAGCCAACAATGCTCGTAAATGAGAAGAGGAGGAGGAGGAGGAGTAGGAGAAGTAGGATCGTCACCGGGCAACGTCGGCATTTCGTGCTCCATCCACGCGAGACAAGTTTGTGCAGAAACAATGTCGACCTGCGAACGTCGGATCTTGTCCGGCACTCGATTTTGTTATTTGTTCCTCTTTACCTTGGCTCGTAGTTCTCAGAACTGGACTGATAGGACCAAAACAAAAATAAAGAAAAAAAAAAAAGGGTTAGGGAGTTGGCAGTGGCGTAAGATTTCTTGGCTTTCCATAGTATTCCTGATTTCGTTTGTACTTTGATCATTTGGTTCCCTCTATTTCTTGAAATTCGATTGTGTTTTCTTGCTTCTAAATTTGCAGGGAGCAATTGCGTGTTGGAAAAAAGCATTTCATGTGTCGATCACACGATCGATATGAAGTGACCAATCAATCATATTATAGTCACGTGCTATGTATTTGATTTCATTTTATGCAGTGTCTAAATTTTTGAAATCACTCAATTCGATTGTCATGTCATGTAACCATCAACATGATATATCTTCTCGACACGTCACGTGGAATATTGATCGATTTCGCTAAGATAAGCAAAAATGGATATCTCAAGTTTAGGATCTCTACATCTCATAGGACTACATTGATAGATTGTTAAAATGTTTAAGATTAAATTGGTAAAATCGAAAAGTTGAAGACATAATTGACCTTCATAGAATAGATTTAGAGCTTTTTAAGGCAATTTTCTAAAGTTTTCAAATATTTAAATTTCTGTGAGAATGAAGAGGAGGGGAAATTTAAAATCATGAGAATTTTGGTAGAGATGTGGTTGGAAATTGATGAGTTATTCAGCAGGCAAATAGGATATGAATTTTTGGCATGAGGATTTGATTCGACATCTGATGGACATTGATAACATAAAAACCAAAATATATCTAACATGAGTTTAAAATGACTTTAAGTTTTTGCAATGTAATTGATCATTGACATGTGAATAACCAACGAAAATAAAATTAGTTAAGAATTGAAGCATGGAGCAGATTATTATACGTGTTTTATACATATATAAATTGTCTAGATTGAGCGTGTTTATTTTTTTGGTAAATTTGAAAGTGTGTGAAAGATGGAAATTTTAGTGAAAATCATGCATCACATAGTGTACCATGCATAGAAGTACTAAGTATTTTACCATTAGAGGTTCAAAGTTCGACTTCTCGTGACTCGTGCGATCTAAAAAGTAGTATGCTGATAACGATGGTCAGTTTTGAAATGATGAGAACATCTTTCGTGCAAATGCTATATGAAGTGGAACACTAGTATACTACCGCAACATACCTAAAGAAAGTTTTTGCACACATCAGAGGTATTATGTCAACATATCACATGAAATTTGAAGTATTGCAAACCGAAAATTAGATTATACCCTACAAGAATTTTCTCTGGGAATTAAACACTAGTAATATTTTTTGTTAATTAACTCTATTAGATTGTACTAGTTTTATTTACACACCACATTAATTATATGATATCAAAAACCCTAAATTGTTGTTGGCAGCATAGTCAGCCGGTTGCTATTCGACCATAAATGTCGTCTAGAAAAAGAAAATTTCCTCAATAAATATATAAATGTTTTTATTTATTTATTTATTTATAAGAATTCTATCCTTTGTTCATTTCTGCTGAAAAATTCAATGCTGTGGATTTACTACGGTCGAACGACGAAACTACAGTCTACACCCACATCGGGGATGGGATTGATCTAGTGATAAGGGCTTTTCGGTACTTGCGACTTAGAAAAACATATAATTATGGATCCAACTCCTACTCTGTATTACTCGGATTTAAGCAAAGTGTCGTGACATAAGGTTATCCATTCTAGATGGTCCGTGCTCCCCAATTATCAAGCCCTTCCACAGGTTATCCATTCTTGTCACTAGAAAAGTAAAAAACACGAGATTTGGATATTCTCAGTTTAGGGTTATGTGAGGACCAACTCATTGCCCTACATACATATATCGAACGAATTAATGTGCTTTCCTTCTTCTAACAGTTTAAACTATCAGTTTAAACTATATGACGATTAGTGATAATTATTCTTTTTGGGGAATGTGGATACGCGGTCCAAAGAATTATCTAATGATCAATGATTAGCTAGCTGGATAGACACAGTAATGCTTCACAGGCAAAACTAAAACTCCTTCAGCAAGTTGCCATTAAGTTAGCCAACAATGCCCGCGAATGAGAGGAGGAGGAGAAGGATCGTCACCAGGTGGCGGTGGCAGCGTTTCATGCTTCTTCCACATGAGACTAGTTGCGCAACAACAATGTCGGCTCTTTGGTTGAACAAGTCCTCATAACTAAAACTCAAACCTTTCTCTGCCAAGCCAAACCCTGCAATCAAAATGTCATGTCATGGCAAACCGTCAAAGTCATTAACATGAAATATCTTCTCGACACGTTATAATAGAATATTAATTGATTTTGCTAAAGTAAGTAGAATTGAATGTCTGAAGTTTAGGACATCCGGAATGACTATATTGATAAATTGTCAAAAAGTTTATGAATAAAAAAATTGAAAATTTAAGATTAAATTGGTCACCGTTTGACATGTTGATTTTTTTTTTTAGACAATTTTCTGAAATTTTGAAATATATAAAATTTCCATGACTGTGAAGAGGAGGGGAAATTTGAAACCGTGGGAATCTTGACAAGGATGTCTTCGGAAATTGATGAATTATCCAGCAGGCAAATAGGGATATCAATTTTTGGCATGAAAAGACTTGATTCGATATCTTTACGAGGATGGATATTGATAAAATAAAAAATAAAACATATCTTACATGAGTTTTAAATAACTTAAGTTTTTCTAACGTAAATGATCATAGACATGCGAATTACTAATGAAAACAAAAGTCGCTAAGAATTGAAGCACATGGTAGAATAGGATATGTGTTTTTTGTGTATATAAATCGTCTAGATTGAGCGAGTACTTTTTGGTAAACTGGAAAAGCATGTGCAAGATGGAAATTTTACTGAAAATCACATATCACATAAATATATCGTGGCATAAAAATACTAAGTATTTCACTATTAGGGGTTCAAAGTTCGATTCTCACGATGCATGCGATTGAGAAAGAAGTATTCCAATAACGTTGGTCGGTTTTGAATCAATGGGAACATCTTTTGTCAAAATTCTATATTAAGTGAAACAATACCATACACTCCTAAAGAAGTTTTTGCATTGATAAGAGGTATCATGTCAACATATCACATCAGATTTCACGAATCACAAGCCGAACATTCGATTGTACCCGCAAGAATTTCCTTTGGGGACTAAACAGTGGAATATTTCTCGTTAATTAATATTGGACGTTATAAGTTTTTAATTACGCACCACATTACTTTTATTAGCCAATGACTTTTCAAAAGCAATACAACCCATATGGACATTAACAGGTGATGGGAATTTTTAGGGGAAATTGTCCAACCGGTCACAAATCTGTTGTACGAGTATCGATTCAATTTTTAAATCTTTTAATTTTACCAATTAATCTCAAACATTGGTGTGAAATCCTAGTATCGTCCTTCAGGCTAAATTTCGTTGGGAGTCACTAACGTGATTAGAGATGCTTGGACCGCCACGTCAACGATTTCGGCAAAAATTGATCAAAATGACAACATTGACAAAATTAAAAAATTTAACTGAATCGGTATTTGCATAATAAATTTAAGGCGGATTAGATCATTTTCCCGGAATTTTTGTTACATAGCGTGTGTAGTGAAGCCAATCTTGAATGAACGATTCTTACGACAGAGGTATCTACTTTTTTTTTTTTTTTTTCCAATTTGGTCTCTGTTGTGTTGCCATGATGCTATAACGAGCCTATCTACTTCTTCCTGAGGTGGTCTGTCGCGTGCCAAATTAAATCCGGACCATCGTAAACGATACCGGAATCGAGTCTCGTATAACCTTTGGGTTTGTGCAATACTTCCTCGAGAGAAAGGACTCCCATGGTTTTTCTCCGCACGCTTGTTGAGTTCTCATTGGTTTAGTCCGTCACACGTGCTCGCCCGAATTTGTTCGCGACAAAACCTCGTTTGCCACAACAACGCGAATGTTCTAGAGGATGTTGTAGAAGAGGTCCGGCACATGCGGGTGCCAGCGGAGGGACCCGTCCATCATTGCTCGCCTCCGCTGTTTGTTCCTCCCTCTTCCTCTTTGCTTCAATGCTTATTTGAACGCCAGGAAACGCAACTCAAGAAAACAGAAAAGAGGAGAACAGCAACCTGAAAAGAGGGGAGTTGTTGGACATTCTTTTGTGCTAATATGTTTATAAGTTTGTTGCTGTAAAATTTTGTCCTGACAAGATTATGCCATTTGTTCACATTTATTTGGTCTACCGTTTGCTCTTATGTTTTGATTGGAAATCGCTTACGTGGATAGTCGTCCTATGTGACACGGCAATAATTGATATGGACAATTTTTGATAATATTGTTCAAATTATTTTATTTATTTTTTATTTTCTGTTTTTCCTAACCTTAGGTCGGCAAGGTTGCCAACTAACTCTCACTAGCCATAAGAGAGGGCTGCTGAGGGCGTTGGGTTCTCGCTTAGAACTAGGCAAGAGTCATGACCCGCACTAGTTGGCTGACAAGGGCTGCAATGCGAAAACTTATAATTATTGCCATCAGATGGTCGATTATGAAACCGGTTAAAAAATAGTATACTCATACGATGCCCTCTATTGGTGATCGTTCAATGGATTACTTTTGCGATGTTTGTCACATGAAGAAGATCAACATGCCTTGCAAGAAGTACATGCTTTACTAATAATTAGGGGCATAGCATTAGTGGTTTGCTGGGTTAGTTTTGCTTTCTATCGTCTCACGGGGGTTGGAAAGAAGAGAGGTCAACTGGAGTGGAAGCCAAACGAGGGGGCCGAGAATCTATGATGATTCGAAGAACGATTGCTAGATACGATTCTGTTCCCCCTTTGCACTACCATTTCGACCCTCTCCTATGGCCAACGAGGGTTGACTGGAGACCAAAAAAAGAAAAAAAAAAAGGAAAAAAGAAAAATAAATAAACAATCAAAATAATATTACTAAAAATGTTAAAGTCAGCATCGGTTGTGCCATATAGGATGATCAATATCTATGTTAGTGATTTCCATTCAAAATTGACCGGATGAAAAATTAGCAAGATTTAAAGATTTAAGACTGAATTAGATTTAGGACTTTTTGGATAATTCTTTGCTCTATTTTTTGTTTTTTTGTTTTTTGATATGCTTTCTCAATAAATCTCGTTGAAAAATTATTGAAAAAGTCATAAACCTATTATATAAATGCCATTTCAATTTTAAACAATTTGATAAATTTAATTCTAAACCTTTTAATTATTAGCTAATATGATCATTTTGATCAAATTTGACCTTATATTATTGATTATTAATCTAGTTAATGCTGGTTATTCTACATGACATGGCTAGTGTCGATCGGTGCTAATGTAAACTATTTTTGCAATTTTTTTAATAATGATTTTTTTTCTCTTTTCTTGTCGTTTTTAACTATTGCCTTCCATCGCGGTTGCCGAGGCCCTGCCAGCATAGCCTAAATTGGTTGGAAAAACTATATTAAAAAATCACTAAAAGGTAAGTTTAGAACTAAATTGGCATCCGTAGAATATGTTTATGATTTTATCTATGTCTACCATCTTAAGGATATACTGCTCATGTTCTCTTACATTCCAAAAAAACACAATCGCTCGTAATATTTCACGTATAGCTGCCTTTAGTGGATTAACTTATTAATACCACGAAACTATTTTTTTTTTCAATTTATTTTCAGCACAATCAAACACCATATGGTTCGATTTCTTCGAAACTTAATTTTCTGAAGGGAAATCCTAATGAGAGATTTTGTTGCCACAATCCGTTGTTAATGTCGTTGCTTAATTTGTCTCTGGAGGACAAACCATTGTTTGGCCGCCTTATTGAGTGCTTGGAATGCTGCTGAGAATGGAAAGCTTGTTTGGCAGGATTTGATTTCCATCTCCCCAACTGATTTCCTATGCGCGTGGATTGTTCTGGGAGAGAATTGGTGATGTTTTAGGGTTTCTCTGAGAAGCTTGGATGAATAAATTCATCTGTAGTGTCAATATTTTATGTTTTTTAATTGCCATCGATATTATTTAACTAAACATTACAAAACTTTATATAATAATCTAGATTTGACAAGGGCAAGGTGGGCCTACTTATGCCCCTGTTGGTTTCAATTTTTTGCACTGTCGCGACCTTTCTAAAGGTGAACCACTTAAGAGAAAGCTAATGGACAATCAAATAAGAATGAAGGTTCATCTCACAAGACAATCATTCGTGTTTAGTATGGACTCTCTCAAGCCCTACCGATCGCAACTTGATACTCATTTTAACATGCAACTATCTTATCTTTAGGAATCGTCACTAGTAGAGAGATTAGGACAATTAAGTAAACTACAGGAGAACGCTTCACTTCTGCGAACCAGTGGGTTCTGGGACTTGATCAATCCAGGGGTGTCACACGCATAGGATGCTCACCGTCAAGCACATACATTTACGCGGAACATGTACGCATAACGCGGGCGTATACCGTCACACTCGGCCATCCCCACTGAACTCTGCACATGCCATACTCTCCCACGCTGCCATGAACTAAAAACACACAAACTCTCCGCGACTTGCTTGGACAGAGGTGGGGAAGGGCCGGCGGCGGCCGGAGCTTCACCGGGCAACCTTGGTTGAACGGCAGGGCGATGGAGTGGTGGCAGTTCAGCCACGGAATGCATGGCAGTGAGCCTCGATCGAATCTTCTCAGCGCGACCACCATGATTTTCCCGCCTTCACTCTGAATATCTCTCCCCCTTTTCCCTGCTGACCATCTGGCCGAGGACATCTAGTCCTTCAATGATCGCGCCCCGGCGGTGCCAATGGTCTTCTCTTTCGCCGCGAAAATTGACGATATCAGTGACCTTATCTCCATGCGCCAACGAGAAATTCCCGATCTGTAAAGCTTGAACAAACATTGCCTCTCTGTATGTCCTTCGTTTTATTTCTTTTTCACATGCCCGCACGCGATGCTTTCTCTTTTTGCCCGCTCGTGCACGTTTTTCCCTTTAGTCTCTGTGGTCACCTGTTACAGGCCATGCCCTTTTTTGCCCTTTTTTTCATAGCTTGCACCCACCGCTTGTCACCCTTCACATATATATTTTAATAATTTTCTTTAGTTTCAATTTTATTATTTTAATATATCTGGGAAAACTATATTCCGAGAAACTAATAAAATTTTAGAAACTAATACAAAATGCCTAAGTAACCTGTACAGCGAGAATCAGACATTTAATGAAATATATAATTTTCTTTTCGAAAGAACAAGTTTTAAATTACTTGACCACGCTCTGGTGCCTTCATTTTTACGTGTCGTTCATACACGACCGAAAGAAGGAAGAAGAATCACAACCTTTCGCTGCGGGAATCCGATCAACACACACAAAAAAACTCCGGCGGCTTCGATGGCCGCGTTCAAATTCGCGCCGCTCGCCCTTTCCTTCGCGGTTCTCTTGCTGCTGTCTGGATCTCCCCGGAGCTCGGCTCGCGAGGTCACCGCGTCCACGGACGAAACCGTTCGCCAGCGGAAGCAGCAGCAGCAGCAACAGCGACAATCGAGCGACGGCGTCTCGTCCTCCTTCAGAGCGAGAAAGATCGGCGCCCATGTGGTGAAAAGGCTGAGTGGCGGTGGGGGCGGGGGCGGGGGCGGGGGCCGTCGTTCCGGTGGCGGTGGCGGTGGGAGTGCCGGCGGTCGTTCAGGTGGCGGTGGCGGTGGTCGCGCAGGTGGGAGCTGGGGTATTGGTGGCGGCGGCAGTGACGGTGGCGGCAGCCGCGGCGCCACTCCCATCAGGCGGCCGCCGGGGAGCGTCGTGCGGCCTATTCCCACCGGGACTCATGGGTCGTCAGCCGTCAGGTCTGGCCGGTCGACGACGCTCGGCTCCGCCGTGAGTTCCTCTCTGACCCTCGGTCTACTGCTTGCTTCTTCCGCCCTTGTTTGAATGTAGCCACCGGAAAATCTGGAGTTCGACCGGCTGTCGTTGTTGTGCTTTTCTTAGTCTTCGTGATTCGATCTGGTGTCGGCCTGCACTTTTTGCTGGTAGCAGCCGAGTCATATGGTAGCGGTTCGCCCATAAATGTCCTCCAGAAAATGAAAATTTCCTTGATGAAAATTTCCTTAATAAAAATAACAATGTTTCTTAGAAAGTTTATCCTATTTTTATATCTGCTGAAATTTAATGTTTGCATTTACAACAGTCGGAGCTTCACCCACATCGAAATTGACCTAGTGATTAGGGCTTTCCCGTGTTCCCGACGTGGAAAAATCGACGGTTGTAAATCTGATCCCTATCCTGAATTTCTTAGATTTGACTGAGGGGCTCTGATAGTGGGTCGCCGTTCTGATTTCCCTTTAGATAGCTCGCTAATTGAGGCGGTGCCCTTAAATCATCAGAAAGAAAAAGTAGATGAAGCCATGCGTCTCCACGTATTGTATGTCCTTGTCAGGAAAAAAAAAAGAAAAAAAGAAGTAGATGAGATTTGCGTGATCTTCGTTTAGGGTTATTCGAGGAATAAATTAATGCATTCATATATGTGGAATGAATTTGCGCCCTTTTCTTATCTTTAACTGTTTACATTATATGACAATTAGTAATAATTGTTCTCTTTAGGGATGTAGATACACAGTTAAAGCATTGTGTGATTGACTCTCAAAGAGATTGGCTCTTGAAGAGACAAATTGAATATAAATCAATGAAAAGATGAACTTGAAGGCTCTTCTGAATCCTCAAATGTGTTCGTTTAGTATCTAACCTATCTTCGAAATGATCATCGATTAGCTGGGTAGACACGTAATGCTTCAGAACCAAAACTTAAGCCCGCCCACCAAGTTCTTCTTCAAAGCCCCTAAATGCGGACCATCAATGTTATTATGAAAAAAACTTTCGTGCGGTCCATATGCCGATAGAACAAGCTCACTCAAATCATTTATCGCGTTGACCTCACAATAGAACCCGCATGATTAAACTGTCCAAGGATCTTGATCAAATTTGCCCTTATCTTTTGCTGTCACCGCAATGTCAATCTCCCGAGACCCTGGGTCGAGAAAGTGCTATTAAGTTACTCAACAATGCCTATGAATGAGACGAGGAGGAGGGAGGAGGAGGAGGAGATCGTCATCGGGTGGCAGCGGCGACATTTCATGCTCCTTCCACATGAGACAAGTTATGCAACAACATAGTCGATCCTGTGGTTGAACCAGTCCCCATAACTAAACCCAAACCTTGTAGTCAAAATGTCACATCCTATAGTTTTTAATATGATACATCAATCGATTTTATTAATATAAGTGAAATCGAATATCTCAAGTATATGATATTTATAAGAATTATATTGATAAATCGTCAAAAATTCATAACTGAATTGATAAAATTGAAAAGTTTAGAATTGAATTGATTATTGTTGATAGGTTCAAATTTTTTTGATAATTTTGAAATATCTAACATTTTTTTACCTATGGGCTAGGGGGATGGAATTTAAAATATTGAGAAACTTATTTTCTATCTTATTTGTCATCTCCAAAATAGAAAGAAACAATTTTTCCGCTTGCCACTTGACACTCGCCTTGCTCGCTTTGGGTCCTTTGTGCCGCTCGCCGCTTGACGCTCACCCACTCGGCGCTCGACACTCACCCACTCAATGCTGGCCGCTTGCCTCTCTTAGCTAACCTCGCTCGTTACTGAACTTATTGGGTCGGTCCAATACTCGGTCGTCTTTTCAATGAATACAAAAAATGAAAAAAAAAAAAATCAGTTGGTCCTAGATTGACCTTGGAATCGAACCAAATCCATTTGGTCAGTTTGGTCCTCGATCATCTATTTAAGGAGCAAAAAAATGAAATAAAAAAATTATTGATTGATATCGGGTTGATCTGAAACTAGACTGAATCCATAAGATTGGTCCAGTCCTTAGTTTCAAGCTTAATAGGGTCGATCCTCAGTCCTAAAAATTGAGGATCAGCACCGTACGGGTTGGTTTTAGGATTAGGAGGTGGATCGGCCTAATCCGAACCATGCTCACCCATAGTGATAGGAGTTTTTCTGTGTTCCAGACCTGGAAAAACCGATGGTTGTAAATATGATTGCCACCTTGAATTTCTTATATTACAGTGAGGGGCTCTAACTGTAGATTGCCGTGCTGATTCCCTTTAGATAGCTTGATAATTGAGGTCGTGCTCTTAAATTATCAAAACAAAAAAGTAGATGAAGCCACGCGTCTCCACGTATTGTATGTCCTTGTCAAGAAAAAATAAATAAATAAAGAACATGATATATATATATATATATATATATATATATATATATATATATATCTCGAATGAATTAGAGCGCTTTCCTTCTCTTTAACTGTTTATATCATATGATGATTAGTAATTATTGTTCTCTTTAGGGATGTAGATACACAGTCAAAGCATTGTGGGATTAGCTCTCAAAGAGACAAATTGAATATATATATCAATGAAAAGAGGAACTTGGAGGCTCTTCTCAATCCTCAAATGTCTTCGTTTAGTGTCTAACCTATCTTCGAAATTATCACTGATCGGCTGGGTAGACACGTAATGCTTCGAAAGCAAAACTTAAGCCCGCCCACCAAGTTCTTCTTCAAAGCCCCTAAATGCGGACCATCAAGAATCACTCCATGTTATTATGAAAAAAACTATCGTGCAGTCCGTAACCCGATAGAACAAGCTCACTCAAACCATTAATCGTGTTGACCTCACAATAGAACTGTCATGATTAAACTGTCCAAGGATCTTGATCAAATTTGCCCTTATCTTTTGCCGTCACTGCAATGCCAATCTCCCGAGACCTTGGGTCGAGAAAGTGCTATTAAGTTACCCAACAATGCCTATGAATGAAACGAGAAGGAGGGAGGAGGAGGAGATCATCATCGGGTGGCAACGGCGACATTTCGTGCTCCTTCCACATGAGACAAGTTACGCGACAAGAATGTTGATCCTGTGGTTGAACCAGTCCCCATAACTAAACCCTAACCTTTTCTTGTGAAGCCAAACCTTGTAGTCAAATGTCACATCCTATAGTTGTCAACATGATACATTATAAGTGTAATTGAATATCTTAAATATTTGATATTCATAAGAATTATATTAATAAATCGTAAAAAAAATCAGAACTTAAAAATTTCAAATTGAATCAACTTCCGTGTGATAGGTTTAAATTTTAGTGATAATTTTTTCAAATTTTGAAATATCTAAAATTTTTTTTACCTATGGGCTAGGGGGGTGGAATTTAAAATCTTGAGAAACTTGGCAGGGACGTCTTGGAAATCGATGACTTGTCCGAAGACAAATAGGGATATTAATTTTTGGCATGAAAGGACTACATCTGACATCTTTAGGAGGACGGATATTGATTAAATTAAAATTGTGAGAATCTTGGCGGAAATGTCTTGGAAATTGATGAGTTTCCTGAAGGCAAATAGGGATATCAATTTTTGGCATGAAAGGACTAGATTCAATGTATGTTAACTAGATAAAAAAAAGACACATCTAAAATGTTTAAAAGTGCTTTTAAGTTTTTGAAACGTAAATGACAGTAGACACGTGAATAACTAACGAAAATATCTCATGTTTTGCCTAGTGATAAAATTGGGATTGTAGACTTTAAATGTTAATTTTTCTTAATTTTGCACCTCATATTTACCAAGAATAAAAACTAATGAAAAAAATTAGTTAAGAATGAAGCACATAATAGAACATGCTGTGTTTAATATTTACATAAATTGCCTAGATTAAGTGGGCATTTTTTGGTAAATTTGTGAAAGATGGAAATTTTAGTGAGAATCTTGTATCATATGTGATAGCCCGAATTTCTGATTCTATTTTCAATTGAATAAGTTGGGCTTTTCATCGATGCGCCTATAGTTCTATTCTGTTGGGATATAATATGCAGAAACGTCAAGATCTTGCAATTTACGTCTGTTGACACCTCAATTTTATTTAGGCTTATTTTATTAATTAAGTTTTTAATTTATTTTATCTTTTCGGATAAATAGATAATAAAAAGAGAGAACAACAAAAAAAACAGAAAAAACAGGAAAAAGCAGAAAAGCAGCAGCCCCTCTGTGGGCCTCCACGGCCCAGGCACAAGGCCCAGCCCCCCTTTGGTCGTCTCCTTCCTCGGCGCCTCTGCAATTCACGCGCCGGAGACGCGATGCCGGAGCGAAGAGCACGAGCAGCGACGGACGGGAGCGCGGGGGCAGGCGGCGTCGGATGGGACACCGGTTCGGCAGCACCAAGGCCGGTCGGCACATGGAGGATCGGCGGCCAAACCTCTCCGTCGACCGGACTCCTCGCCTATAAATAGGCCGGCACCACCTCCGTCGAAGGGCACGCGAAGCCGCAAGTTCGGAGGGGTCCCCGAGAGACTTCGGGGAGTTCAAAGAACGAGCAAGGCGAAATCGGGTCGCGAACTCAAACCGACCTCCCTCCGAGAGACTTCGGGGAGGCCGGCGACGAGCGAACCCGAGGGGAGAGAGAGAGCGAGCGAAGAGGAGGGCCAGATCTAAGGGAGAGGGAAGAGATCGGAGTCGGAGGAGCTCGTGGGTGGAGCCAAGGACTTGCGGCTGCAAATCCGAGCTTCGCCGGAGGAGGAAGTAGAGAGAGAGAGAGAGAGAGAAGCGGGAGGAGGTCTGCGTGGGTACCACCGTCGTCGCCGCCCTCGTCGCGCCGTCGCCAGGTAGCGGGCTGCCGCCGTTGTCGTCGCCGTCGTCTTTTCCCTCTCTGTAGCCCAGCCATCGTCGCCGTCGCCGTCGCCGCTGCACCTCGGTCCTCTCCCTCCTCGGCGCCGCAATTCGGAAACCCTAGGGTTCCTGATTTTCCGGGTCGTGACCCCGGGTTGTCGGGTCGGACCCCGGATCGGGAACCGGGTAGGGATTCCGCAAATCCGGAGGCGGCGGGAGTCGGGTCGTTACCGGGTTGGGTTTCGGTAGGGTTTCGGGGAATCGGGTCGCGGAGCTGGTTCGTCGGGCCGGGCCGAGTGTCCCCGAACGCCCGGCCACGACGCCGTTTCAATATATAAAAAAAAAAAAAAAAAAAAAAAAAACGCCAAAAATCCGAGTCGGGCCCGCAACGCGGGCCCGTCCCGCGTTCGAGTCGCCGACCCGGGTCGGACCCAACCCGCGGACCCGACCGGGTCGGCTTTTCTTTATTCTATTTTAAATAATATTTTAATAAATAAATAAAAATAAATAATTTATTTTCAAAAAAATATTAAAAAATGTTTTAATTTCCAGAAAATCGAAAAATATTTAAAAAAAGGGTTGAAAAATGTTTTATTTTCTAAAAAATCGAGAAAAGTCAAAAATAATTTATTTTCCAAAAATATTTTGAAAATTATTAAAAAATATTTTATTTTCCGAAAAATAAAAAAAATAAAAAATATTCCATATTTTCCAAAAAATGCCAAAAATCCAAAAAAAAGCCAAAAAGACTTGTATTGTCCAAAAAATTAGAAAAAAGACTCAAGAAATGTTTTTCCTCCCAAAAATGCATGGAAAATCCCTCGAGCATCCAAAAAAAACTCAAGGTTTAAACAAGATTAGGTACCGAAAGGGCATTAGTGATTAACTAGTGTAATCAAGTCCCCGATCCTAATTTCTCTGGTTGCGCAGAGTGAGTATTTCTCCCAATACTTCGCTTGGGTTTCTAATCAACCCACCCCAAATCGATTAGTGGCGACTCCATTTTAAAAATTGATTTACGGGTTAAAAACTTGAACCATTAAGTCGTGAATTGGTGGACTTGGGAGAGTCCGGGCATAACTAATTTCAGCCGAGCCATTAGCCTCCGTAGGCGCCCGTACCCGATTGCGGCGCCAGAAAAAAGAGGTCGCGACAACGTCACGCGAAATCACTAGAGAAATAAATGAGAAAAATAAGGACACCGGAAATTTACGTGGTTCGGTCCGAGCATCGGTACCTGTGTCCACGAGGAGAGCCAGTATCAAATAATCCACTAAAATCGGAGAATCAGAGTTTACAATCATTCACATGCTCAAGTGTTTCCCACACCTAGATTTAACCCCAAACCCAAAGTGTTTATAAAATAAACAACTCACTTGGACATAAACTCACGGCACAAAATTACTGCGCGTTCAAGCTCAAAACCAAACGTCGAAAACAAGAACTCCTTTTCTTGATCGCATGGGTGGCTTCACTTGACGTTGTGCGACAGCGGCTCTATGTAGGGTTTCAGCAGCAACTCTCTTACGTAGGGTTTCTTTTCCCTTTTATATGTGTGTGCCCAAAGAGGAAACCTTTATTTTATCTTTAGTTCCTATTTTTGTAAATTTTCAAGAGTCCAGCGAAACTTTTCTATTACTTGGAAAATCTTTATCAATAAATTCGATTTAACAAATTATTATCCGAATTCAAACTCGAGACATTAATTTAACATATTCTCTAAGCTGATCACTCACGAGATAACTAGTCTATTTGGTGAAGTCGTTAAGGGATTTTAACGCAATAGACTTGAGAATTCGACTAGAAATCAACTGCTCGACCGTGCTAATCTGCAAGGGTCAATACGGCACTGTCAAAATCGATCAAAGATTGGAGATAGGTCGATTCGACTGAGGTATGTGATTAAAGCGTGGGTGATTTCACCCGATTGCAAAATTCTCGTTGAACGGCACTAAACTCATTTTTCTGTCATTTTTGTACCTTATGTTCGTATTTGAAATATTGAGATTTTCACGATAACCGAGAGTCGCCAATGAGTTGAAGATGTACAATGTGGCTCGAAAATAATCGACCACGAGTCAATTGTACTAAAAATTCCCAAAAGTTACCCGATAGGTTATGTCACGTTAAATTGCGCCCGGTTAAAATTAACCGCGAATTTGAACCTAATTTCAGAAATTGAAAGTTCTGTCATGTCATGATTCATTTTAAGAACGTCGACTCATCCTTCGAAAATTTTTCTGTAAACCCAAGATTTTGGCGAAAATTCAAAGTAAAGTTATTTTGGACCGGGAAAATTAGAGGGTTGTTTTTGGTTGCATTTTTGGCCATCAAGTTGGACGAATTGACGAGGAAAAAACATGATGGACGAGGGCACCTTGGTTGATTTTATGGGGACCAAATTGAGCTCAATTGGAGAAGTTTTGGTGAGGAATTGAATGAAATTGGAGGCCAAAGGTCCAAAATTCGTAGCTATGGGGTACTACAACCTTTTGGACCATTTGGGAGACTTCTTGAGGAAGCCATGGTGCAACAAGTGGCTGATGATGACAGCCATGCGTGGTGGGGCATAGAACTCAAGCACTTATGATATTTTGTGGCCCCCTCAAGCTTCAGCAGCCTTCTTCTTCTTCCTTGGGCTGCCTTTCTCCATTCTTGTGTGTTTTAAGCTAAAAAATTACAGAGAGAACTAGCGAGCATCCCTTACCCGTCGACCATCCCCTTGCCGCCCATCCGAACGCCGTCCAGCATCGTCGCACCGCCCGAGTAGCCGCTGGAAGGCCGTCCGTCATGCGCCCGTCTCACTCGCCTGCGCCCGTGCGTTCACGTGCCTTGGTCGCTGTTGAAACCTCACCGGAGCTCCACTGTCGCCGTCCAGCCACCGTCTGCCACCGCCAGGAGCCGCTGAAGTCGCTTGGTCCACCTCCTCGCTGTTTCTGCGCCATCCAACTACTCGGTCCAGCCCAGCAGCCCAAGAGCAGAGGCTGCGTTCTCAGCCCCTAGCTGAGACTTCTAGGCCCTTTTTAAGGCCCGTCTAGACCTCCGTTGGTGTCGCCGCAGGCTTGAGTGCCACTCGCCTTCGCGTCGCTATCGTCGTGGACTCACCGGCCCACTAAACTGGTGAGTTTACTTGCTAAACTCTACTTAGGGAGTTAATGACGTTTAGTAGATAATTAATTTAGGCTAAGTATGGATTAGGTGGTTAGTTAGTTTAGATTAGTGATTTAATTATATAATTATGCATGTTAGGTGGTTAGAATAGACTAATTAAGGGCTAGATAGATTGTACTATTTATTTAGATAGGTGCAATAATTTTCTAGGCCCGTTTAGGTGGTTAGATTAGCGTTTCCGGCCTAAGTTAGTATTTATTGTATTTAATGTGCATTATTTTATTAATTTTTCTCTTTATTTAATTATTTAATATTTTCCAGAAATTATACCAGGATAGCCGGTGATTGGAATTTCGTGCTAATTGCAGTGATGTGCTTAGTTTATGCAATTGAGTATTAATTTGTGCAAATTAAGTGCTGATTGGAATTTTGGTTATTTATTCCAAAATTGTAATTAGAAAATCTCGGGTGTCAAGTTTTGACACTAAAAGTGATTTTAAAGACTATATCAAATAGTGAGATTTTAAAAAGGAGGATATCAGTTTTTCCGGTTCAAATCGATCGTGTACCCACACACGATTATTTTCACCGTGTGTTTTTAATATGAAGAAAATGGGCCAAGTATATTATTTTAATTGGGACATTTGAGTGCAAAGCACGATGTCTTGGTCGAGATTGGATGAGTGCATGAATGGTTATAAGAACCCGTCCTCGAAATGAGTCGGGTGGACGTTGCCCTTATATGGGATGCCCCTCGTCAATGGATGCCGGTCGCAGTAGATTTTGGATCGATGCTCCTTTGGGATTGCCGTTTAGATGTAGATGTTGTCGTGCTCAATGGGGTGAGACAATGCCTGGTTATGTCAGAAGACCGCCGAACGTCGAGTAGGCCGTGATTAAAAATTAGAACGCATGATTGAGTGAAATTGACGCTCTTGATTATGGGACAAAATTGTGTGGCATGGTATGAGACGTGTCATAACGATTTGGCCTTATAATCGGGGCTCCTGTAGCTGTGTGAGAGATGAGATGTGGCGTTCCAATTGTTTGAGCTTGATTACTGCTTATGTCTGTGGTATGAATTGTGTTGACATGTAGGGAGGATCTGAGACGAGGTAAGTCTCTATGGTTGTGTGGTTGTGTGGTTAGGACGCCTCTAGGCGTATTTTTTTCCTAGTCGGAGTTTAGGGGGTGAACTTGCTGAGACGTAGTCTCATCCTGTTGTGGACTCATTCTTTTTAGGTCCTTAGTTGGCGGTTCATCCGGAATGTTTTGGTCAGCCTTGGGCTGTTTCTAAGCAGAGCATAGATGTCCCTGTCCTTGGGAGCCATTGGGTTTATGAGATGGTTGTGACCACTATTTGGGTCGATGAGGGCCTACTTGAGAGGGTACCTCATCGATTCAGGGCGTGGTTTCGCCATGGACTCAATGGTTATAGGGTAGGTCTCCTTTAGGGATTTGATATCCCTGCCATTGCGCTCAACGCCGCTCTGGGTGAGGGTACAACTAACCCTCCGGATGGGGCTATGGAGGACTCGACGCCCCCGGAGTCTGTGGAGGTGGAGTCCGAAGGATCGGTGAACGTGTCCGACTAGTAGGTCGTAGGACAGCTTCATTTTGAGAGCCGATCTTTTTGTAGACTTTTTGTATATAAACCCAGTTTGTCTATAAAATGGTGTTTTATTCTGATATATGATTGTCCTGCTTTTCTATCCTACATTGATTATTGTCTGGGGATTATTATATGCTTCCACATGTGCAATAAAACAAATGGGTCGGCGACGCGTTTTGGGACGTCATAATTTTTATCGACTACCGAGGGATGTGCGCACGCTCGAGGTTCGGGGCGTGACATCATATACATTTCATGCATATAAGTATAAAATATTTTGAAAAATGAGGTTCAAAGTACGATTTCTCGCGACGCGTGCATGCAGTCTAAAAAGAAGTATGCCAATAACTTTGGTTAGTTTTGAATTGATGAGAACATCTTTTTGCGAAAATGCCATATCAATTGGAACACTTGTATACTACAACATAAAGAAGCTCTTGCACATATAAGAGGAATCATGTCAAAATATCACACTAGATTCAACCGATCGCGAACCGAACATTAGGTTGTAACCTACAAGAATTTTCTAGGAAATAAATACTAGTAATATTTTTGGTTAATTAACTCTTCATTAGACGATATTAGTTTTATTTACACATCACATTAATTTTATTAGCTAGTGACTTTTCAAAAGCAATAAGTAGTGGGAATTTCTAGGGGGAAATTGTCCAATCAATCCTACTAGACCTATCAGGTAGATATCTATTTATTTTTTAGATTTTTCAATGTTGTCTATTTAGTTATAAATCTTTACATGAATATAATCCAGTCAATTGCCAAAAATTACTGATATGATAGTCTAATGTTGTCATTCTGGTCAATTGTTGTCGAAAATTATTAATATGGTTGGAGATGACTAGACCACTGAGTCAGCAATTCCCAATAAAAATTCACTGGAAGGATAACTTAACATAATTGAAAAGTTTAGACTAAATTAGTGTTTGCACAATAATTTTTGGATTGATAGGATAATTATCCTGGGATTTTTACTTCATAGCGTGTCGCGTAGCTAATCTTGAATGGACGATTGATATGACAGAGCCATGTGCTTTTCCCATCTTGGTCCCTGTCGCCATTCTGCTACGAGCGTATACGACTCAAAAGTTTTTTCCTTCTCCTCGGAGGATCATCTACTTTTTTAACAGTTTTGGTCTCTGCTCTGTGGCCCTGATGCTATAACAATTACAAACCTACCTACTTCTTCCCCGACGTGGTCCGTTGCGTGCCAAATTGAATCCGGACCATCATAAATGATACCAGAAACGAGTCTCGCGTATCTGTTGGGATTCTTGTATATCTGTTGGTTTGTGCAGTATTTTCTGCAGAGAAAGGACTTTTTTTTTTTTTTCTGTGCACTTAGGGCCTGTTTATTTGTATTCTTTATTTCTGTTTATGAACAAAAATTCTGATTTCTTGTTCCCGGGAATTAAAAAAGAACAGAAACGCATTTGTTTACGTTTTTGTTCCAAATCTATTTTTTTGTTCCCGGGAACAAAATTGGAACATAAACTTGTTTCTTGTTTCTTGAACAATTCCAAGAAACATTTCTCTCCTATTTTGTTCTTTTCTTTCTTTTCTTCTTCTTTTCTTCTTTTTTTTCTTTGGCCGGTCACCGGCTTCGGCCATGGCCAGCGACCGACCGTCGAGGGCCGGCAACCTCACCGGAGCGTCGCCGGCCCCCGGCGAGGCCGAGCGTTGTCGGCCCTTGGCGAGGCTCGGCCTCGGCCGGGCCACCGCCGAGGCGACGCCGACCTGGCGTTGGCTTGGCGAGGCCGAGCCTCGCCGGTGGCTAGGCTAGCTCGACCTTGCCGGATTTAGGCGAGCCCAAGCTCGCCTAGCCAAGGCGAGGCCGAGCCTCGCACCGGCCGACGACGCTTGGCCTCGACTTGGGCGGGCGACCTCGAGCTCGCCCGGCCATCGGCGAGGCACCGCCCGAGCGACGTTGACCTCGCCGGTGGTTGGGCGAGCTCGGCCTCGCCGGGGGCGGCGAGCCTCGCCGTTCTTGGGCGAGGCCGGCTGGCCCTCGTCGGCCGGTCACCGGCCATGGTCGAGGCCGGCGACCAGCCACAAGGAAGAAAAAAAGAAAAAAGAAAAAGAAAGAAAAAAATGAAAAATAAAATAAAAATATTAAAAATTAAAAGAAATAAAAAAAGAACACAAATTTACCAAACATGTTTCTGTTCTTTTTTTATTCCAGGAACAAATTTACCAAACACGTTCTTTTGTTCAAAAACCGTTCCCCGGAACAGAAATAATTTTTTCTATTTCTGTTCCTTGAAACAAAAAAAGAACAGAAACACAAACAAACGCACCCTTATTAAGTTCTAGTTGGTTTAGTCCGTTACACGCGCTTGCATGAATTAGTTTGGAAAAAAACCTTGTTTTTAGTGCGTCGTATCAACAATGCCAAGGTTATCCTATTTTTATTCTACTTAAATTTGATGCTTAAATTCATAGTAGTAGAAAGGTGAGAGCTGTGGACCTCCTTTCATATATCGTTGTCAAAAAAAGAGAAGAAAGATTTGGATGCTCGGAATTTAGTGTTAACTTATGATCAACTTCTACCTCATAATCAATATGTAGAATTAGAACAAGTGATTGCTGAAATTCGCGCGGGAACATACACTTTCAATTTGATGAATATCAAATGAATTAGTGCTTTCTCCCTCCATGATTTAAATCCACATGGTATTTAGTGATAGTTATTCCTTTAAAGGGATTAAAATATGTGCAGGCACCTTGCATGCAAGCGAGAAATTGATATTTGGAAGATTAAGCAGAATCACATGTTACTTAGCATTTAAACTATTTAATAATGAAAAGAGAACGCACACGAAATTACACATTATAAAGACATTGTGTAAACGTTAATAAAAAGAGAAAATATCCCAAGATTGGAAATATTTTTAGGGAAGTTGTTGTAGTATGAAAGCTAATCGAATTACCAAGCTAAAGAAATTGAATAAACCAATGAAAAGATAGATTTTGTATAAGTTTTTTTGGGTGATGACGTCTCCGTCCACTGACCAGTCATCAAGTGCCAAGTGTTATCAATTCCATCGGTTTTTCTTCCAAAAAAGAATATATTCTCGTGAAATTTTATCTCGTGGAAATTGATCAGCTGGGTAGACGCTGAAAATCAACTCTACAACTTAGGTGCTAATCCGTATTTCAATAAAACTAGAGATCACCAGCTTCTTAACTTTGCGTTCGTAAAAACCTACAACTTTGTAGGTTCTCCTTCAAAGCCTTCACCTTTAAATACGAATAATTCATCATCAAGACACTGCACTTTTCCTCTCAGATCATAGTTCTCATCCAACTTTGTCTACGCAGCTCGTAAACTTTTGCAGTTGTCATGGCAGTCATCATCAAGTCCGTGCTCCTTCTCTCCCTTCTCAAGGTGGCCTTTTGAGAACGTGCCTCCCTGAACGCCATCTCTCTGAACTCTGCACATACCAGAAAAAGAAAATTTGCTCGATATATATAATATAAATGTTTCTTACTGTGAAAGTTCATCCTATTTTAGTATCTGCTGAAATTTAATGTTTGCATTTACAACGGTTCGAAAGACGAAGCTACACCCACATCGAGATTGACCGAGCGGCAAGGGCTTTTTCCGTATCTCCGACTTAGAAAAGTCCACGGTTGTGGACCCGATTCCTACCCTGAGTTACTCATATTTTAAGTAAGGGGCTCTGACAATTCCCCTTCAGATAGCTGGCCAACTGCGGCCGTGCTATTAAATTATCAAAAAGAAAAAGTAGATGAAGCCACGCAACTCCACATATTGCATTTCCTTGTCAGGAAAAAAAAGAAAAAAAGAAAGAAAAAAGAACACAAGATTTGGATAATCTCAGTTTAGGGTTATTTGAAGAATTACTTACCGCAATCATATATCGAATGAATTAGCACGCTTTTCTTCTCTTAACGGTTTAAACTTTATGATGATTGGTGATATTTATTCTCTTAAGGGATGTAGATAAACAGTTAAAGAATTGCGTGATTGGCTCTCAAAGAGACAAATTGAATATAAATCAATGAAAATATGAACTTTGAGTTTGAGGCTCTTCTGAATCACATAACATAAACATAAATTGTAGAACTTCACAATATGAGCATGTAAGTCATGTATGATTATAAACAATAAAATTTTTAAGCACGTAACATAAAACATAAGTTATAAAACTCTGTTTCCCATTCATCCTTAAAAATTTAGAAGAAGAGGAAAGACTGACGAAGTGTTCAAAGGAAGGATAAAGGACAAAAGAGTGCTAAGATTAGAATTTATGAAAAAAGAAATTAGGATTTTTGCTTTTTAGTTTATAAAAATCATTTCAAAAATGGTTCCAAAATAGGACTATGCAGTTTGGATCCTTGGTGAGTATTCAATCAGAGCGTTCAACCGGTTCCAAAAATTTGGAACTTATCCTTGGGCTAGTTCCAATGGGAATTGGTTCTAGAGTTTGTTTTTTAGGTAATTTGGTTCAGTTTCCGAGTGGAACTAGTTTGGTTACACACCTCTATTCAATAAGTAAACAGGAAGATAAAAGTTGATAAATAAATTAAAGAGAAATGTTTACTAGCAAGTTTAAAATTAATTAAGTTTCTGTATTTAAATGGTAATAGACGTGAAAATAAGTAATGAAAATGAAATTGGCCGCCCACCTAAAAGAAGTTTTCGCATTTGTATGCACGTTTTAGAAAATCGAGGAAATTCCATTGATCAATAAAAGATGTATCATGTAAACAGATCGCATCGGATTCGACAAACCGGAGCATTCGGTCGTACCCCGTCTAATAATTTGTCGCTAACTTGCTCTTCGGACGGTGTATAACTTTCATTCACGCTGTCACATGTACGTCACTTGTTTTACAGTGTCGTTTCGAGGATATGCAAGAGTGTTGCCTTAAGAGGTCTGTTCTTGATATATATAGATATATGGCCAGAGAAGCATATATTTCTATGCTTTATTTCCTCTTTTATATCTGCGGAAAGTTCACGGTAATTTTCGCCAACGCAATGTCACCCCCTCTTATCACAGAGATTCCCTGCTTCTTCACCCGTCATTCGTACCAGACCCGAAACGACGGAAATCTCCGCCTTTTGCTACGTAAAAATCGCCTTTCTTCTGATGGCGGGGATCAAGTTGGCGCTTGCCCTTTCGTTCGTAATCCTTCTGTCGCTGTCCCGATCTCCTGAGAGCCCGGCTAGTGCTCGCGGGGGTGGTGAGTCCACAGATAAAACGGGACAGAGTGGCATCCATGTGAAAAAGATTGGTGGCGGTGGGGGAGGTGGTGGAGGGGGAGGTGGGGGCGGCGGGGGAGGAGGCTGCGGTCGAGGGGGAGGCGGGGGTGGGGGCGGCGGCAGCCGAGGGGGAGGAGGCCGTGGTGGACGAGGGGGAGGCGGTGGCGGCGGCAGTCGCGGGGGTGGTGGAGGCGGCGGCGGCGGTCATGTCTGGCCAGGGGGTGGAGTTAAGCCCAACAACGCGTGGCATGCCTCCATCGTTTGTTCCTGCCTTCTCCTCACTGTTCTGTTGACTTTCAAATCTCTCGTTTGATCGCCACGAATTTAGGAGTTATGCGGTTGTTGGACTTCTTTCGTGGTTTCCGTAGAACCTTCACCTCTATCTGACCACCATTGTCATGGTTTAGTCATAATAATACTTCATGAAGTTGATCTTCAGCATCCAAAAGCCTTGAATAGTTTTATCAACATATGATCTCGACTTCTATTGATTTCTTCATAACCTAATATATAACGTCGTTCATAATCATGTGGTATACTTTCAAATTTTTTCTTTCTTTCAAATGTTCCTAAATCAAGTTATATTGAATGCTACATCAAGTGATATATCGAGTTAGTTTTACACGCCTAAATAAACTTCTTTGTTTCGAATTCATGTGAAACAATCACCATAGTCAAGATGCTTGAATGTCGACATATCTTGTCGTGCCTACATAAGAATTTCTTACTTTGCGAGCTGAACACTATGATGAGCCTATGTTTCTCTCCTTATTTAACTTTAACCCAGGTTTTTTTTTTTTCTTGTCAGTCTTATTATATTCTTACTCTAACTCTCACTCTCAGATTTTAGCCCCGCCTCCTTGCAGGGCGTGGGAGATGAAGCCTACTCCTAAAACTAATTCGTCCCCACCCCAATCCCCTGAGAAAGTGGGGATTCGAATCTCCCACCTCTTCCTTCCATGGTGGAAGGGTGGCCACTGGAGCAAACCCCAGTGGTTAACTTTAACCAGGTTGATTCTGCAGATAATAAACCTTGCCCATTCAAGAAGAGCCTTATCAATAAAACACAAAGATCACATCATTCACTTCTCCACAGATTACTATAATAGTGGAGTGGTCCCCCATGTGAAAATATCGTTTTTAATGATCTAGATTCAATTCATTACGTGTATCATGTTCATTAAATAAGGAAATCAGGGAGAGAGGATTTTGGTTTTCAAAAGTAAAGGGAGGGAGGCACCGAGAGGTGAATATTTTCTTTTCATTCACTTCGCAATTTTCTTTTAATTGCCATAGATGTTGTTAAACTGGGCATATAAAGAATACACAATAATCTATATTCGAATATATTATCTGTACTTATTGTCTACAAAGTTAACTATAAGGGTGAGGCGAGCCTACTTACGCTCCCGTTCGCGGCAATTTCCCCGCAAACCATTTCTTGCAAATAAAAAACCGCCCTGTTCTCCATGTGGAGAATATATAGTCCCACACACCTAAATAAGTTTTGTAGTTGTATGCATATTTGGAAACTCTGACCGATAAGAAATATTATGTTGGCGGATCACATGAAATTTCCTCGCACCCCAAGCCGAACATTTGGTTGTACCCTGCAAACACAATTTGTGGTTATATTTTGGAAAGTAAAGAAAATACCAGCAAACGCCTTAAATTATGTTCATTGCAACGTTAATATCCCAATTATTTTTTATGAGTTGTCAAAAGCCTGAACTTGTGCTGGTGTGGCAAAAGTATCTACCGTTTATCATTTGAAAACTCTAAACTTTATCTGGCATGACACAACTATCTCAAATTTTTTTTTTTGTCACCAATAATCGAAATTTGAACCGGTGTGACAGAAAAGTTGGGACGTTGGTGTCACTGCGCCCATAGATTATTGTTGCCAATAGTCAAAAGCTTAATCTAAATTTGGACCATTATAAATGATAGGTCTCCACTTTCGTCTTACACGGATTCCATCAAACTCGACCGTCCCAATTTAGTTTGGTACGCCCATTAGGTAAAATTTTCTCAAGAGGAGTTGATGGTGTTTTTGAGTTCTAATTAATCCTTGTCCACAGCACATGCTCACGCGAATCTGTTCGCACGACGACCTCGTTTTACTTTGTCGTTTTAACAATGCCGATGTGCAGGAGGTTATATTCCGAAACATACGTTCTTGATATAAATATAAGATGTATAGGCAGTGAAGCAGAAGTTTCCTGCATTATTTCCTTTTTAATATCTGCTGAAATTTCACTGTAATGTTCGCAAAACTCAATATCACCTCTCTATCGCTGGGAGATTTCCTTTTGTTTCCTGAAATAGTCACGCGGTCCAACTGATATGATTTGTATCTGATTATCCTTACTTTCCTCCTCTTCTTCTTCTTGTTCTTGATGGACCCTTCGTCTTTAAATATAGTTGCAGCATCACCATCACTCTTTCGTACCCGACCAAACGACAGGAATCTCCACCTCTTTTCGCCTTTCACGCGATCCGATCGATGGGCACGATCTCTCCGGTTTCCGTGGCAGGGATCAACTTGGCGTTCGCCCTTTCGTTTGTAATTCTTCTGTTGCTGAGCGATGGCGTCTCGTCCGCCTTCCAAACGAGAAAGATTGGAGTCCACGTGAAGAAGGGCGGCGGCGGCAGTCATGCAAGTGGCGGCGGCGGTCATGCAGGAGGCGGGAGTCATGCAGGCAGCAGGGGTCACATGGGCGGCGGCGTTGGCAATGACGGTCATGTCTGGCTAGGGGGTGGAGCTCATCCCCACAGAGGGACTCAAAGGTCCTCAGCCATCGGAACTCGCCCATCATCGCCGCTCAACTCCGCTGTCTGTTCCTCTCTTCTCCTCGGTCTACTGTTCTTGCTTCAGCTCTAGTTTGAATGTCACTGAAATTTGGAGTTTATGCGGCAGTCATTGGGCTTCTTTTAGTGGTTTCTGTAGAGCTTTTCTTGATTTTGCTTCGAATACTGCTAAGAATAGAGAGCCTTCTTTGGCAGGAGTTGATTTTATAAATCTCTCGTTCAAATTTCTGATTCATCATGGATTGTTTTTGAGAGACTTTATAGCCGCATCTAGGGTTTTGCTGAGAAAGCTTGGATGAACAGCTCAGATTGCTTTTCTGCACTCTTATACAGAATGTACTCCCCTCAGTCCAGTGAGAAATACTTCATGAAGTTGATCTTAACCATCCAAAAACCATGCATAATAACATATGATCTCACACTTTTTATTTATTTCCGGATAACCTAACGTATAAGGTCATTCATAATCACATGCTATACTTTCAAAGCTTTTTTTTTTTTTTCCATATATTCCTATATAAGGTTATATCTATGCTATATCACATAATGTATTGATATAATATTAGGCACCTAAATTAGTTTCTTGTTTTAAAAGTATGTGAAATGATCACTATAATCAAGAAACATGATTCACCGGCGGTGTTACTAATACATCAATATATCCTGCCGTACCCGCCCTGAACAATTTTTGGTTGCTATTGCCATGGTGCTATGATGAGCCTATTTTTTCTCCTTTTCAACTGTCACACATATATATATATATATATATATATATATATATATATATATTATAGATTACATGTGTGCATTCATTTATGTAGGGTGAGAGATAAGTCCTTGCATACTTATTTATGTAATCGTAAATTAATCCTGTTCATAGCATGCACTAAGATGAAGTTGTCCGCACAGAAATCTTGTTCTACCGGGCATTTAATGATGGCAAAATTGATAGCCGATGTGGTCTAAGGGATCTGCACTTTGGCCAGATGGATATAGATGTAGACGTATTTATTCGTCCAACCCTGACCGGTACATACCTCGACCCTTGAATTCATTGAAGTAATCACGTGAACTCCCAAAAATTCCCTTGCTTATTGATGAGTTCATAATTAGGGTCGAGTCAGATCAGGATCTCCATCAGAGCAGAAATCTATTTATCCAAAGCCTAGTCTCAAGGCTAATCCTTCATAAAGACTCTCCGTCAGTAGTTCTTGAGGAAGAAAGTTCCTCTCAGCACAGCTCTCACCTGCGGCTACTTTTGCCGAACGGTAAACGCAGTTTCGACCGCCGAATCGGAGGGT
This sequence comes from Eucalyptus curtisii, assembly GCA_017140595.1. Classification (NCBI taxonomy): domain Eukaryota; kingdom Viridiplantae; phylum Streptophyta; class Magnoliopsida; order Myrtales; family Myrtaceae; genus Eucalyptus; species Eucalyptus curtisii. Next base: position 22,250,727 of record CM029496.1, read on the forward strand.
CCCGCCCGAATCCCGTGCAAGTTCCACAGCAAGTTCTTCTTGGAATCCCTCTGCCTCTAAATAGGGACCATCAAGAATCAATCCAAGTTATTTTGAAAGAAAGATAAGAAAAGACAAGAAAATATTCTATGGTCCATAGACCGGTAGGTGTTGACGCCTAAATTTCGTTTTTTAATTAATTAGGTTTCTTTATTATTTATTTTGCCTTTTTTGAATAAAAAACAAAACAAAACAAACAAAAACAAAGAAAAAACAAATGCAGCCCGTCGGGCTGGGCCTTCGAGCTCAGCCCCTCCTTTTTTCCTTTTTTTCGCACAAGCCCCCCGGCCCAGCCCGCATGACTTAGCCCAGCCCCTTCTCCCTTGTCTTCTTCCTCCTCTGTCTTCTTCCCCAACCGGATAAGCAGCACGTGCCGGAGACGAGGACGCGTGCGACGCCGAAATGGAGAGGGAGACGGCAACGTACATGGAATGGACGCGTCTTCAATGCAAGGCGGCCTAGCTAGAGCCACCTCAACGGATGGGACGCCGGTTCGGCCGGCGGAGGCCGTTCGGCGTGCGAAGACCGGCGGTCGAAGCTCCGTCGACCGGCCGCCCCCTCGCCTATAAATAGGCTTCTCCCGAAGATATCGAAGAACACGGCGAACTCAGAGATCTCCCCTTTGAGAGACTTCAAGGGGAAATTGAAGAGCGAGCGCGCGAGGGATCGGGTCGCGAAGCTCGGACGACCTCCCTCCGAGAGACTTCGGGGGAGGCCGGCGGTAAGCGAGCCCGAGAGAGAGAGGGTCGGGTCTGAGAGAGAGGAATCGGAGGGAAAAGTGCCAGATCTGAGAAGCCGAGCACCTGCTGTCGTTGCCATCCCTCCTGACGCCGTCGACCGCCCACGCTGAAACTCCAGTCTACCACTGTGCCATCATCACCCTCCGACGCTGTCCGCCGCTGCCGTCCCCTGTTCTTAGATCTGGAAAGCAGAAGACCAGATCTGAGGAGGATCCACGAGATCTGGCCACCACGACACGCCGTCATTCACCGCCGCCGTTCGCCACCTCGTCACAAACAGGTAACAGTAGCCGTCGTCGCCGCTGGTCGCGTCGTCGCCGTCACATTCCCCCTCTCGAACTGTGTCGCCACCGACCACACCAACACAGCCGCGTTGTCACTCGTCCTCGCCGTCCTCGTAAGCGGTTTGTCACAGTCATCGCCACCGTCGTAGTTGTGGCCGTCGTTGTCGCCGTCGCCGCTGCGATGCCTCAACCCTCCCTTCCTTGGCTCCGCGAATTGGGAACCCTAGGGTTCCTGATTTTTCGTGTCACGGCCCGGGTCGTCGGGTCGGACTCGGGCCGGGAATCGGGTAGGGCTTTTGAGCGAATCAAGGGCGGCTGGAAACTGGGTCATGAGGTCGGATCCGGGTCGGGCGCGGATCGGATTCGGGTAGGGTTTCCGCGATTTTTGGGGGGCCGGAATTTGGGTCGGATCCGGGTAGGGTTTCGCCAGGTCGTTGGGTCGGGTCAGATCGTTCCCAAAACGACGGGCCATCGGGCCGTTTTAATAAATAACAGAAAAAAAAAAAAAAAAAAAAGCGAGTCGGGCCCGCGTAGCGGGCCCGTCTGCCTTTCGGGTCAACGACCCGGGTTGGACCCAACCCGCGGACCCAACCCGGGTCGGCTTTTCTATTATTTTAATAAATAAAAAATAACTTATTTTCAAAAAAATCAAAAAATGATTTATTTTCGAAAAATATTAAAAAATAGTAAAAAATATTTTATTTTCCAAAAAAATCAAAAATACTTTATTTTCCAAAAATATTAAAGTATATTTTATTTTCCGAAAAAAAAAAAAAAAAAAAAATATTTCATATTTTCCAAAAAAGCCAAAAAATCCATAAAAAGCCAAAAAGACTTGTATTTTCTAAAAAAGATCAAAAAATCCAAAAAGTCCCTTTTATGTCCAAAAAATAGAAAAAGACCAAAAAAATGTTTTTCCTCCTCAAAAATGCATGGAAGATCCCTAAAACATCCAAAAAACCTCGGGGTTTAAATAAGATTAGGTACCAAAAGGGCATTAGTGATTAACTAGTGTAATCAAGTCCCCGATCCTAATTTCTCTGGTTGCGCAGGAGCAAGTATTTCTCCCGATACTTCGCTTAGGTTTCTAATCGACCCACCCCAAATCGATTAGTGGCGACTCCATTTTAAAATTAATTTATAAGTTAAAAAACTTGAACCATTAAGTCGTGAATTGGTGGACTTGGGAGAGTCCGGGCTAAAATAAACCTAGCCGAACCATTAGCCTCCGCAAGGCGCCCGCCCTGATCGGGCGCCGAAAAAAAGAGGTCGCGACAGCTTGGCGACTCCGCTGGGGACTTGAAGACTTAGGCCTTTTTTTATCTTATTTAAATGCTTTGCTGATTTGGTTTTCTTTCTGTGCAGGTTAGTGTTTTTTATTATGTTAAAATAAAATGTTTTGTGATTATAAACTGTTGTGCATGCTTTATTGTTTTAACACTACACATGGCACACACAACCCGGCCGCCGGACCTGGGCCGCCATAGGATATTAGGATGGTGTTAAGAAAGATACGGCCTCGAACGCGAGACTGCGATGTAGAGGTTGCCTTTCTTTTCCCCGAATTTCTTTAGCCGAGGTTAAGAGGATACGCTGCCAACGCGAGACTGCGATAAGCGGATACTATTTTAATTTCAACAAGCCTTCATAATTAGAAATCGAGTTACACGTTCCATGCGGATTTCTCTGTGCTTGTCATTTTCTTTAAAAGCAAAGTAATTTATTTACTTTTACTCAGTAAAGTAATTTATTTATTTTTACTCGGTCTTTTTTGGCCCATGGCAATTTAGGGTAGGTTTTTTGAGTCCCGATTTATATGCAATGGGAGAAGATGATAACCAGTTTATTCCCACTCCCAAAGTAGAGCTCTTCAGATGGTGGGGTCAATTGGATCAGTATGCCCAAGAGCGTGTGAAAGCCAAAGTCGGTCATCTTCTATCGTTGATCCAAATCCGTGTTCATCCTGAAGTCATACAGGCCATGACACATTTCTGGTGCCCGAAGACGACTACTTTTATGTTCGGTAAGTTCGAGCTAACCCCAACTCGGAAGAATACAATCATCATCACCGGAATGCCTCTCGAGAAAAAGCTGGTTAGGCCATCAACGGGCATTATCCCATTGCGTGGGTTAGCACGACTTTTAAGAACCGAAGTCCATGTTATGAGGCAAATTCTTGAAAACAATCATAATACCTGCCCGCTAGCATTTTTGACTGCTTGTTTTGAAAATCAACCCATGACCCAAAAAAGTGAGATTTTTCTCCTGGCCTTTTTCGGGTTCATCATTTTCCCCATCAAAGAAACGTCATAAGTCCAAAGATGGCATTGATAGTTGATCAAATCTTAAGGGGGCAAAATTATGTTAACATGATTTTAACCGAAACATTCTTGTCCCTCAATCGTTTTAAAGAAAACACGGAAAAAGTCATGCGGGTCTCCCGGAAATTTTACAAGTCTGGTTCTTTTCTCACCTAAGTGAATATCGATGCTTCATGCAATCGTCTGAAAAAAATAATTTTGAAAATCCATTACAGAAATTTATGGTTTTAGGACCATACATTCCTAACCAAAGCTGTTTAAATTGGATAAACTTCCTAAGAGACCCGATTCTCGAGGTATTCCAATGGTGTGCTGGTTGGTTCTATGAAAAGAGAGCTCACTTTGCTTACAAACGCTGCTATCCAATTCCGTTACTCGGCCTCACCGGCGCCGTTTCCTATTTCCCATATCGGGTGGCACGACAGTATGGAGCACTTCAGGAGATCCCACCGCTTTTCAAGAGGAAGGCCCCTCCACTCCTTTTCACCCATCAAAGCCGTGAATACACATTCGAGATTGACATTATTGAGGAAACATGGAACAAGTGCCATCGCAAAAGGATCGTGGTACCTGAAGGGCTTGAGGGAGAAGAAAAAGCCCACCACGCCTCTACGTCCTACATCCACAACCATCGTATCCCGACAAAATGGAAGCCATTGGTCGCTCACTCAATCAGCGAGAGCAGCCAGCATGAGCAAGAAGAGCTTATGCAAAGGGATTTGGGAATAGACTGGATACATAATTCAGAGCCAGTCCAAGGAAGCAGGCATCCTCGCAAGAACAAGGCTCCCCGTCGTATATAGAATAGTAGTCATGTGCCCTCGAGTATTAACTTTGTGAAAAGTTTTGTCCCATTGTTTAGGGACTTTTGTTTAATACCTAGTATTTCGTTCTGTCATTTTGAAGTTTAGATGTCAGAAGTGTGTTGTCTAAGTATGTTGTCTGTAAAATCTTTTTCTAAATAAAAAAGCTAGACCATTGCCATGGGTCAATCTTTGTTTACTTTCGTGCTCATTCATGGTTTTTACGACGACAGGTAATTATGAATCGCCAACTACCAGCCACCCGCGAATGGCCTCACGTAATAGGGCCCGATCAGAATGATGTACAAAATCGTCTTGCCAACATTAAAGACGGCGTATGACAGATGTCCATTGTCCTTCGACAACTCTCGAGGCAAATGGAATCAACTCAAGCCAAGCCCAACTCTGTAGCTACTTTAAACATTGTCATGACACCCGCAAATATGCCAAAGAATAACCAACAAGATAAATAGCTTGAAAAAATCATGAAAAAACTGAGCCAGCTGCAGGAGCAGGATCCCATGGACTTGTCTAATTATGCCGGTTTTGAAATCCCTGAAGAGCTCAAAATGCCAGAATGCAAAAGGTATGCTGATACCTCCCACCCAGAAACCTACTTACAGGCCTACCTGATCCGAAGGATGATTCAATCGTACCAATCAAACCTGACCAGCCCTGCCTTGCAATGGTACATTGTCAGGAAGATTAGTCCCCTTTAAACCTGGAGGGAACTAATCCAAGTTTTCCACCAAGAATATAATGTTGACATCAGCCCCGACATCGCCTTGCCTTATGAAGAACCGATGATCGCGGAGCACGAAGAGCCGTTAGTTGCTGAGATAGGAGAAGAAAATGTCAATAAAGCCTTGCGTGATAAATGGGCGACTGAGCAACATCTTATTACTGAAAAGTTTCCCACTGGGAAAGGCAAGGAACCTGTGTACGAGATCAAAGACACGGAGCCTGTTCAAGACCGGGGCACGGCAGGACAACTCCCCAAGCTTACCGCAAGAACTAGGGTCCAAAGAACGCCGACCCCCATCAATCTAGGGAGTGAAGCTCCACCATCTCCCACTCCTCTTGACAAAGTCCAACTAGCAAAACGAAGAGCCTTACTCAAAAGATCCGGACCGGGGAGTCAAGAAAAGAAAGCCCGAGCAGCTCGAGTCAATATCTACCATTGAGTATAGGCGAAATTTGATAGCTGATGAGCTGCCGCACCAAAACTTCGGGCATTCCCTGGAGTACAACCCTGAAGACTTCCAGTCCCTAGGATACAATCCCAAGGACTACCAGTGTTATACAGATGAAATCGGCCATTCATCGTATAACCGCTTTCTACCCACACACGGTCGAAAGCACATCGAAGAGGGAACATTCGTCCTTATCCGCTATGATCCTAATGAACTACTAAGCTTGTCACCTGACCATGAAGATGGCTTAAATGCCTCATCCTCGTTTGGTGATTTTGACCCGAAAGAAAGTAATGGGATAATCTCGGCAGAGTCCAGTTTTCCTGAAGCAGAAAAATTCACCACTACAATGAATATGCAATGGGAAAACCAGTGGCCTAACCAGGATACATCAAGCCCGTCTTGCACTCATAGGAGCATGACCCCTGGAGAGATGTGGATACCTAATCTCCGCAAGTATAATGGCACGACTTGCCCCGTGGCTCATTTGCAATATCTCCACGCTGAAATGAGTCGGTACTATAGCCCGATGTCATTCACAACTCGAGCCTTCCAAGAAAGTCTTATAGGGCCTGCATTGCAATGGTTTATCACAGCAGATATCTACCTCATACGAGATTGGAATGAGCTATCTTTTGCATTCTTGCTTTAGTATCAAAGCCAGATTGGAACTGAACTGCCTTGCGAGAACTTGGTTCACTTTAGAAGAAGACCAATTGAGGATTTCCGAGCATATGCAAGGAGGTGGAAGACTTTTGTGATGCAAACCTACCCTCAACTAACCGAAGAAGAAATGATAAAGCTGTTCATAGGAGCTTTACCTCGCAAGCATCGTTGTTGGTTGCATGGGTTACACTTCCGTAGCTTCAATGAAGTGGTCCTCTCGTGCGAGTACTTTGAGTCTACTGGAGGCGAGGAACTCAACGGCGCTTGACTTCAGGACCAGCACTATCAAAACGCTCCTTCTCATAGGAGTTTTCATGTGTTTTGCTTGTTTTTATAATTTCATGTTTCTTATCCTGTCTAGTGTGCTACTGTTGCATTTTCCATTCCAGTAATCTAATGTACAGTTCTAATATTTTGTTTTGAAAAGCATGAGGCGGTATTCCAAACCAGCCCAGTGATGCTATCCAACCATGAAAAAAAAATACCATCCAAGGAGAATACTGAGGGCTGGGCTTTCTCATGCTTTCCTCCCCCTAAATACATGCTTTTGAAAACAAAAATATTTCATTACCAAATACTTTTGTCAAAACAAGATGTTAAATCATGTTTATTTTTCTAACTCATCCATTTCGTGTCTCAGAAAATCATCCCCCTTTGACTTAGTGTGACAGGAGGCATTTGAAGCTGGCACATCGTGTGAACTCGCCGAGTTCAAGAACACTCTTTCAAGAAAGCAGGGGCAAACAAAAAAGGATCATCATGTTTCAAAGAGGGTAAGTCTTATCCCCTGAATATAATTTTTGAAAATGATGTCCCCTCTATTCTATGTACAGGAAACGAAAGATAGGACGTAATAGGCATAGGCATACGGTTAAACTCAAAGCATGCGTACCATGGTAGCTCGAGACAGGATAACCTCCCCCATGCTGCTTTCGACCTTCCCATTTTTGCAAGCCGTCCTCAGGAGCTCTATGCACTCCACCTAGCTCCTGTTCAACTCCCTCTTAAGCCGGAGGAATATCTTTTCACATTCAAATATCCCGAACAACTAGACGTTGCGGTTTCATTGAAGGGATTTCCAGTTTCGACGAGCCAAGAAGCACAAGGTCCCATGGAAGCTTGAGGTATATGGCTTTGCCCAATGCTGCTATAGTTAAAGACAGAAGGAGAAATTCCACAGAAGGAAGGCGTTGAAGATGAATCAACGACCAGCAATCATGCATACATGGCCACAAATGAGAAAGGCCAATCGAAAGAGACGTTGAACTGTGTCGAGACAAAGAGGCCGTCATCAACATTCAAATATCCCTAGGAGCTAGCACATACAAACTCTGGGGAAGGGTAATGTGGTATCGTTTCCAACACTCACTCTCTGAACTCACTTTTGACATATTTTCTCCTATTGACACGAAGCATAGGATTCAAGAAACAAGCTTAATGGTTAATTTGAGTAAATCAAGTGACCCATATCGATTTACCTAACTTGGTATGAAAGGACGTGTCGTCCAAAAGCCGGTTCGATTATATGAAAAAAGAAGCACCCTACGGACATCGTCGGCGCCTCTAGCCGAGTAGTACCCGGGAAGAAGCAAAATGGCCCTAAGTCGGGAGTTCGAATCCCCGACGCGGCAGTTAGCCACTTGGTAGAAAAAAAAGAAAAATAAAAGAAAAATAAAAAATTTTGCTTCTCTTGCGCCTACAAATTACGAAAGAGCAGGTGACCTAACGGAGTGAAAATTATAGGACTTCATATCCTCCTCGTACTTCATATCTATTCAAACATTTGCAAACCAGTGAAGGGTAATGTTGTATCCTTCCTAGTTGTTCGACTCCTAAAAGAGTTTGTGACTAACATGTTCCCTCTTGTCTATTGCAGGATCACCTGACCGTTAAAGATACGGAAAACAAATCAATGAGAGGCATGACAAACTCTCTTAAGCTAAATATCGTCCTGAGTAATTGCCAAAGCAAATGACAGAAACTCTTCAGACCTTAACTCACATTTGACTTTGGCCAAACTAATTGATTTACTTGTACATCTTATCTTCTACAGGGGCAAAAGCATCAGGGCCCGTCGAATCAATAAACCAGATTCCCAATCTCTGGCTGATCGTTCATGTGTCATATCCCTATTCAATAGGGACGATCCATCGACACCCATTTGTGAATAACTCTTTTGATGTTCAGAATTCAACACATTTGTAAAAACAATTCCACCAAGTAAACACCCCTAAAGTTGTCAATAGGGTTTCTTGAGTAAAAACCATTCATTTGTTTTGAGAGTACAAACTCTCTCATACTTAAAAATGCTGCATACCTTCTCCAAATGGATTTTTGCATGATGATTTTGTCTGTCTAAATCACTGATTCCATTGAGGGTTATTAGAATAGACAGCTAAGTGAAGAATACAAGATTGATTGAGCATGTTGGATAAGGCGCGTCAGAATGATGAAAGGCAAGCCATATCCTACACACAACCCCCCATCTATACACTTGTGAGATGAGTGCAGAAGATTCCATGGCTGCAGGGTAAAGAGTTCTCTCGCGAATGGTACAATAACCAAAGTAGTGAGAGGCATTCCATCGCTCACCCCATCGAGCCCCATACACTAGTGAAATTTCTGTCCTACCCCCGTCAAGAACTACCTCACACTGGGGCAGATCGGAGGCGAAGCAGCATCACAAGGTGAGAAGAGAGATAGAAATTTTCTTGCTCGCACTTGCATTAATCTTCTGGTGTCTTTATTGCATATGAACACTCGCGTTAATTTAAGTGCCCTAGAATGACAAAGAGCAATTCTTTCTCTACGCACTTGTATTCATTGTACAACCCAATTGAGTCTGTAATTTCACCCTCACATGGAGGCAAGACAGAAGTTACTACCATTTAAGCAGCATAGCTCGGAACGCTAGCTAAAGACGAAGATTCAAGAGTCTAACAACAGTGTCGTGCCTGAGCCTACCTAGGCCAGTTCCTCTAACGACAAGAATGAAAAAACATGGGCATAAAAAGCAGTGTACCTGGTAAAAGCAAGGTCAATGCCCATAAATGAAAAACTGGAATAAAAAATAGGGGCATGAAAAAGCAGTGTGCCTGGTAAAAGCAAGGCCAATGCCCCCCAGTCAAAAATATTCCCAAGGGAAGTTGTTGTTGTGGTTCAATTGATAGAGCCTCCATCTGATAGTGAGAAGAAAGACTGGCGACAAATGCCAAGGCAATCACCAGCTCTCATCTTTTTGCACATGAGTCAAACCTACATTGCGTCCCATTGTAAAAGTCTCTTCAGACTAGGGCACTTCAATTAACATAGGATTTCATATGTCTATAAGCATCGCTCGAAGAAGTACGAGCAAGATTATTCTATCTCTTTTCGCAGGATTCTTGACTGATAAACTCGGAGATGATCGTGCAACATTTCGTCCATCGGCTTCGACCGTGATGGTCCCCTTTGATGAGCCGCTGACCAAGTCTTCATCACAATTTCAACAAAAACCTCTCACACTGGTAAAGTCATACCGTTTGCGAGAATACTCGGACTCCTGTTGACATGATGATAGTGAGATAGTGTGGTCCTTATAAATCCTGCATCAATGGTCAGGATAGCCTTTTCTATGAGAGTGAGCGGAAAGTCCTTTCGGCGAAAGTCCCTCATCTGGCATGCTCAAGACATCTACATTCTAAATGAAGGTTGTCTTTCAAAATCTTCCCTAGTGGAATTCAGATGATGCAAAACTGACAAAATTGTCATGCACGAATCACATTTAAATTCATGAATTTATAACATATATAACCATGTGTGCATATTGTGCAAATAGCATACATACTTCCTGAAATCAAAGATATTGCTAGGAAAGCATATCCCCATCCCTATTCCCCAGGACTTTATGTCTGATAATCTTTGAGTACCCACCATCTAAGTGCTCCCTCTTATCGACACTCAGCTTGTTCGAGTTGTCCCCAAGTATTGATATTTGCGATTGTCCAAGCATCTCCCTGTCTTCAAGTGTTTGCCACTACTTAAGTGCTCTCTTTGTTGACACTTGACCTATTCAAGTTGTCTTTAAAATTTGGATACTCATGACTATCCAAATATCCTCTTGTCTTTGAGTACTGACCACCGTTCGGATACTCCATTTCCGTGACACTCGACCTGTCCGAGTTGTCCTCAAAATTGCACCATTGAATACTAGCAGCTACTCAAGTATTCCACCACATTATGCGCCTGCGATCACTCAGGTATGCTTTCTTACACTTGGACCAGTTGAGTGGTCCCAGATCGTATCATTAAATGCTTGTGTTCATCCAAGTATTCCAGTACTTTGTACTCCTGCGGCTACCCAGGTGTTTCAGCCCTTTTTTAGTACTTGCGGCCATCCAGGTAAGCCTCGTGCTACATTCAAGTTTATGTTACCAGAAGGTGAGAGCCCTTCATGAATATGTGGGGCACGTCCTCGATATTCCCCATACCAGGAGGTGAGAGACCTTCATGAATATCCAAGGAGGTGAGAGACCTTCATGAATATCCAAGGTACGTCCTCGATATTCCCAACTACCAGGAGGTGAGAGACCTTCACGAATATCCAAGGTACGTCCTCGATATTCCCAACTACTAGGAGGTGAGAGACCTTCACGAATATCCCAGGTACGTCCTCGATATTCCCCTTTACCAGGAGGTGAGAGACCTTCATGAATATCCAAGGTACGTCTTCGATATTCCCAATTATCAGGAGGTGAGAGACATTCACGAATATCTCAGGTACGCCCTTGATTCTTCTTTAAGAGTTTGTACTTGTGATCATCCAAGTACCCCTTCGATACTTGTGAACATCCAGGTATCCTCCAAGAGTTTGTACTTGTGATCATCCAAGTACCCTTTCGATACCTGCAAGCAATCAGGTATTCTTTGGAATTTCGTACTTGTGATCATCCAGGTACCCCTTCGATGTCTACGAACGTCCAAGCATCCTTCAGAATTCGTACTTATGATATCCAAGTACTCTCTCGATACCTGCAAGCAATCAGGTATCCTCCAAGAGTTCGTACTTGTGATCATCCAAGTACCCCTTCGACGCCTGCAAAGGCCCAAACATCCTCCAGGTTAGTACTTGTGAATATCCATGCACTCTTTCAATGCCTGTGAATGTCCAGGTATCTTCCAGAACAGATGCCCTGAGAAAAGTCGGCACATCTCCTGAGAAAGGTCGGGTACCAACCGGTGACCTTGATTGAGGTCAAACACCCCAACAAATCGATATCCTGAGAAAGGTCGGCGCATCTCCCGAGAAAGGTCGGGTACCAACTGGTGTCCTTGATTGAGGTCAGACACCCCAACAAATCGATGCCCTGAGAAAGGTCGGCGCATCTCCCGAGAAAAGTCGGGTGCCAAATGGTGTCCTTGATTGAGGTCAGACACCCCAACAAATCGATGCCCTAAGAAAGGTCGGCGCATCTCCCGAGAAAGGTCGGGTGTCAACTGGTGTCCTTGATTGAGGTCAGGCACCCCCAACAAATCGATGCCCTGAGAAAGGTCGGCGCATCTCCCGAGAAAGGTCGGGTACCAACCGGTGTCCTCGATCGAGGTCGCACCACCCCAAGCGATGCCCCGAGAAAGGTCGGCGCATCCCCGAGAAAGGTCGGGTACCATCCGGTGTCCTTGACGATGATCGGACACCCCACAAGCGGATGTCCCGAGAAAGGTCGGCGCATCCCCGAGAAAGGTCGGGTAAACAACTTATTGCTCTAACAGCGATCAAGATTGGTTCGGTCCCGAGAAAGCAATTCCCGTCAAGGCGACCGAAGAAAGGTTCGGGTCCTCGACAAACCACCGATTGCTCTAACAGGCGACCGAAGAATGGTTCGGGTCCTAGAGAAGCAACCTCCTCATGTCACCAGGTAAGATGACGACTTGATACTTGCCAAACTCGGGGTTCACACCCTATCTCACTCATTCTCGGTAAGTAACCAAAGGTATCTTCTTACCTGCCTTAGTATATGTAAAGTTATATTGCTCTTTTTCCGCATAGAATAATAAGTCCTAAATAAAATGTAATCTGCTGCGAATGCTAGAAAAAATTTAGGCATCAGTTTGTCTTTGAATGCAACCTCTGCGAACTCACATTCAAAGAGGGGCAGCTATTGATGCCCAAATTTCATTTTTTAATTAATTAGGTTTCTTTATTATTTCTTTTGCTTTTTTCGAATAAAAAACAAAAAAAAAACAAACAAAAACAAAGAAAAAACAAATGCAGCCCGTCGGGCTAGGCCTTCGAGCCCAGCCCCTCATTTTTTCCTTTTTTTCGCGCAAGCCCCCCGGCCTAGTCCGCGTGACTCAGCCCAGCCCCTTCTCCCTTGTCTTCTTCCTCCTCTGTCTTCTTCCCCAACCGGATAAGCAGCATGCGCCGGAGACGAGGACGCGCGCGACGCCAGAATGGAGAGGGAGACGGCACCGTACATGGAATGGATGTGTCTTCAATGCAAGGCGGCCTAGCTAGAGCCACCTCGACGGATGGGACGCCGGTTCGGCCGGCGGAGGCTGTTCGGCGTGCGAAGACCGGCGGTCGAACCTTCGTCGACCGGCCGCCCCCTCGCCTATAAATAGGCTTCTCCCGACGATGGTGAAGAACACGGCGAACTCAGAGATCTCCCCTTTGAGAGACTTCAAGGGGAAATCGAAGAGCGAGCACGCGAGGGATCGGGTCGTGAAGCTCGGACGACCTCCCTCCGAGAGACTTCGGGGGAGGCTGGCGGTAAGCGAGCCCGAGAGAGAGAGGAATCGGAGGGAAAAGTGCCAGATCTGAGAAGCCGAGTACCTGCCGTCGCTGCCGTCCCTCTTGACGGCGTCGACCGCCCACGCCGAAACTCAAGTCCGCGCGTGCCATCGTCACCCTCCGACGCTGTCCGCGGCTGCCGTCCTCTACCCTCAGATTTGGATAGCGAAGACCGGATCGAGGAGGATCCACGAAATCTAGCCACCGCGACACGCCATCATTCACCGCCGTCGTTGCCCTGTCACCGCCGCCGTTCGCCACCTCGTCACAAACAAGTAACAGTAGTCGTCGCTGCCGCCGGTCGCGTCGTCGCCGTCACATTCCCCCTCTCGAATCGTGTCGCCACCGACCACACCAACACGGCCGTGTTGTCGCTTGTCCTCGCTGTCCTCGTAAGCGGTTTGTCACCGTCGTCACCACCGTCGTAGTTGTCGCCGCCGTCGTCGTCGCTGCGATGCCTCGCCCTCCCTTCCTCGGCCCTCGCGAATTAGGAACCCTAGGGTTCTTGATTTTTCAGGTCACGGCCCCCGGGTCGTCGGGTCGGACTCGGGCCAAGAATCGGGTAGGGCTTTTGCGCGAATCAAGGGCAAAATTGGAAACCGAGTCATGAGGTTGAATCCGTGCCGGGCGCGGATTGGATTCGGGTAGGGTTTCCGTGATTTTTGGGGCGCCGGAATTCGGGTCGGATCCGGGTAGGGTTTCGCCGGGTCGTTGGGTCGGGCCGGATCGTTCCCAAAATGACGGGCTATCGGGCCGTTTTAATAAATAACAAAAAAAAAAAAAAAAAAAGCGAGTCGGGCTGCGCGTAGCGGCCCGTCTCGCTTTTCGAGTCAACGACCCGGTCGAACCCAACCCGCGGACCCGACTCGGGTCGCTTTTCTATTATTTTAATTAATAAAAATAATTTATTTTCAAAAAAGTTCAAAAAAATCAAAAAATGATTTATTTTCGAAAAATATTAAAAAATAGTAAAAAATATTTTATTTTCCAAAAAAAAAAATCAAAAATTCTTTATTTTCCAAAAATATTAAAAAATATTAAAAAATATTTTATTTTCCGAAAAAAAAAATTCAAAAAATAAAAAAGAAAATAAAAAAAATAAAAAATTTCATATTTTCCAAAAAAAAAGCCAAAAAATCCATAAAAAGCCAAAACGAGTTGTATTTTCTAAAAAGATCAAAAAATCCAAAAAGTCCCTTTTATGTCTAAAAAATAGAAAAAGACCCAAAAAAATGTTTTTCCTCCTCAAAAATGCATGGAAAATCCCTAAAACATCTAAAAAACCTCAGGGTTTAAACAAGATTAGGTACCGAAAGGGCATTAGTGATTAACTAGTGTAATCAAGTCTCTGATCCTAATTTCTCTGGTTGTGCAGGAGCAAGTATTTCTCCCGATACTTCGCTTGGGTTTCTAATCGACCCACCCCAAATCGATTAGTGGCGACTCCGTTTTAAAATTAATTTATAAGTTAAAAAACTTGGACCATTAAGTCGTGAATTGGTGGACTTGGGAGAGTCCGGGCTAAAAGAAATCTAGCCGAACCATTAGCCTCTGCAAGGTGCCCGCCCTGATCGGGCGCCGAGAAAAAGAGGTCGCGACAGTAGGGCAAGCTCCCTTGAACTGTTAATCGTGTTGGCCTCGTAATAGGACCTGCGTGATTAAATGGTTTGGAAAATTGAGACCTTGGGGTCGTGAAAGTGCTATTAAGTTAGCATACAATGCTCGCAAATGAGAAGAGGAGGAGGAGGAGTAGGAGAAGTAGGATCGTCACTGGACAACGGCGGCATTTCGTGCTCCATCCACACGAGACAAGTTGTGCAAAATCAATGTCGACCTGCGGCCGTCGGATCTTGTCCGACACTCGATTTTGTTATTTGTTCCTCTTTTCCTTGGGTCGTAGTTCTCAAAATTAGACTGATAGGACCAAAACAAAAGGAAAGAAAGCAAAAAAGGGTTAGGGAGTTGGCAGTGGCGTAAGATTTCTTGGCTTTCCATAGTATTCCCGATTTCGTTTGTACTTTGATCATTTGGTTCCCTCTATTTCTTGAAATTCGATTGTGTTTTCTTGCTTCTAAATTTGCGGGGAGCAATGGCGTGTTGGAAAAAAGCATTTCATGTGTCGATCACACACGATCGATATGAAGCGATCAATCAATCATATTATATCCACGTGTGTTGACACGTAAAATATGTATTTCATTTCATTTTTTTGCAATGTCTAAATTTTTTATTTCTCTCAATTCGATTGTCATGTCATGTTACCATCAACATGATATATCTTCTCGACACGTCACGTGGATTATCGATCGATTTCGCTAAGATAAGCAAAACTGGATGTCTCAAGTTTAGGATCTCTACATCTCATAGGACTACATCGACGGATTGTTAAAATGTTTAAGATTAAATTGGTAAAATCGAAAAATTGAAGACCGAATTGACCTTCATAGAACAGATTTAGAGCTTTTCAAGCAATTTTCTTAAGTTTTTAAATATTTATATTTCTGTGAGAATGAAGAGGAGGGGAAATTACCCACCATTGGGCAGCTGAGTTGGTTAAGCTTTGGGCACTTCATCGCAGAGGTCCCAAGTCGAAACTCGTAGCTGCTAACACGTCTTAAGTGGGGGCTATGATGGTGGGGTCCCGTGCTAGCTGCCCCCCAGGTATTGACGCTTGGTCTGAGGTGCACCGCACACTCTACAGGCCGTGGGTTGGTGAGCGTAAGCGAGTCGGGCCCGGCGGATCTTGGGTTACCAAAAAAAAAAGGAGGGGAAATTTAAAATCATGAGAATCTTGGTAGGGATGCTGTTGGAAATTGATGAGTTATTCAGCAGGCAAATAGGATATGAATTTTTGGCATGAGGATTTGATTCGACATCTGATGGACATTGATAACATAAAAACCAAAATATATCTAACATGAGTTTAAAATGTCTTTAAGTTTTTGCAATGTAATTGATCATAGACATTTGAATAACCAACGAAAATAAAATTAAAGAATTGAAGCACGGAGTAGAATATAATACGTGTTTTATACATATATAAATCGTGTGGATTGGGCGTGTGTATTTTTTAGGTAAATTTGAAAAGCATGTGAAAGATGGAAATTTTAGTGAAAATCATGTATTACATAGCGTACCATGCATAGAAGTACTAAGTATTTTACCATTAGAGGTTCAAAGTTCGACTTCTCGTGACTCGTGCAATCTAAAAAGAAGTATGCCAATAACGGTGGTCGGTTTTGAAACGATGAGAACATCTTTTGTGCAAATGATATATCAAGTGGAACATTAGTATACTACCACAACATACCTAAAGAAAGTTTTCGCACACATAAGAGGTATTATGTCAGCATATCACATGAAATTCGAAGGACTGCAAACCGGAAATTTGATTATACCCTACAAGAATTTTCTCTGGGAATTAAACACTAGTAATACTTTTCGTTAATTAACTCTATTAGATTGTACTAGTTTTATTTACACACCACATTAATTATATGATATCAAAAACCCTAAATTGTTGTTGGCAGCATAGTAAGACGGCTGTTGTTCAACCATAAATGTTGTGTAGAAAAAGAAAATTTCCTCGATAAATATATAAATGTTTTATTTATTTATTTATAAGAATTCTATCCTTTGTTCGTTTCTGCTGAAAAATTCAGTGCTGTGGATTTACTACGGTCGAACGACGAAACTACACCCACATTGGGGATGGGATTGACCTAGTGATAAGGGCTTTTCGGTACTTCCGACTTAGAAGAACCGATAATTATGGATCCAACTCCTACTCTGTATTACTCGGATTTAAGCTAAGTGTTGTGGCATCAGGTTATCCATTCTAGATGGCCTGTGCTCCCCAATTTTCAAGCACTTCCACAAATTATCCATTCTCGTCACTAGAAAAGTGAAAAAAACACGAGATTTGGATTTTATCAGTTTAGGGTTATCCGAGGACCAATTCATTGCACCATATACATATATCGAACGAATTAATGCGTTTTTCTTCTTCCAATGATTTAAACTATATGACAATTAGCGATAATTATTCTTTTTAGGGAACGTAGATACGCGGTCAAAAGATTTATCTAATAATCAATGATTATCTAGTTGGATAGACACAGTAATGCTTCAGAGGAAAAACTAAAACTTGTGGCACCCCGAACCCCCTTAGGTCGCCACAGGCACCTAATGCTACACCTAATTTCATCTCTTAGAAGAAGCGTCGTAAATCATGGACATTTTTTTTTTGAAAACGGTCCCAGCGCGACTCATTAGCGGAAGCAAAATATAACATCACCATCTCCCCCTCCACCAACCATGATACAATTGCACACCACTAATCATCATGAGAAAAGACAAAGCCACGACACTTTATTTACATTTTTTTCAAGATGGGTTTCCTTGGGTCGGTACATCAAAAGAAAGGCCAGGACATGAAGCCACACTCGGCCATAAACCCAAAAAGAAACACTCGACCCACTACGACTAACGTGCAAGATCCCCCATCACTAGTGTCGGCTAACCATCCCAAAAAGTTTCAGCTCCTACTTGACACGCACGGGCCCTCACACCCATCTCGGTGCATCAGGCGGCGGCGGCGGCAACATCCCATGCATTGCCCCATCTCGTCGAACGTGGACGGATATGAACTCCTGGATGACAGGACCCTCAGCCAGGCCCACATCATACATCACTAAAGCGCGAACTCGAATAAATGTCAGTCCAGGAATGGTGGGACAGTCAATCTCCACATACTCGACCTCTACATCGGAAGGAAGACCGTAAAAGACGCCCTGCGTGACAGCAGGGAGCGGCATCCTGCTAATCTGAAATGTTGGTCCCCAAAGGGGTGAGTACAACCACTCAGCAGGTAAAGGACCAATAAACCACACAACGCATCATGCCATGCAATCATCACAATCATAGCATCACATGTCATACAGGCATCCATGCACAACATACCATGGCATCATGCACATGTCATCATACCTCATATACCATTATCATCATGTAGACATCACCATCATATCATATACTTACCATCATCATGTCACTCATGGCATCATCCTTACCATGCATCCATGCATATAACATCATCACCATATCACATGTACCATCATCATGTCATGCATCCATGCATATAACATCATCATCATATCACATATACCATCATCGTTGCCATGCATCCATGCATGTAACATCATCATCATATCACATGTACCATCATCATGTCATGCATCCATGCATATAACATCATCATCATATCACATATACCATCATCGTTGCCATGCATCCATGCATGTAACATCATCATCATATCACATGTACCATCATCATGTCATGCATCCATGCATGTAACATCATCATCATATCACATGTACCATCATCATGTCATGCATCCATGCATGTAACATCATCATCATATCATGCATATATCATCATGCATCATATCATGCATATATCATCATGCATAATTCAATTTCAATTTTTATCTTGGACCGCCACATTTCTCTTTCCCGGGACCAATGTTTGCATCCCACATGTATCCAAGTTACAATTCAGACCATCCGGCTCCCCCACTCTCCGGGCATCTCGTACCCCAACTGGCATCACGAGGACCCTCCGGCATTCAGCCATTCAAGGCCACCGGGCAACCGGCCGTACCCTTCTAGCCAGGCATCTCACACCCAAACCGGCATCGCGAGGTATCCCTCGGCATAATTACCATGCCGAGCTTCCGGCTCCCCAACTCTCCGGGCATCTCGACACCTCTCGGTACTCCCGAGGCCCTCCGGTATCCGGCCATTCATGACCACCGGGCAACCGGCCGTACCCTTCTAGCCAGCATCCCGACACTCCGGGGCATCGTCGGCTCACACCTCCGACGGCCTTCTCATTTATCTCAATTCTCATCTTCAATTATAGCTCAATTTTAACATGGCATGAGATGTGATGGCATTCAAGATCATATTCATCATTGAATTCATACATGCATCTCAATTCATTATCATGCATGCATCAAGACACCATCACCCAATCAATACAATTCATGGAGTCCATGCAATTTAAAATGGTCCATATTTCATGCCCTTTTTACAAAATTCCAGCATGTACCATTTTTAGAAAATATTTAAATTATATATCCATAAGCTTCTCAAAAATCATGAAATCAAGGCATGTGATAGATAAGACAATAAGATAACAATTCCATGAAAAACACATGCCCAATAGAGTTCCACACAAGAAAATACAATTCTCACAGAACAGCATGCAATTTCGGATAGAAACAGAATGCACAGTTTCCGAAATAATTCAATTAAAATATCCGAACGACCTCTGAAAATTATGAAATTTTACCAGGTTATATTTAAGACACTGAAGTAGATTTTTCATGAGGACTTCTAGGCCAGATTCGTTTTAGATAATTTTCTATAGTCGTACGAAGCTTCTGGTTCTCATACCGAAACGTCCAGTGTATGTATCTCCGAAATATCGAGTTTTTACCCACTTATTCTTCTTCGTTTCTTCTGAAATTTGGATATGTTTTACTTCAATAGGTCCCCTATAACTTTAATTAAGAGATATAAGTCAAATTTCCAGAGTATAGTCATCATATGGGTCCATGAAGTCTCGGGTGTCCAGTACCGCGTCTCCAGATTTACCGTCTTCAAGAGTAAGTCGATTCACTAGGCTATACTTGTTCATTTTACTTCAAATTTGAGTATGTTAGTCCTTAAGATGTTCTATACAATTTTCATGCAGAAGTCGAAGAGAGATTCTTAATAAAATCAACATGCAACCACAAATCTACCAAAAGGTCAGCAAAACAGTTCCAGATCTAGTGTCTCCGTAGGATGAGGGTTTGAGCCCTTAAATCTCCACCATTCTGTACCAAATTTTAGTATGTTGTATTTTAATATGTTGGCTACAACTTTCATGAAGAAATAAAAGTCAAAATCGAACTCAAAACATGCATGCAAGCTCTCACAAGATTCTGGTTCAGGCGGTTCATGCGAAAACAGCAAGCATATTCAAGAACAAAGCACATTTTTGCTTCGGTTTCGCCTACCCTAACATCCGAAACTTACCACTAACAAATCATACATGCAAGGCACACATGCAAGGGTGGAAATCAATCCCAACTTGCCTTAAAGACCGAACGAACAGCAGCAAAAGGGACGGCACACGGCGGACGAACGGACGGCGTGCGGGCGGCGACGGGCGACTCCTCCTCCCTCTCGGCGATTCCCTCTCTCTCTCACAACTCACTCTCTCTCTCTTTCTCACTTGGCCGAATGACACCAACCGGCCACCCTCTCTCTCTCCTCTTCATTTTATTTCCCCAAATCCTCATCATTTGCAATCA
This sequence comes from Eucalyptus curtisii, assembly GCA_017140595.1. Classification (NCBI taxonomy): domain Eukaryota; kingdom Viridiplantae; phylum Streptophyta; class Magnoliopsida; order Myrtales; family Myrtaceae; genus Eucalyptus; species Eucalyptus curtisii. Next base: position 22,270,908 of record CM029496.1, read on the forward strand.
TCACTTGCCTCTCTAATGGCCAATGCATGGAGACCTCCTCTTGCCACTTGTCATGACACATGCATAATGGGCTTGGGCTTGGAAGAAGTGGGCCGGCCACTCCTTCCCCCTCATGGTCGACGGCCACTCCTCCTTGGGCCTAATTGGGCCGGCCATTCGGCCCACCAAAGGCTCAAGCTATTGGGCCTAAGGCCCAACCTAAATAAAAATCAATTTTACCCTTTCTTATTCTTTCTTTTAAGAATTTAAATTACTAAATTCCACATGGCCAAAATCTTGTAACATTTTATTTATAGAAACTTAGTCTATAAAGTGCATAGCCAAGCATAGATTATTCTCATTAATTTATCAAATTTAAAATCTCATGAACACAAGCATATATCACTTAGTCCTAAAAGGATACTAATGGCTAAAGCATAAACCATAGGTAATTTCATTACCTAATCATGGGCTTTAACACACCTTAGAGCTTGTCTTGGATTTTTGGGATGCCACAAAACTCCCTCAGCAAGTTGTCATTAAGTTAGCCGACAATGCCCGCGAATGAGAGGAAGAGGAGGAGGATCGTCACTGGATGGTGGTGGCAGCGTTTCTTGCTCCTTCCACATGAGACTAGTTGTGCAACAACAATGTCGGCCCTTTGGTTGAACAAGTCCTCATAACTAAAACCCAAACCTTTTCCTTGCAAAACCAAACCCTGCAATCAAAATGTCATGTCATGGAAAACCGTCAAAGCCATTAACAGGAAATATCTTCTCGACACATTATAATGGAATACGTCAAAGCCATTAATATGAAATATCTTCTCGACACGTATAATGGAATATTAATTGATTTCGCTAATGTAAGTAGAATCGAATGTCTGAAGTTTAGGATATCCGGAATACTATATCAATAAATCATCAAAAAAATTATGAATAAAAAAATCGAAAAATTTAAGATTAAATTGGTCGTTACATGACATGTTGATTTTTTTGTGACAATTTTCTCAAATTTTGAAATATCTAAAATTTCCATGACTATGAAGAGGAGGGGAAATTTGAAACCGTGGGAATCTTGACAAGGATGTCTCCGGAAATTGATGAGTTACCAGTAGGCATATAGGGATATCGATTTTTGGCATGAAAAGACTTGATTCGATATCTTTACGAGGATGGATATTGATAAAATCAAAAATAAAACATATGTTACATGAGTTTTAAATAACTTAAGTTTTTGTAACGTAAATGATCATAGACATGCGAATAACTAATGAAAACAAAATTAGTTAAGAATTGAAGCACATGGTAGAATAGGATATGTGTTATTTGTGTATATAAATCGTCTAGATTGAGCGAGTATTTTTTTGGTAAATTGGGAAAACACGTGCAAGATGGAAATTTTAGTGAAAATCACGTATCACATAAACATACCATGGCATAAAAATACTAAGTATTTCACTATTAGAGGTTCAAAGTTCGATTTCTCATGATGCATGCGATTGAGAAAGAAATATGCCAATAACGTTGGTCGGTTTTGAATCGATGAGAACATTTTTCATTAAAATTCTATGTCAAGTGAAACAATACCATAGACTCCTAAAGAAGTTTGTGCATTGATAAGAGGTATTGTGTCAACATATCACATCACATTTCACGAACCACAAGCCGAACATTCGAGTGTACCCGAAGAATTTTCTTTGGGGACTAAACAGTAGAATATTTCTTGTTAATTAATATTGGACGGTATAAGTTTTAATTATGCACCACATTACTTTTATTAGCCATCGACTTTTCAAAAGCAATACAACCATATGGACAGTGATAGGCGATGGGAATTTGGAGGGGAAATTGTTTAACCGATCACAAATCGATTATACAAGTGTCAATTCAATTTTAAATTTTTCAATTTTGTCAATTAATCTCAAACATTTGTGTGAAACCCTAATCTCGTCCTTCTGGCAAAATTTCGTTAGAAATCACTAATGTAATTGGAGATGATTGGACCGCTAAGTCAACGATTTTGGCAAAAATTGATCAGAAGGATAATATTGACAAAATTTAAAAATTTAACTGGATTGGTATTTGCATAATAAATTTAAGACGGATTAGATAATTTTCCTGGAATTTTTGTTACATAGCGTGTGTGGTGAAGCCGATCTTAAATGACCGACAACGACTCTTATGACAGACATCTTTTTTTTTTTTTTTTCCAATTTGGTCTCTGTTGTGTTGCCATGATGCTATAACGAGCCTATGTACTTCTTCCTGACGTGGTCTGTCGTGTGCCAAATTGAATCCGGACCATCGTAAGCGACACCGGAATCGAGTCTCGTATGTCCGTTGGGTTTGTGCATTACTTTCTCAAAAGAAAGGTGTTGATGCCTAAATTTTGTTTTTTAAATTAGGTTTTTTATTAATTATCTATTTTGCCTTTTTCGGATGATAAATAATAAAAACAAAAAAATAACAAAACAAAACAAACAAAAACAAAAAAAAAACAAAAATAAGAAAAGCAAAGCAAAAACCCAGCCCAGCCCAGTCATTTTTTTCCTTCGCGTGGGCCCTAGGCCCACTCTCCTCCTTCTTCACCCCCAGCCTGGCCCCTTTCTCTCTTCTTCTTCCTCCTTCCCTCTCCTTCGCCGCTGCAACTCACGCGCACGAGGGAGGCCGACGTGCGAAGGACGGCCTACGGCCGAGGAGAGTAGGCCGACGTCGGCCGGAGAGGATAAGATCTCAGGCGCCATTAATGCTAAGCAGGCTTCGCTGGAAAGCTCGATGGGACACCGGTTCAGCCGAGCGGAACCGGTGGGCAAGCTTGAAGCCGGCAGCCGAGGCCCTCCGTCGACCAGATTTCCTTCGCCTATAAATAGGTGGCCGCAAGCACCGTCGGAGGGCGTGGCGAGCTCGGAGATCTTTCACTGAGAGACGTCGGGAAAGATCAAAGGGCGAGCGCAAGGGAGGACTCGAGTCGCGAGCTGCCCATCCTCCACAGAGAGACTTCGGGGAAGGCCGGCGGCGAGCGGGTTCGAGAGGGTCAGATCTGGCCGGTGGAGGCTCGGATCTGGCCGAAGGGAGAGAAAATCAAGGCTGAGGAAGGTCCGGCCGAGATCTGCACCTCAGATCTGGGGTGACCGAGCCCTTCCGCGGCCCTGACACCATGCCACCGTCCTGACGTTGTCGCCGCCGCCATCACCGTCACCGTTGCTTCTCCAGAAACCCTTGCCGTGCCTCGATCGTCGCCGCCAGGAGGGAAGCTGTCTGTCGCCACCTTCGTCGCGCCGTTGCCGCAAGCAGGTAGCATACCGCCTCGTCGCGCCGCGCGTTGCCATCACCCCTCCCTATAGTCCAATCGTCGTCGCCGCCTTTGTCGCTGCCATTGTCGCCGTCGCCGCCGTCTCCACCGCAGCGCCTCAGCCTTCCCTTCTTTGGCGCAGCAAATCGAGAACCCTAGGGTTCTCGATTTTTCGAGTCACGGCCTTGGGTCATTGGATCGGACCCGGGCCGCGAAGCGGTTAGGATTTCGTGCGGCGGCTGCGAGTCGGGTCGAAAACCGGGTCGGATCCGGGTAGGGTTTCGCCGGGGAGCGGGTTGTCGGGTCGGGGTCGTCGGGCCGGGCCGGGCGTCTCCAAACGGTCGGCCACGACGCCGTTTCAATAAAGTAAAAAAAAAAAAGACAAAAAATCCGAGTCGGGCCCGAGTCCGCGTTCGGGTCGCCGACCGGGGTCGGACCCAACCCGCGGATCCGACCCGGGTCGGCTTTTTTTTTTTTAATAGTATTTTAAATAAATAAATAATTTATTTTCCAAAAAAAAATATAATTTATTTTCGAAAAATATTTAAAAATATTTTATTTTCCGAAAAATAAAAAAAAAAATATTCAATATATTCCAAAAAATGCCAAAAATAAAAAAAAAGCCAAAAAATCAGAAAAAGCCAAAAAAAAAATCAGAAAAAGCCAAAAAGACTTGTATTTTTCCAAAAATACGAAAAAATCCAAGAAAAATCCCTTTTATGTCCAAAAAATTAGAAAAGGACTCAAAAAATGTTTTTCCCCCCAAAAATGCATGGAAAATCCCTCGAACATCCAAAAAACCTCAAGGTTTAAACAAGATTAGGTACCGAAAGGGCGTTAGTGATTAACTAGTGTAATCAAGTCCCCGATCCTAATTTCTCTGGTTGCGCATGATTGAGTATTTCTCCCAGTACTTCGCTTGGGTTTCTAATCAACCCACCCCAAATCGATTAGTGGCGACTCCGTTTTAAAAATTAATTTATAGGTTAAAATCTTAGACTATTAAAATCGTGAATTAGTGGACTTGGGAGAGTCTGGGCATAAATAAATTCAGCCGAGCCATTAGCCTCCTTTAGGCGCTTGTCCCCGATCGGGCGCCGAAAAAAAAAAAGAAGTCGCGACAGCTTGGCGACTCCGCTTGGGAATTGAGGATTTAGGCCGTTTTTACCTTGTTTAAATGCTTTACTAACTTTGTTTTTTTTTTTTTTTTTTTTTTTTTTTGTGCAGGTTAGTATCTTAGTTTTTCTTTTTAAAATAAAATATCTTGTGATTATAAACTGTTATGCATGCTTTATTGTTTTAACACTACACATGGCACACACAACCCGGCCGCTGGACCCGGGCCACCATAGGATTTCTAGGATGGTGTTAAGAAAGATACAACCTCGAACGCGAGACTGCGATGTAGAGGTTGCCTTTCTTTTCCCCGAATTTCTTAGCCGAGGTTAGGAGGGTATGCTGCTGACGCGAGACTGCGACGAGAGGATACCCTTTTAATTTCAACAACCCTTCTCAGTTAGAAATCGAGCCGCACGTCCCATGTGCATGTCTCTGTGCTTGCCATTTTCTTTAAAAGCAAAGTAATTTCTTTATTTTTATTTAGTCTTATTGGCTCATGGCATAGGGTAAGGTCGTGTAACTCCCTTTCTCATATGTGATGGGAAGAATCGATATCCAGTTCATTCCTACTCCCAAGAAAGAGCTCCTCGATGGTGGAATCGGTTAGATCACTCGGCCCGGGAGCGTGTCAAAGCAAGTATCGGTCATCTCCTTCCGTTGCTCCAAATCAATATCCACTCTAGAGTCATGCAAGCACTGCCACATTTCTGGTGCCCTGAAACATCCACCTTCATGTTCGGCAAATTTGAACTGACTCCGACCTTGGAAGAATACAGCCTCGCCATAGGAATGCCCCTGGAGAGAGAGCTTGCCAAGCCACTGATCAGCATTGACCCTGTGGTTAGTCTATCACGGTTTTTAAAAAATCATTCGGTAAGAGAAATTGTTGAAGCCAACAACAATGCTTTCCCGCTATCATCTTTAACTGAATGTTTTGAAAAACAATCAATGAACCAAAAAAACAAGATCTTCCTCTTAGCGTTCTTCGGATTTATTATCTTCCCCTATAGGAAGAATGCCATAAATCCTTCAATGGCAGGGGTGATAAATCAAGTCACTTTTGGAGCAGGATACGTGAACATGGTTTTAGCTTAAACATTTTTATCCCTTAATCATTTTAAGGAAAACAAAGAAGGCCTCCTTGGAAATTTTACAGATGTGGTTCTATCCCATATCAAAGGATTTGGGCACCTCATGCAAATATTTGAAATCAACAAATTCAAACATCCACTTCAAAAGTTTCAAAACTTGGAAAAATACTCTCCCAGCGAGGAATATTCTCGATGGATTAACTTATTAAAAAACCCTGTCCCCGAGACATTCCTATGGCGAACTAAATGGTTCATTGCGGAGAGGCGCGTTTTGCACTTGATTATTACGACCCCATCCCGTTCTTTGGGCCTCTCCGAGCTACCTCATATTATCCACATAGGGTGGCTCGTCAATACGGTCCTCCAAGAAATCCCACCGCCGCTCAAACCAGGATTGTTCCGAATCCTTTTCACCCATACCGGTTATGACTACTCGGAGGAAATCTATATGATCCAAGATGCATGGAGTAGATGTCACCCGAAAAAGATTGTCGTACCCGGAAGATTGAAGGGGCAAGAAAAAGCTCATCATGCATCCACATTCTACATCCTCAACCACATAATTCCCGAGGAACCGCAACTGACCAGAATCCCCGATGTAGCTGATAAACTTGCTTTGCAAGGACGAATTAAATCTCTTGAAAAAAGTTTGGAGACAAGCAGGAAACACATATCAAAGCTAGCACGAAAGAGCAAGCAGCTTCACAAGACTAGAGCTTCCCATCGCATATGAAAATGGGCAGTCCGGTTTTTTTTGTAAATATGTCTAAATGTGAATAGTTAGGATCGCTCTATCTTTTGTGCCCTGTTGAAGAGCCCTTTCGGCATTGTATATTTCCCCTGTTAATAATTAAAAATGACTCGACCCTTGCCATGGGCCAATGTTCCGTTTGTTTCCCTCGCTTATGTTCTTTCCGTTTTGCACAAATGCAGGTAATTACAACATAGTCGTATTCGCCAAATCCAAAAGCTAGAATGGCTGAAGAAAATGTGCCAAGCCGTGTCGAGATTATGGAAAGTGAAATGAAGCAAGTCTTCAATGTGCTTCAACAACTCTCAAAGCAGATAGATTCCATCTAAGGCAAATTGGCTCCTGCCCCGGCCTCAATCGAAGTACTGTTACCACAATCATCCATTTGAGGTGATCAAGGAAGAGATACCGATGATAACATGCTCGAATTGGAGGATGATACGCACCAAATCATAGTTGAGAAAGCAAAACCCAACAGTTTTTCTAAGACTGAACATGACAAACGCCTTGAGAAACTTGAAGAGAGGCTAAAACAACTGCAGGGCCTTCAAGATCCTACTCCAACATACCTCTCCATCCACTCTAAGGTCAAAATGCCAGAAAAATTCAACATGCCTGAGTTTGAGAAGTACGATGGCACGACCTGCCCAAGGGCTCACTTGCAAATTTATTTGGTTCGAATAACCCAGTACGTTAATAATGTACCTATAATGATCCAGTTGTTCCAGTCAAGCCTGGTAGGTCCCGCCCTGAGGTGGTACATAAAAAAGAACATAAACCTCATCGAGACATGGAGTGAAGCAAGTGAGGCATTCCTCAAGCAGTACAAATTCATAATAGACATTACCCCTTCTCGTGAGGATCTCGATCGCACGGAAAAGAAAAAGCAGGAATCTTTCAAAGAATATGCTATTAGATGGAGGAATCTCGCCGCCCAGATCAGTCCTGAGCCAACTGACTTTGAATTGAGAAAAATGTTCATCAAAACCCTCCCTTATGAATACCGCAATCGGATGTTGACTACGATCGCTGAATCATTCAATCAACTCATTCCAGTGGGAGAGCAGATTGAGACAGGTTTAAGGGACGGCTGGTTCACCGAGCCTGCACCTGTCAGCAGAAAGCTCAACATGAAAAAATATAAAGAACCCCTGATTGATGTCAATGCCACTTACACTGCAAACACCGGTCACCTCCTGACCGTTCAGACAAGCACAGGCCAACAACAGACTAATAGCCGTCCACCCCAACGCTACAACAACCGAAGACAATTCACTCCGCTTCCTGGATCTCCCTCTCAGGTTTTGGCAATCCTCCGAAACAAGAGCCTCCTTTCAATTGAGCCAAGACGACCCAACGCTGAAAAGTTCTCCAGCTATCACCTGTCTAAAAAATGTGACTATCACATGGGAGAAGTAGGCCATTCAACGATGAGTGTTTCGTCCTTAAGCATCGGATCCGAACCTCGGATACTAAGGCCTTCTCATTCCAAACGCAAAGCCAAATGTCCAAAGCAATCCGCTCCTTGATCATGCCGACAAAGTAAACATGATATCCGGTTCAAAGCCGGTCAAATAAAAAATGTCAATGCACATATTGTTGACATCTATCGAGGGCTAGTAGAAACCGGGTATTATCCGAGTGATGAAATACCACCCTTTGCAATAATGGAGGAAAGGGTATTAAGAATGATAGAGGCCGGAATAATCATGTACGCCGGCCACGCCAAAGATAGTTTCTACCATATCGCAAGTCCTCATCAACTCGGGAGGAAGAATTTGCCGCGCTAAATGCGGAAAAGGAAAAGAAGAATTCCACTTCACCCGAGAGCGTCTTTGAAAGGAAGGAAGCCATTGTTCAAGCATCAACAGGCGAAGCGGCTATAGTCATCGAGATTCCCCACCTTACAAATACGAATACAACAATGCAGTACCATGGTCTTATGACCTTGATGTTGGTTTAGTCACGAGATCTGGGAGAACCTATACTCAAGCAAATACTCAGTCTGCTAAGCCCGTCACTAATGAATAAGCCAATGAGTTTTTGGCCGTAGTTAAGGCTAGTGAATATAATGTGGTGGAACAGTTACGAAGATCACCAGCACAGATCTCTTTGCTGGAATTGCTTCAGACATCTGTCAAGCACCAGAAATCCCTCATGAAAGTACTAAGTGAGGTACATGTCCCTGAAACGATTGAGCATGACAAACTCGAGGAATTTGTCAATACCATCCTTTTAAAAGATCAAATGGCATTTTCTGATGAAGAAATTCCTGAGGAGGGTAAAGGACACACCAAGGGCCTCTACATATCAGTCAAGTACAACGCATCTCACGTCGCTCGAGTACTGATTGGCAACAGATCTGCTCTTAACATATGTCCACTAGCGACACTCTATCGCCTTAAAATAGAGAGATCATGGATCCAGGTACCCACGACTTCTGTTCGAGCATTCGATGGAACAAAGAAGGAAACAGTGGGAGAGATTGAGCTTGACATTCAAATTGGCCCAACCATATTCAAAATTTTGTTCCAGGTGATGGATATCCCCACTGCATTCAATTTCCTCTTAGGGCGCCCATGGATCCACGTCGCAGGAGCAGTACCTTCAAGCCTCCACCAAAGTGTGAAGTTCGTGGTTAGAGGAAAACTGATCACGGTCCGAGGAGAAGAAGATCACCGCATCTACCACGAGACGGCCATCCCTTATGTTGAACCTAGTGACAAAAGCGAAGCCAGCTATCAATCGTTCGAGCTCGTGTCTACTATACACGAAACTCGAGGGACTTTGCCTCTCGTCCCCGAGGTATCAAGCGCTGCAATCATGGTTGGACATGGTTTCATTCCAGGACGAGGGCTTGGTAGGAGAGGCCAGGGCATCCGTCAACCTATTGAAGCCCTGAGGAGACCCTATACTATCGGTTTAGGATATTCCCCGGATAGAAAAGCAAAGAAAAAAGTCGGCCTTGTATATCCTCGTCTCGAGGAAACTTTCCCAGGCCCAGCTAGGATGATGCATGAGGAAGAGGAAGTGAATACTTCAAAATGGTTCAACCCCGGAAGCGCGAAGTTGCCTATAATCCAGGAAGACACAACTTGGCCCTCACTTATAGAGAAAGAGGGGCCAGATGACATGACCACCATGTTCGGGGACATTTTCATAGGTGCCATTGAGGAACAGCAGTTAGAAGAGACAGGCGATAACTTCTCGTTCATCCAGCTTCAACACCAAGTCGAAGAATTACGTGAGACTGTACACCATTTGACAGAAAACTTCGCTCAAGCTACCCGTGCATACCACTCTCGTCACAATGAGGAGCTGGTAGTAAATGAAGAAGACCCTACTGACACGACCTGGCAAGGGGCACGGCTACCCTTGTCCCAAAGAAGCACTCGGCCATATTCGCCTCTTTCTAAATCAATGGCCATTATTTTCCCCATCCTCCTAGAGCAAGGGATAATCGGTAGGGAACTGAGCCATCCTACTCCGGAGTACTTCCTTGATTATGATCCATCCAAGCAATGTGATTATCATTCGGGGGAATTAGGACACTCGCTAGATGACCGCACCATCCCGAGAGACAAGGTTCGGGATCTTTTGGATCTTTGCCGGGTATTCACGTTCCGCTCTCCATGGCTGTGTTTTGGTAAAGATCACCTCCTCGTGGTACCCAGCACCCATACCATGTTCCCCGAGCATGCTAAGGAAGCGCGTAGAGGAGAGGCAATCATGGACACTTTAGGCCAACCAAGTGGCAAATTTGACTACTATGTCGATTATTCAATCCCCCAAAATTTCTATGAGCATCATCACAACATCGTCCCTGATGGATGGGAAGGCATGGATGATCCGAAATCCGCAAAGCCGGAGCACGGGAGACATGGTCATGGCGACGGTATGAAGACTTCTTCGTGGGCGCTATCAACGAAGGACCGTCGGGGGAAATGGGTGCGGAGACCCGCTCGAGTAGAATCCTTTTTAATTCCTCTCGCATACTCCCCTACGTGGGAGTCTGTACATATTTCCCAAAGTCTGGCTTGTTTCGTTTTCAACATCAGTTCCACTCAAGGAACTATTTTTGAAATCACCCTGTAAATCCATCTACTAATAATTAAAGTTGAAAACATTTTGAGGGCATGAGGAGATACACCAAACCGACCCGTTGATGATAGCCAGCCGTCAAATGAAAGAAGAAATCTGAGGCTCGGGTCTCCTCATATTTCCTTGTCGTAAATCTTCAAGAACAATTTATCACTTTTTCAAAAGAAGGAAGCATGCATGCTACTAACCTTATTGGTTCCCTTAGCCTATCTACTCTATTACACAGGAATAATCTAGCGACAGGCGAGGGTATGGGAACGGTCCAGACCAACACCGTAAGTAGCCATGATAGCAATTCGATGACTCGATGATGATTTTGATGATTCCGACGAAATTCAACGGAATTGGAAGCACCACGAAGAAACAAGGCCCCCTACTACGAAGACATCGTCATTGTCAATTTAGGCAGCACATAAGGTCCAAGGGAGATAAAGATTGGCGCAAACCTTCCCAAAGAAGAAGCTGCAAGCTTAATTACCCTCCTAAAAAGGTATCAAGACGTATTCGCATGGTCATATGCCAATATGCCAGGCCTCGATCCAATGATCGTGGAGCATAGCTTGCCAACCAACCCTGATGTAGCCCCCAAGAAGCAGCGGCTAAGAAGAACTAAGCCCGAGTTGTCAAAAAAATTGAAGAAGAAGTAATGAAGCTCCCGGAAGTAGGCTTCCTCGAAGTCTCGCAATATCCTAGTTGGGTAGCGAATATTGTACCGGTGAAGAAAAAAGATGGTCGAATCCGGGTTTGTGTCGACTACCGCGATTTGAACAAAGCAAGCCCAAAAGATGATTTTCCGCTACCTCACATAGACGTTCTTGTGCATAGTACTGCTGGATTCAAACTTTTCTCTTTCATGGATGGATTCTCAGGATACAACCAAATAAAAATGAAAGAGGAAGACAAGGAAAAGACGGCATTCATTACTCCATGGGAGACTTTTCACTATAAGGTCATGCCCTTTGGCCTGAAAAACGCTGGAGCAACTTACCAACGTGCCATGACCACCCTTTTCCATGACATGATGCATAAAGAAATTGAAGTATATGTCGATGACATGATCGCCAAAACCAGACACGGAGAGCACCATGTGAAGACCCTAGAAAGATTATTCAATCGACTTCGCCGCTTTAAGTTGCGCTTGAACCCAAGCAAAATGTGTGTTCGGGGCAACTTCTGGCAAATTACTTGGATTCATTGTGAGCTGTAAAGGGATAGAAGTGGACCCATAAAAAACTAAAGCAATATTTGAGATGCCTCCTCCCTTGACTGTAAAAGAAGTCCGGAGCCTCCTGGGAAGATTAAATTATATTGCGCGATTCATTTCCCAGCTTTCCGAAACGCAAAACCTTTCTTTAAACTTCTCGGAAAGGTGCATAAATCAAATGGGATGATGACTGCCGACTGGCGTTTGAAAATTTAAAGCAGTACCTGATGAAACCCCCGGTTTTAGTACCCCCGACTCCAGGACACCCTTTGACCCTCTACCTTACCATCAACAGTGAATCCCTAGGTGCAATGTTGGCACAAAAAGGACCCCATGATGGGAAGGAGCGAGCCATTTACTATCTGAGTAAAAAGTTCACCACGTCGGAACAAAACTACTCCAAGTCAGAAAAAACATGCGCTGCATTGGTATGGGTGTTGCACAGACTCCGGCAGTATACCCTGCATTACCAAACATTCCTTGTAACTGAGAATGACCCGATCAAGTATTTGCTCGGTTGCCCGGCCTTGGTGGGAAAATTGGCCAAATGGCAAATCCTGATCTCAGAATTCGACATCCAGGTGATGTCGCAAAAATTAGTTAAAGGTCAGGTGATTGCTGATATGTTAGCAGATTGCCCTAAAGAAGTACGCGAGGATCATTCCCCAGACGACCGGATTTCAACAGCAGAAGAGGACACATGGACTATGTTCTTTGACAGAGCTGTAAATTTGTCAGGTTCCGGCACTGGGGCGGTCTTAATATCCCCAAATGGACAATATTATCCTATGGCTGCAAAATTAATGTTTCCGTGCACCAACAATATAGCCGAATATGAAGCATGCATCCTTGGCCTGCAAATGGCTATCGAAATGGAAGTAACAAAACTAAAAGTGTTCGGTGATTCCGCCTTAATTATCCGCCAGACTTTAGGCAAGTGGAAAACAAGAGACGCTAAACTGGTGTCTTATCATGACTACTTGGAAAAATTGGTGGGAGAATTCCAGGACGTCTCGTTTGAATACCTACCTAGAATTCATAATCAGTTCGCTGATGCGCTAGCAACGTTATCATCTATGTTGCAAGTAACGAAGGGGTTGGAAGTTGAGCCTTTGAAGATTGAAGTCCTGGCAAGACAAGCCCACTGCATGACTATAACTAAAGAACCCGACGGGGAAACCCTGGTATTACGATATCATGAAGTACGTCCAGAAGCAGGAATTCCCCAAAGAAAGCACTCCCTCTGATCGAAAATACCTAATGAAAATGGCTTCGAGGTTCTTCGTCAATGGTGAAAATCTGTACAAAAGATCATATGACTCAGTCCTGCTAAGGTGTGTTGACGCAATTGAAGCCACACGGATAATGCAAGAAATACATGAGGGAGTATGTGGCCCTCACATGAATGGACGCATGTTGGCCAAGAAAATAATGAGATTAGGTTATTACTGGCTCCCTTTAGAAGGCGATTGTGCCCAACATGTGCGAAGCTGTCATTGTTGTCAAATTCACGGAGACAAGATAAATGTCCCTCCAACCGAGCTGCATCAATTATCTGAGCCATGGGCATTTTCAATGTGGGGCATCGATGTAATTGGCCCAATCAACCCGAAGGCATCAAACGGGCATCGGTTCATTTTGGTCGCAATCGATTACTTCTCAAAATGGATCGAAGCCACATCCTATGCAAGCGTAACTGCACGAAACATTATGAGTTCATCAGACGTGACATAATCGCCCGTTATGGAGTACCGAAAGCTATCGTCACCGACAATGGGTCAAACCTGAACAACAAGTTGATTGATCAATTGTTTTCTGAGTTCAAAATCCAACATCTGAACTCGTCCCCTTATCGTCCACAAATGAATGGAGCCGTGGAAGCCGCCAACAAGAACATCAAGAGAATCCTAGCCAAGACAGCTGAAAACTACCGCGACTGGCATGAAAGGTTACCCTTCGCACTAGCAGCATATCGAACCTCGATTCGAACTTCCACTGGAGCAACCCCTTTCTCCCTGGTCTACGGTATGGAGGCAATTTTGCCTGTGGAAGTAGAAATCCCTTCCCTACGGATCTTATCCCAGGCAGGATTATCTAAGGAGGAATGGACACAACAAAGGCTCGAGCAGCTGAACATGATTAATGAAAAGCGATTGAAAGCCCTCTGTCACGTCAGTGTTATTAGCAGAAGGTAGCTCGATCATTTAATCAAAAAGTGCGACCTAAGCACTTCGAGGTAAACGAGCTAGTCTTGAGAAAGACACTGCCAATCTTTCCAGAGCCCGGAGGCAAGTTCGCCCCAAATTACAAGGGTCCTTATGTAATAAAGAAGATACTCCCCGGAGGAGCCTTGATCCTAACTGAGATGAATGGACGAGAATTCTCTAAACCGGTTAATTCCGATGCTGTAAAAAAATACTACCCTTGAAAGATGTTCATCGTCTGGCATTGCCAAGCACTCCTCTATCATAATGAAAATGCCTATGCACCTTTATATATGAGTGATGTATTTACACCATCATAAAAAATGTGTGTTTGGTTGACTCAACGGAGAAAAATGAATGGTAATCACCATCATTTAAGGAAGTTTTAACAATCAAGTAGCAAACTCGATGGCATAACTTGAGCAAATCGACGTCACCCAGGCGGATGCGTAAGAGTAATCCATGTCAATTTCGCCCAGCTCGGTGTAAAGGACACGTCATTCAGGAACCAGTCTGGTTAAAAGGAACCTTCTGTCACAGTCAACAATCTTAGAATCTAAAGGCCTCACTTTTTGTTCCAGACACATGCTCTTGCAAGAAGTAATTACCATCGGAGAATGGGAAGTTTCGATTGTCCATCTCAAATCCCATAGAAGCTTGAGGTACATGACTTTGCCTAATGCTCCTATAATCAAAGGCAGAAGGAGAAATTCCATAGAAGGAAAGCGTTGAAAATCGATCAATGACCAGCAATCATGCATATGTGGCCACAAGTAGGAAAGGCCAGTCGAAGGAAGCATTGAAATGTAAAAGAGGCCGTCAGCAACTTCCCTAAGAGCCAGCACAAATAAACTCTGGAGGAAAGGTAACTTGGCATCATTTCTAACACTCACTCTCTAAACTCATATTGACAGGAAGCATTGGGATTCAAGAGCTAGATTAAATGGTTAAATAGGACAAATCAAGTGATCCAAGCCCGGGGCAAAAACAAAGACGTCCGACCAAGCCATCAACCTCTAGCTGATTATTCATGTGACATCTCCCTATTCAATAGGGACAATCATTGACATCCATTTGTGAATAAGCCTTTGTAAATAATTCTTTTGATGTTTAAATTTCAACACATTTGTGAATACCGTTCCACCAAGTAAACACCCCTAAAGCTGTTAATAAGTTTTTCTTGAGTAAAAAGCCATTCATTTATTTTGAGAGTACAAACTCTATCACATCATACACTGCATGCCTTTTTCCAATGGATTTTTGCATGATGATTTTGTTTGTCTAAATCATTGATTCCATTGAGGATTATTAGAATAGACAGCTAAGTGAAGAATACAAGATTGATTGAGCATGCTAGATGAGGCGCGTCAGAATGATGACAGGCAAGCCATATCCTACACACAGTCCCCCATCTATACACTTGTGAGATGAGTTCAGAAGATTCCATGACTGCAGGGTAAAAAGTTCTCTCGCGAATGGTACGATAACCAAAACAGTGAGAGGCATTTCATTGCTCACCCCTTTTTGAGCCCCATACACTGGTGAAGCTTCTCTCATCAAGAATCACCCCACACCGAGGCATGTCAAAGACAAAGCAAATCAGCATCACAAGGTGAGGAAAGAGATAGAAATTTTCTTGCTTGCACTTGCATCAATCTTCGGGTGTCTTTATTGCATATGAACACTCGCGTTAATTTAAGTGCCCTAGAAATGACGAAGAGCAATTCTTTCTCTATGCACTTGTATTCATTGTACAACCCAACTGAGTCTGTAATTTCACCCTCACATGGAGGCAAAACAGAAGTTACAGCCACTCGAGCAGCAAAATCAGGAGCGCCGGCAAAAGATGAAGACTTAACAGTCTAACAACGGCGTTTGCTTGAACTTGTCTAGATTAGTTCCTTAAGCAACAAAAAACAAAAAACTAGGGGCATAAAAAAGCAGTGTACCTGGTAAAAGCAAGGTCAATGCCCATGAATTAAAAATTGGAATAAAAACTAGGGGCATGAAAAAGCAGTGTGCCTGGTAAAAGCAAGGCCAATACCCCCCAACTAAAGAATATAGTCAATTGCATTCTCAAGAAAAGTTGATGTTGTGGTTCAATTGATAGAGCCTCTATCTGACAGTGAGAAGAAAGACCGACGACAAATGCCAAGGCAAACATGAGCTATCATCCTTTTGCACATAAGTCAAGCCTACATTGCGTCCCATTGTAAAAGTCTCTTCAGACTAGGGCACTTCAATTAACGTAGGATTTCATATGTCTATAAACATTGCTCGAAGAAGTACGAGCAAGATTATTCTATCTCTTTTCGTAGGATTCTTGACTTGCAAACCCGGAGATGATCGTGCGGCATCTTTTTCACGGAGCCGTGACCTTGATGGCCCCTTTTGATAAACCACTGATCAGGCCTACATTACGGTCTCGAAGAAGACCTCTCACACTGGTAAAATCGTACCACTTGCGAGAATACTCGGACCCCTGCTGACATGATGACAGTGAGATGTGTGGTCCTTATAAATCCTGCATCGATGGTCAGGATAGCCTTTTCCATGAGAGTGAGTGGAAAGTCCTTTCAGACTGAAAGTCCCTCATCTGGCATGCTCAAGACATCTACATTCTAAATGAAGGTTGTCTTTCAAAATCTTCCCCAGTGGAATTCAAATGATGCAAAACTGACAAAATTGTCATGCATGAATCTCATTTAAACTCATAAATGTACAGCATATACAATCATGTGTGCATATTGTGCAAATAATAGACATACTCTCAGAAATCAGAGATAGTGCCGGGTAAACATATCCCTATCCCCATTGGTCTTAAAGTACCTACCACTGTCTAGGTACTCTCTTATCGACACTCGACCTATTCGAGTCATCCCCAGAGTATTGATATTTGCGACTGTCCAGGTATCCCCCTGTTTTTGAGTGCGTGCCCTACTCAGGTGCTCCTTTTGTTGATACTCGACCTGTTCAAGTTGTCTTTAAAGTTTGGATGCTTGTGACTGTCCAAGTGTCCCATTGTCTTTGAGTACCGGCCACTGTTCGGATACTCCCTTTTCTTGACACTCGACTTGTTCGAGTTGTCTTCATAGCTAGGATGCCTGCAACTGACCAAGTATCCTACTACCTTCGAATGCTTTTCATTGTCTAGGTACTCTCTTCCCATGACACTCAACCTTCCCGAGTTGTCCCCAAATAATATCAGTAGCTGTTCAAACACTCCACTGCGTTGTGCACCTGCGGTTACCCAATACTTTGTATACCTGCGGCTACCCAGGTGTCCCAACCTTTTTGAGTGCCTGTGGCCAACCAGGTAAGCCTCATACCACATTCAAGTTTATAATACCAGGAGGTGAGAGACCTTCACGAATATGCGAGATACGTCCTCGATATTCCCATTACCAAGAAATGAGACGTCTTCACAAATACCTAAGGTATGTCCTCAATATTCCTAATTATCAGGTACCCCTTCGATGCTTGTGAACATCCAGGTATCCTTCAAGAATTCGTACTTGTGATCATCCAAGTACCCCTCCAATGCCTATGATCAGCCAAATGCCCTTTTGACGCTTGCAAAGGCCCAAATATCCTTCAGGTTAGTACTTGTGAATATCCAGGTACTCTTTGATATGCCTATGAATGTCCATGTATCTTCCAGAATCGATGCCCTGAGAAAGGTCGGCGCATCCTCCCGAGAAAGGTCGGGTTCCTGCGGGTGTCTTCGACGTGTCGACACCTCACAAATCAATGCCCTGAGAAAGGTCGGCGCATCCTCCCGAGAAAGGTCAGGTTCCTACTAGTGTCTTTGACAGAAGTCAGACACCCCCACAAATTGATGCCCTGAGAAAGGTCGGCGCACCTCCTGAGAAAGGTCGGGTACCAACTGGTGCCCTCGATACAGATCAGGCACCCACAAATAGATGCCCTGAGAAAGGTCGGCGCATCTCCTGTCACGGTAACCGAAGAAAGGTTCGGGTCCGAGACAAACCACTTACTGCTCTGACAGGCGACCGAAGAATGGTTCAAGCCCTGGAAAAGCATTTTACTGTCACGACGACCAAAGAAAGGTTCGGGTCCGAGGCAAATCACTTATTGCTCTAACAGGCGACCGAAAAATGGTTCGGGTCCCGGAAAGGAAATTTCTCGTCAAGACGACCGAAGAGAGGTTCGGGTCCTCGACAAATTATTGATTGTTTTAACAGGAGACCGAAAAATGGTTCAAGTCCTGGAAAAGCAACCTCCTCATGTCACCAGGTAAGATGACGCCTTGATACTTGCCAAACTCGAGGTTCACACCTTATCTCACTCACTCCTGGTAAATAACTACAGGTGTCTTCTTATCTGTCTTAGTATATTTAAAGTTATATCGCTCTTTTTCTGCATAGAATGCTAGGTCTCAAATAAAATATAATCTGCTACGCATGCATAGATAAAATTTAGGCATCAGTTCGTCTTTGAATGCAACCTCTGCGAACTCACCTTCAAAGAGGGGCAGCTGTTGACGCCTAAATTTCGTTTTTTAAATTAGGTTTTTTGTTAATTATCTATTTTGCCTTTTTCGGATAATAAATAATAAAAATAAAAAAATAACAAAACAAAACAAACAAAAACGAAAACAAACAAAAATAAGAAAAGCAAAGCAAAAACCCAGCCCAGCCTAGCCATTTTTTTCCTTCGCGCGGGCCCTAGGCCCACTCTCCTCCTTCTTCAGCCCCGGCCCAACCCCTTTCTCTCTTCTTCTTCCTCCTTCCCTCTCCTTCGCCGCTGCAACTCACGCGCGCGAGGGAGGCCGATGCGCGAAGGACGGCCTACGGCCGAGGAGAGTAGGCCAACGTCGGCCGGAGAGGATAAGATCTCAGGCGCCATTAATGCTAAGCAGGCTTCGCTGGAAAGCTCAATGGGACACCGGTTCAGCCGAGCGGAACCGGTGGGCAAGCTCGAAGCCGGCGACCGTGGCCCTCCGTCGACCAGATTTCCTTCGCCTATAAATAGGTGGCCGCAAGCACCGTCGGAGGGCGTGGCGAGCTCGAAGATCTTTCACCGAGAGACGTCGGGAAAGATCAAAGGGCGAGCGCAGGGGAGGACTCGAGTTACGAGCTGCCCATCATCCACCGAGAGACTTCGGGGAAGGCCGGCGGCGAGCGGGTTCGAGAGGGTCAGATCTGGCCGGTGGAGGCTCGGATCTGGCTGAAGGGAGAGAAAATCAAGGCTAAGGAAGGTCCGGCCGAGATCTGCACCTCAGATCTGGGGTGACCGAGCCCTTCCGCGGCCCTGACACCGTGCCACTGTCCTGACGTCGTCGCCGCCGCCATCGCTGTCACCGTTGCTTCTCCAAAAACCCTCGCCGCGCCTCGATCGTCACCGCCAGGAGGGAAGCTGTCCGTTGCCACTTCCGTCACATTGTTGCCGCAAGCAGGTAGCATACCGCCTTTGTCGCCGTCGCCGTCGCCGTCGCCGTCGCCATCACCCCTCCCTATAGTCCAAATGTCGTCGCCGCCTTTGTCGGTGCGATCGTCGCTGTTGCCGTCGTTGCCGCCGCAGCGCCTCAGCCTTCCCTTCTCCGGCGCCGCAAATCGAGAACCCTAGGGTTCTCGATTTTTCGGGTGACGGCCTCGGGTCATCGGATCGGACCTGGGCCGCGAAGCGGGTAGGGTTTCGTGTGGCGGCCGCGAGTCGGGTCGAAAACCGGGTCGGATCCGGGTAGGGTTTCGCCGGGGAGCGAGGTTGTCGGGTCGGGTCGTTGGGCCGGGCCGGGCATCTCCAAACGCTCGGCCACGACGCCGTTTCAATAAAGTAAAAAAAAAAAAAAAAAAAAAAAAAAAAAAAAAAAAGACAAAAAAAATCCGAGTCGGGCCCGTGCGTTCGAGTCGCCGGTCCGGGTCGGACCCAACCCGCGGATCCGACCGGGTCGGCTTTTTTTTTTTAATAGTATTTTAAATAAATAAATAATTTATTTTCCAAAAAATATATATTTTTTATTTTCGAAAAATATTTAAAAAATATTTTAATTTCCAGAAAAACCAAAAAATATTGAAAATATTAAAAAATATTTTATTTTCCAAAAAATAAAAAAAATAAAAAATATTCCATATTTTCCAAAAAATGCCAAAAATCCAAAAAAAGCCAAAAATTCATGAAAAAGCCAAAAATTCATGAAAAAGCCAAAAAAAGTCAGAAAAAGCCAAAAAGACTTGTATTTTTCCAAAAATACCAAAAAATCCAAGAAAAATCCCTTTTATTTCCAAAAAATTAGAAAAGGACTCAAAAAATGTTTTTCCCCCAAAAATGCATGGAAAATCCCTCGAACATCCAAAAAACCTCAAGGTTTAAACAAGATTAGGTACTGAAAGGGTATTAGTGATTAACTAGTGTAATCAAATCCCCGATCCTAATTTCTCTGGTTGCGCATGAGTGAGTATTTCTCCCAATACTTCGCTTGGGTTTCTAATCAACCCACTCCAAATCGATTAGTGGCGACTCCGTTTTAAAAATTAATTTACAGGTTAAAAACTTAGACTACTAAAATCGTGAATTTGTGGACTTGGGAGAGTCTGGGCATAAATAAATTCAGCCGAGCCAGTAGCCTCCTTTAGGCGCTCGCCCCCGATCGGGCGCCGAAAAAAAAAGAGGTCGCGACAAAAGGACTCCCGTGTTTTTTCTCCGCACGCTTATCGAGTTCTCGTTGGTTTAGTCCGTCACACGTGCTCGCCCGAATTTGTTCCCGACAAAACCTCGTTTTACACAACGACGCGAATGTTTTAGAGGACGTTGTAGAAGAGGTCTGTTCTTGCGATAGTTACGATTCATCATAAGGTCATTCTCCTGTTTCCAAAAGTAGCAACGCGGTCCAACTGAAAATCTACAGCTGCTTCTTTGTCTAACGAAAATCACCATCGGAATAAGAAGATCTCCAGCCCTTTTCCTATCGAAAAATCATCTTCCACCGCGATCTGATCGAGAAAGCCATCTCGATCTCCAAGACGTGATGGCAGGGATCAAATTCGCCGTGCTTGCCCTTTCGCTTGTAAGCCTTATGATGCTGTCTCCTTCTCCCGCTTGCGGAAGTACCAAGCCCACAGATAAGACTGTCAGCTCGGAAACGAGAAAATTTGAAATTCACGTCAAAAAGGGCGGTGGCGGACGTGGTGGTGGTGGCGGCGGCGGCGGTGGCGGCCGAGGTGGTGGCTACGCAGGCGGTGGCTACACAGGCGGTGGTGTTGTCTATCCGGCACATGTGGGTGCCAGCGGAGGGACTCAGGGGTCCGTCGCGGTCGCACTTCATCCATCATTGCTCGCCTCCGCTATTTGTTCCTCCCTCTTCCTCTTTGCTTCGATCCTTGTTTGAACGCTAGGAAACGCAACTCGAGAAAACAGAAAAGAGGAGAACAGCAACCTGAAAAGAGGGGAGTTGTTGGACATTCTTTTGTGCTAATATGTTTATAAGTTTGTTGCTGTAAAATTTCGTCCTGACAAGATTACGCACTTTGGTCGCATTTATTTGGTCTACCATTTGCTCTTATGCTTTGGTCGGAAATTGCTTATGTGGACGGTCGTCTTACGTGACACAACAATAATTGATATATACAATTTTTTATCATATTATTCGATTTTTTTTTTTTTTTTCTGTTTTTCCTAACCCTAGGCCGGCAAGGTTGCCAATCGGCCCTCATTGGCCATTAGAGAGGGCTGTTGAGGGCGTTGGGTTCTCACTTAGAACTAGGCAAGAGTTGTGACCCTCGCTAGTTGGTTGACGAGGGCTGCAATGCGAAAATTTATAATCAAGGCCATCAGATGGTCGACTATGAAACCGTTTAAAAAAATCGTATACTCATACGATGCCCTCTATCGGTGATCGTTCGATGGATTACTTTTGTGATGTTTGTCACATTAAGAAGATCAACAGGCCTTGCAAGAAGTACATGCTTTACTAATAATTAGGGGCATAGCATTAGTGGTTTGCTGGGTTAGTTTTGCTTTCTATCTTCTCACGGGGGTTGGAAAGAAGAGAGGTCAACTGGAGTGGAAGACAAACGAGGGAGTCAAGAATCTATAATGATCCGAAGAACGATTGCTATATACAATTATGTTCCCCCTTTGTACTACCATATCGACCCTCTCCTATGCCCAACGAGGGTTAATGGGAGACCTCGCTGACCTAGGGTTAGAAAAAAAGAAAAGAAAAAAATAAACAATAAAAAAAATTACTAAAAATGTTAAAGTCAGCATCGATTGTGCCAATCAAAATTGACCGGATGAAAAATTAGCAAGATTTAAAAGTTTAAGACTAAATTAGATTTAAGACTTTTTGGATAATTTTCTGCTCTATTTTTTTTATATGTTTTCTCCATAAATCTCGTTGAAGAATTATTGAAAAAGTCATAAATCTATTATGCAAATGTCAATTCAATTTTAAACAATTTGATAAATTTAATTCTAAACCTTTTAATTATTATCTAGTATGATCATTCTGATCAAATTTGACCTTATATTACTGAGTAATGATCTAGTCAATGCTGGTTATTCTACGTGACATGGCTAGTGTCGATCGATGCTAACCTAAACTATTTTTGCAATTTTTTTAATTATGAATTTTTTTTTTCTCTTTTCTTGTTCTTTTTTAACTATTGCCTTCCATTGCCATTGCCAAGGCCCTGCTAGCATAGCCAAAACTGGTTGGAAAGACTATGCTAAAAAATCACCAAAAGGTAAATTTAGAACTAAATTGGCATCCGTAAAATATGTTTATGATTTTATCTATGTCTATTATCTTAAGGATATACTGTTCATGTTCTCTTATATTCCAAAAAGACACAATCATATATATCACGTATAGCTGCCTTTAGTGGATTAACTTATTAATACCGCGAAACTATTTTTTTTTTTCAATTTATTTTCAGCACAATCAAACACCATATGGTTCGAGTTCTTCGAAATTGAATTTTCTCAAGGAGAATCCTAATGAGAGATTTTGTCGCCACAATCCGCTGTTAACGTCGTTGCTTAATTTGTCTCTGGAGGACAAATCATTTTTTGGCCGCCTTATTGAGTGCTTGGAATGCTGCTGAGAATGGAAAGCTTGTCTGGCAGGATTTGATTTCCATCTCCCCAACTGATTTCGTATGCGCGTGGATTGTTCTGGGAGAGAATTGGTGGCGTTTTAGGGTTTCTCTGAGAAGCTTGGATGAATAAATTCATCTATAGTGTCAATATCTTATGTTTTTTAATTGCCATCGATATTATTTTACTAAACATTACAAAATATAATAATCTATATTTGACAAGGGCAGGGCAGGCCTATTTCTGCCCCTGTTCGTCTCAATTTTTCGCATTGTCGCAACCTTTCCAAAGATGAACCACTTAAGAAAAAGTTAATGGACAATTAAACGAGAATAAAGGTTCCTCTCATAAGACAACTGTTTGTGTTTAGTATGGACTTTCTCAAGCCCTACCGATCACAATTTGATACTCATTTTAATGTGCAGCTAACTTATCTTTGGGAATCGTTACTAATCAATTAGGGTAGATTAGAGACACTTTAGTAAATTGCCGTATGCTTCATTTTTGCAAACGAGAGAGACTCAATGGATTCTGGGACTTGATCAATCCAGGGGTGTCACACGCATAGGATGCTCACCGTCAAGCACATACATTTACGTGGAACATGTACGCATAACGCGGGCGTATACCGTCACACTCGGCCATCCCCACTGAACTCTGCACATGCCATACTCTCCCACGCTGCCATGAACTAAACACAAGCAAACTCTCCGCGACTTGCTCGGACAGAGGCGGGGAAGGGCCGGTGGCGGCCGGAGCTTGACCGGGCAACCGCGGTTGAACGGCAGGGCGATGGAGTGGTGGCAGTTCAGCCACGGAACGCATGGCAGTGAGCCTCGATTGAATCTTCTCAGCGCCACCACCATTATTTTCCCGCCTTCGCTCTGAATATCTCTCCCCCTTCTCCCTGCTGACCATCTTGCCGAGGACATCTAGTCCTTCAATGATCGCGCCCCGGCGGTGCCAGTTGTTTTCTCTTCGGCCGCGAAAATTGACGATATCAATGGCCATATCTCCATGCGCCAACGAGAAATTCCCGATCTGTAAAAGCTTGAACAAACATTGCCTCTCTGTCTGCCTTCCTTTTTTTCTTTTTCACATGCGCACACGCGATGCTTTCTCTCTTTTTGCCCGTTCGTGCACGTTTTTCCCTTTAGCCTCTGTGGTCACCTTTTACACGCTGATTTAAGCATCTGCCCGTGCCCTTTTTTTTCCCTTTTTTTCATAGCTTGCACCCACACCTTGTCACCCTTCACATGTTTATTTTTATAATTTTCTTTAGTTTCGATTTTATTATTTTAATATATCTGAGAAAACTAAATTTCGAGAAACTAATATTAAATGCCTAAGTAATCTGTACGGCGAGAAGCAGACATTTAATGACAAAGATATATACATAAAATTTTCCGAAAGAACAGGTCTTAAATTTCTTGACCACACTCTGGTGCCTTCATTTTTACGTGTCGTTCATACACGACCGAAAGAAGGAAGAAATGTCACAACCTTTCGCTGCGGGAAACTTCATAAGGATCCGATCAACACACAAAAAACAGGATCCGATCAACACACAAAAAACCTCCGGCGGCTTCGATGGCCGCGTTCAGATTCGCGCAACTCGCCCTTTTCTTCGCGGTTCTCTTGCTGCTGTCTGGATCTCCCCGGAGCTCGACTCGCGAGGTCACCGCGTTCACGGACGAAACCGTTCGCCAGCGGCAGCAGCAGCAACAGCGACGATCGAGCGACGACGTCTGGTCTCCCTTCCGAGCGAGAAAGATCGGCGCCCATGTGGTGAAAAGGCTGGGTGGCGGTGGCGGCGGCGGCGGCGGGAGTGGGGGCGGTCGTTCAGGTGGCAGTGGCGGTGGTCGCGCAGGTGGGAGCCGGGGTGTTGGTGGCGGCAGCAGTGGCGGTGGCGGCAGCCGCGGCGCCACTCCCATCCGGCGGCCGCCGGGGAGCGTAGTGTGGCCTATTCCCACCGGGACTTATGGGTCGTCAGCCGTCAGGTCTCGCCGGTCGACGGCGCTCGGCTCCGTCGTGAGTTCCTCTCTGACCCTCGGTCTAGTGCTAGCTTCTTCCGCCCTTGTTTGAATGTAGCCACCGGAAAATCTGGAGTTCGGCCGGCTGTCGTTGGCCTCATCTTACTTTTCGTGATTTGATTTGGGGAGTCGAGTCATATAGTAGCTGTTCGCCCATAAATGTCCTCCCAGAAAAAAAATTTCGTTTGATAAAAATATAAATGTTTCTTAGAAAGTTCATCCTACTTTTTATCTGCTGAAATTTAATGTTTGCATTTACAATAGTCGAAGCCACACCCACGTCGAGATTAACCTAGTGATGAATAGGAGTGAGCATTGGTTGACCCGTCTAACCCTGTCGGTCCTAGTTCTATTCCCAGGGAGATTTGATCGGTCATTGATCTTGGATTTCCCAGATCAATATTGTGCAAGTTGGTCATCGATTCGAAAATTTAGGATCGGTCCAACCCAAATCAACTCTGACTCTATTTTCAAAAATATTATCTATAATTTTTTTATATCGAGAAATCCCTAACTCTATTATTTAGAATTTTTTTATTTAAAAAATCCTAAAATAAATGGTGTCAATAATATTAAATAACTTTTTAGTAAAGAGTTCAAGTAATTTTACATTGTTTTTTAATAACTTAGATTGTTAATATCTTTTATGACGTTAACAGTCATAATTTACAAAAAAGAAAAATATTTTTGTGAGGAATCCTCATGGCCTCCAAAATGGCATAAATAATTCCCCACAGTATCCTCCTTTAGTACTCGTTCTTTTCTATCTTATTTGTTCTCTTGAAAATAAAAAGAAATAATTTCTCCGTTCGCCGCTTGATACTTGCCTCGCTCGCTTTGGGTCCCTTGTGCCACTTGCCGCTCGATGCTCACCCACTCAACGCTCAACACTCACCCACTCGATAGTGGCCGCTTGCCACTCTTAGCTAACCTCGCTCGTCACTGAACTCATTAGGTCGGTCCGATCCTTTGTCATCTTTTCAATCAGTACAAAAAATGAACAAAAAAAAAAAAGAATAATCCGTTGGTCCCAGATTGACATTGGAATCGGATTGAACCCATTTGGTCGGTTCGGTCGTCGATCATCTTTTTAAGGAGCACAAAAAATGAAATTAAAAAATTATCGATTGGTCTCGGGTTGATATGAAACTAGACTGAATCCACTAAATTAAGTGAGGGGCTCTAATAGTAGATTGCCGTGCTGATTCCCTTTAGATAGCTCGATAATTGAGGTCGTGATCTTAAATATCAACACGAAAAAGTAGATGAAGCCACAGTCTCCACGTATTGTATGTCCTTGTCAGGAAAAAATAAATAAATAAAGAACATGAGATTCGAATGATCTTACCTTAGGGTTATTCCAGAAATAAATTATATCGAACGAATTAGAGCGCTTTCCTTCTCTTTAACTGTTTATATCATATGACGATTAGTAATAATTGTTCTCTTTAGGGATGTAGATACACAGTCAAAGCATTGTGGGATTAGCTCTCAAAGAGACAAATTGAATATAAATCAATGAAAAGAGGAACTTGGAGCCTTGGAGGGTCTTCTGAATCCTCAAATGTGTTCGTTTAGTGTCTAACCTATCTTCGAAATGATCACTGATCGGCTGGGTAGACAAGTAATGCTTCAAAAGTAAAACTTAAGCCCGCCCACCATTAATCGCGTTCACCTCACAATAGAACCGTCATGATTAAACTATCCAAGGATCTTGATCAAATTTGCCCTTATATTTTACCGTCACTGCAATGTCAATCTCCCGAGACCTTGGGTCAAGAAAGTGCTATTAAGTTAGTCAACAATGCCTATGAATGAGATGAGGAGGGAGGAGGAGGAGATCGTCATCGGGTGTCAGCGGTGACATTTCGTGCTCCTTCCACATGAGACAAGTTATGCAACAACAATGTTGATCCTGTGGTTGAACCAATCCCCATAACTAAACCCAAACCTTTTCTTGTGAAGCCAAACCTTGTAGTCAAAATATCACGTCCAATAATTTTTAACATGATACATCAATCAATTTTGTTAATATAAGTGAAATCGAATATTTCAAGTATCTAATATTTATAAGAATTATATTAAATTCATAATTGAATTGATAAAATTGAAAAGTTTAGAATTGAATTAATTATTGTATGATAGGTTTAAATTTTTTTGATAATTTTTAAAAATTTTGAAATATCTAACATTTTTTAACCTATGGGCTAGGGGGTGGAATTTAAAATATTGAGAAACTTGGCAGGGACGTCTTGGAAATCGATTACTTGTCCAGAAGACAAATAGGGATATAAATTTTTGGCATGAAAGGACTACATCTGACATATTTACTAGGACGGATATTGATTAAATTAAAATTGTGAGAATCTTGGCGGAAATGTCTTGGAAATTGATGGGTTTCCTGAAGGTAAGTAGGGATATCAATTTTTGGCATGAAAGGACTAGATTCAATATATTTTAATTAGATAAAAAAAAAGAAACATCTAAAATGTTTAAAATTGCTTTTAAGTTTTTGTAATGTAAATGATAGTAGACACGCGAATAACTAATGAAAATATCTCATGTTTTGCTTAGTGATAAAATTGGGATGGTAAACTTTAGATGTTAATTTTTCTTAGTTTTGCACCTCATATTTGCCAAAAAAAAAAACTAATGAAAATAGAATTAGTTAAAAATGAAGCACATAATAGAACATGCTGTGTTTAATATTTACATAAATTGCCTAGATTAAGCAGGTGTTTTTAGTAAATTTGTGAAAGATGGAAATTTTAGTGAAAATCTTGTATCAATACATACCATGCATATAAGTACTAAGTATTTTAAAATAGGAGGTTCAAAGTACGATTTCTCGAGTCTAAAAAGAAGTACGCCAATAACTTTGGTCGGTTTCGAATTGAAGACAACATCTTTTTGCAAAAATGCCATAACAATTGGAACACTAGTATACCACCACAACATACCTAAAGAAGCTCTTGCACGGATAAGAGGTATTATGTCAAAATATCACATTAGATTCAATCAACCGCGAACTGCACATTAAGTTGTACCCTACAATAATTTTATGGGAACTAAACAATGGTAATATTTTTGGTTAATTATGTCACGCCCCGAACCCCGAGACACGTGAACAACCCGTCATGGTCATACAAATGCGACATCCCCAGGTGGTGTCGCCGACCCAATTAATTTATTATGCGCATACGGAACGTGCGATAAAACCCCTAACAAAAACTCACGAGATAGGAAAGCAGGAAATTAACACATTCATAAACGAGCGTACTAGCATAGATAAACATCATTCCTTAGATTACATAAATTCCAACATGCTCAGCTTACAAAAAGAGATCAATTCACCAAAAAGAAGGAGCGATCCTAAGACTACTAGTCGGACTCGCTCTTCGATCCCACTTCAGAATGAGCAGCCTCCGGAGACGAGGGGTCCTCCAGCCTACCATCAGGAGGGTCATCTACTCCTTCTCCTAGGATGGCTTCCATGACAGCAGATGGAATATCAAAACTACTAAGTGGACCAATCTTGAAACCATTGGGCCCAAAACGAAACCAAGCCCTATATCTATGAGGTACCCTAACAGCCAAGCCCTCCTGGACCCAGACCGTGGTCCTAACCAACTCATAGATCCAATGGCCCTCAGGATCGGGACAACTGAACTTCTGCTTCGTACTATGCACGGGAATACCATAACGCTCCGGGGATTCTGCCATCTACGGTCCTGAAATTTTGGCCCACAACGGGGTGAGACATTGTCTCAGCAAGTTCAACCCCCTAAACCCCTATTAGAAAGAAAATACACCCCAGGTGGCCTAGCCACCTCACACAGAAGACTTACCTCGTCTTAATTCCTTCCTGCAGGTTAGCACAATTTATACCACAAAATCTCAGGCAATCATGAGAATTTAAAACAATTGGAACACCAACACTTTCATATAAATCACGATCGCACTCAGCACACATTCCAATTATTATCACTGCCGAACAAGGGTATAGCCTACTCAAAATTCAGCTATCTATTGACATTAATTGCCAGGCATCGCCTCCCCCCCTTGGAGCGCGGCTTCGTCTCTACGTCGACGGCATTCCCGAAGGAGCATAAGTCCAGTCGGCCCAGCCTCTACTGCAACCCGAGCCTCGTCACTAAGTTTAGAATCAGGTCCAGTTGGCCTAGCCTCTACTGTGACCCGAGTCTCATCACTAAGTCGACGGCAATTCTAAAGGAATACAGGTCCAGTTGGCTTAGCCACTACTGCGACCGAGTCGTTCAACCAGCACACGACAATCAAAACTGACCTCCGGACACTCCACATTTCATTCATATACTCTAATCACAACATTAATCCTTAACATCCAATTTTTGCATCAAAACCCGACTCTTGGGTTTTTATGAGTAAAATCCCTATTTATCATGTTAAATAGTCGATTTGCCACATCCATTCATCAAATTCAAATTCTAAATGCACTGCAGCGATCAGCACGAAATTCTAAGCAATTGAGGTCAAAAATAATTTTTTTAATTTTTTTTTCAATATAATATATTATAAAAATTCCAGCATTTCGAAGTATTTAATTAAATAAAAAATAAACCCTTTTATGTCCCATAAAGGGTTAAAATAATATAACCACTCAATTATCTTTAATTAAACACATTCTAATCTAATCACACCCCTTAATCTAATCCACAATTAAAATAAACTAATCTAACCACCTAAACTTACTTAACTTAGGCTAAGCACACTTAGGGCATCATTAACCCTCTAATCAATATTTAATGAGTTAAACTCACCGGAATCGCTTTCCAACAAGTCCCCGGCGAAGAGGACGGCGAGCCCGACGACAAACCTTCTCGGGGTGACACCAAAGGAGGCCGGGAAGACACCCAAAGCGGGCCTTGAAGTCCTAGATCTAGGCTGGAAGTCCGGCCACTGTCCAAGGCTGAACGGAGGGGAATCGGCGGCGGTTTGGGCGAGAAACCGGCGGAGGCGGGCGGCGGCGGCTCGAGCGACCTTGGCGACAACGGCAGCGGCTAGCGGAGGGGCGCGCAGGGGCTTGGGATGACGAACGGCGACGGCAGCGGCTGGCGGACGGCGAGGCGCGCGGACGGCGCACGGGCAAGCGGCGGCCACGACGGCGACGGCTGCGACGGACGGCGGCCGGCGAAGGGGCGGCGTCGGCTGGCTTTGGCTGGCCGGATCTGCACACTCCCCCTTTCCCTCCTCTCTCTCTCTCTCTTCCCAAGCTAGAGGTTGAAGATGATGTTGATGGGTGCTCCTTTCCAAGAAGCAATCTCCACCCTCCACTTGTCCAATTCTTCTTCAATTTGGCCAACCACCATGACATCACCTTATGTCATCTTCCACTAACTCAAAACCCTCACAACTTCATGCCAATGGGTGCAATTTCCTTCTCTGCCGGGGCATGAAATTTTGTACAACAATTCCTTCAATACCAATCAATTCTCTTCCAATTGAGCCCAATTAAAATCCATAAATTAATCCAATGTTCCTAATAAGGTTTGTGACATAACCAGACTTCCAATTGTTGAATTCACTTTCAATTTCACGGTTAATTTCACTCTGGCACGATATTAGCGCGTCCTAACCTACCGGGTAGCTTTTTAGAAATTTTCGTGCATTTGACCTGTGGTTGATCAAATCAAGCCACAATGTACATCTTTGACACATTGGCGACTCTCGGTTGTCGTGGAAATCTCAAGGTTTCAGTTACGGACACAGGGGACCCAATCGACAGAAAAGCCGACCTAGTGCCGACCGACAAGAACAGTGCAATCTGGTGGAATCACCCACACTTGATCACCTGCTTCTATCGAGTCAACCTATCTCCGGTTTCTAATCGATTTTTAACTGTACCATAATGACCCTTGCAGATTAGCTCGGTCGAAAGGTCGTTTCCTGGTCAAATTCTCGAGTTTAATGCATTATAATCTCTTACCGGCTTCACCCGATAAATTAGTTTTCACATGAGTGGCCAACTCAAGGAAAAAGAACAAGATGTGCAAAGATGAAATGCCCATCTAAATTGTACTGAAAATAGAATTGGAAAAATCGGGATGTCACAACTCTTCCCCTCTTATAAAAATTCCGTCCTCGAAATTTCAACCATTACAACACTTTAAGTAAAAAGGTGAGGGTACAATTGTCTCATCGAATCTTCGGTTTCCCAAGTTGCTCCTTCAGTGATGTGGTGTTGCCAGACCACTTTGACCAACGGGATGGTCTTGGTGCGCAGAACCTGCTCCTTGCGATCCACTATCTGAACCGGGATTTCAACGTATGACACCCTGTCATCCACGTCTATTTCTTCGAAATTTAGAACGTGTGTCGGATCCGGCTCATACTTCCTCAACATCAACACGTGGAAGACGTCATGCACTTGTGCCAACCTCGGCGGTAGTGCAAGACGATACGCTAGAGTCCCTATTCTTTCCAAAATCTCAAAGGGGCCTACGTACCTCGGACTTAGTTTCCCCTTTCTTCCAAAGCGAGAAATACCTCTCATTGGTGACACTCTCAGGAAGACGTGATCACTAACCTGGAACTCCAATGGCCTTCGACGCTTATCTGCATAACTCTTCTGACGGCTCTGAGCAGTCTTTAATCTATTTTCGATAACCGCAACCGCCTCCACCGATCAAGAACCAACTCGGGCTGTGATCTTTCTTTCTCCAACTTCGTCCCAACAACCGGTTACGCACGCTACCGCCATACAATGCTTCAAAAGGAGCCATCTGAATACTCTGCTGGTAACTGTTGTTATAGGCAAACTCGACCAGATGAAGTTGTTCTTCCCAGCTTCCTTTGAAGTCCAAAA
Source organism: Eucalyptus curtisii (assembly GCA_017140595.1). Lineage (NCBI taxonomy): Eukaryota > Viridiplantae > Streptophyta > Magnoliopsida > Myrtales > Myrtaceae > Eucalyptus > Eucalyptus curtisii. Next base: position 22,302,588 of record CM029496.1, read on the forward strand.
CACAAGCCCGCAACATGTCTTCGAGGGTTTGGATAGTCCTCTCGACCGCCATCCGTCGAGGATGATAGGCCGTACCGTCTTGTCTTTGCAACTTGGTACCTAAGGCGCTCGCAAGCTCTTCCAAAAGGCGGCGGTGAACCTCGGGTCTCGTCTGCGAAGTAATCGTAACCGGCACTCCATGCATACGAACTATCTCGGCGCACATACAGATCTGCATGTCTATCCAAACTCAAGTCCTTTCGTACTGCTATGAAGTGTGCCGATTTTGTCAGTCTGTCGACCACTACCCAAATCGAATCATTCCCTCTCTGACTCGGTAAACCCATCACAAAGTCCATCGTGATGTGCTCCCATTTCCACTCGGGTATCCCGAGGGGTTGCAGAAGTCCTCCCGGCTTACAATGCTAAGCCTTGACCTGCTGACATGTCAAACACTTGGCAACATGCTTGGCGATGTCCGCCTTCATACCTGACCACCAATAGTGTCGACGCAAATTCTGATACATCTTGGTGCTACCGGGATGAAGGCTGTAATTGCTACGATGCACTTCTGATAAGATCTCCTCTCTGAGCTCCACATCGTCAGGTACAACCAATCGTCCTCGGAACCTCAATGTTCCATCTTCGAAGTCGAAAGTCGGCTTTCTTTTTCTCTCGCATCTTCTTGCGGGATTTTCTCGAACACACGGATCCGTATCTTTGAAGAGTCCCGATTCGACTCGCACTTCCGGCTCAATTCTGAGGGTGGCCATAAGATTTGAAAGGTGGCCTACCTGAAATTTGAAGTTCGAATCTCGTGCTCTCTCAAGTAGACTCCACTCCTTGAGTACCAACTGTGCAACTGAAGACTTCCTACTCAGTGCATCGGCGACCTTGTTCGCCTTTCCAGGGTGATACAAAATCTCACAGTCATAGTCCTTCAGGAGTTCCATCCATCGGCGCTGTCTCATATTCAACTCCTTCTGAGAGAACAGGTATTTTAGGCTCTGATGGTCAGTGAAGATCTGGAATCTTTCTCCACACAGATAATGCCTCCAAATTTTCAAGGCAAAGATGATTGCTGCGAGTTCCAAGTCATGCGTCGGATAATTCAGCTCATGAGTTCTCAACTGGTGGGACGCATATGCAACAACCCTGCCATGCTGCATCAACACGCAACCCAGTCCTCTAAACGACGCATCACTGAAGATTTCAAATCCTCCTGGACCGAGATGGAATAGTTAGCACGGTGCGTAGTTAGCTTTTGCTTAAGCTCTTGGAAACTACTCTCACACTTATCTGACCACACAAACTTTTCTTCCTTCTTCAGAAGTCATGTCAACGGCGATGCTAACCTTGAAAACCCCTTTACAAACCGTCTGTAGTACCCTGCTAAACCCAGAAAACTCCTGATTTCTGTCACTGTAGTCGGTCTCGGCCAGTTAGTTACCACTTCAATCTTGGCTGGGTCTACCGAGATTCCTTCCCGAGATATGACGTGGCCTAGGAAAGCCACACGAGTCGGCCAAAACTCGCACTTACTAAACTTGGCATACGGCTCATGATCTCTTAAAGTCTGAAGTACTACCCTCAAGTGCCTTTCATGATCCTCAGTACTCTTCGAGTATACTAGGATGTCGTCGATGAAAACAATTACAAACCGATCCAAGTACTCCCTGAACACACGGTTCATCATATCCATGAAAGCAGCTGGGGCGTTCGTCAACCCAAACGGCATCACAGTGAACTCATAGTGGCCGTATCGAGTGCGAAATGCCGACTTCGGTATGTCTTCCTTCCTGATCCTTAACTGATGATACCCTGTTCTCAAGTCGATCTTAGAAACTATCGACGCTCCCTGAAGCTGATCAAACAAATCATCGATCCTCGGCAACGGATAATTGTTCTTGATTGTCACCTGATTGAGTTGTCGATAATCGATGCACAGGCGTAATGAACCATCCTTCTTCTTCACGAACAGAACCGGTGCTCCCCACGGTGATGCACTAGGACGAATAAATCCCTTATCCAACAACTCCTGCATCTGCACCTTCAGTTCTTTAAGTTCTGACAAGGCCATCCGGTAAGGAGTTTTAGAGATTGGCTCGGTCCCGGGGGCTAACTCAATCACAAACTCTATCTCTCTTTCTGGCGGCAAACCTGGTAACTCTTTCGGGAATACGTCTGGAAACTCTTGCACCACTGCGATGTCTTCTATCTTCAATTCCTCCACTGTCGTATCCATGACTGTTGCCAGGTAACCTTGGCAACCCTCGTCTAGTAAACGAGTTGCCTCGAGCGATGAGATTAAGGAAATCGAGGGTCCTCCTCGACTCCCAATAAATTCGAAGCTCTCACCCCCTAACGGGTTAAACTAAATCGCCTTGCGATAATAGTCCAACTTAGCTCGTTGCTTGGTGAGCCAGTCCATGCCAATTATCACATCAAAATCAAACATGGCCAGGACTATCAAGTCTATCCTCCCCTCTCGCTCACCAATCACTAACTTGCAACCAAGACAGCCCACTGAAGCTAACACTTTATCTTTCAATGGCGTAGATATACTAATCACTGACTCCAACAACTCAGGAATTAATTCTACTAACTTAATATATCTTTCAGCTATAAACGAATGGGTAGCTCCAGGATCAAATAAAGCATAAGCAGGTTGGTCATTCAGCAAGACCATACCGTGATCACATCGAGCGCATCCTCCGCCCGTCCTCTGGTGATAGCATACGTCCTTCCCTGAGCTGGAGGTCGGGTCAACCCACCCTGCGGCATCATCTGCGGTGCGATTCCTCTGTTCTGACCCAACGATGGTGGCGGCGGCAACTGATGCTGTCCCATTTGTTTCCTGGGACAAAACCTCGCGATGTGACCCTGCTGACCACACTCATAACAGGCACCCGTCCTAGGGGGGCACGGGGCTGTACCATGTCTTCTTCCACATAGACGACACACACCATTCGGTCTCGGCGCTAGCTTTCCTATCCCACCCTACCTGTTGGGTGGAACAGGATACCTTCCTCCAGACATCAGTCTCTTCCCAAATCGATTACCTTCCCTGTTCGAGCTAAGCCGCGACCCAGATGTGGCGGCTCTCTCATTCTGGTTCTTCTCAATCAGCTGGGCCCACCTGTAGATGGCATTGTACTCCTTCAAATCTAGTGGCACCACCAAGCTCTTCACCTCCTGTCGGAGCCCATCTCTAAACCTTTGAGCTCGGGCTGATGGTCTCTGAACTAAATCAGGGGCATACTGTGATAGTTCAGCGAACTTCGCTTCATACTTGATCGACCGTCATCGTACCTTGGCGAAGGCGCTGAAACTCCGCCATCTTCACCTCTCGTAGCACACTCGAAAAGTACTTCTCATTGAAGACTTCGAGAAATGCATTCCACTCTGGAACTACGCCTCTAGGGAAAGCTATCCCCTTTGTAGTCTTCCACTAAGTACCCACAATCCCTTTCAACTGATAGGCTGCCAAAACAACCTTCTCTGCCTCGGTGCACATCAACAAATCAAAGGCATTCTCCAACTCCCGAACCCACGGTCTTTGCGGCTTCGGGCTCTCCCGCTCCCGTGAACGACGGCGGGTTCAACTTCAGGAACTGCTCCACCAACTTATGCATAGGCCTCCCAGCGGCCACGTTCCCAGGTGGGACTTCACCATGTTCTTCCTCAAGTTCATCAACTGGTGCGACGGTAGGAGCGGCGGCAACTGCAGCAGCAGCAGCTGCATTAGCGGCAAAGGCGGCATTGGTAGCGGCGGCCTGTTGGTCCATCCTGTCACCCATCAGCTCAAGCATCCTACTAATCCCAGCAAACCTCGGATCCTCGGGGGCTTCTACCCCAGCATCGATTGGGGGCGATGCTGCACCACTCACGCTGGCCTCAGCCGGCTCTCTCTCAAGGGCACCACGGGCACCGATTCTCAACGGCGGCCCACCCCGAAACACGGGGCCTGTTGCTCTCTTCCTAGCAGCTCTCGGCACTCGGTCACTCATGCTACAAGCTCAATACAGATACCTGTTTGCAAATCCCAATACCACATTAGAACCTGAGTGACCTCACCAACGAGTTAACAAGCAGTTAACAAACACATGCATCAGCATATTAAAAGCCTTTCCTACCAACTAACTATCCCATGACTATCTCGCTCCTTATCACTCCATACACAGACCATGCTCTGATACCACTTAAACGGGGTTGTCACGCCCCGAACCCCGAGACACGTTAACAACCCGCTATGGTCATACAAATGCGACATCCCCAGGTGGTGTCGCCAACCCAATTAATTTATTATGCGCATACGGAACGCGCGATAAAACCCTGACAAAAACTCACGAGATAGGAAAGCAGGAAATCAACACATTCATAAACGAGCGTACTAGCATAGATAAACATCATTCCATAGATTACATAAATTCCAACATGGTCAGCTTACAAAAAGGGATCAATTCACCAAAAAGAAGGAGCGATCCTAAGACTACTAGTCGGACTCGCTCTTCGATCCCACTTCAGAATGAGCAGCCTCCGGAGACGAGGGTCCTCCGGCCTACCATCGGGAGGGTCATCTACTCCTTCTCCTAGGATGGCTTCCATGACAGCCGATGGAATATCAAAACTACTAAGTGGACCAATCCTGAAACCATTGGACCCAAAACGAAACCAAGCCCTATATCTATGAGGTACGCTAACAGCCAAGCCCTCCTGGACCCAGACCCTGGTCCTAACTAGCTCATAGACCCAATGGCCTTCGGGATCGGGACAAGCGAACTTCGCCGTACTATGCACGGGAAGACCATAACGCTCCGGGGGTTACGCCATTTACGGTCCCGAAATTTTGGCCCACAACGGGGTGAGACATTGTCTCGGCAAGTTCAACCCCTAAACCCCTATTAGAAAGAAAATACACCCCGGGTGGCCTAGCCACCTCACACAGAAGACTTACCTCGTCTTAATTCCTCCCTGTAGGTTAGCACAATTTATACCACAAAATCTCAGGCAATCATGAGAATTTAAAACAATTGGAACACCAACACTTTCATATAAATCACGATCGCACTCAGCACACATTCTAATTATTATTCACCGCCGCACAAGGGTATAGCCTACTCGAAATTCAGCTATCTATTGACATTAATTGCCAGGCATCGCCTCCCCCCCTTGGAGCGCGGCTTCGTCTCTACGTCGACGGCATTCCCGAAGGAGCATAGGTCCAGTCGGCCTAGCCTCTTCATGCGACCCGAGCCTCGTCACTAAGTTTAGAATCGGTCCGGTTGGCCTAGCCTCTCCTGTGACCCGAGTCTCATCACTAAGTCGACGGCAATTCTAAAGGAATACAGGTCCAGTTGGCTTAGCCACTACTACGACCGAGTCGTTCAACCAGCACACGACAATCAAAACTAACCTTTGGACACTCCACATTTCATTCATATACTCCAATCACAACATTAATCCTTAACATCCAATTTTTGCATCAAAACCCGACTTTTGGGTTTTTATGAGTAAAATCCCTATTTATCATGTTAAATAGTCGATTTGCCACATCCATTCATCAAATTCAAATTCTAAATGCACAGCAGCGATCAGCACGAAATTCTAAGCAATTGAGGTCAAAAATAATTTTTTTAAATTTTTTTTCCGGAATATAAGTATATTATAAAAATTCCAGAATTTCGAAGTATTTAATTAAATAAAAAATAAACCCTTTTATGTCCCATCAAGGGTTAAAATAATATAACCACTCAATTATCTTTAATTAAACACATTCTAATCTAATCACACCCTTAATCTAATCCACAATTAAAATAAACTAATCTAACACCCTAAACTTACTTAACTTAGGCTAAGCACACTTTGGGCATCATTAACCCTCTAATCAAGATTTAATGAGTTAAATTCACCGGAATCGCTTTCCGACAAGTCCCCGGCGAAGAGGACGGCGAGCCCGACGACAAACCTTCTCGGGGCGACACCAAAGGAGGCCGGGAAGACACCCAAAGCGGGCCTTGAAGTTCTAGATCTAGGCTGGAAGTCCGGCCACTGTCCAAGGCCGAACGGAGGGGAATCGGCGCGATTTGGGCAAGAAACCGGCGGAGGCGGGCGCGGCGGCTCGAGCGGGAGGGAGCGGCGGCTCCGGCGGTCCTCCGGCGACCTTGGTGGCGACGGCGCGGGCGACGGAGGGGCGCGCGGGGCTCGGGATGACGAACGGCGACGCAGCGGGCCGGCGGGACGGCGAGGCGCACGGACGCGCACGGGCGCGGCGGCGCGCGGCGGCGACGACACGCGGACGGCGACCGCGAAGCGGGGCGGCGTCGGCTGGCTTTGGCTGGCCGGATCTGCACACTCCCCTTTCCCTCCTCTCTCTCTCTCTTCCCCGAAGCTAGAGGTTGAAGATGATGTTGATGGGTGCTCCTTTCCAAGAAGCAATCTCCACCCTCCACTTGTCCAATTCTTCCTCAATTTGGCCAACCACCATGACATCACCTTATGTCATCTTCCACTAACTCAAAACCCTCACAACTTCATGCCAATGGGTGCAATTCCTTCTCCGCCGGGGCATGAAATTTTGTACAACAATTCCTTCAATACCAATCAATTCTCTTCCAATTGAGCCCAATTAAAATCCATAAATTAATCCAATGTTCCTAATAAGGTTTGTGACATAACCAGACTTCCAATTGTTGAATTCACTTTCAATTTCACGGTTAATTTCACTCCTGCATGATATTAGCGCGTCCTAACCTACTGGGTAGCTTTTTAGAAATTTTCGTGCATTTGACCTGTGGTTGATCAAATCAAGCCACAATGTACATCTTTGACACATTGGCGACTCTCGGTTGTCGTGGAAATCTCAAGGTTTCAGTTACGGACACAGGGGACCCAATCGACAGAAAAGCCGACCTAGTGCCGACCGACAAGAACAGTGCAATGCGGTGGAATCACCCACACTTGATCACACCTTCTATCGAGTCAACTTATCTCCGGTTTCTAATCGATTTTTAAGCGTGTGCCATAATGACCCTTGCAGATTAGCTCGGTCGAAAGGTCGTTTCCTGGTCAAATTCTCGAGTCTAATGCATTATAATCTCTTACCGACTTCACCCGATAAATTACTTTTCACATGAGTGGCCAACTCAAGGAAAAAGAATAATATGTGCAAAGATGAAATGCCCATCTAAGTTGTACTGAAAATAGAATTGGAAAAATCGGGATGTCACAAATTAACTCTTCATTAGACGATATTAGTTTTATTTACGCATCACATTAATTTTATTAGCTAGTGAGTTTTCAAAAGCAATAAGTAGTGGGAATTTCTAGGGGGAAATTGTCTAACCAATCCTACTAGACCTATCATGTAGAAATCTATCTATTTTCTGAATTTTTCAATTTTGTCAATTTTTCAAATCTTTGCGCAAAAATAATTCGGCTAATTGGCAGAAATTATTAATTTGGCCATCTAATGTTGTCATTTTAGCCAATTTTTATCGAAAATCATTGAGATGGCTGGAGATGACTGGACCGCTGAGTTAGCAATTCCCAATCAAAATTCACTGGAAGAACAACTTAACATAATTGAAAAGTTTAGACTAAATCAGCATTCGCACAATAACTTTTGGATTGAAAGGATAATTTTTCCGGGAGTTTTACTTCATAGCGTGTGTCACGTTGCCAATCTTGAATGGACGGTTGTTATGACAGAGCCATGTGCTTTTCCAATCTTGGTCCCGTCGCCATTCTGCTACGAGCCTATACGACTCAAAAGTTTTTTCCTTCTCCTCGGAGGATCATCTACTTTTTTAACAATTTTGGTCTCTGTTCTGTGGCCGTGATGCTATGACAATTACAAACCTACCTACTTCTTTCCCGACGTGGTCCGTTGCGTGCCAAATTGAATCCGGACCATCGTAAATGATACCAAAAACGAGTCTCGCGTATCTGTTGGGATTCTTGTACATCTGTTGGGTTTGTGCAGTATTTTCTGTAGAGAAAGGACTTTTTTTTCTGCGCACTTATTGAGTTCTAATTGGTTTAGTCCGTTACACGCGCTTGCATGAATTAGTTTGGAACAAAACCTTGTTTTTACTGCGTCGTATCAACAATGCCAAGGTTATCCTATTTTTATTCTGCTTAAATTTAATGCTAAAATTCATAGTAGTAGAAAGGTGAGAACTGTGGACCTCCTTTCATATATCGTTGTCAAAAAAAGAGAAGAAAGATTTGGATAATCGGAATTTAGGGTTAACTTATGATCAACTTTTACCTCATAATCAATATGTAGAATCAGAACAAGTGATTGCTGAAATTCACGCGGGAACATACACTTTCAATTTGATGAATATCGAATGAATTAGTGCTTTCTCGCTCCATGATTTAAATCCACATGGTATTTAGTGATAGTTATTCCTTTTAAGGGATTAAAATATGTGCAGGCACCTTGCATGCAAGCGAGAAATTGATATTTGGAAGATTAAGCAGAATCACATGTTACTAAACATTTAAACTATTTAATAACGAAAAGAGAACGCACACGAAATTACACATTATAAAGACATTGTGTAAACGTTAATAAAAAGAGAAAATAATCCAAAAATATATCGGACAAGCTAGTCATGCGGTTCGCCCATGTAGAGCTTTTTTCTCTCGCCCATGTAGAGCTTTTCTCTCTCACCCATGTAGAGCTTTTTTCTTCACCATAACTGCATCTGGTTTTCTTGCTTTGCGCATCTTATGGATGGGGTTTCGGAAGCTGGTCTCACTGCCGCACCACCTCGTCGACGCTGACCATGTCTTCCGTCCCTGCTTTCTTGGATGTAGAACCCTTCTCTCCCGGGTCTTCACCGTCTATCTCCTTTTCCCTCTTCATCGTCTCTATTTCTGGTTCATCGTCTTTTCTAGCATGTTCTCATCGTGTTGTCGCACCCAATTTCCCCCACTCTAACTTTGCATGTCCTGATAACCCATCATCTACTTGCATGAATGACATTTACTGTCGGGGCTTTCTCGCTATTCGCGATAGCGTCCTCCGATAGCGTTTTCCTCGGATGGAGCCTTTGGTTCAGGGAGATGACGCTCGACTTGCTGCTCTTTGCAGTCGATTAGGACGTCTATGGACTGCCAAGCCAATTGAAGTTTGGGAAGAAGAGCCCCCTGCAGAAAAGCTTGAGGAATGTAAGTTGTGTCTTATAGGGAAAATTGTTACCACTTCTACTCGTAAATCTTCTTGCTTTTCAGCACACAATGAATTGCATTTGGCGCACGAGAATGTTGGGATTTCACGGAGAGGGAGGAAGGTCTATATGTTATCAAATTTAACTCGAAGTAGAAAAACAACGTGTGTTGGATACGGTCCCCGGTTATTTTCTACAAATCTGGTTATTCTTAAACCCTGGTCCCCGAACACTCCATTTCATTGTTATGATTTCACATGTTGTGCGTTTTGGGTCCAAGTCTTTGGCCTCCCCCTAGAGCGATGTACAACACAACTTGTTAGCAAGGCTATTAGTGAAGTGGGTAAGGTTCTGGAGGTCCGAATAGCAACCAAGGACAAATCACCAATCAGCGTTGTGCGAGCCAAAGTGGAAATCAGCCTCAATGAGCCTCTCAAACCTGGCAAACTTATTCGAATAGCGGGGAAAAATATATGGCTCGACTTCCGTTATGAACGTTTACCCCACTATTGCTACTCCTGTGGTATTATTGGTCACTATGCATCATATTGCAAGGACATTCCCTATGACGATGCTAAATTTGATAATAGGGATCAACTCTACTATGGACAGTGGCTTCGGGCTGATGTTCGGGAACACAGCCCTTTCTGGCAGGCCTTTTACGACTCTCAAACTCCTACAGAAAATTTCGAAGAAACAATACCTGAAACTCCGCCATCGGGTCCACTTCGCTCCCTGCCGCCCTTGTGAGGTCCACCAAGCAACCCCTTCCAATGGAGGCTCAACCAACTCAGCACTCGCACACCTCATCGAGCATATAGTTTTGGATCCCCCTCTCCCGCACTGAACGTAAACATGATCATCCCGATTCTACAGCTGGGGCTTCCTCTTCTAAGAAAGCTAAACATTCTCGCTTGCATACAAAAACAAATCCCCAGAAAAAGGTTAAGCGTTTTTCTCCATATAACTCACGCTCTATCTTACATGACACTCTAGACGAGAGTTTTCTTTTGGATACCCCAATACTGGAGGCCCCGAGGGCCGAGGATTGGGCTGTGGTGGCTTGCTCGAAAAAGCCACTGATGGACAAATGAGGATATTAAGTTGGAACTGTCAGGGATTGGGCAATTCCCTGACAATTCAAGCTCTGAGGGCCTTAGTGGCTCAAGAACGGCCCGATATTATTTTTTTGATGGAAACTCATAACCAGGAACATGTTATTATGAACATCCAGAGGCGGCTGAATTATCCTAGTAGTTTCGTTGTTAATCCTATCGGCTTGGCTGGGGGTATGGTGCTTTTTTGGCGGGACACTGTTTCTCTCTTAGTAACTGCTCATAGTTCCTTTTTTATTGATGCTATATGTTACGATGATAGCGGCTTTTCCCCTATGTGTACTACCTACCTACATTCACCTGCTGTTTATAACCAGAGACAGATTTTCTGGGCTGATTTGAGGCGACTCAGCCTCTTACATACTCTGCCTTGGCTGTGCATAGGTGATTTTAATGAAGTTTTACATCATTGGGAAAAGCTTGGGCATAAACCAGCAGAACGGTATAGATTAAACTCCTTCAGAGAAATGCTACATGATTGTGCCTTGTTGGATATGGAGACTAAGGGCTGTGCCTATACGTGGGTTAATCAGCGTAGTGGCGAGGCATTGATCAAAGAGAGGCTTGATCGTGCATTATGTACAATTGACCGGCGAGTGGCCTATGCGAATGCAGAAGTTATAGCCTTACCTCGCCATCGGATCGGATCATAGCCCACTCATTCTTACTACTCTTGTTCTCAATTCGGTTAAAAGGAACGAGATCATTTACCTTTGAATCCTACTCGGCCGCAAGACCCCGACCGTCACAGGGTTGTTTCGATACTTGGGCTTCTTCATCTCTTGCTACTTTGCTACAATCTCCAAGAAGCTCCGGGCTACCTCTGCGGCGTTGATGCGGTGGAGTAGAGACAAATTTAAAGCAGGCCATCGTCAACTAGATCTCCTTCGGCTATAGCTTCAAGAATGCACCAACCAATCGTAGTCAATCATAACAAAGACCAAATCAACTCTCTCCGAAGGCTCAAATTCAGAACATATGGTCACAAGAAGAGCACTCTTGGGCGATGCGTTCCCGCATAAAGTGGATGCAATGCGGGGATAAAAACACGAGATTTTTTCACACAACGACTATCCAACGCAAGAAAAGAAATACCATCGGCACCCTCGGGACGAATGAGAACTGGATCCGAGACCCAACTCAGCTTAAACATATGACTTTCAACTTTTTCAGGGATCTTTATACTTCAGTGGGCTATCGGGATTTTGACCCTATTCTAGCTCAATGTCCTAGAGTAGTTACAGCTGAAATGAACACTTTCCTGACTGCTGAACTTACAAGGGAGGAGGTAAAACAGGCTACTTTTCAGCTGGGTGCTTCCAATGCTCCAGGTCCCGACGGCTTGAACGGCCTCTTCTACCATCACCACTGGGATATCATTCAGGAGGACGTTTTTCAGATGGTTCACACCTTCTTGAGTTCAGGAGTGCTGCCAGCGAAAATAAATAGAACTTCCATCTCATTAATCCCCAAGTTTCCAAACCCTGAAAGGTTAGATCAGTTTCGTCCAATTAGCTTATGTAACTTTAGTTACAAAATCATATCCAAAATATTATCAAATCGCCTGAAAACTTGCCTACCTAAGTTAATCTCCCAAGAACAAAGTGCCTTTGTATCAAAGTGCGGAGACAAATACAAGACAATATACTCATTGTTCAGGAGGTTCTCCATCAAATAAAAACTCGAAACGTAAAGAAAAAGTTTCGGGGCATATTGAAAGTGGATATGAAGAAGGCCTACGATAGGGTGGAGTGGGATTTCTTGGATGCCTATCTTCGTCACCGGGTTTTCAAGATAAATGGATTTCCTGGATAATGCACTTGTGTATCTTCTACCTCTCTTAGTGTCAAATTTAATGGCGAACTGCTACCTTCCTTTCAGCCATCTCGGGGACTTCGCCGGGCGACCCTCTCTCCCTATTTATTTATCCTGGTGGCAAATCTGCTCTCTTCTCTTATCCTACAAGCTGTTGACATGGGCTCTCTTAGGGGTATAAAACTCAATCGATGGTGCCCCGTTTTATCTCATCTCCTTTTTGCTGATGATGCTATCTTTTTCTTGGAGGGTACAACTAGCGAATGCCAAAATCTCGGTAATATCCTCAATCAGTACTGCCTAGCCACTGGTCAAACCATTAACAGAAACAAATCTGGTCTATTTATGGGGAAATCGTGCCCTCAGCAACTTACGGTTAACCTGGCTAGTGAACTTCGGGTTCCTATTTTGGAAAAATCAGGTAAATACCTAAGATTACCTTCGGATTGGGGTTCCTCAAAAAAGGACATGTTTGCTTGGCTCCTTGATAGGGTAAATGCAAAACTAGAGGGGTGGAAGGAGTCTTTCATTTCAAAAGGGGGTAAGGAGGTTCTTTTAAAATCGCTTGTTCAAGCCCTACCTCGACGCTATGTCTATATTTAAGGTCTCGGTTTCTATATGCAGATCCATTGAACAGAAAATATCCAGGTTTTGGTGGAAAACTAACAACAACAAATCTGGCATTCATTGGAAAAACTGGGATCTATTGAAAGCAAAAAAAGATAGTGGAGGTATGGGATTCCGAGATCACCTTTAATAAGGCCCTCCTGGGCAAGCAGGCTTGGCGAATGTTCCAAGATCCTTCGTCGTTGTGGAGCCGTGTGTTTAAAGGTTTGTATTTTCCTTCCAAAACCTTCGGCATGCGGATAGAGGTCACGAGACCTTCCCGGGGTTGGCTGAGCATCCTATTAGGTAGAGATTCCATTAGTCCAAAGCTTCAATGGTCGGTGGGAAATGGCCAATCTATAAAGGTACGAGAGGATAAATGGTTACTGTCGGAATTCCGGGTGGTCCAGCTCTCCGAGATGAACCTCAAACCGTGGCTGGTTTATATGCCCCTCTTTGAATAAGCTGGAATGTCGACCTTCTGCATCGCTTCTTTGATGATCCCACCGTACGGCATCATTCGGTTAAAAATTTGGCCAATATCAACTGAGATAAACTCATATGGACAGGCACTCGGGATGGTATTTATTCTCAAAGAGTGGATATAATGTTATTCATCGATCTACATGCCGGCGGTACACCCTCACGCCTCTTCTTCGTACCAACCACCCAAGCATGTCTGGAAGCAGATATGGAAAGCTCAAACAGCACCCAAAATACGTAATTTTCTGTGGTCTATCTGTCAAAACGCATTACAAACGAAGGACAATCTCTTCCGTCGAAGGATCACTCCAGACCCGGTCTGTGTTCTCTGTTCCTCTACCTCCCCAGAAACTACAGAACACTTTTTTTTGCATTGCCCATGGACTCAACGTATATGGAACCATTCCCAAGTTCAGATTAATGTTTATGCTTACAACCCTAGCCGAATGGACTCCTGGCTAGCAAACCTCCTCAATCAGAACAGGGGCTTACTAGATTTTGAGCAAGTCGCGGGCCTTCTTTGGGAAATCTGGAAGGCTCGGAACCATTTTGTCTTTCTCCGCCTTCGGATCTCCCCGGATCAGATTGTTGAATCGGCCTTTGCTCTGGCCAATCTCCAGAAACGTACCCATCAGCGGGACTTCACGGATCATCCCTCTTGGCTGAACCCTAATCGGTCTTGGCAACCTCCACAGCGGGCACGTTGAAGATCAATCGGACGGTGCTTTCCCCACGGCGACTCAAAGAGGCTCGATTGCTAGTATTGCTCGCGACCACTCGGGTAGATTGCTCGGAGGCCTCACACGTTCTGTCTCCACCTCCTCTGCTCTCGAGACAGAGATTCAAGCGTTACTTTTCTCTCTCAAGGATTTGCTACAGCTACATTTAACCGATTCTCACCTGCTCGTGGAGTCCGACAGCATCATCCTGGTCGAAACCCTCAATCGGTGCCGCCTGCCGCCGTGGGAGTGCCGCGCCCTCTTGGCCGAATGCTTTGATCTCCTTCGCCGCTTCTCCAATCTCCGTGTGCAGCACTGCCGTCGGGAGGCTAATGCCCTAGCGGACCGGGCCGCTAAGGCCCACGGACGAGGATCTCTTTCTTCCGATTGGCTTGTCTCCCCTCCTCAAGTGATGCTCGACATCCTTTGTAACGATGCCCTAGCTCAGGGTTGTTCTTTCTTTCCCACGTGACGTTTTATTATCAATATATTACCCTTTCCGATCAAAAAAAAAAAAAGAAAATATCCCGAGATTGGAAATATTTTTAGGGAAGTTGTTGTAGTATGAAAGCTAATCAAATTACCAAGATGGAGAAATTGAATAATGAAAAGATAGATTTTGTTTATGTTCTTTTGGGTGATGACGTGTCCGTTCACTGACCAATCATCAAGTGCCAAGTGTTATCAATTCCATCGTTTTTTCTTCCCAAAAAGAATATATTCTCGTAAAACTTTATCTAGTGGAAATTGGTCAGCTGGGTAGACGCTGAAAATCAACCTCTGCAACTTAGGTGGTAATTCGTATTTCAATAAAACTAGAGATCGCCAGCTTCTTAACTTTGTGTTTGGAAAAATCTCAGATTAGGTTCTCCTTCAAAGCCTTCACCTTTAAATACGAATAATTCATCATCAAGACACTGCACTCTTCCTCTCAGATCATAGTTCTCACCCAACTTTGTCTTCGCAGCTCGTAAACTTTTGCAGTTCTCATGGTAGTCATCATCAATGGTAGTCATCATCAAGTCCGTGCTCCTTCTCTCCCTTCTCAAGGTGGCCTTTTGAGAAGGTGCCTCCCCGTACTGTCAAAGGACAAAAACATGAGGCTTTATATAGGACAGGCCAAATCCAATAATACCTCAATGAATTAATCCGGTGGTTGTCACACACAGGATGCTCATCATCATGCATATACATTTACACAGACACATATGCATACGCAGGCCCACACGTTATGCACATACGGATTCACAATTTATATACATAGTCTCGCTGAACTTACACACTCAGCCACTCACCATTTGTGTACGGTCACTCCTCCATCCCACTGAACTCTGCACATACCAGAAAAAGAAAATTTGCTCGATAAATATAATATAAATGTTTCTTACTGTGAAAGTTCATCCTATTTTAGTATCTGCTGAAATTTAATGTTTGCATTTACAACTGTTCGAAAGAGGAAGCTACGCCCACATCGAGATTGACCTAGCGGCAAGGGCTTTTTCCATATCTCCGACTTAGAAAAATCAACGGTTGTGGATCCGATTCCTACCCTGATTTACTCAGATTTTAAGTAAGGGGCTCTGACAATTCCCCTTCAGATAGCTGGCTAATTGCGGCCGTGCTATTAAATTATCAAAAAGAAAAAAAAAAAAAAAAAAAAAAAAAGATGAAGCCACGCGACTCCACGTATTACATATTCTTGTCAGGAAAAAAAAAATTGAAAAAGACAAAGAACACGAGATTTGGATAATCTCAGTTTAGGGTTATTTGAAGAATTACTTACCGCAATCATATATTGAACGAATTAGTACGCTTTCCTTCTCTTAACGATTTAAACTATATGATGATTGGTGATATTTATTCTCTTGAGGGATGTAGATATATAGTTAAAGAATTGCGTGATTGGCTCTCAAAGAGACAAATTGAATATAAATCAATGAAAATATGAACTTTGAGTTTGAGGCTCTTCTGAATCCTCAAACGTGTCTGTTTTTCAATTGACCTATCGTCGAGTGTCAAGTATTATCTAATGCTTCAGAAGCAAAACTTAAGCCCCGCACAGCAAGCTCTCCTTCGAGTCCTTCGCCTCTAAATGCAGACCTTCAAGAATCACTCCATGTTATTTTAAAAAAAAAAATATCGTACTGTCCGTACACCGATAGAACAAGCTCACTTGAACCATTAATCGTGTTAGCCTCACAGTAGGACCTGCGCGATTAAACGGGGCCAGGGATCTTGATCTGAATGAACGAATTCGCCCTTGTCTTTTGCCGCCACCGCAATCTCAATCTCTTGAGACCTTGGGTTGCGAAAGTGCTATTAAGTTAGACAACAATACTCGCGAATGAGAGGAGGACGAGGAAGAAGAAATAGGATCGTCACTAAGCGGAGGCGGCAGTGGCAGCGACATTTTGTGTTACTTCCACATGAGACAAGTTACAAGTTATGTGACAACAATGTCGACTCTATGGTTGAACAAGTCCTTAAACTAAACCCAAACTTTCTCATGTGAAGCCAAACCTTGCAGTCAAAATGTCCCATCATGTAGCCATCAACATGAAATATCAATTGATTTTGCTAATATAAAAAGAATAGGATATATCAAGCATAGGACCGTAAGAATTATATTGACAAATCATAAAAAAATCAGAATTGAATTGATAAAATTAAAAATTTTAGGATTGAATTGATCATAGTACGATAGGTTTAGAACTTTTTTGGATAATTTTTTCGAATTTTGAAGGTGGAATTTAAAATCGTGAGAATCTTGGCAGAGATGTCTTGGAAATCGATAAGTTATCTAGAAGACAAAGAGGGATATCAATTTTTGGTATGAAAAGACTACCTCCGACATCTTTGCAACGATGGATATTGATTAAATTAAAAATTATGAGAATCTTGGCGGGAATGCCTTGGAAATCGATGAGTTATCCAGAATACAAATGGGGATATCAATTTTTGGCAAGAAAGGACTAGATTCGACATCTTTGCGGATATTGATTAATTAAAAACAAAACATATCTAACATGTTTAATGTACTTTTAAGTTTTTGAAACGTAAATGATCATGGACAAGTGAATAATTAATGAAAATAAAATTAGTTAAGAATTGAAGAACAAAATAGAACATGATACGTGTTTAATACGTATATAAATCGTCTAGATTGAGCAGGTGTTTTTGGTGAATTTGAAAGATGGTAATTTTAGTGAAAAGCATGTATCATATAGTGTACCTTGTAGAGAAGTACTAAGTATTTTAAATTTAGAGGATCAAAGTTCGATTTCTCGCAACATGTGCGGTCTAAAAAGAAGTATGCCGATAAAGTTGGTCAGTTTTGAACTGATGACAACATCTTTTATGAAAATGCTATATCAAATGAAACACATATATACCACCACAACATACCTAACGAAGTGTTTGCACGGATGCGAGGCATCATATCAACATATCACATTGGATTTGGCCAATTGCAAACCGAACATTAGGCTGTCCCTACAGGAATTTTCCTTGGGAAATAAAGAATAGTAATATTTTTCGTTAACATACTCTTCATTAGATGGTGTTAATCTATTTACGCATCAAATTAATTTAGTGAAATTTTCAAAAGCAATACATGCTGGGAATTCTTAGGGGGAAATTATCCAATCAATTCTACTAAGTCTATTGTGCGGATACCAATTTAATTTCTAAATTTTTTAATTTTACCACTTTATTGCTAAATCTTTAGGTGAATTTAATGTTATCCTATTAGTGAATTACCAAAAATTGCTGATGTGGTGGTCTAATATTGTCCTTTGGGCAATTTTCGTTGAAATTGTTGATGTGGCCGGAGATCATTGAACCGTCATGTCAGCAATTTTTGGCCAAAATTCACGAGAAGAACAACGTTGACATAATTGAAAAGTTTAGAACTGAATCGATGTTCTCACAATAACTCGAGGATTGAAGGGGCAATTTACCTAGGTTTTCTATTTCAAAGCGTGCGTGGCGTAGCCAACCTCGAATGAAAGACTGTCATGACAGAGCCATGTCCTTTTCCATGTTGGGTCTCGCCATGTTGCTATAAGCTTATACGATGCGATGCTTTCTTCTTCTCCTTGGAGGGTCATCTACTTTTTTTCCATTTTGGTCGGCCATGATGCTATATCAAGCCTCTCTACTTATTTCCAACGTGGTTTGTCGCGTGCCAAATTGAATCCGGACCATCGTAAAGGATATCATAATTGAGTCTCGGATATTTATTGGGATTCTCGTATATTTGTTGGGTTTGTGCAGTACTTTCCCTAGAGAAAGGACTTTGTATATATATTTTTTTTTTCCACACCCTTGTTGAGCTCTAAGCGCTCAACCAAATTTGTTCGGAACTAAACCTTGTTTTACGGCGTCGCATCAACAACGCCGAGGTTTTTATCTTACTTTATTTCTGCTTAAACTTAGTGCTTGCATTCACAGTAGTTGAAAGGTGAAACTGTGGACCTCCTTTCACATATTGTTGTCTAAAAAAGAGAAGAAAGATTTGGATCATCTGGATTTAGGGTTAACTTATGATCAACTTTTACCTCATCACATCCAATATATGAATATTAAATGAATTAGTGCTTATATGCATGTATTTTGCATGCACGTGAGAAATTGATATTTGGAAGATTAAGTAGAGAATCACATGTTACGAAGCATTTAAATCATTAAATAACGCAAAGAAATAGCTCACGAAAGTACACATTATGAAAGATTGTATAAATGTTAACGAAAAGTGAAAAATATCCCGAGATTGGAAATATTTTAAGGGAAGTTCTTGTAGTTTGAAAGCTAAATCAAAATACAATCATTCGTAAGAAGCAGATTAAAATCCCATAAAAATAGGAGGGGCTCTTCACATCCACAGGACGTTCTACAATGGTTCCCGAAGATAGAGAAATTGAATAAGTCAACGAAAGGATAGATTTTCAGGTTCTTTCAGGTGATGACGTGTCCGTCCATTGAGCAATCATCGAGTGCCGACTGTTAGCTGGGTAGACACTGAAAATCAACGTCTGCAATCTTAAATGATTATCCGTATTTCAGTGAAACAAGAGATGACCGGCTTCTCCACTTTGCGTTCGGAAATATCTCATATTAGCTTCTCCTCGAAAGCCTTCTTTTCCATTAAATACGAATAATTCATCATCAAGACACTGCACTCTTCCTCTCCAGATCATAGTTCTCATCCAACTCTGTCTTCGCAGCTCGTAAACCTTCGCAGTTCTCATGGCGATCATCATCAAGTTCGCCCTCGCCCTCTCCTTCGTGGTCCTTGTGCCGCTGCCACCGTGCCGACCCCTGGAGGTTCCGAACTACCAAGGCGTGGAAGATTGGCCCGAATTGACCATTGCCCGGCGAAACCAGAGAATCATAGAAGAAGATAGGACTGGCGTCAACATGATAAGGTTGGGCGGAGCCACAACTGGAGCTCGAGCCGGAGCCGGATCTCGAGCCGGAGCCGGAGCCAGAGCCGAGCCGGAGCCTGATCCCGAGCCCGAGCCCTATTTTGTCCCTGGCAAGAGGCCAGACCCCGCGATCATAATGCCGACGCCAACGCCTGAAAATATTGTTGGAAATGCGACGTCCTCGGCCATCAGGTCTCAGCCGTTGCTCAGTTCGGTTGTTTATTCCTCTCTTTTCCTTGGTTGGTTGTCTAGAATCCTAGATTGAAA
This sequence comes from Eucalyptus curtisii, assembly GCA_017140595.1. Classification (NCBI taxonomy): domain Eukaryota; kingdom Viridiplantae; phylum Streptophyta; class Magnoliopsida; order Myrtales; family Myrtaceae; genus Eucalyptus; species Eucalyptus curtisii. The sequence goes on from CM029496.1 coordinate 22,322,177, forward strand.
TGAACCCTCAAGAAAGAGCAAGTTAGGGTTGGTTGTAATGTCGTATTTACTTTTCTTATAACCTCTGAATTAATTTGGAGTCTTGATGATTTGGTTCCCCCTGCAGTCCTGTTTTGCGTTTCCTTGCCTGTCAACTTCTGTGATACATGTACCCATCCCGTGGTGGGCGAGTTGGTCGACGGCTAGGGTTCGATTCCCCTCCTCGTCACATTGCGCGACTTAAGTGGGGTGCCAGGGAGGTGGGTCCCCACGCTAGTGCTCCCCTGAGTTTACGTCGCCGGCTGCCTGCTGTACGGCGATTCCCGGATTGCCAAAAAAAAAAAACTTCTGTGATACATGTTCATGATGTTTTAGCAGTCAGCAATAACTCTTGCATGGATTGGGTATATATATGTGTGTGTGTGTGTGTGTCCTTTAGTGTGTTCTATTTTGATGGTTGTTTTCATGAGGCTCGTGAAGGCCCATTTTAGGTGGATGATTCTACCATTCTTGATTTTTCTTTTTATCTGTGGTGGTAGGTTTCTGATAAACAGTTTGAAAATGTAAAAGAAAAAAAACCCTATTTGTGTATAATGAGAATTACTTTTATGAAATTATCAACTTATCACTTATCGGCTACCTTAAACTTACCAACCCTAAATATGGATTTACCAATCTTTGTTTGAGTAAATTACAAATTCTATTTTAAATCATCTGGGTCCTCAGATTTGAGTTACTTTTTGTTTTTTAGTTTAATTAAGTTTTGTTATCATTTATCAACTTTTATTTCTCTTTATACTAAACGCCTTTATCGATTTTTATGTGTGACTTAACAAATTTTCTCCCACCAAAGGACTAATTGTCTTTCACCAGCTCTCATTTGAGTTGATGACCAACGTGTCAATATTTCTATTAAATTACCACATTTATTTACCTTACTAATCACCCGTTAATCTTTTCAGATATTACAAAACTTGATTGGAGTGATTACTCTCTGATTAAATTACTAACTTACGGAGCAAAGTTTCTTGCTTGTTCTAAGTTACAAACTTCTCTCATCTCCGGCAAAATATAATTATTATTATCTTTCACAAACTTTTGTTTACCTTTCTTACTAACACGTGAGATTACTATTCCTTATTTAAGTGACTTAGCAATTTTTTTTCTGATTAAATTATCCACTGATTTTGGGTTACTTAGCCAATGTTTTAAGTTGTTTTTTGTTTACCAACACTAATTTAAGTTGCTTACTGATATTTACTTAATTTTTCCATAAAATTACAAAGTCTTTTATTGAAATACCCAATTTTCAAATTTACCAACTCTTTTTAAAATTATCAACTTTTCAAACTTGCCAACACTTTCTAAAATTATCAATCTTAATTAGAGTGATTACAAACTTTTCCTAATTAATTTACCAAATAATTTTGTCTTACCAACCAATATAATGAACTCTATTTTTTTCTTTTAAACCTGGACTTCTCTTAACTCTTAACAAAAAAAGGTTTTCTGATCGTTTATCAAAATTAACTTTTCTTTCTTATAAACTATTATATGAAATTAGCAATCTTTATTTCAGTGATTTGCCAAATTTTTGCCTGATCAAGTGACCAAATAGAATTTTTGGTAAGTTAAAAAAAAAAAACTTGGTAAAGAATTCAATGAGAGTCAATAACTTAGAACAAATCGATGGCTTAATCAGAGGAAAGTCAATAAATCATTTAAATTAAATTTATTGTATCATATAAGAGTTGGTAAATTTGACCTATAGTTGAGAAACATAAAAATAAAAGTTTGTAAAGCTAAGAAAATTAGTAATCAAAAGAAAAATGAACAGTAAATAAGAGTTAGTAACTCAAAAGTAGTTGATAAAGTAGAGAAAATTGGTAAATTACTCTAGTTGAGGTTGATAATTTGTAAATAAATGTAGTAAGTTTAAAGTTTTAGTAAGAAATGCAGATAAGCCTTGTAAACTATAAAAAAAAATGGAAAATTAAAGGATAGATAATCGTAAGTAAATGACATGACTTTTGTTAACCCAATACTAAGTGAAATTTAATGGGAAAAAAGTTAGTGAGTTTACTAATTTGGGTTGGTAATAAGATTGTAAATGTTTAAGGCTAATAAAGATAGTAACTCAATAGTAAAGTTGGTAAATGAAAAAAAAAATTAAACATTATTAAGTGATTCAAATGAAATTGGTAACAAAAGTAGTTGGTAATTTAATAAGACAAAAGTTGGTAATTCACTCTAATTGAAATTGTTATCTTCATATAAGAGTTGAAAAAAATTGAATTGTTGGTAAGTTATGCAAGTAATATATGGGAGTTAGTACAACAATCGTTCATTAGCCAAAAAAAAGAAGAAGCCGGTAAGGTAATATCATAAAAATATCAATGAGTTACTATCAAGTTACCTGACGCTTATCAACACCTCATTAACATGATGAGGTTGGGTGGAGCCACAACCGAACCGGAACCCAAACCCGAGCCTGAGCCCGAACCTGTCCCTGGCGTGAAGCCAAACCCTGCGATCATAATGCCAATGCCAACGCCCGAAAATATTTCCGGAATTACGACATCCTCGGCCATCATGTCTCGCCCCTTGCTCAGTTCGGTTGTTTGTTCCTCTTTTCCTTGGTTGATTGTCTAAAATCCTAGATTGAATAGAACCACATAAAAGAACAAGTTAGGGTTCGTGGTAGTGTCGTATTTATTTTTCTTGTAACTCCCGAATTAATTTGGATCCTTGATTATTTGGTCCCCTTGCAGTCCTGTTTTGCGTTTCGTGTAAACTTCTGTAATACATGTTTGTGATGTTTCCAGCAGTCAGTAATAGCTTGATTGCGGTGATTACTCTTCGATTAAATTACTAACTTACTGAGCGATGTTTATTGATCATTTTAAGTTACTGACTTCTCTCATCTCCGACCAAATATAATTATTTTTATCTTTCGCAAACTTTTGTTTACCTTTCTTACCAGCAAGTTGAGATTATTAATCCATGTTCAAGTGACTTAATAACTTTATTCCGATTAAATTACCCATTAGTTATGGGTTATCAAGCCAACGATTATTTGTTTCTTTTTAAAAGTAGCAACTTTCCCATTGGCTTACCACTTTTACATGATTTACTTGACATTTTTTTAAGTAAATGAACTTTTTTCACTATATTTAGATTTTAACAATTTTTCTCCTACTTGACACTTAACAACACTTAATTAAAAATTACCCCCATGGAAAAGAAAAGTCCTTTTTTTTTTTCGGGAACAATAAAATTTTGCCTCGTAAAGTGAAGATTGGATCCCTCTTATTCAGCCAAAAGGATAAATAGGAAAAAAATCCGAAGGCAGGGCGATGAAGTAATTTGTGCGAATATAGGATGAGGGTGGGAATATGGCTGAAACCATCTACAACATTATAGGACTTTTGAGTCCCGACTAATCTCTTCTAAAGCAGTTTCCCCGTCTCATGTGAATTGGTTCCTAAGGCGAGCCGAAAACTCAAACTCTTAAGGACAACCTTGGAGGAAAAAAAGGGTCGATGAGTGGAATCCGTTCTTTGATTGATCAAGTCTACTTTTGCGCTGGAGAAACCTTGACCTCCTTAATTGCATTCTTCGCACATATAACATCACTATCAACTTGATCGACACTGCCTCTTCATCTCAAAAGTTCACAAGTTGGGCTCTTTATAGATTGAAACATCAGCGAACGAATAATAGAAGAAAGCGTCGAGCTTGAATATAATCTCCATCATGGAATCACCGACGCTGCGAGTTATGGAGGAAAAAAGAAGATAGGATTGTTTGGGTGGTAGTAATAGTGGTCGCGCAGGTGGTGATGGTAATGGCAATACGGGTGGTCATGCAGGTGGCTACGGCGCGTCGGCGGCCGCCATGCGACCCCAGGTGACTGGGGCAATGATCCTGTCTGGCCGATGCTAGGGAGTGCAGGGAGGCCTATTCTAGGGACTTTGGGGTCCTCAGCCATCAAGTCTTGCCACCCAACCGTGGGCAGCTGCGCTGGATTAGAGTCTCTCCTTCATCGCCGATGTCAAGAATTCGAAACTCACAGTTACTGAAGCGTTGTAAGTGGGACGCCATAGTGTTGTGCTAGTCTTCTCCAAGGTATAGGAGTCGGGCCCGATGGCGCCACCGGGCGCGGCGGGACAAGGCGGAGTCCTCGATTACCAAAAAAAAAAACAAAAGGTCTTGCCGGTTGACGCTTGGCTTCGTCGTTAGTTTCTCTCTTTTTCTTATTTATTGTTTTAACCCTAGTTCGAATGTCAAGGCCACCTGCAAATTCGGAGTTACGTATTGTATTTTGTGAACAGTTTTTGGTGATTTGAGTGCAAATTTGGAGGTAGCATATGATGTTTCTAAGTCATATGGTTGTTGGACCATAAATGTTGCCCCAGAAAAATAAATAAAATAGATACAGAAATGTTTTGTATGCCTCAAAGAAGAGGGGGGGGGGACTTATCGTGTCGACTTCAAATTCGATCCATTATCACCAATTATAAAATAAATTACATATTTATCACTCGAAAATTAAGATGTGCAGAAATTCGATTGCATAATTATCTTTAAGTACACACGTGGATCATCTGATTGCAAGTGGCTGAAAATTTAACAATGATATGAGTACAAAAATTTATCTGTGTGTATAGCCTTACAAAAGCGAATGGCGTCGTTCAGAGTAAATTCGACAATAGCTCTTAAGCCGACACATACTGATGCTGGTGAGAGTATACGGTCCTGCAGTTGACTCGCTAAATTTATTTGTGTACTAAACAAAAGGATTCTCTTTAATATTTTTAAAATAATATTGTTTGTTTTTTCATCTAAATACAGTTATAAAATTCCTTTTATTTCAGAGAGTTTTTTTTTTTTAATGAAATTCGGTATCAGAGAATTTGGATTAATTTGATTCGGACGCTTTTGTTATTCTTTTTAGTTTCTTGTATTTATTATCACAATTTTAAGTCCACCCATGGCTCGTGCTTGCTATTATACTAGGAAACGTACCCGTGCTCTGTTGTGGGACCACAAACAATCAAAGCCACTGTATGGATAACGAGGTTTATCTTTTAATCATAACTTTGATTTTTATAGTACTTTTGATAAATATTTTTTTACACAACAAGAATGTTGGCTAAATTATCATTTGTTTTGGCTTACAAAATAAGAAAATAACATACGTGAAATCAATTTCTCATTAAATCATGATCAATGATCGATTACAAAGAAATTAGTATTATAACATTTGATGATAACATCGAAGTGGCGACCCTTTTCTCTAAGGTGTGATAATTTAATTATTTCGAATTTGATTATAAGTAAATTATAAGTGCTTATTTTCTCCATTGGTTTAAACTACATGTTAATTAGAGATAATTATTTTCTTGTTGATGTAGATACTCCGTCAAAGCATTGTGTCAGGGTTCTCAAAGATACAAATTGAGCATTTACCAATAACTCAGTCTAACGACCATCAACATTTACTTTTTTCATCGATCTTGTATTCGCAACTCATAATTCGCACAATTGTCATGGTGGACAGGAGGAGTCTAACGACCATCAACATTTACTTTTTTCATCGCAACTCATAGTTCGCACAATTGTCATGGTGGAGAGGAGGAGGAGGAGGATTAGGATTATCATCGGGCGACGACCAGGTTTTGTGCGTCTTCCTGTCAGTGCAACAACACTGTTGATCCAAAAATAATATGAGTTCAAATGGAAGAAAAAAATCTGCATAAATGAATTTTAATTTGTTGACTATTACCTATCAAATCTTGCTCGATAATCTGGTTTGAGCGCTTGCCACCGTTGGATCTCGTTGGTACATATGATGAGAGATCGCATATCACGAATGTATGACCCGATAAATAATGAAAAGAAATTATCTATTGATAAAAACGGCAAATCACAAATAAAAAAATTGCATAAATATTTATGGAAAGACAATAAAATATCTCCAGATTTGAAATTGCTTTTGGAAAGATGTTTTAGTATCTAAAACATCTAGAATGTAATATTGAAAAAGCCAAGGATAAAATAAAAATATAAATTTACGCATTTGGTATTTGAAAAAAATAACTGAGATATCATAAAAATAGGAGGAGTTCACGTGTTATCACTTTGATAAATCATCAATTGCCGAGGGTTATCAATTTCCTCGGATTTTCTCCCAAAACGAATATATTCTCATAAAATTTATCTTGTGGAAATTGTTTAGCTGGATAGACACTGAAATTCAATTAGTCCAATCTAGAGGATAATCCTTTTCAAAATAAAAAATAAAAAATATAGATGATAATCCATATTCTAGTGAAACTAGAGATCGCCAGCTTCTCCACTCTGCGGTCGGAAAAATCTCAGAACAGATTCTCCTTCAAATTCTTCGCCTTTAAATATGAATAGTTCAGCATTTAGACGCTGCACTCTTCTTCTCCACTTTATAGTTCTAATCTAACGTTGTCTTTAAAGCTCGTAAACTTTCGCAGTACTTATGGCGATCGTCATCAAGTTCACGCTTGTCCTCTCCCTAGCGGTCCTCGTGCTGCTGCCGCCATGCCGACCCCTAGAGGTCTCGAACTACCAAGGCACGGAAGATTCACCCGGATTGACCGTTGCCCGGCTAGACAAGAGAATCATAGAAGAAGATAGGACCGGCTTCAACATGACGAGGTTGGGCAGAGCCACAATTGAGTCCGAACCCGAGCCCGAACCCGAGCCCCTGCCCCTACCCCTGCCCCTGCCCGAGCCCGAACCCTAGCCCGAGCCCGAGCCCAAGCCCGAGCCTGTCCCTGGCGTGAAGCCAAACCCTTCGATCATAATGCCGATCCCAATGCCCGAAAATACTGCCGGAGATACGACATCCTCGGCCATCAGGCCTCCCCCGTTGCTCAGTTCGGTTGTTTGTTCCTCTCTTTTCCTTGGTTGGTTGTCTAGAATCCTAGATTGAATAGATCCCTTAAGAAAGAACAAGTTAGGGTTGGTCGTCGTGTCGTATTTATTTTTCTTGTAAATCCTGAAATAAATTTCGGATTCTTAATTATTTGGTTTCCCCTACAGTCCTGTTTTGCGTTTCCTTGCGAGTAAATTTCTGTGATACATGCTCATGATGTTTTCAGCGGTCAGTAATAACTCTTGCATGGATTGGGTATATATATATATATTCTTGTTTAGGACTATCACAAAAGAAAATCGAAGATGATCAATCCGGTGCTCGGATTGTATTATTTCGTCCTTTATTAGTTTGTTCTATTTTGATGGTTGATTTCATGAGGCTCGTGAAGGCCGATTTTAGGTGGATGATTCTACCATTTTTTATTTTTTATTTTTATCTTGGTGGTAGGTTTCTAATAAACAGTTTTACAATTTAAAAACAAAAAAAAAACGATTTGTGGATAATTAGCAATGCTTTTGTGAAATTATCAACTTATCTCTTATCATCGACCTTAAATTATTGATTCTTAATATGCATTTATCAATCTTTATATGAGTGTATCACCAATTTGATTAGATCATTCGGGTCATCAAATTTGAGTTAGTATTTGTTTTTTCTTAATTTAATTAAGTTTTGTTATTATTGATCAACTTTTATTTCTCCTTCTACTAAACGCCTCATATTTCTTGATTCTTACGTGTGAATTATCAATTTTTCTCCTATCAAAGGACTAATTGTAGTTCGCCAGCTATCATCTAAGTTGATGACCAACGTGTCAATATTTCTATTAAGTTACCACTTTTATTTACCTTGCTAGTAACCATCTCCCAACTCTTTTCAGAAATTACAAAACTTGATTGGAGTAATTACTCTTTGATTAAATTACTAACTTACTAAGCGATGTTTATTGATTGCTTTAAGTTACCGACTTCTCTCATCTCATATAAAATATAATTATTTTTATCTTCCACAAAAAAAAAAAAATTACCTTTATTACCAGCAAGTCGATATTATTCATCCTTATTTGAGTGACTTACTAACTTTATTCCGATTAAATTACCCATTAGTGTTGGGTTACAGCGCCAGAACAACCTTGACCTCCTCAATTGCATTCTTTGTACATCTAATTTCACTGTCCACGTGATCCCTTCTTTGTCTCAAAACAAAGTTTCCTCCATAACTCGCAACGTCGGCGATTCCATGGTGGAGATTACATTCATGCTCGAACATTTCTGCTGTCATTCGTCTGCTAATGTTTCAATCTATGTAGAGCCCGACTTGCGGAAACATGAATTATGTGACTAGGGCCATCACGTTACATCCTGTCTTCTCTTTCGCTAGAATTAATTGTTATCTCGGTACAAAGAAGATGAAGTAGTAAAACCAGTCTTGTCTCCAAGAGTTTGCTTCGACTATTTCTTTGTGACCCAGAGATTTTCGCAACTCCACGATGGAGATCAAATTCGAACTCGCCCTTTCCTGCGTGATTCTCATGTTGTTGTCTGATCTTTCAAGAGCTTGGCTCGCGAGATTGCCGAGTCCATGGATAAGAACATCAGCCAACAGCGGCAGCAGCAACCGTCGACAATGCCTCCTCCTCTTTCCAAGCAAGAAAGATTGGCAGGAAGGTGGGAGAAAAAAGGGAAAAAAAAAAAAAAAAAAATCTAGTAAAATAAGATATTTTTAAAAAATTGTCCACGTCAACGTCGGCCGAATGGCCGGTGCCAGTTGGTATCCACGTGAATGCTGACCGATCAAATTTGATCGGATGGATTGAATTGTCATAATTGCAAAAGATTTATGATTTAATGGTCCAAAAAAAATTAAGATTGAATTAGCACAATTATAATAGATTCATATATTTTTTTAGTAATTTTTCCCATGAAATTTGATACAAAAGAATTTGGAATTAATTTGGATGCTCTGGTTATTCTTTTTAGTTTCTTGAATTTATTATCACAATTTTCTGCTTGCTAATTATACTAGGAAACATACCTGCGCTATGTCGCGGGACCATTAACAATCAAACTGACTATATAAATAAACGACATTTCTTCTTTTTATCAAAACTTTGATTTTTCTAGTACTTTTGATACTTTAAAAAAAAAAACAAAATAGCAAAAATATTGGCTAAATTATCGTGTTTTCCAGCTTACAAAATGAGAAAATAACATATACGGTGACATTATAAGTTCTCATTAAATAGCCTAGATTTGGGCTAAGCCGCCTTGCCCGCGGCCCTAGGCGAGGCCAAGCTAGGGCTACAACCCTCGCTAGCGGATGGCGAGGGCCGCTCGGCCTCACCCAGATTCGGGTGAAGCCACCTCGCCGGCGGCCCTAGGAGAGACTGGGCAAGGGCCGTGACCCTCGCCGACGGCAAGCGTGGGCTTTGGCGAAGCCCAGTGGCCGGCGAGCCTCAGCGGAGGCTTGCTGGCCACCGCCAAAAAAAAAAGGAAAAAGAAATGAAAAAAGAAAAATAATTAATAAAAAATTCGAAAAAATAATTAAAAATTTATAAAAATTGCCACGTCAGCGTCCGGCCACCGGTTGACGTCCACATCAGCGTTGGCCGACCAAAATTGGCAGGATGGACTGAATTGGTACCAATATTAAAAGGTTTATGACTGAATTGGTTCAATTGAAAAGTTTAGAACTTAATTGGTATCAATGCAATAGGTTTAGGACTTTTTTGGTACTTTTCCCGTAAATTGTAAGTACTTTTCTTGGTGATGTAAATACACTGTCAAAGTATTGTGTGATAGCTCTCAAAGATACAGATTGATCATATACCGATAGCTCAGTCTAACAACCATCAATATTTACTCTTTTTTCATCGACTTTGTATTCGCATCTCATAACTCGGGCAATTCTCATGGCGGACATTACATTCGCCCTTGTCCTATGCCGCTACCTCTATGTCAATCTCTCAAGGCCTTGGGTGATGATAGTGCTATTTAGTTAGCCAACAATTATCGCGAATGAGCAGAGGAGGAGTAGGATTGTCACAAGGCGGTGGTAGGGTTTCCTGCTACATCCGGGTTAGTGCAACGACATCGTTAACCCTATCGTTGACTAGTCTTCATTTCTATACATATGATGAAAAAATCGCATGTCATGATTGCGTGAACCGATAAACAATGAAAAGAAATCATCTATCGATAAAAGTGGCATGATATGAAAAAATTGTATAAATATTTATGAAAAGGCAAAATAAAATATTTCCAGATTTGAAATTGCTTTTGGAAAGATGTTGTAGCATTTAAAACACCCAGAGTGTAATGTTGAGAAAGGCGAGGGATAAAATTGAAAAGCAAATTTACGTATTTGGTATTTGAAAAAAATAATTGAGGTATCCTAAAAAAAGGAAAAGCTCACGTGTCATCACTTTGACTAATTACCAAGTGCCAAGTGTTATCAATTTCCTCAGTTTTTCTTCCCAAAAAGAATATATTAAAACTTATCTTGTAGAAATTGTTTAGCTAGATAGACACTAAAATTCAATCTTTCCAATCTATATGAATCCTTATTCTAGTGAAACTAGAGATCACCAACTTCTCCACTTTGCATTCGGAAAAGTCTCATAATAGATTCTCCTTCAAAGCCTTCGCCTTTAAATACGAATAATTCACCATCAAGATATTGCACTCTTCTTCTCCATATCGTAGTTCTCGTCTAACTTTGTCTTCGCAGCTCGTAATCTTTCGCAGTTCTCATGGTGGTCGTCATCAAGTTCGCGCTCCTCTCCCTCGCAGTCCTCCTGCTGCTGCCGCCGTGCCAACCCTTGGAGGTCCCGAACTACCAAGGCGCAGAAGATTGGCCGGAATTAACCATGGCCGCCCGACGACACCGGAGAATCATAGAAGAAGATAGGACCGGCTTCAACATGAGGAGGTTAGGCGGAGCTGTCACTGAACCCCAACCCGAACCCATCCCTATCACCGAACCGGAGTCGGAACCGGAACCCATCACCGAACCCAATCCCAGACCCGGACCTGTCCCTTGTGTGAAGGAATGCTTCCCCTGCCATCAGGCCATACACATCGGTCGGTTCGTTCGTATGCGCTTTGCCTGGGGTGGAGGGATGTAGAATCCTAGATTGAATAGAATCCACAGGAAAGAACAAGTTAGGGTTGGTTATAGTGTTGCAATTTATTTTTTCTTATAACTCCTGAATTAATTTGGACTGTTGGTTATTTGGTTCCCTTTACTTTCATGTAGTCTTGTTTTGTGTTTCTTGAATGCCATAACTTTTTTTTTCTTTGACCAAGGGAGTTTCATAACTTCTAAAAAAGAGCATTCATGTGGTATAGTGAGCTTTGTACATAAATTTAAATTATCACATTCATGTGGGGCCATATGAAGGTTATGATACTTGTGATATTTTTTTCCCTACATATAATATATATATATATATGTATATATATATATATATATATATATATATATATATAAGAAAATATGGAAGTTCTAAGAAAATTGAAGATGATCAATTTATGTGATTGGAAAGCAAATAGGAATCTGAACAAGATGTTATTCGGTTCTCGGACTGTATTATTTCGTCCTTTACCAGTTTGTTCTTTTGTGGTGGTTGATTTCATGAGGCTCGTGAAGGCCGATTTTAGGTGGATGGTTCTACCATTCTTGATTTTTTTCTACAGGGGTAGGTTTTTGATAGAAAGTTTAAAAAAAAAAAAACGATTTGTGGATAAATACCGATACTTTTATGAAATTATTAAACTTATATGGATTAGAATATAAGATAATCTCGGTCATCGACTTTAAGTCATTATTTGTTTCTTTAATTTAAATAAGTCTCGTTATCATTTATCAACTTTTATTTCTATTTCTATTAAACTCCTCATATTTATTAATAATTCTTACCTGCGACTTATCAATTTTTTTCTTTACAAATGACTAAGTAACACCCCCGTAGCACATTGTTTTCGGAAAGCAAATTAAGCAGCAAATTGGGTGGCAAAGGCTCATTGAAATGACTCTTTTCCAAATTGACTATCTAGCATTATGTTTTGATTTCAGACAATCTTCTTTAAATCTTCTTTGCAATGAAAGTACAGCTTTTTCCAACCCAAAAAATAAAATGGCATTCTTCATACATACAACGTCACTATCCACACGATTGACACTCATCTTCCTCTCAAAAGTTCATATCGAAACAAAGTTTCCTCGATAACTCACAGCGTCAGCGATTCCATGGTGGAGATTACATTCATGCTCGGCCTTGTCTGCTGATGTTTTAATCCATAAAGGGCCTGACCTGTGGAAACATGAATTATGGGGATAGGGCCATTGCGTTGCATGTTGCATCATCCTGTCTTCTCTTCTGCTAGAATTACTTGCGCTCTCAATACAATGAAGATGTAGTAAAACCCTACTTGTCTCCAAGAGTTTGCTATATTTCTTCGTGACCCTGAGATTTTCGCGACTCAGTGGCGGAGATCAAGTTCACGCTCACTCTTTCATCTGCAGTTCATCTGCTGCCGTGATCCATTTTTTCTAAAACTATCTAGAAACTACTAATTTAATCACGAAGGCAAGAACCTTCGTAGCTGAAGATTGTCTAACCTTCGTAGCTGAAGATTGTCTAGAATTGTTGAGAATGAAGCTTAGCTGAATCTAGAAGATTCACGTGGGAATGTAAGCAAGCAGAAGCCAAGTTGAAAAAGAAAATCCTAGAACAAGCTAGAGAAACCTATGTGGGCAGCAAGAGTATGTGGGCAGCAGAAAAATAGTTATCTCACAGCTGTACTATGGCAGTGAAAAAAGTCAAAATTATCATGCTTGTAGCCAGTGGAGTTACTCTATAAATAGAGCCTAGAATCATTCATGTAGAGTGAGAGGAGAATGAGAATATACTCTATATCATGAAACTCATCCACCAACACTTCCTTATAAAATTATTTTCATAAACTAATGAAACTATTTTTCCCCCATATCTATGTTCTTTATCTTTCAATTATCCTATCTTTTCGTTTTTCCATTCACTACAAATCATATCATACATTTGCACACATTACTAATCAAAAACTATCATCAATACCAAAACCATGCTTCCGTATGCACACATCCAAAATTTTTTAACACGAGGCATTTGAACATCACAAGAGCTTGGCTCTCAGTTACGCGAATTATGCGGGCAAAAAGCGTTGGACAAAAAGCTAGCATAAGAGAGGTTCTGGCGCCGTTCATGGCTCGACATTGTGGTGATAATTCTTACAGTGTCACAACGATGTCGTCCTCGGCCATCGCATCTCAGTCTGCCGCTCGGTTCTATCGTTTGTTCCTCTCTTTTCCTTGGTTTAGCATTGCCTACGTCGTTCTGCTCGGGAAATTCGGTCGTCCGCTTGAAGAAGGGTTTGCATACGCATTCGAGTCAGAAACATGGAAGCAACATCCTCGACTATCGAAGTCCCAATGTTTTGCTGCATTCTGCTACATTTTATTCTCTCTTTCCATCTGGCTTACTATTGTTCTGAATAGATGACGTCTCTTCAAGACGTCAAAATAAAAAATAAAATAAAAAGAGGACCAAAATGCTGTGGCAATAGGAGATATTTCCAGTAGCGTTGGATCTATAGTTTCTCTGTATTAGTCTGGGATTCTCATCAAATGTTTCTGGAACGAATAGCAAGTTCTTTTCAAAGTTATTGGATGCTCATTTAATTCTTTAGCTAAATAGACTGATTGAATTGAATTTTCCTCGATACCGTTCAGCTTTCGTGCGAAACCCACTTTAAAAAATTATTGAATGCTCTAATTTCATTACTCCCAATCCTGATGATTTGTGATGGGTAAAGTTAATGGGGGACGAGTTCGGGTTCGGGATGGGGCCGACCATTACTCACGAATCCGTCCAGCTGCCATCCCTATTTGCAAAGTGAAGGAAAAGTGTTGGTAAAATCAGTTACTCATTCACCATACTCCTTTTCCTCAAGGATTGCACTTCACAAGAAGCATAGAAGCCAAAAAGTTAAGCATAACACAGACTTACCAAAAACTGAGACAGAACAGCAAGAAATAGATGTTCCGCTATGATATATATGAACAAGCAAGGGAAGCATACAATAATGCAGGATGAAAAGAAAGGATCAACATATTGATAGAGAAGTTGAAGTTCCTACATGACTTCATGCGAATAAGTAAAAACACTGCAGATCATCACACGCCAGATGCCGTGCAAAGTCATTCAGAATCTGCTAGTTTAGCTCGAGAACCGCTTCCAGATTGCCTGATCAGATTCGGAAGACATCCATCTGGAATCGCTCATCGTACAACTGCCAGTGGCCATACCGCTCCGTATGGAAAACCGACCGAGGTTTGTAGAAATTAGGCTTAATTATGTCCTGCAGATTCTTCAAATTGGATGTCGCATTCACGAAATCACGACTAGTCAGGTTTGCACACCCAAACAGGTCCAAGTGCATAAAGTCGAGACAACCGTTGCAAATGGAGGTAAGACCTTTCACCGTTAACTTGGAAAAGCGAATCTCGAGGTGCTCCAGTTGAGGCATGTACTTCCCTATAGCGGCAGCTTCTGAATCGCCTTCTTGCGGGAAAGCATTCAAATACTCAGTGGGGACTACACCCTCATGTTGGGAAGGATCTAACCAGTTCATCAGGTTCCTCTTCAAAACTTTAAGATTAGGACAGTTCCTCCCAATCAGAACCAAAGATTTATGAGACACCTCATGGCAATAGCTAATATCGAGCTCCCTGAGGCTGGCACAACGGGACGCTATGCTGGCCATCGAGGAATCGGTGACACTTTGGCAGCTCTTGATTGAGAGAACCTGAAGATTCGGGCACCTGCAATTCACGGGCGGCAGATAATCATCATCATCAACAAGTCTCGACTAAATCGAAAGTATCTTCTCAAAGCTGATTGCTGCAATGCTTTAGCATACGGCAAACAAAACATGCAACAGAAAGAACCAATCCGCCGGACAGGATGATCGCAAGCAAAGTTCCAAACTTCCTCAGTCTGACGTTTAATTTCGCCGCAGCAGATAGAATACAATTTTCGATCCAATCCCAATTCGATTGACACCATATTCAATGATGCGACGGCCAGCCATAATGAGATTCCGTACCATTCAAAGAAAGATGTCCACGCCAGAACAACGAAAAAACAACGGCAAATTCGACTCTGTTCCTGCCACAATTCCATGTACGCTTCTACAGCGACTCAGATAAAAGCAAGCTTGGAGCTCGCATCTGAGGCACAGCATGTCCCTATTCACCTCCGTTTCAAGTAATAAAATGATAACTTTATCGAAAGATGCAATCGAATCAGCGAACCTCTCGGCGACCAAGTCGAGGGCGCGATCGGAGCAATGGCGGGCGCGGATCGCGGCGAGACCCCCGTCGCTCCAGCCGACAGCCGATCGGAGCATGGCGTCGACCCTCCGCTCGAACTCCGGCGACCACCAGCGTATCGACTCGGGGGACGACTCGAAGCGGGCCTCGAGATCGAAGGCGGAGTGGAGGGCGGGGTCCGTGCAGGCGCGGAGCCACGACTTACAGACGAGCATGGGCCCCGTCCAGAGCTGCTCCGCGGTGAGGCGGGAGAGGACGTTGGTGAGACACTCGTGAGTCAGCTCGGCCCAGTCCGGGCTCGGCCCCGACTCGCCGGAGGAATTGGCCGGCGGCGGCGGAGGCGGTTGCTCGGGGGCGTCCATTGGGGGGATCGAGGAGCGATGGAGTGCGAAGGGGGGAAATGGATTATAAAACCGAGAAAATCCGGGGGCCCACTTGGTGTCTTCTGCATTCTTCCCCTCTCCCCTGTTCCTAGTTGGCATAAGACACCAAGTGAGCCCACCTCTCCGCATGGCACCTCGTCAGTGGCCGAGAACTACGCTGACATGGAGCTCTCGGATCACCCAATATATTCTCGATAAAACCGGTGGAAGCCGGTGGCGGTGGAGAAGTAATTGCAAAATAGACCTTAGACTTTCGATATTCACAATTTGACCCGTGGACTTTGTGATATTAATGAGGAACGGTGAAACATGGGGATTGAAAATTAAAGTGGTAAATAAGGGAAATGTGATATAATATAAAGAAGGTTGACCGAAAATTTAAATATTTATCATTGCTTCTCCTCCAAATATTCATATCGCCCCTAAAATATGAGTATTTTGCCTTACATTTTTTTCCTGTCTCTTTTTTTTTTTTTTTAATCTATTGCCAATTTTCATCCTTGTAACCTCTTGCCTCATGCTATTGTATAACAAATTACCTTCCCATTAATGCTATTAGAATCCAATGCACACTAAACAATAACATTTCTAATTGAGATAAAGTAAAATCGAGAAAATATATTGCTTTCAAAAGAAGTAAATTTTTTTATGGCTATATTTTCTTTCGTCAAAATTTAAATGTAGATGCAAAGTCATTTCTCCATAATTGTTTGACTCAATGTGCATCTGTTTAAAGCAATTCCCATATGGTAACTCTTGAGTTATATGGTGGGGAGCTTTATGGAGTCAATTATAATTCTTTTTACTATGAAAAAATATGCTAGACGTGCCAAATTACGTGAAATTTTTGAATTAGATTGTTAAGTGACTTTAGCGTATTTTTTGCAAAGTAGCTTCAAAGTTAAGGAAAAGAACAAAAGAAAACACATAGGGCGTGGCCACTATTCGTCATCTCCACCGTGGAACAAACCTAGCGAAGCCAATCTATGGCTAAAAAGGATCAAACCTTCGAAAAGGCAGCCAAGGGAGGGGAATAGCGTGATCGAGAAGTTTATTGACGACCGCTTTTGCTCTAATAATCTCTCAATTCCACACAATCAAATTCTAGCATTCCATATCGAAACCTCTACTGCCAATCTACCACAAACAGACCTCATTGAACCTACAAGATCAAGAACTCAATCATTACCACTAGAATCACTGTTCTCACCATCAGTCCATTAGCCTTCACATAACTCACGCCTGCACGTCCATGTTTCGCCAAATCGTCTAAACCTAGGTCGTCAAATCCATCCAAAATCGAAACCTTCTCTCTTACCAGCCAAACAAGCCCACAAAATCAATTTCCCAACCATCGCTCTCTTACCGGCGGCCCTCTCGCCAACCACGTCAACTCGGGCATCCATGAACAGCCTTGCAGACCAAGACCCGCACGAACCCATAGTCGGTCACTCAAACCCACTATCGTCAACGACCCTCAGTGACCCTTTTGGCTTAGCATTTGGAAGGGGCTTTTGGCCTTTGAGGGGGTTTGGCTAAATGCAAACATGTTTAGTTCAATATTTTTTGGATAACTTTGGCAAGATGTAATTGCATCTCCAAATGACTCTAAGGGCCTTTAGCTCAAAGCGGCTCTGAAGGTCTTTTGGGAAGTCGCATCTTTGGAATACAAGCCTCATTCACGGGTACTGTTAGTCTTTTTTGGAGAAACGAACGGAGGCTGATGATTGCCGCCTGAGGGGTTGCCCCTTGCGACTGTTGCCTGGGCTTCGTGACCACTTGGAAACTGTTGCCCGAGATCGTGTGATCTCATGCGAGGCGGCCTGAAGTCGCGCGATCTCAAGCATCTAGGTTGCACGACCTAACCGTCACCTGAGATCCAACAACCTTAGGTGGTAGTCGCTTGGGTCGCGGGACCCCAGGTGTCACATGAGGTCCGACAACCTCAAGTGAGGCTGTTCAGCAACCAAATATGGCCACCGGTGGCTAGATAAAAAAATATATAAAAATTTTAATTTTTTTTTGTAAAAATTTTAGCAAAAGTCCTAATGTAGTTTTTACCAAAAGGCATTTAAACCAAAATTGTTTCGCAATGCACTTTAAAATTATAATTTACCAAATGCTATTTGCATTTTGAAAAACGTCTTTAACCTAAAGGTGTTTGCATTTTCGCTAGGACATTTGTCTAAAGCCAAACCAAACGGGGCCAAAAAGGTCCAGAACCTAGCGACACTTGACAAACAGGTTTAGAGTCTACCTTTCCATCCAAGGCCTACTCCGTTCCTATGTGAATATTTATCTTCCCCACCTAGGAGGGAAAACTCCTGAATTTTATCTCCTAGAGTTCAGATGAAATAGTTTAAAGAGTTACTTAGGTCCACGCAAAACACTAAGAAAAAGAAAAAAAAAAAAAAACTTGTGAGGTGTCCACTCCGAATATCGAGAATAGAAAAATAACTTGCTCGACTTCCTTAGATTTCAAATTTATCTGAGCATATTCTAATTATCTTGCAAATAAGGAGCATATAAATACAACACTTGCTTCGCACGCATTGCATTAGAATATAGGGGCGAGCACAGTTCCTAGGAGGTCGGGTTCAGTTATGTGTTATGGTTCTCAGTTCCTGTTTTTCCGAAACCAGCGCCAAAATCGGAATTGGAACCAGAACTGGACCGGGATTCCTAAACCTAAAATTGTTTATGTCTTTTGCTTTTCTTTTTGCCTTCTACTAGAGCATTTTGGTTCTCATGGGATTACCATTATCAAATTCACTGAACATAACATTAATGGGCTCCATCTATTTTGTAACATCCCGATTTTCAACCTATGAGAGATGGCTATAAGTCTGGTGTGCCAATGGTAAGGATCGGTCATGGATTGATCAAGAGATTGGTCATGAACTAATCTAATGACTATGCAAGTGGACCCAAGTCGTTTGGTCGATGGATGACTATTCAACCATAAGGGTTGATCGAAAAATAGTTATGTTTCACCACGGATAGATGGACGATCATGGATTGATCCCGAATGGCCACATGACAATCGGGATGACTATGATTCCACTCGGTCATGTACCAATTGTGGACGACTATGATTCAACTTGATATGACCATATATCGGTTATGGATTGACCAATCTCAAATGACAATTGGGAGTTGCCTTGGGCCTAGGGTCAATCCAAGAGCTAGTCCGCTCAACCAGAAATTTATGATCAAGAAATTTCTATTCTTTGCATCATCTCTTGAGACATGTTGTTAGAAAAAGATATCATAGGTATCATAATTTTCATATGGTGCATACTTAAGTGTTGTAACTTTTTCTCTATCACTTAAGTACCAAAAGTTATGTATGCCACTCACTTAAATACTATAACTTTTTTTTTTCCGATCATTGAAGTGTCATATAACTTTTCAATTGATCACTTAGATGTCATAACTTTTTAAAAACTTTCACCACAATGCTATACCATGTTGGATTTCTGCCACCTAAGCGAACTTTTTTAAAATTCTTGGCACTTAAATAATCGACTAAAAGTTATGATATTCAAGTGAACTTTTTTTTTTTTCTAAAGTTATGGCACTTAGGGCCCTATTTAGTGACTCGCCAAACAATGACTATTTTTGCTTTTTTGGTTCCCCGTAACAAAAAAGAACAAAACTCCATTTGGTAACATCTTGTTCCCAAGAATAGGTATGGGATAAAACTAATAAGTAGAAAAAGGTTGCTCCTTTGCTCTTGGGAATAACTCAAAACTTAAGCCGAACCATCTTCTTCTTCTTTTCTCTCTTGTCTTTTCTTCTTTTTTCTTTTCTTTCTTCTTATCTTCCTCTTCTTCTTACTATAGGCGGTCGCCAATCATGGTGATGGCCGGCAACCAACCAAATGAGGTTCGGCGACCTCGCCGAAGTCTTGCCATGGCTAAGTGAGGCTCCCCAAGGCTAGCAATCAGCTAAAGGAAGAAGAATAAAAGAAAGGAAAAGTAAAAAAAAAAACATAAAATAAATAAAAATTTTAAAAAAATGTTATGTTACAAAAAAATTCTAGGGTTGTACCAAAAGCATTTATGCTCTTTTTCTATTCTAGGAATAGAAATTTTGTGTAGTTTCCAAATGCCCTTGAATAATTAGAAACTCGTCCAAGGAACAGAATCGGAAAAAATAATTTATAATCAAAAATTGTTTCTGAAAATAGAATGGTTATCAAACGCATCATGAGTGGTCAAAAAAAAGTTATGGTACTCAAGACGTTATACGTTTTCGAGATGCATTACCACAAATTCTTCACCATCCTCATATGCATCTTCCATGGTTGAGGTGTAAATCAGTAATTTCCAAAATTCTTCATCGATTTGCACTTCTTAGACTAGATATAGCTTCTCATTTATTTCTCAATTAAAAGCGAATATATTAAAAGAAATCAATTTCCACTACAATTAGGACCGTAAATTTATGTAAAGCCGCAACGGTGTTATATCTAAAAACTATTTTTAATTTACTAGCCAGAAGGAATACTTGTCCATTAAAATCTTATCGAAAATGTTTTGAAGATAACAAATATTATAACTAAAAAATATCTATCTCCACGGAAAAACTCAGGACGCCACTGCATGAAATGTTTGGAGTAATACAATATCAGAGTTGAACTTTATAGTTCATAGTACTGTGAAAGAGATTATGCATTTCCTAAGTAAAGCCAACAATGTCATGCCGAAAAACCTTCTAATCTAGGACTCAACAAATGTTCTCAATGTGTCTGAAAATGTTTTTTCGCTCTTATGTTTTTCGTTGATTTTAATATTAATAAAGGCTGAAGCAAACTTCAACAACGTTCAACATCATTTAGGTGGAAGTCTGAAAAACATGCATGAAGGTACGAGTCGGTGAGAGACGATAAGAGGCAATGACAATTGTGGCATTATCAGATTATGGTTAATCAATGCAAAAAGAAAGTTTCCATTAAAGGTACGTAAGACATTACCATATTTTCTACTTGACATGGATTTTTCGTTTATACAAGGAAATTCTTAAAAAGGTCTATGCAATTACATATTATCATAGTATGGCTTGAAAATTAAAGTTCATATCCAGTATAGAAAGGAGAATTAAAAATTTAATATGGTGCATAAAGAGCATGAGGGATTTGGGAATGTATCACATAATTGGTAGTGAAAATCCATCTCCATTTAAAGGTCTCAATCTTAAATACTCCTTTCAAGGAAATATATCGACTAAATTGCTAATGAGATTATCATAGTTAATTAAGGAACCAAATTGGGAATATGGAAAAATTAGTTCAACTTTCAAGTCTAGTACTATAAATACGGCCTGGCTGCTCCTATGGCGAAACACGACCAACACATAAAGATCAATACCTCATACATTCTCATTTGGATAGCGGCCCACAATGATGGAGACGATATCTGGGGACTAGCTCTAGCTTGCCTCTCCCTTCAGATCGCCCATCCCGATATTCTAGTTGCGTCGGATGTAAAATGATCGTTAGGTGTTGCCTATCCGTAGCCATGTAACCTAATCATGTTCTCCGATGGAACCAGATAAAGGTACGAACAATTAGAGCTGACTTCTTATGTCGAAGATGTCCATAGGACTCGAACTACGCTGTTGACATTTAGTGTGCTTCATTTGGACGATTGTCCTCTCACAGAGCAAACCAACTTAGTTAGGAACAAATAATTGTTACATATGATCATATCCTTTTTCTGAAGAGCTGTTATGCCACTATGAACAACGTATGCCCACATATATGCAGCTTTTTTTTATTATATTTTCTCATAGTCTGACAATAAATGTTATATTTCTAGGTCTCTACAATCAAAGATAAGGAGAATAACATCAGTTCTTCCTTTAGGATGCAGTAAAATTTCTCCTATGGAGCTTCTTCTCCATGTGAAGCTGGCTCTAGTAATTTGAACGCAAATCATGTTCCACTAGAGGACTTGAATGGGCTACATGGACACGGATCGGTAACTTCCCCCGATTGATATATTTTTTGCGGCAATTGAATGTCGGGATCCACGATCAGAAGGGAGTGGCAAGCTAGAGGTCTTCGTCATTGATGGACTGCTATTTGAAGGAGAATGTATGAGATATGTTCCAAAAATGTAATATTGTTATATCTTTATGTGTTTATCGTGTTCTATCGTCATACTGATGAGGTTGTGTTTATAGTATTAGACTTAAAAAACTCAATAAATGTTTGCAAATCCTCACTTTGGTTCCTTGATTCCCTATGTAAATTCATTGGAAATTTAGTCAGTATATCTCCTTGAAAAGGAGTATTCGAGATTGAGAGTTTTAAATTGAGACAATTTTTACTGCCAATTATGTGATGCACTTCTCATATCCCTCGTCCTCTTGCTGCCAAAAGAGTATTGCATTTTTTTAAAGTTTGGATTCTCATTTCTACACCAGATATGAACTTTCTCCATATTATGATAGTATGTAAGTATAGGCTTTACCTTTTTCTACTCGACATGTTACATGATTATTTCAAATCCGTTCCTTCATAAGGAAAAATCGCATATGTTTCCAAGATAATCCTATCCTTGTGATACTGCCAAGCGAAGGATATGATTAATTTGACCAATATATCCAATATTACAAGGGAAAGGTCTCCAAAAAGTCATAAACCCATTGTACTTCCGATAATTCAGTTCTAAATATTTTACTTATGTTAATTGAGTTTCAAACATTTTCACATTCTGCCAATTTAGTCAATCCAACCAATTTTAACCAAAAATGGTTGACGTGGACACCGGCCATTCTACGTAGTAGGGGCGATAATTTTTAATTATATCTTTGTATATTTATATTTATTTTTATATTTATTTTTTATTTTATTTTTACTTTTGTTTTCTTATTTTTATTGTTAAAGGCCGTTAAAGGGCACTGGCCACTTGGTGAGGGCCCGTGACCCTCGTCGCTGAAAGCTGGGTTAGAACTGTGACCCCTGCCCTTGCCCCATGACCGGTGAGAGCTGATTTGAGTGAGGGTTGAAAGCCCTAGTTGACCACCACTGCACAAAGGACATGACTCTCACCTAGTGACTATTGAGGGCTCGTTGCCCTTGCACACAACCCTTGCTCAGATGTGAGGCGAGGGCTCACGGCTCTAGCCAACCATGTACAAGGGCAATGAACCCTCACTAGCCACTAGGTGATGTTGAGCGAGTGTTGTGAGCTCTCATCCAGTTTCGGTGTGCAGGTTGAGCCTTGGCCAATGGCCCCATGATAGTCCTTAACAATGCAATAAAAAAAAAAAGAAAAAAAAAGAATATATATATATATATATAAATTCAAGAAATATTATAATTGCCCACATCAGCGCTAACCATGCCATGATGGATGGCCAGTATCCATATTAGCGATTTATGGTCAAAATTGGCTAGATGGATTTAATTGGCAAAATATAAAAATATTTAAACTCAATTGGCACAATTAAAATGTTTAGGATTGAATTGATATGATTAGGATTTTTTGGACAAATTTCCCAATATTGCAGTAAACTACACCCTGTAATTGAAGTGAGGTCTTAAAAGACAAGTAGATAATAAAGTAACTTCATATCCAACAACAAAGAAAGCTGGGTGTATAGAAAGCGAGAAGGCCAAAGCTATGTTCAACGGATTTTTTCAAACCTAAGAAACAAAGAATACGACAATTGTGCCGAAAAAATGATTAAATTCATAGAAAGTTATTATTTCTGTATACTTATATTAATCGTGATTGTTTCCTTTGTTGCTTTTACATATAATAACATGCTTAACCATGGAAGATTGACTACATAATGACCATTTAGCACTTGAATTAAATCTATTTATGAAACTTAAATTAATATAGAAGAGGAAGTATATGTATTCGATACAAATTATCAGGATGTATATCAAACAAAGTTTGTCTGGTTCTTACCTCAGATGTGTGAAGATAGCTTCCTTACTCAACTCAATCCTGTGGAAACATATCCAGTGTGTTCTTCGAGGTGGACCAGATAAGAAAGCATATGAAGAATACCTAAGTATTCCATAAACACCTCTCCTTCACTAAATTATTTCTCAAGGAATGAAAACATTGCTCGCTCAAGGGCTAAGTAAAGTCGCAACTAGATGTCGCTTGATCTTGATCAATGGCTACGTTAATGCCCATTTGGTTTGGTTTTTATAATCTATATTTTCATAAGGGCGTCGATGCTTGTAATTTTTATATTTGTTTTTTTATCATTCCATCTCCTGCTTTCTCTTTTTCCAAGTCTTGTTTTTCTTTTTTTATTCTACAAATATTGCTTCCAGTGATATAGAGATTGTATTAGAAGCATCAATCTCAAGGGTAAATGAATGATGCGATCTAATGGATCGTCTATCGCAGAGAACATGGGATATTTTAAATCGCTTGATCTAGTAGATCGTATATCACCATCAAGATATTGCACTCGTCTTCTCCATATCGTAGTTCTCGTCTAACTTTGTCTTCGCAGCTCGTAATATTTTGCTGTTCTCATGGTGGTCGTCATCAAGTTCGCGCTCCTCTCCCTTGCAGTCCTCCTGCTGCTGCTGCCGTGCCAACCCTTGGAGGTCCCGAACTACCAAGGCGCGGAAGATTGGCCGGAATTAACCATGGCCGCCCGACGACACTAGAGAATCATAGAAGAAGATAGGATCGACTTCAACATGAGGAGGTTAGGCGGAGCTGTCACCGAACCCATCCCTATCACCAAACCGGAGTCGGAACCGGAACCCATCACCGAACCCAAACCCAGACCCGGACCTGTCCCTTGTGTGAAGGACTGCTTCCCTTGCCATCAGGCCTTAGCCATCGCTCGGTTCGTTCGTATGCGCTTCGCCTGGGGTGGAGGGATGTAGAATCCTAGATTGAATAGAATCCACAGGAAAGAACAAGTTAGGGTTGGTTATAGTGTCACAATTTATTTTTTCTTATAACTCCTGAATTAATTTGGACTCTTGGTTATTTGGTTCCCTTTATTTTCATGTAGTCTTGTTTTGTGTTTCTTGAATGCCATAATTTTTTTTTCTTTGATCAAGGGAGTTTCATAACTTCTAAAAAAGAACATTCATGTGGTATAGTGAGCTCTATACATAAATTTGAATTATCACATTCATGTGGGGTCATATGAAAATTATGATACTTGTGATTTTTTTTCCCTATATATATATAAAAGAAAATGTTGGAAGTTCTTGTTTTGGCCTATCCCAAAAGAAAATTGAAGATGATCAATTTATGTGATTGGAAAGAAAATAAAAATCTGAACAAGAAGTTATTCGGTTCTCGGATTGTATTATTTCGTCCTTTACCAGTTTCCTCTATTGTGGTGGTTGATTTCATGAGGCTCGTGAAGGCCGATTTTTGGTGGATGGTTCTACCATTCTTGATTTTTTTTTTCTATAGGGGTGGGTTTTTGATAGAAAGTTTTTAAATGTAAAAAAAAAAAAAAAAAAAAACCGATTTGTGGATAACTACCGATACTTTTATGAAATTATTAACTTTAATGGATTAGAATATAAGATCATCGGTCATCGACTTTAAGTCATTATTTGTTTCTTTAATTTAAATAAGTTTCATTATCATTTATCAACTTACTATTGTTCTAAATTAGATAACGTCTCTTCAAGACGTCAAAATAAAAAATAAAATAAAAAGAGGACCAAAATGCTGTGGCAATAGGAGATATTTCCAGTAGCGTTGGATCTATAGTTTCTCCGTACTAGTCTGGGATTCTCATCAAATGTTTCTGGAACGAATAGCAAGTTATTTTCAAAGTTATCGGATGCTCATTTAATTCTTTTGCTAAATAGACTGATTGAATTGAATTTTCCTCGATACCGTTCAGCATTCGTGCGAAACCCACTTTAAAAAATTATTGAATGCTCTAATTTCATTACTCCCAATCCTGATGATTTGTGATGATTTGTAATGGGTAAAGTTAATGGGGGACGAGTTCGGATTCGGGATGGGGCCGACCATCCCTCACGAATCCGTCCAGCTGCCATCCCTATTTGCAAAGTGAAGGAAAAGTGTTGGTAAAACCAGTTACTCATTCACCATACTCCTTTTTCCTCAAGAATTGCATTTCACAAGAAGCATAGAAGCCAAAAAGTAAAGCATAACACAGACTTACCAAAAACTGAGACAGAACAGCAAGAAATAGATGTTCCGCTATGATGTATATGAACAAGCTAGGGAAGCATACAATAATGCAGGACGAAAAGAAAGGATCAACATATTGATAGAGAAGTATATCAAAAGTAATGTTTAAACAAATACACAAGATGAAGTTCCTACATGACTTCATGCGAATAAGTAAAAACACTGCAGATCATCACACGCCAGATGCCGTGCAAAGTCATTCAGATTCTGCTAGCTTAGCTCGAGAACCGCTTCCAGCTTTCCTAATCAGATTCGGAAGACATCCGTCTGGAATCGCTCATCGTACAACTGCCAGTGGCCATACCGCTCCGTATGGTAAACCGACCGAGGGATGTAAAAATTAGGCTTAATTATGTCCTGCAGATTCTTCAAATTGGACGTCGCATTCACAATATCACGACTAGTCAGGTTTGCACACCCAAACAGGTCCAAGTGCATAAGGTCGAGACAACCGTCGCAAATGGAGGTAAGACCTTTCGCCGTTAACTTGGAAAAGCAAATCTCGAGGTGCTCCAGTTGAGGCATGTACTTCCCTATAGCGGCAGCTTCTGAATCGCCTTCTTGCGGGCAAGCATTCAAATACTCAGCGGGAACTACACCCTCATGTTGGGAAGGATCTAACCAGTTCATCAGGTTCCTCTTCAAAACTTTAAGATTAAGACAGTTCCTCCCAATCAGAACCAAAGATTTATGAGACACCTCATGGCAATAGCTAATATCGAGCTCCCTGAGGCTGGTGCAACGGGACGCTACACTGGCCATCGAGGCATCGGTGACACTTTGGCAGCTCTTGATTGAGAGAACCTGAAGATTCGGGCACCTGCAATTCACGGGCGGCAGATAATCATCATCATCAACAAGTCTCAACTAAATCGAAAGTATCTTCTCAAAGTTGATTGCTGCAATGCTTTAGCATACGGCAAACAAAACATGCAACAGAAAGAACCAATCCGCCGGACAGGATGATCGCAATGCGAAGTTCCAAACTTCCTCAGTCTGACGTTTAATTTCGCCGCAGCAGATAGAATACAATTTTCGATCCAATCCCAATTCGATTGACTCCATATTCAATGATGCGACGGCCGGCCATAATGAGATTCCATACCATTCAAAGAAAGATGTCCACGCCAGAACAACGAAAAAACAACGGCAAATTCGACTCTGTTCCTGCCACAATTCCATGTACGCTTCTACAGCGACTCAGATAAAAGCAAGCTTCGACCTCGCATCTGAGGCACAGCATGTCCCTATTCACCTCCGTTTCAAGTAATAAAAATGATAACTTTATCGAAAGATGCAATCGAATCGGCGAACCTCTCGGCGACCAAGTCGAGGGCGCGATCGGAGCAATGGCGGGCGCGGATCGCGGCGAGGCCGCCGTCGCTCCAGCCGGCGACCGATCGGAGCATGGCGTCGACCCTCCGCTCGAACTCCGGCGACCACCAGCGGATCAACTCGCGGGACGACTCGAAGCGGGCCTCGAGGTCGAAGGCGGTGTGGAGCGAGGGGTCCGCGGAGGCGCGGAGCCACGACTTGCAGACGAGCATGGGCCCCGTCCAGAGCTGCTCCGCCGTGAGGCGGGAGAAGACGTTGGTGAGGCACTCCTGAGTCAGCTCGGCCCAGTCCGGGCTCGGCCCCGACTCGCCGGAGGAATCGGCCGGCGGCGGCGGCGGCGGCGGCGGCGGCTCGGGGGCGTCCATTGGGGGGATGGAGGAGCGATGGTGGAGTGCGAAGAGGGGAAATGGATTATAAAACCGGTGGAAGCCGGTGGCGGTGGAGAATTAATTGCAGAATGGACCCTAGACTTTCGATATTTCGCAATTTGACCCTTGGACTTTACTGATATTACTGAGGAACGATGAAGCATGGGGAATGAAAATTAAAGTGGTAAATAAGGGAAATGTGATATTATATAAAGGAGGTTGACCAAAAAATTTAAATATTTCTCATTACTTCTCATCCAAATATTTATGTCGCCCCTAAAATATGAGTATTTTGCCTTACATTTTTTTCCTGTCTCTTTTTTTTTTTTTTTTAATCTGTTGCCAATTTTCATCCTTGTAACCTCTTGCCTCATGTTATTCTATAACAAATTACCTTCCCATTAATGCGATTAGAATCCAATGCACACTAAACAATCATATCTCTAATTGAGATAAGTAAAATCGAGAAAATATATTGCTTTTCAAAAGAAGTAAATTTTTTTATGGCTATATTTTCTTTCATCAAAATTCAAATGGAGATGCAAAGTCATTTCTCCATAATTGTTTGACTCAAGGTGCATTTGTTTAAAGCAATTACCATATGGTAACTCTTGAGTGATATGGTGGGGAGCTTTATGGGGTCAATTATAATTCTTTTTACTGTGAAAAAATATGCGAGACGTGCCCAATTACGTGAAATTTTTGAATTAGATCGTTAAGTGACTTTAGTGTATTTTTTGCAAAGTAGCTTCAAAGTTAGGGAAAAGAACAAAAGAAAACACATAGGGCGTGGCCACTATTCGTCATCTCCATCGTGGAACAAACCTAGCGAAGCCAATCTATGGCTAAAAAGGATCAAACCTTCGAAAAGGCAGCCAAGGAAGGCGAATAGCGTGATCGAGAAATTTATTGACGACAGCTTTCGCTCCAATAACCTCTCAATTCCACACAATCAAATTCTAGCATTCCATATCGAAACCTCTACTGCCAATGTACCACAAACAAACCTCATTGAACCTACAAGATCAAGAACTCAATCATTACCACTAGAATCACTATTCTCGCCATCCGTCCATTAGCCTTCACATAACTCACGCCTGCACGTCCATGTTTGGCCAAATCGTCAAAGGGGAAAGTTGGGTTGGAAATGAGTTTTTAAGTCTAACTTATTTAATTAGTCTCTTTAAAACGTAAATGACCTATATATGACTCATTTCAAAATATAAGTGATTCATATATGATCCATTTATGATTTAAATGGGTCAAATATAGGTCTAAGACCCATGTTGACACCTCTAGTAGTGGTTGCCACCATAGGACTCTCGACGGCTACGGGAATGGTCCCATCCGTTGATGACAAAGAGTGTAGTGAGGCCTATTAATGGTCCTCAGCCTTTAGGTCTCACCAGTGGATGCTCAACTCCATCATTAATTTCTCTCTTTGCCTCATCTATTGTTTGCCTCAACCGTAGTTGGAATGTCATGTATGTTTTGTGGACAGTACTTTGGGGATTTAATTTGGTGATTTTAGTGCGAATTCTAGGTAGCATATGATGTTTCTAAGTCATATGATTGTCAAACCATAACTGTTGCCCAAGAAAAAAAAAAATGAAATTGCTTGATAAATAGAGATTTGTTTTGTATGCCTCAACGAGAAGGGAGAGACTTATTGAGTTTACTTTAAATTCGATCCATTATCTCCAATTACGAAATTATTTACACATTTAGCATTTGATAATTGAGATGCTTAGAAATTTGGTTGCGTAATTATCTTCAAATACACATGTTGATCGTTTGTGTTTGAATATTTAAAAACTAAATCATGCTTTCATCTTACAGCTTAAGTTCTTTGAACATTTGATAGTAATCTCACAAAATCTTCTATAGTGTCAGAACTAGATATTCTGAGTTTGAATCTTTTCACTCTTAAGCTTCAAGTACAGGAATTTATATGTGTGTGTCGCTTTACAAAAGCAAATGACATCGTGACACATATTGATGCTAGGGAGAGTATATAGTCTTGCAGTTGACTCTCTGAATTTATGTGTACTAATCAAAAGTTTTATCTTTAATATTTTTAAATTAACATTGTTTGTTTTTCATCTAAAAGCAAGTATAAAATTTATTTTTATTTCAAACAATTATTTGATGTGAAATTTGATACTAGATAATTTAGATTTAATATATTTTTTATGCTCTGGTTATTCATTTTAGTTTCTTGAATTTATTATCACATGACTTGTGCTGGCTATTATACTAGGAAACATACCCGCGCTTTGTTGCGAGACCATAAACTATCAAAATGACTGCATATTTTTATCATGACTTTGATTTTTCTAGTACTTCTGATAATTTTTTTTTAAATAGCAAATATGTTGGCTAAATTATCATATGTTTCAGCTTATAAAATAAGAAAATAATATACTTGGCGTCATTATAAGTTCTCATTAAATCGTGATTGATGATTGGTTATAAGAAATTAGCAATACAACATTTGACAATAACATTGAAGTGGCAACCTTTCTCTAAGTTATAATAACTTGATTATTTCGAATTTGATTATAAGTAATCTATAAGTGTTTTTCTTCTCTAATATTTTAAATTACATGGTAAATAGATATAATTAATTTCTTGGTGATGTAGATACACTGTAAAACTATTGTGCGATGGCTCTAAAAATAAAAATTGAGCATATATCGATAACTTGGTCTAGTGACCATCAATATTTACTCTTTTTCCATCGACCTTGTATTCGCAACCGGGCGGCGATAGGGTTTCATGCTCCATTCAGTCAGTGCAACAACACCGTTGACCCTATCATTGACCAGTCCTCTTTGCTTTGCCCGAACCTATCATGGTAAAGCCAGACCAAGCCCAAAAATAATAGCGTTCGTCGGCCGTTGGATCTCGTCGGCACATATGATGAAAGATCGCATGTCACGAATGCATTAGCCGATAAATAATGAAAATAAATTATCTATCAATCAAAGTGGCACAGCACAAAGAAATTGCATAAATATTTTTGGAAATATAAAAAAAAATATTTCCAGATTTGAAATTGCTTTTGGAAAGATGTTGTAGCATCTAAAACATCTAGAACGTAATATTGAAAAAGATGAGGGATAAAATAATTATTTTTTTTACGCATTTGGTATTTGAAAAAATAATAATAATTGAGATATCATAAAAATAGGAGGAGCTCACATGTTATCACCTTGATCAATCATCAAGTGCCAAGTGTTATAAGTTTTCTCGATTTTTCTCCCAAAAATAACATTGTTTATCTTGTGGAAATTGTTAAACTCAATAGGCACTGAAATTCAATCTCTCCAATCTAGATGGATAATCCCTATTCTAGTGAAACTAGAGATCACTAGCTTCTCCACTTTGCGTTCGGAAAAATCTCAGAGCAAATTCTCCTTCAAAGCCTTTGCGTTAAATACGAATAATTCACCATCAAGACATTGCACTCTTCTTCTCCACTTTATAGTTCTCATCTAACTTTGTCTTCGTAGCTCGTGAACTTTGGCTGTTCCCATGACGATCATCATCAAGTTCGTGCTTGTCCTCTCCCTTGCGGTCCTCGTGTTGCTGCCACCATGCCGACCCCTGGAGGTCCCGAACTACCGAGGCACGAAAGATTGGCCTGAATTGACTGTTGCCCAGTGACACAAGAGAATCATAGAAAAGATAGTACTGGCTTCAACATGATGAGGTTAGGCGGAGCCACAATCGAATCCGAGCCCGAGCCCGAACCTGTCCTTGGCGTGAAGGCAAACCCTGCGATCATAATGCCAAAGCCAACGCTCGAAAATACTGCTGCAAATACGACGTCCTCGGCCATCAGGTCTCGCCCATTGCTCAGTTCGGTTGTTTGTTTCTCTCTTTTCCTTGGTTAGTTGTCTAGAATCCTAGATTGAATAGAACCCACAAGAAAGAACAAGTTAGGGTTCGTGGTAGTGTCGTATTTATTTTTATTGTAACTCCTGAATTAATTTGGATTTTTTATTATTTGGTCCTTCTGCAGTCTTGTTTTGCGTTTCCTTCCGTGTAGACTTCTGTAATACATGTTGATGATGTTTCTAGCAGTCAGTAATTACTCTTCAATTAAATTACTAATTTACTGAGCGATGTTGATTGATTGTTTTAAGTTACTGACTTCTCTCATCTCCAACCAAATATAATTATTTTTATCTTTCACAAACTTTTGTTTATCTTTCTTACCTGCAAGTTGAGATTATTAATACGTATTCGAGTGACTTACTAACTTTATTTAGATTAAATGACCGATTAGTGATGGTTTATCAAGCCAATGATTATTTGTTTTATTTTTAAAAGTATCAACTTTCCTATTAGGTTACATTTTTTACATGATTTACTTAACATCTTTTTAAGTAAACCAACTCATTTTACTCTATTTAGATTTTACCAAATTTTCTCCTACTTGACACTTATCAACACTTAAATAGAAATTACCCCCATGAAAAAAAAAATCCGTTTTTTTTCCCGGAACAATAAACTTTTGCCTCGTAAAGTGAAGAGTAAACCCCTACTGCTGAGCCAAAAGGATAGGCAAAAGAATCTTTCAAGTACCATAACTTGACAGAAAGTGACACTTAAGTGCTATAACTTACGAAATGTACACTTAAGTGTCACATTTTAAGAAAAGTGGGACACCTGAGTGCCATCTCCGGTGAAGTTGGCCGGAAATCATATGTGACATTAAAATATTAATATTTCTCGTCGATGTATCTCGCCGGAGAGCTAAGTTAGCTCAAATTCACCCAAAACTACGTTGTTTCGGGTTTTGGCCAAAATAGAACTCTTAAATCGGCCAAAATGACGTCGTTTTGGCATAATTTGAATTTTAATATACTATAAATTTATTTAAATTAAATTTAAAAATAAATTTATTTAAAAAATTTTAAAAAATTAATTTTAAAAATTTTAAAAATTACAAAAAAATTTAGAAATTAACAAAAAAAATAAATTTACAAAAAAAATTAAAAAATTTACAAAAAATTTGCAAAATTTACAAAGAATTTACAAAATTTAAAAAAAATTTAAACAATTTACAAAAAATTTCAGCCCTCAAATTCGCCTCTTTTTTTCTAAATTTTTTGTAATTTTTTTAATTTTTAAATTTTTTGTAAATTTTTAAATTTTTATAAATTTTGTAAATTTTATAAATTTTTTAAAATTTTAAAATTTTTAAAATTTTTTAATGTTTTTTTATTTTTAAAATGTTTTAAATAAATTTAGTTTTAAATTAAATTAATTTAATTTTTATATTAAATTTTTTACCACGTCGCACCAAAACGACGCCGTTTTGCACTCGTTTCACCGTAAAATTGACACGTCGCGTTTTGGCCAGATTCGCACTCAAGTGATCCATTTTGCTCCGATTTTGGCACTTAAGTGTATCTTTCGTAAATTATGGCACTTAAGTGTCCCTTTCTGCCAAGTTATGGCACTTCAGGGGTTCGCATGTCCAAAATGATAAATGGGAAAAAAAAATCCAAAGGCAGGGAGATGAAGTAATTTGTGCGAATATATGATGAGGGCGGGAATATGGCTGAAATCATCTACAACATGATAGGACTTTTTGAGTCTCGACTAATCTCTCGTAAAGCAATTCCCCTATCTCGCACAAATTGGGTCCTAACGCGAGCTGAAAACTCATGCTCTCAGGGACAACCTTGGAGAAAAAGAAGGATCGATTAGTGGAATCCATTCTTTGATTGATCAAGTCTTCTTTGTGCTAGAAAAACCTGACCTCCTCAATTGCAATCTTCGTACATATAACATCACTATCCACGTGATCGACACTCCCTCTTTGCCCCCAAAAGTTCGCAAGTTGGGCTCTTTATAGATTCAAACATCAGCGAATGAATAACAGAAGAAAGGGTCGAGCTTGAATATAATCTCCAACCTGGAATCACCGACGTTGTGAGTTATGGAGGAAAAAGGAAGATAGGATTGTTTGGGTGGCAGTGGTAGTGGTCGTGCAGGCGGTGGTGGTAATGGTGATGAGGGTGGCAATGGCGGCCACTGCGCGACCCCAGGCTGCTCGGGGCGGCGATCCTGTCCAACGGATGCCAGGGAGTGTAGGGAGGCCTCTGGGTTCCTCAGCCATCAAGTCTCGCCGGTCGCTTGGCTCGGTCGTTAGTTTCTCTCTTTTTTCTCGTCTATCGTTTGTTTCAACCCTAGTTCGAATGTCACAACCACCTGAAAATTCCGAGTTACATATTGTGTTTTGTGAACGGTTTTTGGTGATTTGAGCGCGATTTTGGAGGTAGCATATGATGTCTCTAAGTCACATGGTTGTTGGACCATAAATGTTGCCCAAGAAAAATAAATAAAATAGATGCAGAAATGTTTTCTACACCTCGAAGAGGAGGGAGGGACTTATCGCGCCCATTTCAAACTGGATCCATTATCACCAATTACAAAATAAATTACATATTTATCACTTGAAAGTTAAAATGTGTAGAAATTCGATTGCATAATTATCTTTACGTACACAAGTGGATCATATGATTGCAAGCAGTTCAAAATTTTCTCACACTAACAATGATATGAGTACAAAAATTTATCTGTGTATCGCCTTACAAAAGCGAATGGCGTTGTTTAGAGTAAGTTCGACAACAGCTCTTAAGCTAACACCTGGTAAGAGTACGGTCCTGCAGTTGGACTCACTGAATTTATTTGTGTACTAACCAAAAGGATTCTCTTTAATATTTTTAAAATAATATTGTTTGCTTTTTCATCTAAATACAGTTATTGAATTCCTTTTATTTCAGAGAGTATTTTTTAATGAAATTCGGTATCTGAGAATTTGGATTAATTTGATTCCGACGCTTTTGTTGTTGATTCCGACGCTTTTGTTGTTCTTTTTAGTGTCTTGTATTTATTATCACGATTTTGAGTCCACCCATGGCTTGTGCTTGCTATTATACTAGGAAACGTACCCGTGCTCTGCTGTGGGACCACAAACAATCAAAGCCGCCGTATGGATAACGAGGTTTTTCTTTTAATCATAACTTCGATTTTTATAGTACTTTTGATAAATATTTTTTTAAACAACAAGAACGTTGGCTAAATTATCATTTGTTTTGGCTTACAAAATAAGAAAATAACATATGCGAAATCATTGAAATTCTCATTAAATCATGATCAATGATCGATTACAAAGAAATTAATATTATAACATTCGATGATAGCATCGAAGTGGCAACCTTTTTCTCTAAGGTATGATAATTTAATTATTTCGAATTTGATTATGAGTAAACTATAAGTGCTTATCTTCTCCATTGGTTTAAACTACATGTTAATTAGAGATAATTATTTTCTTGTTGATGTAGATACTCCGTCAAAGCATTGTGTCAAGGTTCTCAAAGATACAAATTGAGCATTTACCAATAACTCAGTCTAATTGTCACGCCCCGAACCCCGAGCGCGCGAACAACCCGCCATGGTCATGCAAATGCGACATTCCCAGGCAGTGTCGCCGACCCCATTCGTTTTATATGCGCATGCGGAACGTGTTATAAAACCCCTGACAAGACTTACGTGATAGGAAAGCAGGAAACCAACTCAGTCAGAACAAACATACTTTCATAGATAATCACACCATAGTTTACATACACAAACAATGGTCAATCTACAAAGAGGATCGATCCACCAAAACGAAGAAATAGTCCCATGACTACTAGTCGGACACGATCTCCAATCCTTCAACTTCACATCTATAACTCCACAAGGCCAACCAAAACGAACTGACCGCTCCGTCCACTAGGGACCTGAAAATGTACGCCCATAACAGGGTAAGACATTGTCTCAGCAAGTTCACCCCCTAATCCCCTATTAGAAAGAAAATACACCCAATGGTAGCCTAGCCACACTACACAGAAGACTTATCTCGCCTTATTTCCTTCTTGCAAGTTAGTACAGTTCAAATCACTCAATCACATGTAGTAATAAGAACTTAAATAACTAGAACGCAATCACTTTCACATAATCAACAACCACAGGGTACTTGATTATAAGACCGAATTATTATGCCATGTCCTATACCGTGTCACACAATTCCGTCCCATAATCCGGCACGTCAACTACACTCAGCACGCGTTCCAATTTTTATTCATTACCACACATGAACATAGCCTACTCGCAGTTCGGCTATCTACTGGATTTTAGCCATGCATCGTCTCCTCACCTTGGAGCACGACTTCGTCATTACGTCGACGGCATTCCTGAAGGAGCATGGGCCTAGAATCTACTGCAACCCGCATATGTTGTATGGGGTATCCCATATAGGGGTAAGTCCAGCTCAACAGCTCAGGAAAATTTCCCCTTAATTATCACACAACAAAATCATACTCGGCTCAGGACACCTTGCATTTCACTCAATACTTCCACTTAAAATAGTGATCCAGCCTCTTTTCTTCATATTAAAAGTAATTAGGAAACTATTCTCATGTGTGGGGGCACGTTAATTTTGAACCAAAAAAACTAATTTCTTACTTTCTCAAACCCACCTAAAATCCAATTTTGATATCAAAACCCGACCCCTGAGTTTTTTTTGAATAAAATCCATATTTTTCACCATCAACACTCAATTTGCAATATGCACTCATCAAATTCATAATCTGAATACATAGCAGCGATCAGTGCGAAATTCTAAGAATTTAAGGTCCCGAAATAATTTTCGAATTAATAAATAATTGAATTTATTCCGAAAATTAATTAAATAATTATATTTTAATAATTTTATATAATATAAAATATTATTATAATTAAATAATTTCAAAATACTTATTTATTCAAAAAAAACACTTAAGGCCAAATCAATATTATACTAACATAAACATCTATTTAACCTTAATTAAACATACACTAAACTAATCACACCCCTTAATCGAATCCACACCTAACTAAACTAATCTAACCACATAATCTCACTTAACTTAAACTAAACCTCCCTAAGCATCATTAACCCTCTAATCACGGTTTAGGAGGCTAAATTCACCGGAATCGCTTTCCGATGAGTATCCGACGAAGACAACGGCGAGGCGATCGGAAAACCTCCTCGGGCAACACCAAGCAAGGACCGGAAGGCACCCAAAACAGGCCTTGAAGACCGGAGTTTGGCTGGAACTTCCAGCTGCTGGTCACGGTCAGACGGAGGGTGGCTCAATGGCTGCTTGGACGGAAACGAGCAAGGACGGACGACGGTAGCTCGGACGGGTTGAAGCGGTTGCTCCGGCGGGACTTCCGGCGGCCTCGGCGATGGCGAGCAGCTACTTGGATGACGGACGACGGTGCTGGCGCGCGGACGAAGCGAAGTAGCAGGGACGCACGATGGAGAAGCTTGCGCAAGCGAGCGCACTACGGCAAGCGACGGCAGCGACGACGACCTTGGCTGCTCCAGGGACAGGACGACGGTGGCGCGGTTTCAACGGTGCCTAGGGGACTCCGGAGGACGACGAGACGGCACGGGACTGGCTGAGCGGGCGCGAGAGGGGACGGTGAAGGAGCACCCACCGACGGCGTGCGAGTGGGCGGAGGGGTGGCTGGACGAGCTCCTGGTTCGCACAGCTCCTCTCTCTCCTCTCCAAGTTCCAAGAATCCCCTTGATTCAAGGAAGAAGAAAGGCTTGATGTGAGGGGCACTTTTTGGGAGCCAATGGGCATCCAACACTTGTCCAAATCCCCTTGACTTTGACCCCACCATGACCTCACTTTCCACTCACTCAATCTTCCACAACAATCCTCCAATAGGTCCAAAATGCCTCTTGTACCATGGCATACGAATTTTGAAAACTTGTACATCAATTTCTTTCAATTTCATCTAATCATCTTCCAATTGAGCCAAATTAAAGTCCATAAATTAATCCAATATCACCACACTTCAATTCACATTTTTACTTGACCATAGAATCATCTTGAATCCCAAAAGTACGACCAAAAGCGGGCCTACCAATTTTCCCGAACCAAATTAACCATACTTTGCTTATTTTGCCGAAAAGCTCGGTTTGCAAGAAAAAATCTTCCGAAGATGAGTCAACGTTCCTAAAATGATTTGTGACACAACATGACTTCTAATTTCTGAATTCGCTTTCAATTTCACGGTTAATTTCACTCTGGCACGATATTAGCGCGTCCTAATCTACCGAGTAGCTTTTAGAAATTTTCGTGCATTTAACCTGTGGTTGATCATTTTCAAGCCACAATGTACATCTTTGACACATTGGCGACTCTCGGTTGTCGTGGTAATCTCAAGGTTTCAAATACGGACATAAGGTGCCCAAACGACGAATAGTCGGTCCAAAGGCGATCGATAAGAATTGTGCGATCTGGTGGAATCACCTACACTTGATCATATGCCTTTGTCGAGTCGACCTATCTCCAGTCTTTAATCGATTTTTAACTGTGCCGTAATGACCCTTGCAGATTAGCTCGATCGAAAGGTCGCTTCCTAGTCAAATTCTCGAGTCTGATGCATTAGAATCTCTTAACGGCTTCACCTGATAGACTAGTTTTCACATGAGTGGCCAACTCAGGGAAAAGAACTATATGCTTGAGATGAAATGCCCATCTCATTTTACTGAAAATAGAATTGGAAAATCAAGATGTCACACTAACGTCCATCAACATTTACTTTTTTCATCGATCTTGTATTTGCAACTCATAATTCGCACAATTGTCATGGTGGACATTACATTTGCCCTTGTCCAATGCCGCCACCTCTATGTCAATATCTCATTGCCTTAGGTCGCGATAGTGCTATTAAGCCGGCCAACAACTCCCACAAATGAGAGGAGGAGGATTATCATAGGGCGGCGACCAGGTTTGTCCTTCTTCCCGTCGCTGCAACAACATTCTTGATCCAAAAATAATAGTGCTTGCCACCGTCGGATCTTGTTGGTACATATGATGAGAGATCGCATATCACGAATGTATGACCCAATAAATAATGAAAAGAAATTATCTATTGATAAAAACGGCAAAGCACAAATAAAAAAATGCATAAATATTTATGGAAAGAAAATAAAATATCTCCAGATTTGAAATTGCTTTTGGAAAGTACTAAAACATCTAGAATGTAATATTGACAAAGGCCGAGGATAAAATAAAAATACAAATTTACACATTTGGTATTTGAAAAAAATAATTGAGATATCATAAAAAAAGAGGAGTTCACCATGTTATCACTTTGATAAATCATCAATTGCCTAGGGTTATCAATTTCCTCGATTTTTCTCCCAAAACGAATATATTCTCATAAAATTTATCTTGTGGAAATTGTTTAGTTAGATAGACACTGAAATTCAATCTGTTCAATCTAGAGGATAATCCTTTTCAAAATAAAAAATAAAAAATCTAGATGATAATCCATATTCTAGTGAAACTAGAGATCGCCAGCTTCTCCACTCTGCGTTCGGAAAAATCATTCTCCTTCAAATTCTTCGCCTTTAAATATGAATAGTTCAGCATTAAGACGCTGCACTCTTCTTCTCCACTTTATACTTCTCATCTAACGTTGTCTTTAAAGCTCGTAAAGTTCTCATGGCGATCGTCATCAAGTTCACGCTTGTCCTCTCCCTAGCGGTCCTCATGCTGCTGCCGCCATGCCGACCCTTAGAGGTCTCGAACTACCAAGGCACGGAAGATTCGCCCGAATTGACCGTTGCCCGGCTAGACAAGAGAATCATAGAAGAAGATGGGACCGGCTTCAACATGACGAGGTTGGGCAGAGCCACAATTGAGTCCGAACCCGAGCCCGAGCCCGAACCCGAGCCCCTGCCCCTGCCCCAGCCCCTACCCCTGCCCGAGCCCGAACCCGAGCCCGAGCCTGAGCCCGAGCCTGTCCCTGGCGTGAAGCCAAACCCTTCGATCATAATGCCGATCCCAACGCCCGAAAATACTGCCGGAGATACGACGTCCTCGGCCATCAGGCCTCCCCGTTGCTCAGTTCGGTTGTTTGTTCCTCTCTTTTCCTTGCTTGGTTGTCTAGAATCCTAGATTGAATAGAACCCTTAAGAAAGAACAAGTTAGGGTTGGTCGTCGTGTCGTATTTATTTTTCGTGTAAATCCTGAAATAAATTTCGGATTTTTAATTATTTGGTTTCCCCTGCAGTCCTGTTTTGCGTTTCCTTGCGAGTAAATTTCTGTGATACATGCTCATGATGTTTTCAGCGGTCAGTAATAACTCTTGCATGGATCGGGTATATATATATTCTTGTTTAGGACTATCACAAAAGAAAATCGAAGATGATCAATCCGGTGCTCGGATTGTATTATTTCGTCCTTTATTAGTTTGTTCTATTTTGATGGTTGATTTCATGAGGCTCGTGAAGGCCGATTTTAGGTGGATGATTCTACCATTTTTTTATTTTTTTATTTTTATCTTGGTGGTAGGTTTCTAATAAACAGTTTTACAATGTAAAAACAAAAAAAAAACGATTTGTGGATAATTAGCAATGCTTTTGTGAAATTATCAACTTATCTCTTATCATCGACCTTAAATTATTGATTCTTAATATGCATTTATCAATCTTTATATGAGTGTATCACCAATTCGATTAGATCATTCGGGTCATCAAATTTGAGTTAGAATTTGTTTTTTCTTAATTTAATTAAGTTTTGTTATTATTGATCAACTTTTATTTCTCCTTCTAATAAACGCCTCATAATTCTTGATTCTTAAGTGTGAATTATCAATTTTTCTCCTATCAAAGGACTAATTGTAGTTCATCAGCTATCATCTAAGTTGATGACCAACGTGTCAATATTTCTATTAAGTTACCATTTTTATTTACCTTACTAGTAACCATCTCCCAACTCTTTTCAGAAATTACAAAACTTGATTGGAGTAATTACTCTTTGATTAAATTACTAACTTACTAAGCGATGTTTATTGATTGCTTTAAGTTACTGACTTCTCTCATCTCATATAAAATATAATTATTTTTATCTTCCACAAGAAAAAAATACCTTTATTACCAGCAAGTCGAGATTATTAATCCTTATTTGAGTGACTTACTAACTTTATTCCGACTAAATTACCCACTAGTGTTGGGTTACAAGGCCAATGATTATTTGTTTTCTTTTTAAATGTACGAACTTTCCTATTGGGTTACCACTTTTACATGATTTACTTAACATACTGTATTTAGATTTTACCAATTTTTCTCCTACTTAACACTTATCAACACTTAATTAAAAAATT
The DNA here is from genome assembly GCA_017140595.1 of Eucalyptus curtisii. NCBI lineage: Eukaryota > Viridiplantae > Streptophyta > Magnoliopsida > Myrtales > Myrtaceae > Eucalyptus > Eucalyptus curtisii. Next base: position 22,362,942 of record CM029496.1, read on the forward strand.
ACCCCCATGGAAAAAATCTGTTTTTCTTTACCGAACAATAAAATTTTACCACGTAAAGTGAGGATTGAACCCCTATTACTTAGCCAAAAGGATATAAATAGGAAAACTCTAAAGGGAGGGAGACGAAGTAATTTATCCGAATATAGGATGAGGGTGGGAAAATGACTGAAATTATGTACGACATGATAGGACTTTTTGAGTCCCGACTAATCTCTCGTAAAGCAATTCCCCTATCTCACACACATCGAGTCTTAACACGAGCCAAAATTGATTCTCTTGGGGACAACCTTGGAGAAAAGAAAAAGATTGATGAGTGTAATCCGCTGTTTGATCAAGTCTACTTTGCGCCATAACAACCTTGACCTCCTCAATTGCATTCTTTGTACATGTAATTTCACTGTCCACGTGATCCCCTCTTCGTCTCAAAACAAAGTTTCCTCCATAACTCGCAACGTCGGCGATTCCATGGTGGAGATTACATTCATGCTCGAACACTTCTGCTGTCATTCGTCTGCTGATGTTTCAATCTATGTAGAGCCCGACTTGTGGAAACATGAATTATGTGACTAGGGCCATCACGTTACATCCTGACTTCTCTTTCGCTAGAATTAATTGTTATCTCGATACAAAGAAGATGAAGAAGTAAAACCAGTCTTGTCTCCAAGAGTTTGCTTCGACTATGGGGGTGTTTGGTTGGGCATTCCCAAGGGGCTTTGGGCCCCCAAAGCCCCTTGGGGGAAATTTTGGGTGTTTGGCAAGGGCTTTTGAATGCCCATTTGCGAAATGCGGGCATTTTAAATGCCGAAAGCCGAATGCCGGGGAGGACCAGCTTTGAGCATTGGGCATTCCGGAGATGCGTTTTCACCGTTCACCGGGTCACCGTTCATCGTCTCCTCCGCCGTTCGCCTTCTTCTTCGCCGTTCGTCTTCTTCTTTTAGGTGGGCGGCGCTCGCCAGCGAGCGGCCAGATCTGGCCGCCGGGGGCCGATCCGGCTGCTGGGAAGCCTCGCCGAGGTCGCACAACCTCGGGCGAGGTGGCCCGAGGCCGGGCGACCTCGGGCGTCGCTGGCGCGCGCGAGCCCGAGCGACGCCGGGCCGAGGTCCGCGCGACCTCGCCGGCGTCGCCTGGTCTCACGCGAGCCGACGACCGTGCAAGGCCAGATCTAGCGGTCTTGAGGCCGATCTCGGCGGTCCGGCGACGGCCGATCCGGCCGTCCGGGGGTGGCCGGCGGTTGGCCGGCCGCCGGAATTTGATTTCGACTTAAAAAAAAAAAAAATAACAAAAGCTAATTACGTATGTGAATTTTGCCAAACGGTGTTTATGCTAAGTTGCATTTTAATGCTATAATTTACCAAACGGTCTAACATTTTCGAAAGCCCCTTTAGCTCAAAGGTATTTGCATTCTCCCAATGGCATTTCCCCAAAGCCAAACCAAACGGGCCCTATTTCTTTGTGACCCGAGATTTTCGCAACTCCATGATGGAGATCAAATTCGAACTCGCCCTTTCCTGCGTGATTCTCATGTTGTTGTCTGATCTTTCAAGAGCTTGCCTCGGGAGATTGCCGAGTCCATGGATAAGAACATCAGCCAACGGCAGCAGCAGCAACCGTCGACAATGCCTCCTCTTTCCAAGCAAGAAAGATTGGCATGCCGGTGAAGAAACTGAGTGGCGGTGGAGGTGTGCGTGGCGGTGGGGGTGGGGTGGTCGTTCTGGTAGTAGTGGTAGTGGTTGCGCAGTGGTGGTGGTAACGGGACCGGCGAGAGGAAAAAGGAGGAAGGTGGGAGAAAAAGGGAAAAATAAAAGAAAAAAAAATCTAGTAAAATAAGATAATTTAAAAAATTGTCCACGTCAACGTCGGCCGAATGGCTGGTGCCGGTTGGTATCCACGTGAATGCTTGATCGATCAAATTTGATTGGATGGACTGAATTGGCATAATTGCAAAAGATTTATGATTCAATGGTCCTAAAAAAATTAAGATTAAATTAGTAGAATTATAATAGATTCATATTTTTTTTAGTAATTTTCGCTATGAAATTTGATACAAAAGAATTTGGAATTAATTTGGATGCTCTAGTTATTCTTTTAGTTTCTTGAATTTATTATCACAATTTTCTGCTTGCTATTATACTAGGAAACATACCTGCGCTATGTCGCGGGACCATTAACAATCAAAGTGACTATATAAATAAACGACATTTCATCTTTTTATCAAAACTTTGATTTTTCTAGTACTTTTGATACTTTCTTTTAACAAATAAATAGCAAAAATATTGGCTAAATTATCGTGTTTTCCAGCTTACAAAATGAGAAAATAACATATACTATCTCATTATAAGTCCTAATTAAATTGTCACCAACGATCGATTACACAGAAATCAGTAATATAACATTCGATGATAACATTGAAGTGGCCACTTTTTTTCTCTAAGGTACAATAACTTAATTATTTCGAATTTGATCTTTAGTAAACTGTAAGTACTTTTCTTGGTGATGTAAATACACTGTCAAAGTATTGTGTGATAGCTCTCAAAGATACAGATTGATCATATACCGATAGCTCAGTCTAACGACCATCAATATTTACTCTTTTTTCATTGACATTGTATTCGCGTCTCATACTTCGCGCAATTCTCATGGCGGACATTACATTCGCCCTTGTCCTATGCCGCTACCTCTATGTCAATCTCTCAAGGCCTTGGGTGATGACAGTGCTATTTAGTTAGCCAACAATTATCGCGAATGAGCAGAGGAGGAGTAGGATTGTGACAAGGCAGTGTAGGGTTCCTGCTACTTCCGGTTAGTGCAACGACATCGTTAACCCTATCGTTGACTGGTCTTCATTGCTTTGCCCGAACCTATCCTAGTAAAGCCAGACCATGCCCGAAAATAATAGCGTTCCCTGGTCATCGGATCTCATCTATACATATGATGAAAAAATCGCATGTCACGATTGCGTGAACCGATAAACAATGAAAAGAAATCATCTATCGATAAAAGTGGCACGATATGAAAAAATTGCATAAATATTTATGGAAAGGCAAAATAAAATATTTCCAGATTTGAAATTGCTTTTGGAAAGATGTTGTAGCATTTAAAACACCCAGAGTGTAATGTTGAGAAAGGCGAGGGATAAAATTGAAAAACAAATTTACGTATTTGGTATTTGAAAAAAATAATTGAGGTATCTTTAAAAAAGGAAAAGCTCACGTGTCATCACTTTGACCCATTACCAAGTGCCAAGTGTTATCAATTTCCTCAGTTTTTCTTCCCAAAAAGAACATATTAAAACTTATCTTGTGGAAATTGTTTAGCTAGATAGACAATAAAATTTAATCTTTCCAATCTATATGAATCCTTATTCTAGTGAAACTAGAGATCACCAACTTCTTCACTTTGCGTTCGGAAAAATCTCATAATAGATTCTCTTCAAAGCCTTCGCCTTTAAATACGAATAATTCACCATCAATTATTGCACTCTTCTTCTCCAATATCGTAGTTCTCGTCTAACTTTGTCTTTGCAGCTCGTAATCTTTTGCAGTTCTCATGGTGGTCGTCATCAAGTTCGCGCTCCTCTCCCTCGCAGTCCTCCTGCTGCTGCTGCCGTGCCAACCCTTGGAGGTCCCGAACTACCAAGGCGCGGAAGATTGGCCGGAATTAACCATGGCCGCCGGACGACACCGGAGAATCATAGAAGAAGATAGGACCGGCTTCAACATGAGGAGGTTAGGCAGAGCTGTCACCGAACCCCAACCCGAACCCATCCCTATCACCAAACCAGAGTCGAAACCGGAACCCATCACCGAACCCAAACCCAGACCCGACCTGTCCCTTGTGTGAAGGACTGCTTCCCCTGCCATCAGTCCTTAGCCATCGCTCGGTTCGTTCGTATGCGCTTCGCCTGGGGTGGAGGGATGTAGAATCCTAGATTGAATAGAATCCACATGAAAGAACGAGTTAGGGTTGGTTATAGTGTCACAATTTATTTTTTCTTATAACTCCTGAATTAATTTGGACTCTTGTTTATTTGGTTCCCTTTATTTTCATGTAGTCTTGTTTTGTGTTTCTTGAATGCCGTAACTTTTTTTTTCTTTGATCATGGGAGTTTCATAATTTCTAAAAAAAGAACATTCATGTGGTATAGTGAGCTCTGTACATAAATTTGAATTATCACATTCATGTGGGGCCATATGAAGTTTATGATATTTGTGATATTTTTTTCCCTACATATAATATATATATGTAAGAAAATATTGGAAGTTCTTGTTTAGGCCTATCCCAGAGGAAAATTGAAGATGATCAATTTATGTGATTGGAAAGCAAATAGGAATCTGAACAAGAAGTCATTCGGTTCTTGGATTATATTATTTCGTCCTTTACCAGTGTCTTCTATTGTGGTGGTTGATTTCATGAGGCTCGTGAAGGCCGATTTTTGGTGGATGGTTCTACCATTCTTGATTTTTTTCTATAGGGGTAGGTTTTTGATAGAAATTTTTGAAATGTTAAAAAAAAAAAAAAATTTGTGGATAAACACCGATACTTTTATGAAATTATTAACTTATATGGATTAGAATATAAGATCATATCGGTTATTGGCTTTAAGTCATTATTTTTTTCTTTAATTTAAATAAGTTTCGTTATCATTTATCAACTTTTAGCCCATTGTTTTCGGAATGCAAATCAAACAGCAGATTGGGTGGCAAAGGCTCATTGAAATGACTCTTTTCCAAATTGACTGTCTATTTTGATTTCAAACAATCTTCTTTAAATATTCTTAGCGATGAAAGTACAGCTTTTTCCGACCCAAAAAATAAAATGGCATTCTTCATACATACAACGTCACTATCCACACGATTGACACTCATCTTCCTCTCAAAAGTTCATACGAAACAAAGTTTCCTCGATAACTCATAGCATCAGCGATTCCATGGTGGAGATTACATTCATGCTCAGCCTTGTCTGCAGATGTTTTAATCCATAAAGGGCCTGACCTGCGGAAACATGAATTATGGGGCTAGGGCCATTGCGTTGCATGTTGCATCATCCTGTCTTCTCTTCTACTAGAATTACTTGCGCTCTCAATACAATGAAGATGTAGTAAAACCCTACTTGTCTCCAAGAGTTTGCTTTGACTATTTCTTCGTGACCCTGAGATTTTCGCGACTCAGTGGCGGAGATCAAGTTCATGCTCACTTTTTCATCTGCAGTTCATTTACTGCCGTGCCGATCTGTTGGAAATTATGATCCATTTTCTTTAAAACTATCTAGAAACTATTAACTTAATCACGAAGGCTTTACGTGGGCAGCAGAAAAACAGCTTATGGCAGTGAAAAAAGTTCAAATTATCATGCTGGGCAGCAAGAGTATGTGGGCAGCCGAAAAACAGCTGTACTATGGCAGTGAAAAAAGTCAAAATTATCATGCTTGTAGTCGGTGGAGTTGCTCTATAAATAGAGCCTAGAATCATTCATGTAAAGAGTGAAAGGAGCATGAGAATATACTCGATATCATGAAACTCCTCCACCAACACTTTCTTATAAAATTATTTTCATAAACTAATGAAATTATTTTCCCTCGTATCGATGTTCTTTATCTTTCAATTATCCTATCTTTATCTTTTTTCCATCCACCACAAACCATATCATACACTTGCATACTTTACTAATCAAAACCTATCATCAATACCAAAACCATGCTTCTGCATACACACATCAAAATTTTTAACATATTTTTTAACATAAGTCCCTCGAGTCCGATTGAACATCACGAGAGCTTGGCGCTCAGTTACGCGAATTATGCGGGCAAAAAGCGTTGGACAAAAAGCCAGCATAAGAGAGGTTCTGGCGCCGTTCATGGCTCGACATTGTGGTGATAATTCTTACAGTGTCACAACGATGTCGTCCTCGGCCATCGCATCTCAGTCTGCCGCTCGGTTCTATCGTTTGTTCCTCTCTTTTCCTTGGTTTAGCATTGCCTACGTCGTTCTGCTCGGGAAATTCGGTCGTTCGCTTGAAGAAGGGTTTGCATACGCATTCGAGTCAGAAACATGGAAGCAACATCCTCGACTATCGAAGTCCCAATGTTTTGCTGCATTCTGCTACATTTTATTCTCTCTTTCCATCTGGCTTACTATTGTTCTGAAATCTGAATAGATGACGTCTCTTCAAGACGTCAAAATAAAAAATAAAATAAAAAGAGGACCAAAATGCTGTGGCAATAGGAGATATTTCCAGTAGCGTTGGATCTATAGTTTCTCTGTATTAGTCTGGGATTCTCATCAAATGTTTCTGGAACGAATAGCAAGATCTTTTCAAAGTTATTGGATGCTCATTTAATTCTTTTGCTAAATAGACTGATTGAATTGAATTTTCCTCGATACCGTTCAGCATTCGTGCGAAACCCACTTTAAAAAATTATTGAATGCTCTAATTTCATTACTCCCAATCCTGATGATTTGTGATGATTTGTGATGGGTAAAGTTAATGGGGGACGAGTTCGGGTTCGGGATGGGGCCGACCATTACTCACGAATCCGTCCAGCTGCCATCCCTATTTGCAAAGTGAAGGAAAAGTGTTGGTAAAATCAGTTACTCATTCACCATACTCTTTTTTCCTCAAGGATTGCACTTCACAAGAAGCATAGAAGCCAAAAAGTTAAGCATCACACAGACTTACCAAAAACTGAGACAGAACAGCAAGAAATAGATGTTCCGCTATGATATATATGAACAAGCAAGGGAAGCATACAATAATGCAGGATGAAAAGAAAGGATCAACATATTGATAGAGAAGTTGAAGTTCCTACATGACTTCATGCGAATAAGTAAAAACACTGCAGATCATCACCCGCCAGATGCCGTGCAAAGTCATTCAGATTCTGCTAGTTTAGCTCGAGAACCGCTTCCAGATTGCCTGATCAGATTCGGAAGACATCCATCTGGAATCGCTCATCGTACAACTGCCAGTGGCCATACCGCTCCGTATGGAAAACCGACCGAGGTTTGTAGAAATTAGGCTTAATTATGTCCTGCAGATTCTTCAAATTGGATGTCGCATTCACGAAATCACGACTAGTCAGGTTTGCACACCCAAACAGGTCCAAGTGCATAAGGTCGAGACAACCGTTGCAAATGGAGGTAAGACCTTTCGCCGTTAACTTGGAAAAGCGAATCTCGAGGTGCTCCAGTTGAGGCATGTACTTCCCTATAGCGGCAGCTTCTGAATCGCCTTCTTGCGGGAAAGCATCCAAATACTCAGTGGGGACTACACCCTCATGTTGGGAGGGATCTAACCAGTTCATCAGGTTCCTCTTCAAAACTTTAAGATTAGGACAGTTCCTCCCAATCAGAACCAAAGATTTATGAGACACCTCATGGCAATAGCTAATATCGAGCTCCCTGAGGCTGGCGCAACGGGACGCTATGCTGGCCATCGAGGAATCGGTGACACTTTGGCAGCTCTTGATTGAGAGAACCTGAAGATTCGGGCACCTGCAATTCGCGGGCGGCAGATAATCATCATCATCAACAAGTCTCAACTAAATCGAAAGTATCTTCTCAAAGCTGATTGCTGCAATGCTTTAGCATACGGCAAACAAAACATGCAACAGAAAAAACCAATCCGCCGGACAGGATGATCGCAACGCGAAGTTGCAAACTTCCCCGGTCTGACGTTTAATTTCGCCGCAGCAGATAGAATACAAATTTCGATCCAATCCCAATTCGATTGACACCATATTCAATGATGCTACGGCCTGCCATAATGAGATTCCATACCATTCAAAGAAAGATGTCCACGCCAGAACAACGAAAAAACAACGGCAAAAGTTCGATTCTGTTCCTGCGCTTCTACAGCGACTCAATAAAAGCAAGCTTCGAGCTCGCATCTGAGGCACAGCATGTCCCAATTCACCTCCGTTTCAAGTAATAAAAATGATAACTTTATCGAAAGATGCAATCGAATCGGCGAACCTCTCCGCAACCAAGTCGAGGGCGCGATCGGAGCAATGGCGGGCGCGGATCGCGGCGAGGCCGCCGTCGCTCCAGCCGACGGCCGATCGGAGCATGGCGTCGACCCTCCGCTCGAACTCCGGCGACCACCAGCGGATCGACTCGCGGGACGACTCGAAGCGGGCCTCGAGGTCGAAGGCGGTGTGGAGCGAGGGGTCCGCGGAGGCGCGGAGCCACGACTTGCAGACGAGCGTGGGCCCCGTCCAGAGCTGCTCCGCCGTGAGGCGGGAGAGGACGTTGGTGAGGCACTCGTGAGTCAGCTCGGCCCAGTCCGGGCTCGGCCCCGACTCGCCGGAGGAATTGGCCGGCGGCGGCGGCGGCGGCGGCGGAGGCGGTTGCTCGGGGGCGTCCATTGGAGGGATGGAGGAGCGATGGTGGAGTGCGAAGGGGGAAATGGATTATAAAACCGAGAAAAATCAGCATGGTGCCATGTGCAGGGATGGGCCCACTTGGTGTCTTTTGCGTTCTTCCCCTCTCTCTCGATCCTCTTCCTAGCCTGCCGACGCCCTCTCTCCTCCTAGCCCACCTGGTGTCTTTTGTGTTCTTCCCCTCTCTCTCGATCCTCTTCCTAGCCTGTCGACGCCCTCTCTCCTCCTAGCCCACCTGGTGTCTTCCGCGTTCTTCCCCTCTCTCTCGATCCTCTTCCTAGCCTGCCGACGCCCTCTCTCCTCCTAGCCCACCTGGTGTCTTCCGCGTTCTTCCCCTCTCTCTCGATCCTCTTCCTAGCCTGCCGACGCCCTCTCGCCTCCTAGCCCACTTGGTGTCTTCTACCTTCTTCCCCTCTCCTCCTCTTCCTAGCCTGCCGACGCCCTCTCTCCTCCCTGTCTAGCCCACCTATTATTTATTTATTTTTGTAAACATTTTGCCTAAGCCCATTCGAGCTCGAAAGTCCATTCGGGTCTACTTGCCAAATGCCAAATTGCCATTCCTTCAACGAGATGACAATACGGTAGAGTTGATCATGGCCGAGCGCCTCGCTCGCTCGAGCGCGGAAGTGTACTGTTGCAAAACTCTTCCCATCTAGAGATTCACGACTATCAACTAGTTCAGGCTGGAAAAGTTGATCTGTATTGTGTTTTTGTTTAAAAGGAAATGAATGGAATTGGATAACGAAGTTACGTCAGACTTGAATCTGAATAGATCGGCCCATTGATGAGTTTAGAATATAGATGGGCAAGTCCCCAACATGGGCATGGTTGAACTGTTGGCACGCATATTGGAAAATTTTCCCTCTTCTTCCACTAATAATCCGACCTAACTCCTGCCATCACATTAACATATACCACTTTAGACATGCTAGTAATAAATTGCTTGAACTTTACATTTAGGTTCTTTTATTCAATCAGAATTACCTATTTAACCTCTTGAGAGTTGCATCCTGACAAAATTATTCATCTGCAAGAATCCTATTTGAAGCCATAAATGGCCATTGATATGATGATCCAATTTATCAAAACCAATCGATCATATCACTTTTTGCAATATTAAGGAAGAAAAATAGAAATGCAAATGAAAGAAACGTGAAGTATAAAATAAGCTTTGGAATTTAGTTCCGAAGAACAAGACAATTTCAAACAGGGAATTTCCTAACGAAGTCGTTTCAAGCTTAGTTTGATATTCATTATATCTCCAGTTTCTGATGGGATGGCACAGTCAAATCTAAATTCCTGTCAATTCAGCACAATCAAGCTTGTTAAATTTTCCATACGCGAATGGAGGGGGCAAGTGAGGACATTCAAATTTAGGCTCATATCAATCACGTTCTCGAAATTACCTCATTCCGACGGAGTAGATTCATTGAGTAGTTCTCTTGCAATTAGAAGCACGCCAAGTTCCCCATTTCTATAGGACCAGATCCATTGAATTTTGTTTTCTTGCATATAGAGATATTTCAAGCTCGTCAAATTCCATATAAATGATGGAATGAGACCGGTGAAGATGTTGCGGCTGAAATCAACATGATTAGAATGCATGAGGTTCCGTATTCTAAGAGGATTTGGATCTGCGTAATTTGTTTGACGTTAAGCCGAGTTATTGCATTGCTAAGTGCATGGAATATGAGATTTTAAGTGGGTCGATCTCTTCAAATTGACTTGACTTATGATAAAGTGTCAAGTACACGACGCCTGGTGAGGTTCTCCGGAAAGGAAGGCAGCTCATTGGTGAGACAATTGCAGGACTTATCGTAAATTTCACGGTTGATTAATGGTGATTTAATTAGGATTTAAACCGGATTATGTATGGAAGTAGGACACGTTCAAGAAGTCAAGTTCTTGGTCGAGCACCCAACTCCAATGTCTCTAAGGTCATCGAATTTCATTTTCATGGGAACCTATGTAGAAGAAACATACTACCTGAAGGTCTGGAATCTATGTCAGAATACTATCCCTCTCGAGGTTAACTTATGTAGAAGAAACATACTACCTGAAGCCTCGTGTCCCATTTGCAGCTTAGAACCTGAGAAGATTGAGCACTTGTTCTTGTTGCACCCTTGGACTCCGCTGATCTGGGTGAATCCTGCATTGTAAATTATGATTTTACGAGTTGGGCTGTCGAGAATCGAAGAATGGTTGATGAAATTCAAGGAACAGTAGATCTACCGTCTTTCGAGGTCGTTGCGAGTGTCCTGTGTTTATTTGGAGGGCGAGAAACGACTACATCTTTCGAAAGAAACGCCCAAAACCAGAAATTCTAGATGAAGAGGCACGCAACACGCTCCGTAACTGGTGCAAGTGGAATTATAAAGAAAGAGAAACAATGTCAGAAGAAGAAGACCTACCTCTACGATGGTGCAAGTGCAATTATAAAGATCAAGAAACAATGTCAGAAGAAGAACACCCACCTCTGCGTTGGAAAGCTCCAAAGAAAAGAACTTTAAAGGCTAGTTTCGATGGGTCTTATGTAGATGGATCGAACACGGGAGCAGTCGCCTGTGTTGTTCGAGATGCGTCAGGAGCTTTGGTGGACGGAGTAGCAAGATCGGTACCAACGTCGTCTGCGATTCAAGTTGAAATCCTAGGTTTGCTCACAGCTCTCTCTCTCTCCTCGAAGCGAAAAAGGAAGAAACCATCGTACTTGAATCTGACTGCAAGTCTTTAGTTCACATGGTTAATGGCTGAGGTCAGTGTAAATGGAAAACACGTGCTCTTATTACAGAAGCTCGCGAGATCATGAGCCGGTTCAAGCACATCCACTTAGCCTATTACACAAGACAGTCCAATAGAGTGGCAGACAGGATCTGTAAGGCCTATCGACTAAAAACTCTACCTTCTAATTGGGTAGTCCATCCTCCTCAATCCCTTTGAGATCTGCTTTATTTTGATGTCCCAGTTGTGGGCTTTTGGCGTTTGAAGTACTTTTATACTTAATAAAGTTTTGTTTGACCAAAAAAAAAATTAATCATGCATCCCAATTTTACTAAAAGACAAAAAATAAATGACTGTCCGATAAATGCTTTTCACTCCTTAGTAATTGCTACCTGGGGAGATTTTAGCCTAGCTAGTATAAAAAAAGTTTGACATGACTTAAAATTGCACAAGCCGCATCCTCAACTACGTTCACCAATTTGCAGCATCAGTATATCAATCGACTTTTCACTTGATGAAACTTAGTTGCTAGTATTGGGACAAGTACTTCATGGTCCTTGCTCTTCTTGTAGGCTTGATGAAGTTTCTGTTGATCCGCATGCCCACCATACTCCTCGATTATTTTCTTGGATCTGCGCAAGTGAGATTAAGTGGAAGCGCTTGGCCAACGCCAGTTTCGAAGCTAGAAAAGCTTCCGAAACTTGTTTTTTTTTTAATTGCGGATTGTGATTTTGGATCACTAGCAACCACTAGAGAAATTACTAGAACAATACTTCTTGCGATAGAATTCTCTCTTGGTATTGGCAAGCGCGGCTCCAACATTTGATGTAGCATAATATCTTCTTTGAAGAGTGTCAACGGCATTAAGATGATCTCCCTTATATGCTCACCCAATATTGTTTCCATTGCTATCATCCCGAAGCTGTATATGTCGCATTTCTCATTGACAACTAAAGTGTAAGCAAGTTCTTAAAGAAAAATAACAAAAGATCATAAATTAGATGAGGCTCGAAACTATATATTGATCTACCTATGTGCCTTCAATAATAACATTCCACAAAAATATGGACGATTATTGCTCACCCAGTGCTATACACCCGTGAGTGCCTACGATATTTGCAATATCCTTTTGTTATAGTAGAAACAATGGAGCTTAATTATGCTTTTATGATGTACTTCTCTCAAACGTTTCACTTTATTTCGGAAGCTTCAGACAAAAGATGGTTCTCTGCTTCAAAATGGTAAAGTTTCTTCTATGTCACGACTTTCTCATTGGGCAATTGCACATTATAGACAATACTGTAACTACCACTCCCAATGCAATATTTGATGTCAAAATCTTATGTTGCATTGATTATGTCTTCATATGCAATTCTGTGACATCCTGAAATTCGAGCCCTCTAAGGGACGAGTGAAAGTGAATTTCGTCAATGCATTGTTGGTTGATCTCACTCGGAATTGATCACTCCTGAGATACTGACCTTGAGGGGAAAGGCTAATGAGGACAGAACCCGTATGACTAAAGAACTCGACCTGGGAAAACGACTTGACCGTGAGACTTGCGTGAGGATGATCCTGTAGATAGGCAGGCCAATTCTAAGGACAACTAGAAGTCGATTCGCGGGCAGAACATAATGGAACGACGGGTGATTCCGTTTACTGTTATCGAACCCTCGAATGACCCTATGTCGATCTTCAGGGATCGTGTACTTTGAAATAAGAATCTATCCTCCGTAATCTCATGCGATCAAGGACGTCCATGCGTCGAGATGTCTTGAACGTGGTTTGGCACGAGTCGATTACGCGTGAATCCTCGAAGTCGCCTATCAGTCTGAGTTGTAACCAAAATGGCATTAGGGCGAAATTGACATGGCAAGAGAACTTAGTATTTGACTTCGAATTATCGGGAATGTCCGGGACGGACTTTGGATGAAGCTACATCAAACAAATCGACAAAACCAGTTAAGTCGAGTAATTGAAAAAGGGATTTTCGGACCGAGGAAGCAAGCCCGTGAGGACGTGGGCCGGGCCAAGCCAGTGTGGGCATTAGGCCCAAGTTGGGACAGCCACCAAATGGGCCTAAGTCAAGCAAATGAGCCCATTGGGCCAAACCAACTGTTCATCTTTCAAAGCCCATGGTCCAACTTTGAGCCCAATCAAGCCCAATTAATTTCCAAGCCCACTCATATTCATGGACAAGCCCATTTCTTAGGCCCATCCACCAATTTCAGCCCAAGGTCAGATATGTAATTTGTGCAAGGTGGAAATGACCAAATTACCCCTAAAAGCATGTGGATAAAGCAAAGGAAGAGAGAGAAGATGATGTCATGGCATGGGGACTTGAAGCAAGCATTTATTGGGGTCTTGACAGCCCTCCCATCACTCTCTCTCTCCCCCATTCGGCCCCAAACCGGTCGAAGCTTCTCTCTCCTCCATTTTCTTCTTCCTCCAGTTTCTGCTCCAGCTGACCCTTCGGTGAAGAATCGAGTCAAAAGTGGTCCTCCCAGTTGAATCAGAGAACAAACCACCTATCACCGTGACCATGAGAGACAGACCGTTCCAACGAGCCTAATTTCGTCCCGAAAAGAGTCTCCATCCGTCTTGTACGGCCGTCGCAAGCCGCCGGTCGCCGGTCCGTCGGTCCGCCTGCAGCCTGGACTGTTTCGACTTTGCAGCCCGTTTTCTCCCATTCCAGCCGTTTCTTTGCCCATCCCAGCCACCCACAAGATTCCCAAGACCCCTGGGAGCCTCCGGTTTTCGACCAACCCCCTCGCCGGAGCTCCGGCCAAGCCGTTCAACTCAGTTTCTCCTCCGGCAGGGCTGTTTTTCAGTGTTTTCAGTGGGAGTCCGAGCTGTGGTTGCTGTGTTGAGCTTGGGAATGCCTTGGATCGTCGTTGTAGAGGTCTCGATGTATAGCCACCGTCGTCGCCGCCGCGTCGGTGCCTCCGGCCCGCTTAACGGGTGAGTTTAGCTCATAATCCTTCGATTAGTGCCTAAACTTGCTTAGGGTTGGTTTAGTTAGATTTAATTCTAGTTTAGGTGATTAAATTAAGTTGTATTAGCTCTAAGATAGGTGGTTAGATGGATGGATTAAATTAGTTTAGCTTAATCTTGCTTTATTTGCTTAATTGTGCCTATGTGTTTAATTAAGCTTGTTTTTCTTAATTAATTGTTTGATTGTTTTAATTAATGTTTTTAATGATTTCTGAGTTTAAATTATCATTTATTAAATTCTGGGAATTTACTGTTCACTCGACACTATTCATGATTTACTGTTCACGAGTTACTGTTCACGAACACTGTTCACCCGAGAACGAAAAGTGTCTAATTTCATGTGGGTTTAATCCTATGAAGTGATTGGATATGTTATTGCATAAACATCTGCATGAAATGAATGATGATTTGTGCAATTGTGTGGTGATTGGAAAATTGGATTTTATTCAGAAAATCCCGAGTGTCGGGTTTGGACACCGAAAATGGATTTTAAGTATTATATCAAACAGTGGGGTTTGAAAAAGAAAAGTATCAGTTTTCTGGTTAGAAGTGACGTGTACCCACGCACGATTACTTTCGCGGATGTTTTTAATACGAAGAAAAGAGGCCGGGATTACTATTTTAATCGAGGCATTTGAGTGAAATGCAAAGTATCCTGGGCCGATAATGAATTGTCGTATGTTGGCTAATGAGGAACCGTCCCGAAATTTGTTGAGCTAGACGTGCCCCTATATGGGATGCCCGCGCAATGGATGCCGGTCGCAGTAAGGGCTGGGTGCGTTTGTTTGTGTTTACGTTTTTTTTGTTCCGGGAACGAAATAGAAGAAACTATTTACTTCGGGGAACAGTTTTTGAACAAAAAACGCGTTTGGTAAACATGTTCACGAAATAAAAAAAGAACAGAAACATGTTTGGTAAATTTGTGTTCTTTTTTTTGTTTCTTTTAATTTTTTAATATTTTTATTTTATTTTTCATTTTTTTCTTTCTTTTTTTTTTTTTCTTTTTTCTTATTTTGGCCGGTCGCCGGCAGCCATGGCCGGCGGCCGGCCGACGAGGGCCGGCGGCCTCGCCCGGGCGAGGCTCGGCCTCCCGGGCCACCGCCCGGCGACGCCGACTGCGGTGGCCCGGCGACGCCGAGCCTCGCCGGTGGTTGGGCGAGCTCGGCCTCGCCGGATCCGGGCGAGCCCGAGCTCGCCCGGCCTCGCCCGCGCCGAGGCTCGGCGAGCTCGGCCTCGCCGGATCCGGGCGAGCCCGGCTCGCCGCCCAAGGCGAGGCCGAGCCTCGCCGGGGGCCGGCGACGCTCCGGCGAGGTCGCCGGCCCTCGACGGCATCGCCGGCCCTCAACGGCCGGTCGCCGGCCATGGCCGAGGCCGGCGACCGGCCAAAGAAAAAAGAAGAAGAAAAGAAGAAGAAGAAGAAGAAGAAGAAGAAGAAGAAGAAGAAGAAGAAGAAGAGAAGAGTGGAGAGAGAAAATTTGTTCCAAAAAGTTGTTCCAGAAACAAGAAACAACTTTTTTTTGTTTCTTGTTTTTGTTCTTTTTTTGTTCCCGAGAATAAAAGAATAGATTTGGAACAAAAACGCAAACAAACGCGTTTCTGTTCTTTTTTTGTTCCCGGGAACAAAAAAACAGAATTTTTGTTCAAAAACAGAAACGAGGAACACAAACAAACAGCCCCCGGGCCGACCGGACCGATGCTCCTTCGGGAATGCCGTCGACGTAGTGACGAAGCCGTGCTCCAAGGGGGAGATGATGCTCCTTCGGGAATGCCGTCGACGTAGTAACGGCCGTGCTCCACGGGGGAGATGCCTGGCTAAACGCCAGTAGATAGCTGAACTGCGAGTAGGCTATGCCCATGTGTGGCAGTGAATAACAATTGGAACGCATGCTGAATGTTATTGACGCGCCGAATTATGGGGCAAAATTGTGTGGCACGGTATGGGACGTGTCATAACGATTTGGTCTTATAATCGGGACCCCGTGATTAATTGAGTGGATAAGGCGTTTCAATTATTGTATGCATTGAGTATATGCATTGTGTTTATGAACTGTGCTAATGTGCATGAACCCATGAGAATCATGGTATCGATGGTTCCGGTCATGCATGAGTGAACCACATTGCTTATGGCACGGACACATGAATCGATAACGTGCAGGGTGAGGCAATGGCCAGGTGAGATTGCTTGTGATGCGACTCGTATGTGATTGATGAAATGTATCATCTAATGGCCATGTACATTGCGTGTATCGTGCTGAATTATAACGTGTAGGGTATGACATACCAGGTAAGGTTGTATGCGAATCGACTGTTGGTTGTTGCTTGTGGTGGGGTTGTTCTGGATAGATACCCTGAGTTGAGTTGGTGTACTAACCGGGGCCTAGGGTGTAATTCAAATCAAATACTGGTTATTGAATAACCACTTTCAGGTCCCTAGTGTGAAGAACCCGGAGCTTGAAGCGAAAGGGTTAGGAGCATGGGTGGCTCGAGTTCTTTATGAGACAGACCTTTTGTATAAGCTTGAGGTGTTTATGAAAACGTATTTGATTTGAATTTGGTTGTCCTGCTTTTCTATCTCATATATGTTGTTGTCAGGGGATTAGTTAATTCGCTTCCGCATGTGCAATAAAATGAAAAGGGTCGGCGACAAGTCCTGGGAACGTCACAAAATTCTATCGACCACCGAGGGATGTGCGTGTGCTCGAGGTTCGGGGCGTGACAAATTCTCCCATCATAATCACAAGTTGACAAAAAGTCTCCATTATTGTCTACGGTCGCTCGTTGCATGCTCTTCGTTCTACGTCAAAATATGAAGCAAGACCTAAGAACTATAAGTGATATAGCCATCAACGGTATAAATACCATCATAAGCATCATCTCAGACATTCTTCTGGAACCACTAATCTTTTACAAACCTTCATTGCCGTGGAAAGCTCTATAGCGAACATCAGCTCGATTATCTGGAATTTTTCCAGTGAGTTTATCGTACGACATGTTAATGTAGGCCCCCTTTAGTTCAGCTTTAGGAATGGGCTTTGGGACTCTAAAGTCCCTTGACCAAATGCAAATGCGTTTGGTTCAATTTTTTGGGCGACTTTGGCAAGATACAATTACATCTCCAAAGGACTCTAAGGGCCCTTAGTCCAAAGCAGGTCTGGAGGTCCTTTGGGAACTTGCATTTTCAGAATGCAAAATCGGGTTACTGTTCATCTTCGGAGAAACCACCGCATGGAGAAGCCGATCGGAGGCGAACGACCGCCGGCCAAGGGGTCGCGCGCGCCGGCGACCGCCGCCTGAGGGTCGCCCGACCCCGGCAACCATTGCCGGACCTCAGGCGACTGGTGGCCTGAATCGCGCCACCCAAGCGGCCGTCGCCTGGGGTCGCCCAACCCCGGTGACCATCTAGGGGCCAGATCCGACCATCCGGCCGCCAATCCGACGGTCCGATGGCCGAACTTCAAAAAAAATACAAATATTTATTTTTTTTTTTAATTTAATAAAAGTCTTTTACAAATGCAAATTTTACCAAACGCTATTTTGACCAAAGTTGTTTCTCAATGCAAATT
This sequence comes from Eucalyptus curtisii, assembly GCA_017140595.1. NCBI lineage: Eukaryota > Viridiplantae > Streptophyta > Magnoliopsida > Myrtales > Myrtaceae > Eucalyptus > Eucalyptus curtisii. The sequence goes on from CM029496.1 coordinate 22,380,593, forward strand.
TTACCAAACAATATTTGCATTTCGGAAAACCCCTTTCACCAAAAGGTATTTGCATTTTTGCAAATGCATTCCCCAAAAGCCGAACCAAACGTGCCCGTAATCCAAGTTGAAAAGCTTTCTAAAACTGGAAACTAAACCATGTAGAGAATTGTTCTCAAGATTGAGATAGCTTAACATGACCAAGCTCTCAAGTTCAAGAGGAATTTTTCCATAAAAGTTGTTTGAGCTCAAATCTAGATGAACAAGACTCTTTAAGTCTCCATTTCTGATGGAATGGCACAGTCGAATACATTTCCATGTAAATCTAGAACTGACAAGTTGGTTAAATAGGCTAGAGTTGAAGGGATGGTGCAAGTGAAGGAGTTTGAGCTCAGTCTCAACTCAATCAAGCTCTTCAGATTACCTATTTCTGATGGGATAGATCCACTGAATTTGTTCTCTTCCATACTAAATATGCTAAGTTTGTCAAGTTCCTTATATCCGAAGGATAGATCCATTAGAGGAGTTTCCTCGCAAATGGAGTTGCGTCAAGTTCCTTAGTCTCGTTAGAGACGAAGGAAAGGGACCGACGAAGTTGTTCTGATTTAGATCAATGCGATACAAGTTCATGCAGTGCCCTATCTCCAGCAGGACAAAGCCATCTAAGCTATTAAGACAAAGTGTGAGGCGGCGAAAATTGGACAAGAGATGGTCGTAGGAATGGTGCCACGAAGAGCATTCAAACTAAGATCTAGTTAAATCAGCCTCTTTAGATATCCTAATTCGGGAGAGATCGGACTATCGATTTAATTATTATGAATGTCAATGACTTCTAACATGGTGAGGTTTTGGAGACAATGAGGTAACTCACCAGTTAGGTCATTGTGGGACATGTTGAGGTGCCTGAGCTTTGGGAGTGCACATATTTGGTGGGGAATGAAATTGGCGAGGCCACTATTAGGCAGCCTAGGAGAGGCGAGATTTGAGAGCAAAGAGAAATTCATGCTACGCAAATTACTTGCAACCCTATAATCATTGTGGCCTCGTTCTGGTATATTTATTTTGACGATGCTTCCAGAGTTGTCGCATGATATGCCAAGCCACCTGCAATGTGATAAGGGAGTGTTGCTCGTAACAAGGTCAGGCCACCACCCACTAAGAGGGTCATCGGCCTCCGTTCCTGTGGCAATGGCAGGGTATTTGTGGGAGAGAGCATCATAATGATCCGTGTAGCTGCGGTCATCAGTTTGCGAACATGCAAGCCGACGGGTTTGCTTACAGGGTTCAAACAAATCATGTGGAATATCTTCATGCCTTATAGAGGGAGGAGCTTGATAGAAAATAATGTGGAAGGCCTGAGATTGGTGTGATGTATAAAGGCAATCCAAAGAAACAGGGCCTTGTTCTTTTTCCCACCTACGTGCATGATCCCCTACAATGAGCCCCTTTGAAACATTATTGCCAAGGTACTTAATTGTTGGATTTGTGCTACTTAACAATCAATATGGGGGAAACCGATTTGCACAGTTTCCGACATTGTAGAATCGGAACCTTTTCACACTTAAATTGACTCCTGGATCACCTGCCGCATTCGTTTGATTACTCGATGTAAACAAATTAGCTCTTATAGCCCACTAGCTGCTCAAACTAGCTTGATAGAAGTTAAATTTTAAGTTCAATCCACAAATTGACATTGTACGAGTAGCGTGGCAAACAAGAAATAATCATTGATGGCTACCGATACAAATATAATCTCGAATCTGATGTTGTGACATCGTTTGAATTTTGTGTCACAACTTTTAATTGATCATCTAAGTCTCCTAATTTTCAAAGGTAGATCATTTAAGTTATGTGGATGATTTTCTTGCCAGAAATTCCTAAATGACGTCAAACTTCGGGCTAGCCACCTTTGGTGATTTGTAATGCTACAATGTTTCAAGCAAATAAAAATCGCCGGTGTAACTTAAGCGATGGATTTTTAAAAGTCATGACACTAATTTCCCGGCTTGTAGAATATATTGCCCATACGAATCTTTCAATTTCGCTGTTTTATGATTCAATAAGAATGTAAATCAGCATGCATGTGTGAATGGAACTTGTACACATCCATAAAAAAGTTCAAGGTTTTTGACGAGTCTGCAATTCAAGTGTGAAGAAGTCGAGTTCTTTTGGGTTTTCACGTGTTGGATCAGTACGCGTTACAATAGTTCGTGGAATTGTCATGGTCTTCATGGACTTTTTATTTGTGATGGTTGGCCCTAAAAACTTTCTAAGTCATCAATAATACCAACTTGCAGTAAATACCTAGCCGATTATATTGACGATATGCACTCCGATCTTACTCCAAAGACAAAAAATTAAACGACCTTTGTCCTACATAAACTGACTCCTAAACATGGCATGAACAAAGTTTAATACTCTGACTTAAATCGTAGATGCCAAATGATCTTATATCCTCAACCACCTTCACCAAGCTGCAGCATCATATTACCAATCTACCTCGCCACTATTGTTGGGACAATTAGAAAATGACCCCCTTATACATCGATTAGGCTTGACGAAGTTCTAGTTGATCCACCTTCCAACCATGATCTGTTATAACCTTAAAGATAAACTGAGAATATGCATCACTTAAGCAGAAGCCTTGGAATGATTTTCTGCTAGACTTTATTCTGTAGGGGTCGTCAAACTTGTCCAAATCCTCGTTGCCAAAAAAAGTGTTTGCGGGAAAAGCACCCATAAGACTATCTCGTCCAATTGGGCCATTGAGATGATTGTATGATAAGTCAAGGCAGTCTAAGTTTGAAAGCTCTTTAAATGAGAGAATTGAGCCCGAAAGAGATGGGAGTTGCACATGTTTAAGAAGTCAAGAAGGTCTTGGTCGAGAACCAAGTTACAAAGTCTAGGTCTTCAGAAGTTTCATTTTCATGTGCATGGGTCGTCTACACGCTCAAGTCTTGGTATTTAGCCGTTTCCGTGATGTCTGATCTTTAGCCAACGTGAAGGAAACGTAAATTGTGTGATTTTCACTCTTTGATTGACCAGCAAACCTTCAACTAAACAGAAACGATCCTTCAAATATGTAGTGAATGTCCTTAACAAGCCAATCGTTCGTGCGACAACAATGCATTATCATTCACCGTGCGTCTTAATCTTCGTAAAAAGACTAAAGATAAACTGTCTTTTGAGTGCTTCTCACTCCTCACCAATTGCTACCCAGGCAAACTTCTAGCCTACCCAGTATAAGAAAAGTTCGACATGACTGAAATTGCACAAGCTGTATACTTCATATCCGCAACCACGTTCATCGATTTGCGCTATCTTGGTCGTTGCTCTTGTTGTAGGCTTGACGAAGTTTCTGTTAATCCACCTTCCCACCATGCTCCTCGATTATTTTCTTGGAGCTGTGCAAGTGAGATTGAATGGAAGGGCTTGGCCAATGCTAGTTTTGGAGCTTGAAAAGCTTCAGAAACTTGTTTCATTGTGGGTCGTGACTTTGGGTCACTACTTAAACAAGCAAGCGACAAAGAAACCACGAGAACGATACTTCTTGCAAGAGAATTCTCTCTTGGGATTGACAAGCGATGGTCTAATATTTGATGTAGCAAAAGATCTTCTCTGAAGAGTGTCGACAACTTTAGGATGATTTCACCAGGATGCTCACCCATAATTGTTTCCATTGCTATCACTCCAAAGCTGTATACATCACATTTTTCATTGATGACAAAAGTGTAAGCAAGCTCTGAAAAAAAGAATGAAAAGTTCATAATTAGAACAAGCTTGAAACCAAGTTCTCCATGTTAGCTTGGTGCACTATCAAACGATAAATATGGAAGCTGAAGCATCAATGGTGTTGTTTACCACATAGAGTGTCGTGTATATCGATCTAGCTACGTGCCTCTAGTAATAACATTCTAGAAAAGTGTGAAGGATTGCTGCTCACCCGGTGCTATATATCCACTAGTGCCTGCAATATTTGCTGTGAGATTAGATGAGAAATTAGGTTCAAGGAGTCTTGCAGTGCCGAAATCTGATAGGAAAGCCTGCATTTTGTTGTCAAGCAAAATGTTGTTGGTAGATATGTCTCGATGAACAATTGGCTGAGTGCAATCGTGATGCAGGTAAGACAAGGCATGTGCCATGTCCCAAAGAATGTTGAGTCTTTTAGACCAATCTACTTCCACTGCTTCAACGTTATCTCTCAAAGCACAAAAAAGACTCCCCCTTTCCATGTACTCATAAACCAAAAACATACATCGCTTGTGTAAACAGAAACCATGGAGCTTAATTATGCTTCTATGCCGTACACTTGTCAAGTATTTCACTTCATTTCGGAAGCTCTTATCAAAAGCTGGATCCTCTGCTTCAAATCGGTGAAGTTTCTTCAATGCCACAATTTTTCCATTCGGCAATCGCACTCTATAGATACTACCATAACCACCACTCCCGATACAATATTTAATGTCGAAATCTTCTGTTGCATTGATTATGTCTTCATATGCAATTCTTCCATCATAATTCCATATTGACAAGAAATCTCCATCTTTTTGTACCGTCTTTGATTGCATGCTCTTCCTTCTGCGTCGAAATATGAAGCAAGACCCAAGAACGGTCAATGTTATAGCCATTAGTGGTACAAATACCGTCACAAGCATAACCTTAGACGTTCTTTTGGAACTATCAATCTTTTTCAAACCTTCATTGCCGTGGAAAGCTCTATAGCGAACATTGGCCAGATTATCTGGAATTTTTCCGGTGAGATGATTGTACGACAAGTCAATATAGTCCAAGCTGAAAAGCTGTTTGAATTTGGGAATTGAACCATGCAGAGAATTGTTCTCAAGATTGAGATAGCTTAACATGACCAAACTCTCAAGTTCACGAGGGATTTTTCCAGAGAAGTTGTTCGAGCTCAAATCTAGATGAGTGAGACTCTTTAAATCTCCTATTTCGGATGGAATGACGCAATCTAATACATTATCATGTAGATTTAGTACCTTCAAGCTGGTTAAATGGGCTAGAGATGAAGGGAGGGGGCAAGTGAAGGAGTTTGAGCTAAGATTCAACTCAATCAAACTCTTTAGATTACCGATTTCTAACGGAATCAATCCGCTGAGTTTGTTCCCTTCCATACTCAGATATGCCAAGTTGGTCAAATTCCCTATTTCTGGAGGAATAGTTCCATTGAAGGAGTTTATTCGCAAAGCGAGATGTGTCAAGTTCCTCAGTTTCAACAGAGACGAGGGAATGGAACCGATGAATAAGTTTCCATGTAGGTCAACGTAATTCAAGTTCACGCAGTTCCTAATCTCGAGGGGAACGAAGCCATCCAACTTATTATGGCAGAGTATGAGGCTACGTAAATTCAATAAGAGACCAAGACTGGGAGGGATTGTGCCATTAAGCCCATTGTAACTGAGATTCAGGTAGATCAGCCTCTTTAGATTTCCCAATTTGGGAGGGATAGTACTATTGATTCGATTATTATGCATGTCGATAACTTCTAACATGGTGAGGTTTTGGAGACAAAGAGGTAACTCACCTGTAAGCTCATTGTGGGACAAGTTGAGATGCCTAAGCTTTAGGAGTGCACATATTTGAAGGGGAATGGTACCAACGAGGAAATTATCAGGCAGCAGAAGAGAGTTGAGATTTGGAAGAAGAGAGAAATTCATGCTGCTCAAGTTACTTGCAGCCTGGTAGTTGTAACGGCTTCGTGGTGGCATGTTTATTTTGATGACGCTTCCTGAATCGTCGCATGAAATGCCAAGCCACGTGCAATGGGATAAGGATGCGTTGCTCGTAACTGGGTCAGGCCACCACCCACTGTGAAGTAGAGCATCTGCCTCTGTTCCGATGGCAATGGCGGGGTAGTTGTGGGAGAGGGCTAGCCCAATAACGATCCAGGCAGCTGCGGTCATCATCTTGTGAACACGCAAGCGGACGAGTTTGCTTACAGGATTCAATTGAATCATGTGGAATATCTTCACGCTTCATAGAGAGAGGACCTCTTCTTTGGCTGGGAAGTGGAAGGCCCGAGTTTGCTGTGATATTTAAGGGGCCCCGTTTTTCAACAAGCCACGTTGAATTACTCAGCATTGAATCAATGCCGCAAGGGATTTTTAAGTGAGAAAAATCGCCGACATAACTTAGACGGTCAGTTTTTAAAAGTCATGATATCAACTTTCGGGCAAGCGGACCATTCTGCTCATGCGAATTCCACGGTTTCAGGTTAAGACCAGCATACCGGCCAAAAGGTAAGAACCTGCGTCAATGTTTGGATGGAAGTTGTACACTTCCATCAAAGAGTCAAATGTCTTCGGGGTTTCGTGCGTTGATTTGTGACCCTAAGATGATAACTACACGATAGAACAGACACGTGCCTACACAAGAGTATCAGTACGCGTTACCATGGTTGACGGGAACTCATAGTCTTTGTGGATTTTATTGGTGATGTTTGGACTTAGAAATTTCTAAAACTCATCGAAAGGGAGAGATCATGAGCAATTTTCCAGCCTTTTCCTTTTCCTTTTTTAGTAACCTTCAACTTACGAAAACAAAGATCATTGTAGCGCCAATAGGCAGTGTGTAAATATCAAACCAGATATGGGTAAAAATAAATAAATAAATAAATAATAATAATAATAATCAAACCAGTTATATTTACCATGACTCTTCTAACTTAAGTTAGGACAAAGTTTAATACACGATTTACATTGTAGACATTGAAATATCTCCCTCCGCTTGATCATGGGGTTTATATGCTACATATATAGTCTCTTTCCACCAATTAATTTAAGTTTTTTTATTGAACTTTCTTATTCTAGTAAGTTTATTTCATATGTGCGTTTACCCTGTTAGTCAAATTCCATGTATCATTTATAATTCGAGTTGCACATAAGAAAAGTTGTTGAAATATCACAATGACTTGATTATGGGCTTTATATGTTCTACGACACCATGATTTTCTTGTTGAGCAGTCGTGCTTTATAGACACTATCGTAACTCTACTATGAATGCAATATTCAATGTCAAAGTCTTCGGTTGCATTGATTGACTTCATATGCCTATTTGGTCCCGTGAAATTATTGCATGATAAGTCGAGGTATTCTAAGAATGAACGTCGTAAAAATTTGGGAATTGGGCCCGAAAGAAAATTTGTTTAAGACGTATTAATTTGACCAAACTTTTCAAATTCAACACGGATTTCTCCATATGAACTCGTTCCGGCTAAATCTAGAGTAAGACTCTTCAAGTCTCCTATTTCCGATGAAAATGGCACAGTCTATTCCATTTCAAGTAAAGGAGTTTAAGCTGAGCCTCATCTCAGCCAAACTCTGAATTTCAACAGGGATTCTTCCATAGGAGTTGTTAAATCTCACTAGATAAGTGAGACTCTTTATATCTCCTATTTTTTATGGACTACCACAATCGACTCCATTCCAATGCAAATCTAGCATGGCCATGATTTTCTTGTTGAGCAATCTTGCTTTATATACGCTATCGTAACTCTACTATGAATGCAATATTCAATGTCAAAGTCTTCGGTTGCATTGATTAGGGGTGAGCGGTTCTAGGTTCCGGTTCAGTTCCGTCTAGAACCTGGAACCTACCCTCGGGTATAGGTTCCTCATTTTTTGGAACCTGGAACCTACCCGTCAGAACCGAGAACCTGGAACCTACCTTGTCATAGGTTCTAGGGTCGGTTCCAGGTTCCAACAGGTTCTTTTTTTTTCTTTTTTCTTTTTTAGATTTGAACTATAACGTACACGCATACTCTACAGTCAATTCCCAATAACCTAATTAAGACCCAGCAAATGACAAGAAAGCAGCGGATGGCAACTCCCACTAGCATAATTAAGAACCAGCAACTGACAAGAAAGCAATATCCCATCTAGAAGGAAGCGCCAATATCGTACAATAAATGACAAAATGAAACCTGACAATGCTCCTCAGACAATGCTTGGTTGGAACGAATAATTTGATGCAGATCAGTGTCCATAAGCTCATATGCAATATAAACATCATTGAAAACCTCTCTCTGTGGCGGTGGAATAATATCCCTAATTGCCACAACCTGCATTAACATAACAGGACCTCACATAAGCATACAAGAATCTTAATAACCGAAAAGCAAGTTCTGTTAAAATTGCCATGCAATACCAGTTCTGCATTGATTAAAGAGCTTATTTTGTATCTGGCATAGCCATGCCATAAATAAATGTAGCTTCATTAAGGACCGCATGCATGTGGATTCCCATCAATCATAGTTCAAAACTTGTTCTTTATACCAACAAGAACCACTTTCATACCATTACAAATTGCATCCAGTCAGGATATAACCATCTATTCCATCTCTAAGAATGATGAGTATCAGTGCCCTTCTATATCAGTCTAATAGAAATTAAACTTCTGAAAAGCTCAAAGAAGGGACATTCAACTCTGTAAGTAGTAAAGTGACAATAAGACCTTCTATATCTTGATGAGTAATGACAATACTCTGACTGGTGTTTCAGTATGTTCTCTGTCTCATTAACAATTGATGCAGAGAAATGGTAACACAGAACAACATGGAGACCACATTATCTTAAGCAATCGATATCCCTTCTAGTGAAATAGAAGATTCAAAACTCTACTATTTGCTGCACTAACTCTTAATTCGTTGTCCACAGCAGGAAATGCTAATTCACCTGTACTGCACATTCGTTAGACTTAGAACCGAGATGGAGAGCAACGTAAATGCACCATTGCATAATATCGATGGCACTACCGACACCCATAAGCCAACCATCAAAGAAAACAACACACTTCAAACAACCCAGAAAGCCATTCTCAATCACGTAATAGAAAAACTGTAATGCAAGGGATTCACTTACGTTTTCATGGTCCATGTGCTAGAGGAGCTTGATCTCACGGAGGGTCCTCTTCGCGTCGATCTTGTTATCGAAAGCATTAGCAATCTTTTTTATGGCCACGTGCTCATTCGTCTCCGAATTCAAAGCTAAGCTGAAACCCAAAAAGAGAAGCACAACCCAATCAAAAACAAATAAAAAAGAAAACTTTATGCATCGCTTCTAATAAGGAGTTAAAACAAAGCAAGTCCAAAAATCACCGAATCAGTCACTCACTCCCTACGCTGGTATTACCCCGAGATTGTACAAATGAAATTCACAGCATTTGATGGTATTACCCCGAAATCGTACCCTTGGAGAGAAGGTCCAGAAATCCAATTTCACCGGGCGAGCGGCGTTCGGCGCTGAGCAGTGAGCAAGGACATTGGTCGCTGGTCTTCGAGGCAACGACGTCAGGCGTCGCGACTACTGGCGTCGGTTCGTCAGAGCAGAGGCGGAGACAGCAGCAGCGGCCTCGTGGGTCAGAATCGGAGACCTAGTGACCAAAGGCGGTGGGTCGCGAGCGGAGACAACAGACCGACGTCGTCGGGGCTTCCGGCCCAAGCAGCGGCGGTAAATCGGCGTCGTCGAGGCTTCGGCGCGAGCAACGCGGCGGTGGGTCGGAGCGAGACAGCAGACCGGCGTCGTCGGGGCTTCTGCTCATCGAGGCTTCTGGCGTGAGCAGAGGCGATGGGTCGCAAGCGGAGACGAGCTCGGCTCAGATCTGCCTGCATCGGGTAGTCGGCGACGGGCGTTGAGGCAGAGCACGGTAGCAACAGGCAGAGGTAGAGCACGGCAGCGACGGGCGTCGAGTGGAGAGGGTTCGCGCGAGCGACGTAGGTGACCGGCGTCCAGCGGCGTCCGGCGGCGGTGGCCTTGAGGGCGAGCGGCGTCCGGCAGCGAGACTCAGAGCGGCGTCCAGCAAGACTCTGAAAAACTGAAAGTGAAAGGGTCGGGAGTCTCGGGAGTCTTGGGGGAGGGGGTTCCATTTGGAACCCTAACCGGTTCCGAAACCAGAACCGGGATCGCCGGTTCCCAGAAAAATGGAACCAGGAACCGGAACCGGTCCTTTAAGAACCGGAACCGCGCTCACCCCTAGCATTGATTGACTTCATATGCCTATTTGGTCCCGTGAAATTATTGCATGATAAGTCAAGGTATTCTAAGAATGAACGTGGTCTAAATTTGGGATTTGGGCCCGAAAGAAAATTTGTTCAAGACGTATTAATTTGACCAAACTTTTCAAATTCAACACGGATTTCTCCATATGAACTCGTTCCGGCTAAATCTAGAGTAAGACTCTTCAAGTCTCCCATTTCCGATGGAAATGGCACAGTCCATTCCATTTCAAGTGAAGGAGTTTAAGCTGAGCCTCATCTCAGCCAAACTCTGAATTTCAACAGGGATTCTTCCATAGGAGTTGTTAAATCTCACTAGATAAGTGCCTCTTTATATCTCCTATTTTTTATGGACTACCACAATCGACTCCATTCCAATGCAAATCTAGCATGGCCAGGCTTGTCAAGTTGACCAAAGATGGAGGGATGGGACAAGTTCAAAGAATTATAGCTCATCTCAATCAAGCTCCTCAACCTGCCTTTTTTTCTTACGGAATAGATCAATCGAAATTGTTCTTTCCACATTCAGCCATGCCAAGTTTGTCAACTTTAATTGGAAGTTTATAAAATGTTAATAATTAAAAGAAAAACAATTTAATAAGTACTCAAATGAAAGTTGGTAACAAAAAATTTATTAGCAATTTAATCATAGAAAAGCTAGTAAATCACTCTAATTAAAGTTGCTTATTCTAAAAAAGAGTTAGCAAGATTGATCCGTGTCTAAGAAATACAAGCAAAAGTTTTCAAACGATAGAAAAGTAATATGTCGATAAATAACTTAAATAAGAGTTGATAACCTAATAGTATGTGCTAGTTTAATTGTAGGAAACTTGGTGAGTCGATGCAAATGTAAGTTGTCTTGACACATATACTTTACTTCTTCCAGAGGTATGGAATCTCAGTTTTAGTTACCGCGTACATACAATCTCTCTAGATCGAGTCCCAGAAAAGTCATCATCTAGTTTTGACATAGATGTGCTACTTGAGCAGTTTCAGAAAATTCGGAAAACTCTCGCCCTTCAATTTAACCTAAATAATGGCAGTGCATCTCCTCAATGTATTTGATTATTTAATGCAAACAAATTAATTCTTATATCCCAAGAGGCTCAAACAAGCTTGATGGAAGCCTTATTTGAAGTTTTTATATAAAATCATCTTTCATTCTATCCAGTGAGTCAGTAACTACACCCATTAATGATAGCGAGCAGCGACTAAATTGATCGATAACTCGAGAGTTGGGTGTCGTGGCGTCACTTGAATTTCTTGATTTCGGCCAATTGTAACCCGATTTCTGATAAAGATGAGAAATTATCGAACAGTTGCTTAAACTTCATGATATGATTACACACTAGAGTATGAACCAGCATTCATTGTGGCGGGTACACAAACATAGAGACATAGAGGTATTCGAGGTCATCATTTTGTGTACACGTTGAAGAGATACGTTTTCGGATCGACAGAACCAACATATCTCCATGATTTTAAGATGGTAAGTAACAAGCTTTGTATGGGATTAACGACCTTCAAGTGAAATTGTCACGCCCCGATCCTCCAAGCACGTGCCCATCCCTCTATGATCGATTAAATAGCAACGTCCCAAGATGCATCACCAACCCATTCATTTTAATGTACAAGCGGAAGCATATAGATAATCCCCGGACAACAATTCAATGGGATACAAAAGTAGGGCCACCATCTTTTGAAAATCACAACACACATTTATACATATAAGATTAATTTATATACATTACTAGCCGATATTTACAAGGTCTACAAAAAGTCAACTCTCTAAACAAATTGTCCTACGATCAATTATTCCGACTCATTTGTCAATTCTTCGATCTCCACAGGATCCGGACGAGACGACGGGTCCTCCACTATGCCATCAGGAGGGTCAGTTGGATCCTCATCCAAAGCAGCATCGATCACCACGGCATGGATATCAAAACTCCTAATGGGACCTAGCCTAACACCATAGGGAGCGGTACGGAACCAAGCTCTGAACCGATTAGGTATCTCCTGATGTGGAACCTCTTCAACCCAGACTGTGGTTACTACTAACTCATAAGTCCAAATACCTCCGAGATCGGGGAAAATAGAGACCTGCTCGGTCACCCTCATGGGATGACCATGACGCCCAGGGGGAGTCGCCATCTGCGAACCTAAAATGTTATCCCACAATGGGGTAAGACGACGTCTCAGCAAGTTCAACCCCCTAAGACCCGACTAGGAAGAAAATACGCCCTGAGGGCTGCCTAGGCACAATCATGAGTCAGTGGACTTACCCCAGCCTCGATTCCTTCCTGCAAGTCAATATAATTTATAATTCATCGAATCACATCAACAAATCAATTCATTACATCGGATCGAATCATCGATCAATCGACTCAATTGATTCCATGTCATCAAGACCCTTCCCCGGTCATCTCATCCAATACTATCTATAAAGTCCGACCATGTCCGAGACTGCTTACTCTAAGCTGATATATAGATAGTATAGCTCACCAAAAGCTGCCAGATCCACTGATCTAATATATTAAATATGCTCACCAGAAGCTGTCAGATTCACTGATCTAATATATTAAATATACTCACCAGAAGCTGCCAGATCCATTGATCTGATATATTAGATATGTTCACCAGAAGCTGCCTCAATGCTGAGATTGATCATCAAATCAAATCACCATTTTTATCCTTCTTGATAAAAATAATCGTGTGTGGATACACGGTCGACCTTAGCCAAAATATAATAATTTTCTTTCCATAAATTCCACCATTTTATATAGTCCACCAAAATATTTTTGGCGTTGTGAACCGACGCTCAATTATTTTAATTAATGTTGGGATAAATACCCCCAATCACTAATCGCACTCAATTTGCACAAAATAACAGTCAATTAAATAAACAGATCACATCACTGCAATCAGCATAAAATTCTGGTCACCAACTATCCTGGTCTAAAAAATAATTAATCAATTAATTAATTAATTACGAAAATTAATTCATAAATGCAAATAAATAGAACTTAGGCCCATAAAACCTAATTAAAAGCTGAGACGAGCCCGAAAAATTTTCGAACTACTCTAGCTAAATACAAGAGCTTGTCTAGGCCCTAATTGCAGTAAACTATCCACCTAACATGCATCGATAATTAATCAATTCGCTAATCCAATCTAACTATCCACTAAACCAAGCTTAGTCTAAACTAATCAACCCTTAAACATCATTAACTTACTAAGCGATAGTTAGTGAGTTAAACTCGCCTAATTAACGATCTGATTGAACCACGGCGACGGTGACGAAGAGACGGGCCAAAAACTTCAAAGCGGAGGTACCAACTAGGACCAAACCGAGACCGAAATCGGCCCTGTATAAGGTTCACGGCTTGACTGGAATTTTACTCTATTCGGTGCTGATTTTGGACCGTGCTGGCTTCAACGGCTTGGCTTGGCCGATCGAGGCTATTGCGGCACGGCTTAGAGGGACAAAGGAGCTGAAACGTGCGGTGCTAGGCTTGTGGGTCGACTTCAGCGCAAGGGACCGTGGAAATAGAGACTGGACCGTTGCCGAAGATGTTGCTCGATGGGGCTGAATTGTAGGGCCAAGAAAATAGCAACCTGGCTGGTGAGAAAGAAGCTGCTGGAGCCTAGGCTGGGCCGAACGAAAAGAAAACAGAGATGAGCAGCTGGCTTTGACTTGCTAGGTGAAGACATGAGGGAAAGTTAGTAAAATCGGTGAGAGTTGGAGTGGGGAAGTGAAGCTGCACGGGTTTCTTTCGATGGAGTTGGATTGCTGCTTGAGCGGTGGGGTTGTCGAGGACGTGAGGCGAGCGTGCAAAGGAAATGGAAAGTGAAAAGGACAAGCAGAAGACAGCTGGACCGAGGGATGAAATCGCTGGCGGGGCTAGAGAGAGAGAGAGAGAGAGAGAGAGAGAGAGAGAGAGAGGAAGAGGGTGATAAGGATTGACTCAAAGTAAAAAGGGACAAAGCAAAGGAAAAAGGAAGACCACGTGTAGGGACTGTCGATTTAGGGGGGGAGAAAAAATCAAGAGAGAGAAAGAATCAAAGAGAAAAACGTGCGAAAAGTAGGGGAAGAAAAGAGAGAGAGGTGGGCACTCGAAGAGTGAAGTGCACGGGGCGGGGCGTGGGGGAGGGGGGGATGAAAACAAAGCCAAAATAAAAGGAAATAACTTGAATTCAACATTTCTTGGTCCTACAAGATCTAAATCAATCCAATTTGGTCCCCATAAATCCCCAAATTAAAATACTTGATCCTCACTTGCTTCCTTGCACTATAATTCTCCCAAAATAACAAGTCTTGGGCAACAAAAATGGCCATTACCCTTAATTCCGAATTCTATTTCCTTTTTCTCGGAATCCGATTTCTGAACAAACTTCTCCAATTGAGGTCCGATTTGTTGCGGATAAAGCCCACAAAATTCCCTTTCACTTATTCACTCACGCCAGATGCCAAAAATCCTTTCAAATTGGCCAATCCGAATTTCCGTTCGTTTTCCGAATCGTCCAAATCGATTTTCCGTAAAAATCCCGAACTCGCCGAAAATTCCTCAAAAGATGAGTCGACGTTCCTAAGATGATTCGTAACACGACAGAACTTTTAATTTCTGAAATCGAATTCAAATTCGCAGTTAATTTCAGTCAGACACAGCTTTAGCGTGACCTAGCCTACCGCTTTTAGAAATTTTTGGTGCAATTGACCCGTGGTCGATTTTCTTTGAACCACACATTCCTCTTCAACACATTGGCGACTCTCGGTGACCGTGAAAATCTCGAGATTTCAAATACGGACACAAGGTACCCAAAATGAAAGAAAATTGGTCTATTGCCGATCAACGAGAATTTCAAGCAGGTGGAATCGCCCACACTTTGATCACACATCTCAGTCAAATCGACCTATCTCTGGTTTCCGGTCGATTTTTAATTGTGCCATAATGACCATTGTAGACTAACACGATCGAGTGATCGATTCCTGGTCGAATTCTCAAGTCTATTGCGTTTAAAATCCATTAACGGCTTAACCGGATAGGCCAATTATCTCATGAGTGGCCATCTCAGAGAAAAACACTATAGGCGCGTCGACGAAAGGCCCAACTTATTCAATCAAAGTCAGAACCTGAAAATCAGGATGTCACGGAAATATCAATGGTCCATGTATGTAGAGATGTTCCTCTCAATATAGAAAGCTTACTATGAAATATATAACTCAGAAATATAGTACGCTTACTCATTAATGACAAAGCCACTTGCAAAATCTTATGCCATTTCATAATCTACTATAGTAGGCGGAAGGTTAGAAAATCAGTTTTTGATAGTATGCTACTAATTACTTGACAGGACCAATTATAAATATCTTGTAGCACTTGGTAATTTACCATCGGATAGTAGATTTCAAGATGGTAAATGTGTCCTTTCGTTGGTTACTGACTAATCAATTGATAGGCCCACTTGTAATATTCTAAAACATTTAGTAATTTTCTACTAGATGTGAGGATGGTAAAATCACTATCTTGTTAGTAAGTGACTGCTAAACTTGTTAAATTTATAGCACTTGGTAATCTAGCGGTGGATACTTGATTTGAGAATTATAAATCCATTTTTCCATTGGTAAATTGCAAATAGTTCATCGGACAAAAAACAACTATTATGGGTCAAGTTGATTGATTGTTGTAGCTAAGTTGACTTATGACGATTTGAGTCTAGACGAGATGAAATCCATTATCATCCAAAATAGTGCTCAACTCAATCGATGATGGGTCGGATCCAGATAATTGTTTCACTGTTTGGAGGAAACGTGTAGATATATGTGGGCAGAGAAGAAACATATGGTTCAATTGTCTTGAGTACCGGTGCATGTGAACTTCTGTGAAGCTCCGTAGTTCCCACAAAAACCATGCACATGACCTTGTTCCTGAAGGATTTATCACTTGTATGTATAGCCACAAAAAGTACAAACAACTTGAGTAGTACCTTTCCCAACTCAGCCAAATAAAAAGAAGAAAAAGAAAAAAACTAACCTTTTTCGCAAGATAGAATTTATCTCATGTCCTCATTTCTAACCATATTCACGCAACATTTTAGTAGAAAATTGACTCTTGATCGCTATAACTAGAGACTTGTCTTCACCTATTACTGATGTTGTCAATACGGCTGGGGATAGATGTAGAAATCAAGTCTTGGGAAGGGCAAATCAATCATTCGTCCTTGAGGATCTGACAATAATCCTCACATACCTACTAATTGGTGGGGTGATCGGTTCCTGGTCGGTCCAATTCCCACCGCAGAACTAGGAACCGGACCGAAGGGATTAGTTCCTCATTTCCAAATCGAGGACTAAATCAAAAAAGGTTGGAACCAGATACTAGACTGATTGATCCAGTTCAGCTCTCGAGCGGTCCAATAGAACTGACCACACCTCACATAAAAAATATTCAAACTAGACTTGAGCGAAAATTACCCCTAGCTTTATGAAGCTTGTCATGTCACACCCTGAACCTCTATGGCCACACGAGAAGCGTGCTCATCGAACCTTTACTAATCATTTGGTCATTCAATTGTGACGTCTCAAGAGGCATCGCTGACCCAAATCGTAATAACATTAAAACGCACAAGTAGAAATGTGAGCAAATCTCCAATCATCAAACAACAAGGATAGTTAAAAACATATTCATACATATAGAAAAGTGTTACGAGTCAACATCTCATACAACACGAGTTCAAGGGTTAATCAACTAGCTTCTTCACTTCCGACATGCCTAACCACTTTGCCACGACCTTCTTCAAAAAGGGTCCGAGGATATACCTATGCCTCTAATACTACGAGGGTGGTTCAAAAAGTGCTAACAGCCCCACCACTACCTAAGCCCCAATGACCTCTAGGGTCTAGGCCTCCCACATGGGCGACCAACGCGGGGTTGATCTCAGGGTCGGACACCTCCCCATTGGGAACGTCCCCATCCTTAACATCTTAGCTTATGTCGCCCCCAAATCCTCTGCCACCCGGCAGACCATCGAAGTTGTGGATGGGACCGTGGCTCTCGTCGCCTACCCAAAAGTACCGGGCCACGAATCAATGTGGCACGGGATTAGGCAAACCTTCATTGACCCAAATGGTCGTGACATATCATGTATAGTGTGCATCAGCTGCTCCCACTATCAGGTGCTTCATCACCTCTTGACTACGCTCAATAGGGAGGCCAAAACGAATCTGATGAAATGGTTCAGCCATTCTTAGGGCCTGAAAACATTTCAACAAATAAATATGAGGTAAACTCAATGAGTGAACTTTCTAAACTTCACTTACGGAAATAGTTCACCTCGGAAGCACCCTAAAAGTGCTATTATATGTCGATGGTGAAACATGGCAATACATGTCTCACTTTACTCTCATCAATCCCATAACAACTTGTCTACCATACAAGGCCATCAAAGTAGATGCATAGGCAATTTCGTAACATAGACTTCATGTTCTCGAGCCAAACGTAGGAATATGCATTATGATCTAAGTCATACGCTCATACCATGCAATAATTCGGACCTCATCACATACAAATCTCATGCACTTCCCACACACATTTATCCAAATTATTACAGTCACTTAGGACCCAAAATCAACCCAAAGGTTCGCAAATCATCCGGCGTAATCGGGCATCGTCTCGCTCCATTGAGCATGGTATCCGTTGACTTGGGGGCATTCCTCTAAGGAGCTTCATCCCGAAATCCATCCGTAAATGGCATTTCATTGATTTGGAGGCATCCAAACTTAATTAGGTATCGTCTCGGGTAAAACTCCTCAAGATAAGTTCACACCCCGTGTAAAAAGCATCAGGGTCTTAGGTGATCACATGGGCATACCATCACATACTCTATTTCTTATATTTCTCATTTAACCCATGTGATGCTAATGTGATATGCAACTTCTCTTGTCAAATGCCGTCGTTCCATATATGTACATCACTTACATTACACACATATGCATTATTTACTTTCCAAACTCATGACACATAATCCACATATCATGTTTAACCGCTAATTCACATGGCATATATTCCATTTATCATTTTTAACCATTAATCCACATCGCACATAATCCAAATAACAAGTTTAACCACTAAAACACATGGCACATCATTCAAATGACATGGATAACTATTAAACCACATGGCACATAACCCAAATAACATGTTTAACCACTAAACCACATGTCACATGACCAAATAACATGTTTAACCACAAAATCGCATGTCACATAATCCAAACAACATGTTTAACCCCTAAACCACATGGCACATAATCTAAATAACATGAATAATCACAAAACCGCATGTCGCATAATCCAAACAACATGTTTAACCCCTAAACCATATTGCACATAACCTAAATAACATGGATAATCACCCAACCACATGTCACACAACACAAATAACATCGATAACCATAGAACCACATGACACATAACCTAAATAACATGTTTAACCATAAAATCACATGGCACATCCCTTAAATCGCATAGAGTACCACTAATCCGCCCTAAACTACTCCCTAAATGCAACGAAATCCCTAAATGAAGGCTAGGAAGCCACTCACGAATGACTCGGGCTTCGAAGCACGTTGAGGGAAGGAACAACAAGACCGTATAGCAGCTAAAGGCCGCTGGTTGTGCGTCCATCGCGCGTGAGGGAGTTGGACGGTGGTTGGTTGCTACTCCGGTGGCGGTCCAATGGTGGTTCAGCACCAGTATGGCCTCTAGTGAGGAAAATAAGTGAAGTACAAACCTGCAATGAGAGAAAATGGAGGTGTGGGGGTTCGGTTGAGGCTAGGGAGAGGGAGAGAGCATTTTCAAAATTGTAAGTGAGGAAAATGAGAGAGAGAGAGAGAGAGAGAGAGAACCGACGTGAGGGGGGAGAAAAGAGAGGAGAGAGAGTGGTCTTGTTCCTCATTAATTCCTTGCCCTCCAAATCTTCCATATCTCTCAACCCTAAGCTTCCATTCACATTTTGAAGAGGAAAAGTGAGAGTGATGGGATGAGGAGAGGTGGCTAGCATGAGGAAGAGGAGGGAGAGAGAAAAGAAAGGTCTTGTCTCCATAAATGCCCATCATATCCCTTGTCTCTTGTCCATCAAGAGTGGCTTGTGAAATAAATAAAATCTTAGCATTAAATGAGAGATAGATCACACTCAAGTACATAGTTTAGGTCTAGATTAGGCTAAGGAAGCCTGTGGTCTACCCTTTTGGGCCGCCCATTAAGAGCGTGGGCCCAATTAAGCCTTGCACCACAGGCTTGGGCTCGTTGGGCCGCCCAACGTGGGCTTGGGCCCACTTAGATCCTTGCTCGTGGCCCACTTCCATTTCTCCGAGATTGTATACCCTTATCAAAGAAAGACCGAGTTTTTCGCCCCACAATGAAATGAGCTGACTTTGTCAATCGGTCAACCACAACCTAAATGAAATCATTACTTCTCTAACTCCTTAGCAGTCCCATCATGAAGTCTATCATGATATGCTCCCATTTTCATTTCGAGATCTCTAGTAGTCACAGCAATCCACCAAGCTTGCAGTATTGGACTTTCACTTGCTGACACGTCAAACACTTTGCCACGTGTCTTGTGATGTCAGCCTTCATTCCATTCCACCAATAATACTGCCGAAGGTTTCTGTATATCTTTGTACTGCCCGGATGGATGCTATAGTTGTTTTGGTGGGCATCCACTAGAATCTCAACTTTGAGCTCCCTATGGACAGGTACACACAGTCGTCTTCGGAACCTCGAGATCCTATCATCCGTCACTTGGAAATCTGGGTTCCTCTTTTTGGGGCTTCCTTGTACAATCTTTTGAATTTCTGGATTTGTCGATTGCAAGGCTTTAATCTTGGTTTGCACTTTGAGTTCAATTCGAAGGGTAGTCATAAAACTAGAAAGATGGCCTACCTCAAACTTGAAATTTGAATCCCGTACACCTTCAAGAAGTATCCACTCTCAAACCATCATCTGCGCAATTGATGACTTCCGACTAAGTGTATCCGCTACCTTGTTGGCCTCCCCAGGATGGTATAGGATATCACAATCATAATTTTTTAGAAGCTCCATCCAGCGCATTTGTCTCACATTCAACTTCTTTTTGTGAGAACATGTACTTCAGACTTTAATGGTCGGTGTAGATCGTGAACTTTTCTCCACATAGGTAGTGTCTCCAATCTTCAGAGCGAAGACAATCACCATCAACTCTAAGTCGCGCGTCGAGTAATTTTGCTCATGATGCCTTAATTGCCTAGACGCATAGGCTACAACTCGTCCATGTTGCATCAAGACGCAACCCAATCCTTTAAACGAAACGTTGTTGTAGATCTTATATCCTCCAGGACCGGATGATATCGTCAACACTGGGGCAATTTTCAACTTGTGCTTAAACTCTTGGAAGCTCTTCTCGCACTTTTCCGTCCATTCAAACTTCACTTCCTTCTTTAGCAGTTACATCAAGGACGTAGCTATCCCGAAGAATCTTTTCACGAATCACCGATAATAGCTAGTCAATCCCAGAAAACTCCAAACTTCAATCACCGTCGTGGGCCTTGGCTAATTCATGACCGCTTTGATCTTGGCTGGGTCCACTGAAATTCCTTCGCCCGATATTACATGACCCAGAAATGCTACTCGATTAAGCCATAACTCGCACTTACTAAACTTGGCTTAAAATGCATGTTCACGAAAGGTGAGTAACACTATCCTCAGATGTTGTTCATGCTCTTTCGAGCTCCTTGAGTACACCAATATATCATTGATGAAGACTATGACGAACTTATCCAAATATGCCTTGAACACCATGTTTATTATCCATGAAAGCTGTTGGGGCGTTGGTCAACCCGAACGGCATCACTGTAAACTCATAGTGGCCGTATCGCGTCCAAAACATGGTTTTCGGGATATCCTCCTTGATTCTCAACTGATGATAGCCCGTCCTTAGGTCTATTTTCGAGAATACTGAGGCTCCTTGAAGTTGGTCAACAAGTCGTCTATCCTTAACAACGGGTACTTGTTCTTGACCGTCACTTGATTGAGTTGTTGGTAATTGATGCACAGTCACAACAATCCATCATTCTTCTTTCCGAACAGCACAGGTGCTCCTCCTGGCGATGCGCTAGGGTAAATAAATCCCTTATCCAATAATTCCTGCATTTGCACCTTCATCTCCTTCAACTTGGATAGTGACATCCGATATGGTGCCTTGGAGATTGCTTCAGTTCCAAGGGCCAACTTGATGACAAACTCGATCTCCCGCTCTGGAGGCAATCCTAGCAATTCTTTTAGAAAGACATCCGCAAATTCTCATACTACCACAATGTCCTCCAACTTTGGTTCCTCCCTCATCAAATCCTCAACTTTTGCCAGATAACCTTGACAGCCTTCCTCAAACAACCGTTCTACCTCAAGCGAAGAAATCAAGAGTGTAGACGATCCACCCTTGTGTCCTACAAACTTATAACTAGAGCTACCAACTAGGTTGAATTGTATAACTTTACTAAAACAGTCAACTGTGGCTCACTGCTTATCAAGCCAATCCATTCCAATTATAACATCAAAATTACGCATAGCCAAAACAACTAGATCTATTAATCCTTTTCGCCCATTAATAACTATCTCACACCGTTTTGCCGCCAAAAATAGATAACACCTTATCATTCATAGGGGGCAGAGATGCTAATGACCGTTTCCAACGGTTTCAATTCGAACCTAGCTAACTTAACAAACCGATCAATTACAAACGAATGTGTCGCCCCTATATTAGACAAAGTGTACGCAGCATACTAGTGTAGGGAAATCGTACTTGTAATCACGGCCCCGGAATCATTGTGTTGACATCTAAATTTTGGTGACCTAGTCATTGATTTTTTGCATAAAAATTAGGGATTAATTTTAACCCCTAAAAAAAAATACATCAAAACAAATAAAATGAAAAAAAAATGAAAAAAAAGGGAAAATTGATTTGATTGATTATGCATGGAAGTTTGAAATTCTTATGACTATTCAGATTTTGATAAATGCAGAAGCAATTAAAAATCAAGCGAATAAAGGGCAAGAATTTTTACAAAATGGAAGAAATCGAAGCAAAATCGAGCTGATTGCAAGATCACGCTCCAATTTGAAGCCATGATTTAATGCAACAGAAGATAGAAACTCGAAAATTGCCATGGAGAGTAGCCATCTGGAAATCACTATAAAAGAGAGACAATATTCGTGAGGGGGACGAATTGAGAAAAAATTTCAGAGCAAAAAAGTGAGAGTGGTTCCCTCATTTTGTTAGAGTTCGAAATTCAAATAAAAAGAAAAAAGGTTCTTTCGTCTTTGTTTTCGAGGAAAAAAGGTGAGAGGTCTTCCTTTGGTTTTGAAAAGAAAAGTCAACAAAAAAGAGAAAGAAGACCGCTGAAGTGACGTGCGAGAGAGAGAGAAAAAAAAAAAGTGGGGGTTACTATTCATCTTCCCCAAAGAGTTGTCGGCGTTGTTGCTGCCCACCGCACCTCCACTGCGCCTCCACCGCTGCCGCTTCGCCAGCCACAACCGTCGGTTGCCACTACTCCTGCACCCCTGGGCCTCCGTGATCCGCCCGCCACCGACGTCATCGCACCTCCACCCACGAGACTGTAACCGAGCAAGCCCCCGCGCCTGCCCTTCTGCCGCTCGTTTGCTTGTCGCTGCATCTCGGTGTCTCTACTACTTGCTGTCACTCTCCATCCACCGTCGGAGCGCCGTCACTAACCTCTGCCCGAGCGCTAGCAGGACCTCCGCCACACCGCTGCCTGACGCCCATGACCCAGTGACCTCCACATCTCTGTGCCCGCACCAACAGCGCCGGACGCCAAAAGCCCCGACGCCAACGCCCCTGCTCCATCTCTGCCCAAGCCGGACCGCTACCACTCGAACATCGTCCTGCTAGCGCCCGACGCCTGGAGGCCACCACGACCTTGATGCACAGGAACTCGCGTTGTCGCTCTAGACGACACTTCGCCGTTCTTTGCTCTCCTTCGCCCTACGCTTCCGCTCACCGTTTGCGAGGCCTCCGCCTCGGAGCTCACCTCCGCCGCGCCTCTACCCACCGTCCTATGCTCGGCCGCCGACCCCTGCGCCCTGCTGCGACACCGGTTTCCCCCTTTGTTGGAGCCTGACGCTACCGCGCCTTGGCACCGCCGCCCGTGACGCCCTTCACCGTCGCCACCCGCCAGCTCCCGCCAGAGCTCCGACGCCGACCGGCAATCGCCCGACGCCGCTCACCATCGCTGCCCCCTTCCCTAGCTCTCCTTGGGTAGTTTATTTTTTTATTTTTTTATTTTTTTTATTTAATGTTATTTTTTTAAGTTTTGTTATTATTGCTTAAATTAGAACATGGTATGTCAATATTCATTTCATGAATCTCATAAGCATTAACCGCCGAGGTTTTGTCCAAAATTATTGTAATTATTAATTTGATCCGTAAGACATCGGATCATTTTTTAAATTATATTAATTTTCGGGCTTTTTGGTAGTATTTTGGTTGTTAAATCATTATAATTATTAATTTGATCCGTAAGACTTCGGATCAGATTTTTAATTATTTCAAACCTTTTTATATGTTGTGATGCCTAGGGTTAAAATAATCGTTAATTTAAACTGTGAGACAATAGGTTATTTTTTTGGTTATTTTAATCCTTTATTTGTTGACTATATTGATCGTTTAGATTTAATATCGATTTGATAATTATTTGTCCTAAAAAAACACTAAAAAATCAAAAATCAAAAAATCAAATTTTGAATCAAGGCATGTAGGTTTAATAAATTAGACACATAGTTTTAGGATTACATTTTTAGGATTGCACTTTTAGTTTTTTTTTTTAAATAGGTTAGGGTTAGACCTAAATATTTTTTTTAGACAAAATTTTAAATAATGTTTGCATATTTAAAAAAAAATAGTTTTCTAGGATAGGATAGGGTTTAAGTCAAATTAATCCCTAAAATAAATTAGAAAATTATTCATTTTAGATAGTTTAATTAGTGTTTTTATTAATTCCAACTTTCAATAAAAAAATACAAAAATATTAGGTGCATGTCAATTAGTTTGCATGTTAGGTTCATTTAATTAGAATTTGTTTGTTAATAAAGTTAAATCATGAAGTTAAAATGCATGTTTCGATTTCAAGATAAAAGAAAACCCAAAAAATGCTTTGTGTGTTTATTTCTTTTAATTGAAGTCTTTCGATTGTTTAATAGTGACTTAACATCCGTGTGATCACCCTTTCGCATGATAGAGATTTAGGTTAAAATGAATTCAAGCTGCATGCAAAAACATTTTTTGAAAAATAAAAAGAAATGGTACCAAAAGGGCATTAGAAAAAACTAGTGCAACCAAGTTCCTGTACCCTTAGTCTCTGGTTCGTAGAAGTAAAATAATTCTTTTATTATTTTACTTAAGTGTCTAATTGACCTACCGTAAATCGATTAGCGGTGACTCCTAGATAATAATCATTTGCATGCTAAATATTTGAACATTAAGTCGCGAATTGGTATAGGCTTGGGAGAGCTAGAGCTAAGTCTAGACTTAGCAATCCATTAGCCAAATCCTAAGTGATTCACCTGAAAATTTGGTCGCGACAGCTTGGCGACTCCGCTGGGGACTTGTGTTAAAACACTTAGTGGACTTAGGCCAATTTTTCTTTTTCTTGAAAAAAAAAATGTTTTTCGTTTGGCGGCGAGGATACCAAGTACGTCCCTAACATTTCTAAGGTGTTAAATGTGCTTGCAGATGGGAGGTATAAGGGGAGTAGTCTTTGCTAACCCTTGTCTTGTAGGATGGTATTGGATGAATAATTTATTTTTCCTTATTAGAAGTGTCGTTTGCATTTAAACTGTTGTGCATGTTTAATTACTTTTAGCACTACACTATTGCACACACAACCTGCAGTCGGACCCGGGCTGCGATAGGATTTCTAGGATGGTGTTGAGAATGATACTTCCTCTAAAGCGAGACTACTATGTAGAGGTTGACCTTCTCTTCCCCGAAGTTTCTTTCATGCCGTCGAATGTGTTTGTCTATATCCGCGAGACTGCGTGATTATTGGGCATTCCATTCGACTAAGCCGGAGTTAGGGGGA
Organism: Eucalyptus curtisii; assembly: GCA_017140595.1. NCBI lineage: Eukaryota > Viridiplantae > Streptophyta > Magnoliopsida > Myrtales > Myrtaceae > Eucalyptus > Eucalyptus curtisii. The sequence goes on from CM029496.1 coordinate 22,405,716, forward strand.
CCTAACACGTTAATGTGAGACTACAACGGTCATATCATCCTCTTAGCTCCATTTTGTTAAAACATTTAGATAGAAATTGAGCCTCACACTTCATGCGTGTGTTTATGTGATTGACATCCCTTCCCGCCGAAAGTAAGTTGTCTGAACTCTCACTTTTCAATTCACTTACTTCGCTGCAATTTTCGTCGGTCCATGACAATGTTTTGTCCTTTGTATTGTCTTATACCCCTAGGGAAAGCCGTCATACTGTTCATTTCCACTTTTGAGGTTTCAAGATGATGTCATATAGTCTTGGAAGAAGGGGTTAGGGTATTCAAAATCCCATTGAAGCCCCTCGGAGGTCCCATTCTGCTAGATTAGGGCACCGTGGAAGAGGTGAAGAAAATTCTGGAGGACAGAGACAAGAAAGGCAAAACTTGCCACCTAAGCAAGAGCGAGGAAGGCAAAACTCGTTGCCCCCCAACAGTCGCGAGACGTTTCTTGGCCTTCCTAGAATGATGCAAAATGAAGTGGAGGCGATGAACACCCTAGGGCAGCCAAGTGGTAAGTTCGACTACTATGTAAAGTATTCGGCTCCTCCTAACTTCTACATCGACCCTCGGGATATCGTCCTAGATCGATGGGGAGGCATGGATGATCCGACACCTCCAAAGATAGAAAACCCAGATGATGCACTGGAAGGAATCACAAGCATGTTCAATGACCTCCCTATAGGCGCCGTTGACAAAGGACCATCAGAAGAAATGGGTCCTAGCCCACGAGAGTGACTCATTTATCGCTTTCGCACACTCCCCTACGTGAGAATTTTTATTGCTTTCTATGGAATGTTTTCAATTCATTCTTTTTCGTTTTTCATTTAGGGACTGAGCATTGCATTTACCATTTAATAAATGTAATTCAATTGATGAATATCAATAAAATTACAAGTTTTGAGGACATGATGGGGTATGCCAAACCAGTCCAATGACGATATCCAATTATGAAAAGAAAATATCATCCATGGAGAAATCCTAAGGACTGGGCTTCTTCATGCTTCCTCATCAAAAATATTTCCCAAAAAAGAGAATAAAAGAAATCATTTTTGAAGCCATTTCCAAAAGCATAGCATTAGGTTAGTCATGTTTACTTTTCTGACTCATTTACTTCATGTTTTAGAGCATTACTTTCTCGATCTGATGAGAAAGCATCTGAAAAAAGCACACTAGGTTGCAATTGGCCCAACTATTAAGAACACATCTCTAAAGACTTAATAAAATGAGGGTCAAGTAAAAGAGGACCAGCATTCCTTGGTGGAAGAGGTACGTCTCATCCTTGAACATAATTAATTTTGGGAAATGACACTCTATTCTTTTCCTTACAGATGACAAATTGGGGGCATGACAGATTTTGGTAGTGACCCGACTGAGACAAAATCTCCACCCAAACCAAATGGATATTCCATGTGCATTTACTTTGATGTTGCATAATATCTTATTCATGCACGTTCTCTTATGCAGAGGCAAGAGTGGATTTTCAGTATTGAAATGATAGGGACAATCCAAAGACGTCAACTGCTGAGCCAATCTTATTATAGAGGAATCCTTGAATAAATGTTTAAAACCATATTGCAGTGTGAAAAACTATTTGTTTTGAAGTTGACAATTTTTCATGCCTAAAGCTATTGAGCTCTTTTAAAAAATGATTTTGCATGATGACTCTTACATGTTTTATCCACCAATTCCACTAAAGAACATCAAGATGGACTAATTTAATGAATGATGTGGAATTGATTGGGCATACTAAATGAGACAAGGCGGGATGATGAAAGGCAAGCCCTATCCTATACACAGTCCCCTACTTATACATTCGTGAGATGAGTGTAAAAAGTTTCATATACACAAGGTAAAGAGTTCTCTCGCAAAAGGTACGGCAACCGAAATGATGAGAGGCAATTCATTTCTCTATACCAAACACTACAGGTGATCCATTGCTTAACCCTTTTGAGCTCATACACTTATGGATATTCTTTCCGAATTACCCCTGTCAAGAATCACCCCACATCGGGGCAACTGGGAGATAAAATGGCATCATGAGGTGAGAAAAATGAATTGAAATTTTCTTGCTCTCACTTGTATCAATCTTCAAGTAGTGCTATTACATTGAATTCATGTGTTAATTTAAGTGCCTTAGGATGACGAAGAGCATTTCTTTCTCTATCCTACATACTTATACCATTTTTATAGCCCACTTGAGCCTGCAATTTCATTTCTTTAAACCCAGTTGGTGATCATCCCCCACACTGGGGCAAGACAAAAGACAAATGAAGACCCTTGAAAGTTTGAGTGTCATTCAAAGTGTAATTCCTTGACGCGTGCATTTTGTGCAAAAAAAATTGAAATCAAAATAGAACTAATGGGGCATGAAAAAACAGTGTGCTGGTAAAAGCAAGGCCAATGCCCATGAAAAAGAAATGAAGAAAAAATGCATGAAAACTAGGGGCATGAAAAAAGTGATGTGCCTAGTAGAAGCAAGGTCAATGAAAATGAAAAAGAAAGAGTCATGATAGGTGACTATCAGTTGTAAAAGGTTGTATCTCAATGGAGCAGTACTCAAGGAGTTAAGATCAATAGCACATTCTTGGCGAGAGAGAAGACTAGCGACAATACCTAGATGATCATCAGCTTTGACCCTTCACACATATTTTGAGCCTAATGATCCTTTCGTTTCTCAACCCATGAACCTAGCCTATGTTACGTCCCTTACAAAGTCTCTTCAGATTATGGCACTTGAATTAACATAGGGGTTCATATGTTTATAAGCATCGCTCGAAGAAGTGCGAGCAAGATTATTTCTTTCTCATTTTGCAGGGTTCTTGACTTGTAAACCCGGAGATGATTGTGAAGTTATTCTTTCAATAGCCTTGACTCGAAGAGTTCCTTTGTTAAGCCGTTGACCAAGCCCACAATATGGTCCCTATTAAAGACCTCTCAAATTGGTAAGGTCGTACCGCTTGCGAGAATACTCGAACCCCTATCGATATGGTGAGATGAAGTGATTCTTTTATAAATGAAAGTGAGTGAAAGTCCTTTCTAACCGAAAGTCTCTCATTTAGTATTCTTAAGAAATCCATGTCATGAGTGAAAATTATCTTGAACGATAATTCTCTCTAATGGAAATTTGGGTGATGCAAAGGTCATTATGCATGAACCCCGATTGAATTGATAAAAACTTCAGTGGATTTTGAAGTGTGTGTTCCAGAATAGCATTAATTGCTTATTTCTTTAGTGAATGCACTTTTGCTCTAATCATGTTTGACATGTAATGTTTTCTCAAAGACCCAAAAGCTCCTGACATTCAAGTTACTTTCAAAATGCTTCATGATATTAGGAGATGAGGAACCATCACGAACATTCAAGGTCCATCCTTGATGATCCAAAATTTTATTTCTATCAGGAGGTGAAAGACCTCCACAGGATATCTAAATTCCAAAAGACATATCACCAGGTAAGTATATCTCTACTCATACTCTAAATACTTGTCATTGTGCAGGTATTCTCTCCCAAGTGCATCAACACTTGACTCGGTCAAGATGTCTTCTATATTGACCTGGCGTGCTTTCGTAGCCTAGAGTCCCTTTCATCGACCCGTCGTGCTTTCGTAGCCTAGGGTCACTTTCATCGACCCGGCATGCTTTCGTAGCCTAGTGTCCTTTATATTGACTTGGCGTGCTTTCGTAGCCCAAAGTCCCCTATATCGACTCGGCATGCTTCCGTAGCCCGGTGTCCTTTATATTGACTCGGCGTGCTTCTATAACCCAGAGTCCTCCTATCAAATCGGCGTGCTTCCGTAGCTAGATATTCCCCTTCATCGACATGATGTGCTTCCGTAGCCCAGAGTCACCTCATTAATTTGGGAGACATATCTCTAAGGATCGGAGATGCCACTAGGTAAGTATATCTCTATCTATACCTTAAATACTTGTCATTGTACATGTATTCATTTTCAAGCACCGGCACTCGATGGAGTTGCCCCCCAAAGATTTTTTCCAAATTTAGTTTGATTAAGGCGACCGAAGAAAGGTTTGAGTCCTGGTCAGATGATCTATACTGCAATGTTAGGCGACCGTAGAAAGGTACAGGTCCTGGAAAAGCAGTCTCCCCATTTAGGCGACTGTAGAAAGGTACGGGTCCTGGAAAGTGACTTCCCGTTTAGGCGACCGTAGAATGGTACGAGTCCTAGACAATATCTGTTTCCCATTCAGGTGACCGTAGAAAGGTACGAGTCCTGAAAAATGAATCCCCGTTTGATCGACCGTAGAATAGTACGGGCCCTAGACAACATCTATTTCCCTATTCAAGCGACCGTAGAATGGTACGGGTCTTGGAAAATGAATCCCCGTTTAGGCGATTGTAGAATGGTACGGGCCCTAGACAACATCTATTTCCCTATTCAAGCAACTGTAGAATGGTACGAGTCTTGGAAAGTGGATCCCCATTTAGGTGACCGTAGAATGGTACGAGTCCTAGACAACATCTATTTTCCTATTCAAGCGACCGTAGAATGGTACGGGTCCTAGACAACATCTATTTCCCTATTCAGATGACCATAAAATGGTACGGATCTTGAGTGAAGACGACCGTAGAATGGTATGGGTCCTAGACAACATCTATTTCCCTATTCAGGCGACCGCAGAATGGTACAAGTCCTGGAAAGAGAATCTTCGTTTAGGCGACCGTAGAATGGCACGGGTCCTAGACAACATCTATTTCCCCATTCAAGCGATCGTAGAATGGTACGGGTCCTGAAAAATGAATCCCCGTTTAGGCGACCATAGAATGGTACGGGTCCTAGACACAACCAAACAATGCCATACTAGGCAACCGTAGAAAGGTATGGGTCCTAGGAAAGCAGTCTCTTTGCGAAGCCATGTTACTATTCTGGTCGACCGTAGAATGGTACGGGTCCTGGACATGTAACACCAATCTATCTTGAGTTACTCTACCCTCCTCGAAGGTAAGTAATTCCAGGTAAGTTCCTTTATCATTTGCATTAGTATTTCCATACATCACATAAATTGCATTTCAAAATGGGATTTATTTTCCCAAAAAAAAAAAAAAGTCACTCAGTGCATGTGCATGATCAAAATTTAGGTCTCAATTTGTCTTTCAATGCAACCTCTACGAGCTCACCTTCAAAGAGGGGCAGCTGTTGACACCTAAATTTTGGCAACCCAGTCATTGATTTTTTGCATAAAAATTAGGGATTAATTTTAACCCCTAAAAAAATACATCAAAACAAATAAAATGAAAAAATGGAAAAAAAAAAGGAAAATTGATTTTATTGATTATGCATGGAAGTTTGAAATTCTGATGAATATTCAAATTTTGATAAATGCAGAAGCAATTAAAAATCAAGTGAATAAAGGACAAGAATTTTTACAAAATGGAAGAAATCGAACCAAAATCGAGTTGATTGCGAAATCACGCTTCGATTTGAAGCCATGATTTAATGTAACAGAAGATGGAAACTCGAAAGTTGCCATGGAAAGCAATCATCTGGAAATCACTATAAAAGAGAGACATAATTTTCGTGAGGGGGGGCGAATTGAGAAAAAATTTCGGAGCAAAAAAAGTGAGAGTGGTTCCTTCATTTTGTTAGAGTTTGAAATTCAAATAAAAAGAAAAGAGAAAAAAAGGTTCTTTCGTATTTGTTTTCGAGGAAAAAAGGTGAGAGGTCTTCCTTTGGTTTTGAAAAGAAAAGTCAACAAAAAAGAGAAAGAAGACCAGTAAAGTGACATGAGAGAGAGAGAGAGAAAAAAAAAAGAAAAGAAAAGAAAAGGGGGGGCTACTGTTCATCTTCCCTAAAGAGTTGTCAGCGTCGCTGCTACCCACCGCACCTCCACTGCGCCTCCACCGCCGCCGCTTCGCTAGCCACAGCCGCCGGTCGCCACTGCTCCGGCACCCCTGCGCCTTCGCGATCCGCCCGCCACCGGCGTCATCGCGTCTCCTCCCGTAAGACTGCAACTGAGCAAGCCCCCGCGCTTGCCCTTCTGCCACTCGTCTGCTCGTCGCTGCATCTCAGTGTCTCTACTGCTTGCTGTCATTCTCCATCCACCGTTGGAGCGCCGTCACTGACCTCCGCCCGAGCGCCAGTAGGACCTCCACCGCACCGCTACCTGACGCCCGCGACCCAACGACCTCCACGTCTCTATGCCCGCACCAGCAGCGCCGAACGCCAGAAGCCCCAACGCCAACGCCCTTGCTCCGTCTCTGCCCAAGCCGAACCGCTGCCGCTCGAACATCATCCAGCTAGCGCCCGACGCCTGGAGGCCGCGACGACCTTGACGCCTGGAACTACTGCTGTCGCTCTGGACGACACTTCTGTCGCTGCTGCTCTCCCTTCGCCAACGCTTCCGCTCACCGTTTGTAAGGCCTCCGCCTCAGCAGCTCACCTCTGCCGCGCCTCTACCCACCGTCATCCGCTCAATCGCTGACCCCCACGCCCTACTGCGATGCCGGTTTCCCCCTTTGCCGAGCCTAACGCTACCGCGCCTTGGCACCGCCGCCCGTGATGCCCTCATCGTCGCGCCCGCCGCTCTGCGCGGGAGCTCCGATGCCGCCGGCACCGCCGCGCCGCTCACCATCGCTACCCCCTTCCGAAGCTCTCCGTGGGTTGTTTAGTTTTTTATTTTTTTATTTTTTATTTTTTTTATTTATTTAATGTTATTTTTTTTTTTTTAGTTTTGTTATTATTGCTTAAATTAGAACATGGTATGTCAATATTCATTTCATGAATCTCGTAAGCATTAACCGCATGGGTTTTGTCCAAAATTATTGTAATTATTAATTTGATCCGTAAGACGTCGAATCATTTTTTAATTATATTAATTTTCAGGCTTTTTAGTAGTATTTTGGTTGTTAAATCATTGTAATTATTAATTTGATCCGTAAGACTTAGAATCAGATTTTTAATTATTTTAAACCTTTTTATATGTTGTGACGCCTAGGGTTAAAATAATCGTTAATTTAACCTGTGAGACAACAGGTTATTTTTTCGGTTATTTTAATCCTTTATTTGTTGACTATATTGATCATTTAGATTTAATATTTATTTGATAATTATTTGTCCTAAAAAAAACACTAAAAAATCAAAAATCAAAAAATCAAATTTTGCATCAAAGCATGTAGGTTCAATAAATTAGACACATAGTTTTAAGATTACATTTTTAGGATTGCACTTTTAGATTTTTTTTTTTTTTTTTGAAGTAGGTTAGGGTTAGACCTAAGTATTTTTTTTAGACAAACTTTTAAATAATTTTTGCATATTTAAAAAAAATAGTTTTCTAGGATAGGATAGGGTTTAAGTAAAATTAATCCCTAAAATAAATTAGAAAAATTATTTTTTTAGATAGTTTAATTAGGGTTTTTATTAATTCCGAATTTCAATAAAAAGAAATACAAAAATATTAGGTGCATGTCAATTAGTTTGCATGTTAGGTTCATTTAATTAGAATTTGCTTGTTAATAAAGTTAGATCATGAAAATGCATGTTTCGATTTCAAGATAAAAGAAAACCCAAAAAATGCTTTGTGTGTTTATTTCTTTTAATGGAAGTCTTTTGATTGTTTGATAGTGACTTAGCATCCGTGTGATCACCCTTTTGCATGATAGAGATTTAGGTTAAAATAAATCCAAGCTGCCTGCAAAAACATTTTTTGAAAAATAAAAATAAATGGTACCGAAAGGGCATTAGAAAAATTCAGTGTAACCAAGTTCCCATACCTTTAGTCTCTGGTTCGTAAAAGTGAAATAATTCTCCCATTATTTTACTTTGGTGTCTAATCGACCTACCGTAAACCGATTAGTGGCGACTCCTAGATAATAATCATTTGCATGCTAAATATTTAAATATTAAGTTGCGAATTGGTTTGGACTTGGGAGAGCCCGAGCTAAGTCTAGACTTAGCAATCCATTAGCCAAATCCTAGGTGGTTCACCCGAAAATTTGGTCACGACACCTTGGCTTCCTCTTTGGTCATCACGTGCACCTTACTTTGGGCCAGGGGTCGATTCAAATTGTCCTGCGGAGCGGTTCCTGACCTCTGTCCCATGAATAGGGTCGCGGTTGCACTCCAACCAATTGTCACAGGCAATTTCTAACATGGTGACCCTACTGGCCACATCCAAAGACGCGCCCGTCTGGGCATGGCACGGTGCAGATCCATGAAACATGTCGCAGAATCGACAACTTTGGCTTAAGTGAGGTGTCAACTTTCCAATGTCGTTCTTCCTATTGGGAGGGATGCCTTCAATCTGTCATTGGTTTCTACCCAAACCGACGATTATCCTTGTTGGCAGCAAACCACAATCCAGATGCAGCTGCTCACTCGGCAATATCCTTCTCAATCAGCTGAGCTCTCTCATAAAGCTCATCGTAGTCCTTCAATTTTAGAGGCACCAACTGGCTATGGATTTACGGTTTCAGTCCATCCCGGCACCTCTTAGCTCGATTCCCAAAATCCTCAATCATCCTTCGAGCATATTTCGACAGCTCTGCGAATTTAGCCTCGTGCTAGTCCACAGATAAGTAATTCTAGCAAAGTCACAAGAACTCTGATATCTTCTGCTCTCGAGTGCACTTGAAAAAGTATTTTCCGTTAAATGCTTCCACAAACGCGCCTCAAGCCGGGATGGTACCCTTAGGAAAGACCCTTCTCCGAGTGGCCTCCCACCAATCGTTAGCGATGCCTTGCAACTAGTAGACCACCAGGGTCACCTTTTCCTCCTCCATACACCTTAGTAAGGTGAAGGCCTTCTCTAGCTCCTTAATCCACGAAGTTGCAACCTTAGGATCACCTTCTCGGTGAACTGAGGGGGCTTCAGCTTAGGGATTGCTCCACCAACATCTAGTTTCCATTCTCAGCTAGCGGGTCCTCATTACGAGCAGCGGTAGCAATAGCTTGTTGCTGAGCCTGTTGCCCCATCAAGTTCCCTATGGTCTGTAGGGCCTATAGAATCCCATCAAATTGAGGGTCCTCGTGTTCCTTGCCTCGGCCATTAGCTAGCTTAGGAGCTGCCATTCCTTGTTGCATCCTCAATTCCGAGTGAAGCTCCACTAACAGCTGATTCACGGGTTCAAATCCCGTCTCCGCAACATTTTTGTGATAAAAAATGGGTTTGTCTCTGTTAACTATCCCCAACAATATAGTTAGGAATTCATAATCACAATTTAGGAAGACAATCTGCAATCACATGCATCTCATAAGAATTCTTATCTAACTATCCCAAGGTCTCAATTAGCCTTATCGCTCTAGGTAGTGACCATGCTCTAATACCAAACCTAGCGGGGATGTCACACCTTGAACCTCTATGGCCGCATGACAATCCGCGCTCATCGAACCTTTACTTATCCTTTGGTCATTCGTTTGCAACGTCCCAGGAGGCATTGCCGACCCATATCGTAATAACATTAAAACACACAAGCGGAAATGTGAGAAAATCTCCAATTATCAAACATTATGGATAGTTAAAAACATATTCATATATATAGAAAAGCGTTATGAGTCAACATCTCATACAACATGAGTTCAAGGGTTAATCAACTAGCTTCTTCACCTCTGACACGCCTAACCGCTTTGCCAAAACCTCCTTCAAAAAAGACCCGGGGGTATACCTATGCCTCTAATACTATGAGGGTGGTTCAAAAAGTGCTAACAACCCTGCCACTACCTAAGCCCTCCAGGCCTCCTACATGGCGACCAATGTGGGGTCGATCTCGAGGTTGGACACCTCCCCATTGGGAACGTCCCCATCTTTGGCATACCAGCTGATGCCGCCCCCAGATCCTCCTACACTCGGCGGATTGTTGAAGCCGCGTATGGGACCGTGGCTCTCACCGCTATCTAAAAGTACCAAGCCACGAATCGGTGTGGCATGAGATTAGACAAACCCTTATCAACCCAAATGGTCATGACATATTGCGTATAATGTGCATCGGATGTTCCCACTACTAGGCATTCCATCACCTCCTGGCTACGCTTGATAGGGAGGCCAAAACGAACTTAATGGAATGGTTCAGCCATTCTTATGGCCTGAAAACATTTCAACAAACAAATATGAGGTAAACTCAATGAGTGAACTTCTTAGACTTCATGTAAGGAAGTCGTTCATCTCGGAAGCGCCCTAAACGTGCAAGTGTCTATCGATGGCGAAATATGGCAACATACTTCTCGTTATACTCTCATTGATCTCATAACAACTACCATACAAGGCCATCAAAGTAGATGCATAGGCAATTTTATAACATAGACTTCATGTTCTCGAGCCAAACATAGGAATACGCATTATGATCTAAGTCATGCACTCATGCCATGCAATAATCAAGACCTCATCCCACACACATTTGTCAAGATTATTACGGCCACTCAGGACCCAGAGCCAACCTGAAGGTTCGCAAATCATCCGGTATAACTGAACATTGACTTACCCCATCGAGTACGGCATCCCATTGACTTGGGGGCATTCCTATAAAGAGCTTCGTTCCAAAATCCATCCAGGAACGGCATCCCGTTGACTTGGGAGTATCCAAACTTAATCGGGCATCATCCAGCGTAAAATGCCCTAGAACGGGTTCACACCGCACGTAAAACGCATCAAGGTCTTAGGTAATCATATAGGCATACCATCACATACTGCCTTTCTTATCTTTCTCATTTAACCCATGTGATGCTCATGCGATATGCAACTTCTCTTGTCAAATACCATCATTCCATACACGTACATCAGTTACATCACACACATATGCATCATTCACTTCCCAAACTCATGGCACATAATCCAAATATCATGTTTAACTACTAATTCACATGGCACATCATCCAAATAACAAGTTTAACCACTAAAACACATGGCACATCATTCAAATGACATGGATAACCACTAAACCACATTACACATAACCCAAATAACATGTTTAACCACTAAACCACATGTCACATGACCTAAATAATATGTTTAACCACAAAACCTCATGTTACATAATCCAAACATGTTTAACCCCTAAACTACATGGCACATAATCTAAATAACATAGATGACCACAAAACCTCATGTCACATAATCCAAACAACATTTTTAACCCTTAAACCACATGATACATAACCTAAATAACATGGATAATCACCAAACCACATGTCACATAACTCAAATAACATGGATAACCATAGAACCACATGGCACATAATCTAAATAACATGTTTAACCATAAAACCACATGGCACATTCCTTAAATCACATAGATTACCACTAATCCACCCTAAACAACTCCATAAATGCAACGAAAACCCTAAACGAAGGCTAGAAAGCCATTCACAAACAACTCGGGCTTCGGGCGAAGGAACAACAAGACCAGACAGCAGTTAAAGGCTGTTGGTCGTGCATCCACCACACATGAGGGAGTTGGACAGTGGCTGGTCGCTGCTCCAGTGGCAGCTCGGTGGCGGTCTAATAGCGGTTCGGCATCGGTACGATCTCTGGTGAGGAAAATAAGTGGAGAACAAGCTTGCAAGGAGAAAGGATGGAGGTGCGGGGGTTCGGTTGAGGCTAAGGAGAGGGAGAGGGTGTTTTCAAAATTGTAAGTGAGGAAAATGAGGGAATGAGGGTGAGAGAGAGAGAGAGAGAGAGAGAGAGAGAGAGAGAACCGGCATGAGGGGGGAGAAAGGGGAGGAGAGAGAGTGATCTTGTCCCTCATTAATGCGTTGCCCTCCAAATCTTCCATGTCTTTCAACCCTAAGCTTCCATTTAATGAAGATGTGACATTTTGAAGAGGAAAAAGTGAGAGTAAGGGGATGAGGAGAGGTGGTCGGTGTGAGGAAGAGGAGGGAGAGAGAAAAGAAATGTCTTGTATCCACAAATGCCCATCAAATCTCTTGTCTCTTGTCCATCAAGAGTGGCTTGTGAAATAATTAAATCTTAGCATTAAGTGGGAGATAGATCACACTCAAGTACATAGGTTAGGTCTAGATTGGGCTAGGGAAGCCTATAGTCTACCCCTTTGGGTCGCCCACATCATGGGCTTGGGCCCTTGGACTGCCCATTAAGGGTGTGGGCCCAATTGGGCCTTGCACTGCGGGCTTGGGCTCGTTGGGCCACCCAACGTGGGCTTGGGCCCATTTGGGTCCTCGCTCATGACCCACTTCCACTTCTTCGAACTTGTATGCCCATATCAAAGAAAGACCGAGTTTTTTGCCCCTAAATGGCATTTTCCAATGTTCTAGTGGTCTATCGGTCCTTAAGACACTCTCATTCGACGATCATTTGTCAGAATAATTCCGTTATGAAAAACCGAGTCGAAACGAGGATGTCACAACTCACTTAGGTTTAGCCAAAAGGCTGAAGATGACATGCTCATTAAGGTTGCCTGGCTTGGTTTTGTTGGCAATCTCTCAAATGATCTTTGAGTAATTGTTCAAAGTGGGATAGGGAGAGGGAGAGGGAGTAGACACTTGCAGGTGACGGGCAGCCTAAGGGGGAGGAAGCAAGGGGGGGGGGGGGGGGATAGGGAGAGGGAGAGGGAGTGAGCGACTTAGGTGCTGTTTAGTAACGTTTTGGAGAACACATGTTTCTATTTTTTTGTTCCTTGGAATATAAATATAACATAAATGCGTTTGGTAATTTTTTAATTCTCGAGAACAAGAAACAAGAAACAAGAAAAAAAAATTATTTCTTGTTCTCAGGAATAACTCAAGAAACAAGCCTTTTTTTCTTCCTCTCTTTTCTTTCTTTTCTTTTCTTTCTTTTTATCTTCATCTCTTCTTCCCTTAGCAAGTCGCCGGCCTCAGCAATGGTCGATGACCAACCAGACGAGGCTTGACAACCTTGCCAACCTCCGACGAGGTCGCCCCAAGCTCATCGAGCCATGATGAGGCTCAACCTCACCAGATCTAGACGAGGCCCTTGTTTGGCCGATTGTCAGTCAGCCATAGCCAAGGCTGGTGACCGGCTAAAGGAAGGAGAAGAAAAAGAAAAAAAAAATGTAATAAATTTATTAATATATTAAAAGAAATTTTAAGTCACAAAAAAATTTGGGGTTGTACCAAATGCATTTTTGTTTCGGGAACAAAAATTTTATACAATTACCAAACGTCTTAAAATGTGCATAAATTGTTTATGAGAACAAAAATATAAAAAAAGTGTTTCTGAAAAGAAATTCTTTCTAAGAATAAAAACGTTACCATACGCATCCTTAGTCCCACATTGAGTATTTAGCAGAGACTAACAAGCCATTGATCTCTATAAATAATGATGGACAAGCAAACGATTTTTCAATCTCTCAGTCAAAAAACCTTTGTTTCGTTGGAAATACAACAGCATTGAAAATGGACACTTTAACCGTCACAAATATTCAAAATTAAAATATGCATTGGGTAAGTAAATTAAAGTTTTAAAAAATAAAAAATTGGTTTGGTCTAGGCGATCGATTCTGCCTTTGGAAACAGGAACCGAACTGACATCTTTGAAACCAAATCAAAGCGGTTAGTTCGGTCTAGTTTGGACGGTTTCTTTTGCTCACCTCTACTAATTAGTATACAGAAAAGCAATTAAGTGTAAGTTTAACATGTAATATAAACATGTTAAGTTCCGTTCTTGAAAAAAAGGCCTTTTCATATTAAATATGGGTTAAAGTAGTATTATTTCAACTTTTATATAAATTATTACATATATCGGCTGTATAATTGGGGAACCATATAGTATGTAATGCCATGCAAAATAATCCATGAAACCGAATGAGATTTTGTCGGTGATGATCAACAACTTTACTAAAATCAGATCATTACAAAGTATCCGATGAAATTATCAAAAAAAAAAAAAAAGGTTTGAACGTATTTTATCTTATCGATTGGCTTTTATTTTCAAGAGTAGGAATGGTAGGATAACAAAAATCTGTACTCAAAGGTATTGTCAACCTACAAGTGGTTCCGATCAAAAAAACCTACAAGTGATTGAAGTAGGAAGGGGTGAATTTACTTTTATCTAAATCCGTAGAAACAAATTGCGTATGCTCATAGATTGATGTACAAGAAAAACTAAATTTCGGAAAAAAAAAATATAGAAGGAAAAAGGAATTAAATTTTTGTTGTTAAAAGAAATTCTGTTATTAGGTCTACTGCTTGCGTAAAAATATTCTTAGATATTCACCGTGGGATGAATGACATGTGCATTTGAGGTTGATTTTATAATCGAATTCTTCCACTTGTTAATCATGTAATATTGAATGTGTGAATTATTTTTTATACTGTCAATGGAACTAATAAATGTCTAAAAAAGAAATTGAGTGCAAAGCAAATATTTCTGTACGCGCAAATATTTATATATATATATATACACATATATATATATATATATGCCAAATGCAAGCAAAAATTGAAGGTGGGAAAATAAGAGTCAAAGTGCAAACAAAACTCGAAATTTGCTCGGTGGTTTTTTTATTTTTTTTGGACTATGCTCGGTGGTTAAAAGGGGGGAATTTCTATGTATAAATTAGGCGTACAATGTAGTTTCGATTTTTCATACCCACAAAATGAAAACAATTCCATGTTGAGACTTCGCATCCGGATTTTTACTCGTGTCTTAACTAGATTATGAGATTAGTTTACTCACTTAAAATTGAATTTCTTATAATGGGCTGAAATCGAGGCTTTCTTCAGTTGAACGAAGTAAATAAAGAACAGCTTAGAAGATGGGCTTGCAAATATGGGCTTTGGTACTGGAGTGACCATGCCTTGAAAATTTCCTGATATTCGTTGTTATATTTATGATAATAGCACCAATGGCATCTAAACTTTGATTCATATTTAATAGTCAATAAACTTTGATCTAATATATAATATTATTCTCGAACTTTTAATTTATGTAATGGAGTTCATGAACTTTGGTCCAATATGTTATATAATCCTTAAACTTTTAATTTGTTCAATATTGTCCATTAACTATCAATATATGTTCAATATAATCCCTAAACTCTATGAACATGATTAAAAGGTTGAGGCCCACATTAAACTTAAGTTTAAAGATCGCATTGAACAAAATTGAAGTTTAGGGACAACATTACACGTTACATAAAAGTTCAAAAATCATTTATGTCATTTTCCTTACAAATTTTTAGGAGAAAAATTGGATCTACAATAGGATTTTATTCGCAAGTGAGTGATGATACAAAGGAGGGAGTCCTAAGCTGAAGTGTTCCAAGAATCTGCACATCAAAAAGAAGTTTCAGCCCCTCCATCGTGAGATTATACTGCTCGTATGAAAATCTATAAAGCAGTATAAAATATATAAATTTTAATGATTCAGTCAGAACTTAACTAGAACACATTTTTTGCATGCACTTAATACCCATTCATTGTGAAGTCAAGGTCTTTTGTGGAGAGTATGCAATTCGAGTGTCACCCGAAGTCAAGGTCTTTGTGGTTTTATGTGTTGATTTTAGGACCATGAGAGCTATAACATGTAGGGCGTCTTCTGGGGTTTCATATGTTGAATTTCTGAACCATTATGTGTTATATGGTTCGTAATAAGTCATGATCTTCATGGACTTTTAGGTGATATATATGAGTTTTAATGGAAAGAGATAAATATCAAATAGACTGGTTCCATTAGTAACTTGAATAGAATCAATTACGTTATAGAAACTGCAAATGGGTGCTCTTTTTTTATATTGGGACTAGTGGGTTTCGCATTATTTCTTATTACATTATTGTCAATCATATGTTTCAATCTTACTGAAAAGACGAAAAATAAATGGATGTCCTTTATTATCTGCTTCTTACTCCTATAACACGTTATAGAAAAAATTTAACATGGCTCAACGATTTACAAAAGCCATGCACTTCTATAATACTCGGTCACTTTCACCAAATTGCGGCATCATCTTATCAATCTAACTCTTCACTTGTCACTGGGACATGCACTTAATGACCCTTACACATCGTTTAGTCCTGATGAAGCTTCTGTCGATCCATCTTCCACCCATGATCTGTTATTATCTCGGAGCTCAGCCAACGAGATCTCATGGAAGGGCTTCGTCAATGGTAACTTCCAAGCTAGAAAAGCTTCCGAGACTTGTTTCATAGTTGGTCGAGACTTTGGATTAGCACTCAAGCAAGCAAACAGAGAGTTCTCTCTTGGAAAAGGCAACCGCATGTCTAAGATTTTATGTAGCATGATAACTTCTTTAAAGGATATCAACAGGGTAGATATAATATCTCCTAGGTGCTCACCCATCACTGTTTTCATTGCTAGCACTCCAAAACTATATACGTCGCATTTCTCATTAACGATCAAAGAATAAGCGAGCTCTGAGAAAAAGAAGAACACAAAAGACATCAAAAGATTTTAGCAGTCAAGGCTTCGGACGGGATCCCTCCCCGTCTTTACCCCACATAACTATGTGCAGCGCCCCGCCCCGCTCCATCTGCCCCTTTAATTTTTCTTCAAAAACAATTAATTTCTTTTCCACCACAAAACGGTTAATGGAAATGAATGATTTAGTAATACCAATGTAGATGTAATACAAAAACTAAAGATCTTGACTATTCCGATAAACGTTTTCTTAGATTTAACATAAAAACATAGTTTATGATACATCTTTTTTTCTAAAATATATAACCTAGTAATACTAACAATAGTAGCATAAAAAATAAATATTCGTTATCCAAAAAATCTTCAAAATATATAAAAATAAATAAAATGAATACAGGATTCGGAGCCACGGCAAACGGGGTGGTTCCACGGGGACAGTTTCCCATTCCTAATCGCAGCACAACCGATTCTTAGTTATTGTTGGCTCGTACGCTATACAAGTCATTGATGTGCATGGACGGAGAAACTTCAACAATGCCGTTTAACTCAACCCGAAGGGGTACACTTTCTGACTTGTGCCTCTAGTAGTAGCTTTCAGGGTTAAAATAAATTTAAAAAAAAAAAAAAAAGCTTACGAAGCATGAAGGATTGCTCGCCCGGTGCAGTCTATCAATAGGTGCCAGCGATATTTGCATTGAAGTTCGATGAGGAATCATGATTTAGAAGTCTTGCGGTGCCAAAATCTGACATAAAAACCTGCATTGAGTAAGATGTTATTGCTAGATATGTATCGATGAACAATTGACCAAGTGCAATCCTGGTGCATGTAAGACAAAATATGTGCCATATCCCGAACGAGATCAACTCTTTTGGACCAATCTAATTCCACTGCTTTATCGTCATCTCTCAAAGCACAGAACACTACCATTTTCCATGCATTCCCAAATCAAGAACATGCATCGCCTGTGCAAGCAGAAACCGTGGAGCTTGATTATGCTTCTATGCCTTACTTCTCAGTTCTGTCAAGTGTTTCACTTCATTTGGAAAGCTCTTGTTGAACGGGTCCTGTACTTCAAGACGGTGAAGTTTCTTCAATGCCACGACTTTCCCATTGGCAATCGTGCTCCATAGATGCTACCATAACTGCTAATCCCGATGTAATATTTGAGGTCGAAGTCCTTTGTTGCATTGATTATATCGTCATATGCAATCCTCCCATCATAATATAGTCTCAAGTTGCACGCTCTTTGTTCCACGCCGTAATAGGAAGCAAAATCCGATGACTATATAGGAAATGAATATTGCAGCTAGCGGAATGAACACCATCATGTAATGAATTACGCTAGACCATTTTCTGTGGGCTTGGGTTTCGTCAAACTGGTACAAATCTTCATTGTCGAGAAAAGTGGTATCAAGAAAATAAGCCCTGAGATTATCTAGAATTGGGCCCTTGAGACTATTGTATGATAAGTTGAGGCGAACTAAGGAAAAAAAAATATATTTTAAATGTGGCAATTGAGCTAAAAAGAGAATTGTTGTGAAGATCGAGATCACTTAACCGGCTCAGCTTCACAAGTTCAACGGGGATTTTCCCCACCAAGTAGTTTGAACTCAAATCTAAAAATATGAGTTTCTTTAAATATCCTATTTTCGATGGGATGACACCATCAAATTTATTTTTGCTCAAATTCAGCTCGATCAAGTTCTCCAAATTGCCTATTTCTGACGGAATGGAGCACCGAATTTGTTTACTTGCAAAGAGAGAGAAGTCAAACCCGTCAAATTCTAGATAAATGATGAAATGGACCAGTGAAGATGTTGCTTAAGTCAACAATAGACATTTCTGTGAGGCTCCGCAGCTTGAAAGGGATTTTCCCGACGAAATTGTTCAAGCTCAAATCTAGAATTGGAGATTCCTTAAATATCTTATTTTCGATGGGATGGCACAATCAATTCTATTTTCCCATAAATTGACCCTAATCAAGCTCTTCAAATTGCCTATTTTTGACGGAATAGATCCACCAAGTTCGTTTTCTTGCAAGAAGAGATCTGTCAAGTTCGTCAAATTCCCTATTTTATATATCAAATATATCAAAATCAATTGAAACTCAATCAATTCCCTCAAAAACCATTGCAAGAACTACTTCAAAGTTGAAATATGCCTCATTCATAATTTTATAGCTTTCCTTTTGCAAAGTGGACAAAAGTTCCTCCTCATGAGCCATTTCTCAATACAGCCATAGTGAAATTGATGCCCACAATCCAGCTTTCCAAGTTTATCTTCAACAATGTAGTGATCCGGCAATTAGTCCAGCAAAATAAAGGTACAATTTAGTAGCATATACGCATACTCATAGTTTAAATTTAGATAAGACAATTACTTATGGACAACAAGATGATTCCTCAATTACATCTCAATATATCCTTGAGTAAATGAAGTGGTTTTTACCATATAAATACAACAAGATTCGACTTAGACAATAGATTCAGCCGAAGTCAGGGTTGATATTGCTGCAACCTTAGATGTGTAGAGATGGCTTCCTTACTCAATTTTATGGAAACATCTCCACTATGTTCATCAAGGTGGACCAATTCTTAATAAGAAAGCATTTGAGGAAAACCTAAGTATTTCAAATTCACCTCTCCTTAAGTAAATTATTTCTCAAGTATCAAAAATATTGCTTGCTTGAGGGCTAAGTAAAGTCGGAACTAAATCTCCCTTGATCTCGATCAATGTCCACATTAATGCACATTTGGTTTGGTTTTTAGTTGTTTGAATGCAAAATACATAATGACACACATAAACGTTGTGAAAGGGCTCGAGCATATATATACCCGTGCACATGAATTATAACAATTTCACTAATTCAGACATTTTGACATTAACATGAGAAACAAAACTCGAAAATCTTGTCCACATCAAAACTCAAGATCAAGGGTGACAAATATTATTACTCAAAAATATCTATGTCCACAACAAAACTCATGTCGTCACTGTATGAAATGTTTGAAGTCATATACAAGCAGTAATTTCTATAGTTCATGATACTATAAAAAAAAAGATTATGCATATACTAAGTAAAAGTCAACAGCATAATCCCGAAAAGCCCTCCGCATCTTGGACTCAACAATTTCCTCAATTAGACTGAAGATGTTTTGTTGCTTTTTATTACATGTTTTTCTCTAATTTCAACAGTAAAATGGTTGAAGCAAATTACCTCAAAGTTCAACATCATTTAAGTGGAAATTTAAATTACCTGCAAGCAAGTACGAATCTCCGTTGAGACACAAAAAGAGGCGATGACAATTATGACATTATTAGATTGTGGCTAATAATTGCCCAAAAAAAATCCCATTAGAAGTCCTTAAGAAATTACCATTTCCTACCAAACACAGAATTTCATATATTTTATGAAATTCTTGAAAAGGTATATTCAATTACATATTATCATGATATGGCATGTAAATTAAAGTTCATATCCAATACAGAAATGAGAACCACAACTTTAATATGTTGAAAGCATGAGATATATGGAAATGCATCATATGATTGGTAGTAAAATCCGTCTCAATTTAAGGCTCTTAATCTCAAATACTCTTTTCAAGGAAATATATCAACAAAATTTCCAATGAGATTACCATAATTAATTAAGGAACTAAATTGAGAATTTTAAAAAATCTATTGAGTTTTCAAGTCTAGCACTGTAAATACGACCTCATCATTTTTTGGATGAAACATGAATACATAAAGACAAAATAATATTACATATTTTTGGGAGTTACCTCGTGCGTTCTCATTTGAATAGTAGCCCATGGCAATGGAGACGATATCTCAGGATGAGCTCTAGCTCTCCTCACCTCTATACTCACCCACCCTGACATTCCGGATGTTGCAAAAGTAAAATGATTGATCCGAGTTAACAATTTGTGGCCATTGAGCGATGTCAAGTTCTCTATTGTCATGGCCATATAAAAGCAAAGCACTTCTTGGAAAAACGTTATGTTCACTTAATTCATTATCGGTCTGATCAAGTGGGTTGTTCTCTTGATTTTCCATTATAATGACCTGTAAATATAAATTCTTTTGTCAGAGTATTATAATAAAATTATTTGGTTGAGAATATTATTATCAGAAATTGGGATGTCAACATCAGAACCATCGATATTATATTGTGATAATCAATCAGGTATTCATATTGCAAATAATCCTATCTTCTATGAGCAAACTAAGCTCTATGAGCAAACTAAGCACATTGAGGTCGATTGTCACTTCAAATGAGAAAAGGTTCAAAAATGGGAGAACACTCTTCAACACAAGGATGAAGGATCAAGTTACAAATATTTTTACTAAGTCTATACAGGGGAATAGAGCGGATTTTTTATGTAAGGTGTTAGGATTGTTTGATATCTATATCTCAACTTGAGGGGAGTGTCAGGAAATAATAATAATAAAAGTAAAATAATCAATAATTATTACATATTGAGAGGGTTACCTAGATATATATATATATATATATAATATGCATTATTGTAATTATT
This sequence comes from Eucalyptus curtisii, assembly GCA_017140595.1. Taxonomy (NCBI): domain Eukaryota; kingdom Viridiplantae; phylum Streptophyta; class Magnoliopsida; order Myrtales; family Myrtaceae; genus Eucalyptus; species Eucalyptus curtisii. Next base: position 22,426,591 of record CM029496.1, read on the forward strand.
CAAAATCGAAACCTTCTCTACTACCGGCCAAGCTCGACCTCATCGCCGTCTCGCCAACCACAACGACAATCTTCACGTCCATGAACAAGATCAAGATCTGCAAGTACCTATAGTTAAAAGCGAAATTTTAGTAAGTTTCTAAGGGGAAGAAAGGCAACTGAAAAAAAAAATATTAATCCTTGTAGAGGGCTTTCTGAAAATGCCAAAAGCCAAAACAAAAATTTATTTTTATAGATGATGAGTTACAAATTATGAAGATCATCATATGCAAATTAATTAATCATAAATAAATCCATCGAAACGGATCATAAACCCATTTCCTAAGTCATATGAGTGTTTGATAGGTTATAAACGGATTAGTTATATTAAACACAATATGAGTTTTAAATGAGTTATAAATGAGTTTACAATTTACTTAAATTTAATCTATTTCTATAACTCACTCTTCAATCTCTCTTGTCCTTACTCGACCTCGCACTTACTCATTTCACACTTTCATCTTACTTTGGTTATGAGATTTCGTAATATGATTAAATAATATAGGTCGAGCTAAACATGAGTCTTCCCATTTTGATAAACATGGTTAGTTGGAATAAAAAATATATCATATATCATCCACATCTTTCATCATCTCAGTTGAAGACCGGTCGTAAATCGCTTTCGTCGACGAGAAGGGATCCCCCCTAAAGATCTCGGACTACACATGCCACAGACTTCTCCTCGGATATTCTAAATCCATCGTCGAAGGGAAAATATCTGACAGCAAGCTGAGGTGGCAGCTCCTCATTGGCTGAACCGAAGGTGGGATCGATCTCTCCCTCTCTCATTTTCTTTCACGGAGTGAAAAGTACCGTGTTATTTTTATCTGTCGGGTTGCGTGTCACGATGCCGTTGGTCCGTCACGAAGCGCAGGTGCTGCGATCCGAGGGGTGAAAGTAGGGGGGGAATGAAAAGAGGGAGCAAAAACCTCGAACGTCCCAAACCTCTATCTTAACCCTTCTCTCTCTCTCTCTCTCTCTCTCTCTCTCCGCGCGCAGAAGCCATGGCGTCTTCGATGTCTCTGGCTCATCACTTGCCGAAGCTGTGCTCGCCCCACGACCGGACTCCTTCATCAGTCTCTCTCTGTAAACTCTCTCTCTCTCTCTCTCTCTCTCTCTCTCTCTGCTTCACTTGCTCTTGTGCCCATTACGTTTACTTTAGGGGGTCGAATTGCGTTCCGTCCGCGGGGACGAATTTGCTGCTCTCTTCGATTCGATCAGGTTTCGCGACCATTTATGATGATGGTGCGAAGTGAGGAATGGGTTTTCGACTGGCAATAGGTGCGGGTTTTCAGCTTTTGCGAGTTGCGCGATTGATTAGGAAGTCGGTGCCTTTGGAGGATGTGGTTTGAATGGCAATATCAGTCGTCCTCTCCCTTTTTTTTGTTTTTTTTTTGTTTTTTTTGTTTTTTTTTTGCAATTCGGCACTGGCTGTGTCTATCGGTTTGTGGGTGTTTGGTGCAGAGTTGTAGAATTGAGAAATTTGCTACTAATGCTGCATGTCCATATGATCTTGTTTGGGTTATCTCGGATTAGTTGTGGAAGGGGCAGGTGGTCAGTTTAGAAGTGTGAGGGAAAGTGGGGCATTCGTGAATGTTCCAAGAGATAAAAGGGTTGAAACTTATTGACAAGTCTAAGCAGTGTCTCTTATTTCTGGGCATTTGTAAATGTTCCAAGAGATGAAAGGTCGACAGTTGATGACAAGTCTAAGTAGTGTATCTTTTTGGGTATTGGACATGAAGAGTTTGGCTACCAATATTAGTGCCTTTTGCGGCTTACATACTTTTAGTGTTTTTCATGTCGATGCAATGCTCAATTTACAGTGAGCAAACAAATTGCCATCCTTCGTTGGGATATGAAACGGGTAGTTGTATTGGTCGGGGAAGAAGCTAGAGGGCTGGGGTGAATTTATGGGCTGCATGTTCATGTAAAGTTGTGCACAAGAGCAGATGCTTAATTGTCATGCATCTACAGCCAGTTGGTGATGGACCTACTACACATCGGAACAAACGCCTGTCTGAATACAGCATTTTGCTTTTGTAGTTCGCTGCCTTGCCTCTTAGGCACGCCCATGTACACACACAGTCAAGTAGAATTGAATGGGGAAGTGACTAAGGTGTCATCTTCCATAAACTCTGGTCTGTGTGTCAGGCTCTGCTTCTCTTGGTTGAATACTTGTGCGCACATGTGTGAGAGAGAGACATTACCAAAATGAAGATTGAATTGGCGGTTGAGGTTCATCTTTTAATTTGGCCTATTATTTGATGAAAGTATCGGGTGGGAGTCAGATTTCAGTAAAATGAAGTTTAAAATGACATTGACCAGTTTATGTGATGGAAAAGATAAAAGATTGCTAGGAAGATCAGTTAAAATGGTTTTTCCATTTCCATTTTCCTGCTGTCACATTTGCTGAAGTGCTTTTGCGGTCAGGATCGGACCGATATGTAGGTTTCAGCTTGAAGTTCAAGTACAAAAATTGTAATTAAGAGAGATATAGGTTAGAGGGTGCTGAGTAAATGAATTCCTTTGCTAAGTTGTGAGCATTGAACGGAGAAGTGTTTGAATTACTTAATGTCAAGTGTGAATGGCTTTTGCTCATGATCTGAGATTACTTTTTTCCCCCCAGTTAAACTAGTATTTATTCGGAAATTGCATAAAATGGTGACAACTTTTCCATTGGTCATTTCTGCATTTATGCTCATATTACTGATATAATAATGATTATTTTCCCTCTGTAAAATTGGCATATAAAATGTGTTTTCCTAATTAGACTTAAACTTAGGAACTTTGAATTTTTTTTTTTTTTTTTTTTTTTTTTTTTCCTTTTAGCCAATGGACACCTGTTAATTTATAATGGTAAACATGCTCATAATCTATTCAATATTTACCTCTTTATTGTATTGTTACTTAAATTAATATTGCTAGAGTTTGATGCAACTAGATTTCTCTGTAAGCTCGCTGCAAATGTGATGATGGAATTTGCTGGAAGGTTAAGCATAAACAATGTGTAGAGTAGATGTTTTATTGCTTTCTGCTTCTTCTCACTCTCCGACCTTTGGAGTGTGCTGTAGTCCACTGATGTTATGTCTGCTTTCCTTCATCACACCAGCTGTTTATTTGTGGTCCTCCTGCTGCTTTTCAGGTAATCTCAACTCAAGCGTGAATATTGTTGGTAGTGGCAGGCAAATTTTGCTCTGGTCTGCTCATAAAAGTGTCAACAGAGGTTATGGAACTCTTCGTGTACATGGCCTATTTGGAGGAAAGAAGGATAACAATGATGATGCTCCTGCAAAGGTTTTCCACTATCTTTTTAAAGGACTGTCCTTAAATATGCTTGTTCATGTACAGTCAAGGCAATGATTTTGGCAGAGTTGCTTTGACCACATTTTGAGTTGTCTTGCCAACTAGTTTGAAATATCTTTGATGTTCTTATCTAGTGCATTGGACATCGTAGGTCTCTTATTGTAGTTTTCTTCAAGTTTTCTGCATCTTAATATAATCTATGCAATTTTCCTTGTAGGTGAGATGTTTTCTGCTGTATTAAGTTAAGCTCATTATGCGTAGGTGGACTACATTTGAGTAGATTTAAGCAGCTTAGAACGATAGGCAGATTAGAAGGCTCAGCTCAGTTAAACCAGTTTTTGAATGTAGGAACGTGGGGTCCATTATCCTTGTGCAATATATCTGGAGCTTATCAATGCTGATTCAATCTTTAGTTTCCATATATGTGTGTGTGTGTGTGTGTGTGTGTGTGTGTGTGTGTGTGTGTGTGTTGTACTTTTTGTGATAATTTATGTGCATATTCCTGTGATTTTTAGGCAGGGATTCTTGGGAATATGCAAAATTTGTATGAGACAGTAAAAAAGGCACAAATGGTTGTCCAAGTTGAGGCTGTGCGAGTGCAGAAGGAACTTGCAGCGTAAGGTTTTATGTTATTTCCTCTTTATGTTGTCTTATATTATTTTATTACCTTTGATGTCTTGCTTTTCCGTCATCTAGGCTTAACTTATAATATCATTGATATTTGTCCATTCTGATATACAGAGCGGAGTTTGATGGTTACTGTGAAGGCGAATTAATAAAGGTACTACTGTTTTCCTCGCATGGTTTTGTGATGCTCTGTGTTATCGTATGCCTATCTTAGACGAAGCAGTCGTGAACACATGTAGGGCCAACAAAGGCCATGCATGGTCTGTATTGCCATGCTCCAACAGACCAGGAAGGCACATGCAATGGTCATACATCTGTGCTTATCAGTAAATTATTCACTTATTAAATACACACAAAAATCTCAAGCAGAATTCAACCAAAGAAGTTCCCAGACAATGAAATTCTCACAACAAAACCAATCTGGATTCCTGGATGTCTTGAGGTCTTAACTAAGATTTTGTCATATGGAACTGACTAGTGACTAACCAGACTTAATATAGAAAATAGACCTGGGAAGTTTAGTAAATACCTGATCAAGGTGGTGGAGTAGAGAGACAGAGAAATGGGGTTGAAGTCATACGAGAGGAAAAGAGTGAGAGCCAAGAAAGAAAGAAAGAATGGATGAACAAATGGGTTGTCTAGTTCAAGGTGAACATTAATATCTCTCTCGAGGGGTGAAACTATTGGTTAAGAGAATTGCAGTTAATTGGTGAAAAGCGCTTTTGGTAGAGACAGTAAAATATGCAATATTGTGAAATACATTGTTGCTGGGTACAAATGCATTGCCTTACTAGTGAAATTGTTGAGGTGCTATGGATGCCTTGCATGGTTTGGCTATTCTATATTGAGGTTTTGAACGTGTTATTTGCTTTGTCCATGAGAAAAAAGGGGGAAAAATCTCGGGGAGGTCATATTCTGAGATTGCTGGGAAAGTGAAGACAGAATTTTTTTTGGTTCCAAAATTAGAACTTGCGGTTGTGTGAGTATAGAGAAAAGCTTTTCTGACTGATCTGAAGTAAGAAAAAAATAAACTGGGACAAGAAATCTAAGGTGCCAGATTGGATTTATGTGTGATTTCTGATGGCAAATAAGGTAAAAAACTAAAAGCGGGAAGATTTTGAATTCGTCGGTGGCCATTGCTCCATTTGTAATTAGTTTCATAGTAATACTTGTTTTGCCAAATTTTGACTTGTATTGTTGATAATGTTGTTTGATTACAGTGCTTTCTAACGCTTTTACTACAACATAGAAAGGATGTGTTTGGTTCAGCATTCCCATGGGGCTTTCCACCTGCAAAGCCCCTTGGGGCAATGCTGGACCATTTACCCACAATTTTGGAGGAGCTTTCCAGTAGTATTGGGAAGGTTAAAAGCCCAATGCAGCATTTGGTTGAATGCTGAAACTCATTTTTTTCTTCTAAAACTACCCTCACCAATTCTTCAAAATTCCAATTTTGTCCCTTGTTATTTTATTTTATTTTTAATTAAAAAAGGACCATAGCTTTTGCTAGACCGGCGAAAGGCTACGATCGCTAGCGAGCCAGATCTGGCGCTAGTGGTCATCGATTGAGGTCACCCAAGGTCTAGCGACCTCCGGTGAGAGCCGCACAACCCTAGTGAGGGCCGCTAGAGGTCGCATGACCTCGAACAACCCAGGCGGCGGTCGTTTGGGTCGCGCCACCCTCGGCAAGGCTCACCCAACCTCGGGCGACCTCGACCGATGGCCGCCGATGCCAAGGCTCGCCCAACCTCAGGCAACCTCGATCGATGGCCATTGGCGCTAGATTTGGCTTGCCAATGACCGTAGCCTTTTGTTGGACCGGCGAAGGGTTTGGTCTTTTTTTTTTTTTTTTAAGGTATATATATTTGACTTTTTTAGTACTATTGTCAAAATTTATATTTAAAAAGTTGCATACATTATCTTTTTCAAATTTTAAACAAATAAAAATTAAAAAATTAATATTAATCACCTAAAGGGCTTTTCAAATGTGTTTTGTATCAAATGGCATTCCTCTCAAAGTTGTTTCTCAAAGCATAGTTTGCCAAACGGCTTTTGCATTTGCCCAAAGTCCTTTAAGCTAAACTGCTTTGCATTTCCCCAATAGGCTTTCAAAATGCTAAACCAAACGCAACCAAACTCTATTAAAAAATTTCTCAAGCAAGCTAATATATTGGTTTCATTTAATTTTATGCGTCTGTTCATGTTGTAATTCATATTGCTGAAGCTTTCCATTCTCTGACATATTTAAAGGGCTCAACATAAGAACAATGAAATATAATTCATTTTGTACAGGCTACTTTAACTGGAAACCAGCAACCTGTGCGTGTCGAGATTACTGAGGCGGCAATGGAATTAGGAGCTGAGGTGAGTGCAAAATGTTCTGAAGCTACTGTTCAATTTGTATTGTTGTGACAATCGTTTAGTAGATTGGTTAATGTGGTTTTTTTAAGGAGATTTTTTCTCAAATGATCACATTGGATTTTGCTGTTCACTAGTTTCACTTTGTTAAGTCTATATCAAGATTTTGTGAAAATTGCACTAGCCATTCAACTTAGTTGTCCTCAGTCTAATTGAGTTGCAAATTTGTGATTAGACTAGGTAAGGTACTTATAGGCTGAACTCTCTGCAGTTTGCTGGGGTTGAGGTCTTGTTTGTTATATAATGGCTGCTTCCATTGGGTCTTGTTAGTTATTCCTTTTTCAAGTACTACTCCGCCTGGGTTCCATCCTTATCATTTAATTAGATTTGAAGAACCGCTTAGGCGAGATTCTGTATTCAGGAAATTTTTATGAAGTCTCCGTGGCGCCCTTTTTAGATAGTTATGTAATTTGTCAAGAAAGGCAATTGTTTATGATTACCATCTGCTCTGCCAATTGAAGTTTTTCTGTGACCCCATTTTATCGTCAATACAAGAATACTTGTATTTTGATGAGGAGTCAAATGGGAACAAATCCCACCTTTACTGATCCCATCATGTTGGAAGAGTCACAACATGAGTTTCTTCCATTATCAACATTGATTCTTCATCTATCCTTTCATGCCCTCCAAAAAGGCTCCACTTAGGCAGAAAATATTCTCCGTAGTAGAATTCATATGTTGTTAGATTTGGATTTTGGATGGTGATTCAATGATGAAGCCATAGGGTTTTCTTTTAATCTTAATTAGTTTTGTACCCTAGTAAATTCACTCTCCATTCCATTCTGCATTATGTTATTATTACTTCAAGAATATGGCGATGGTTTGTATCAGTTGGGAAAAAAGTCCTAATGTACTATCAAGTCCTGAACTACTGGCCAGATAGTTTCTGTCATCTTGTTTTCTGCTAGCTCTGTCTTTCAATCTCTGCTATCTCATATGCCTATGCAAAACTATTTTACCATATTTCATGGTAAATTTTCCAATAACTAGCTTCATCGCTCTAATAATAAAGCAGGTCGAAATTTTTCTTATCTATTTATGCAGTTCTCTGGAGTTACTCGGTGTTCAGGTGCTTTTCTTTCCTAAGAAAAATTTTGCATGATGAACATGTTGACGTTTTTTTGTGTTTCTAAGATAATAGTGTGCCTTATAACGTTGTCGTCCCAAGCTGTGGATGCACCCTGGGATGGCCTATGTAATACTTCCCTTCACAGCTGATAGAATGAACCATCTACTTAGAAATCCTCCCTGGAAGGAAATTGTAGCCATGCAAAACTTGGGTGGTCTTGTCTCTTACATGAGTTGCTTGTGCATGGACATTATGGAAGTTCTCTTTCCTAAACGATGTTGGTGGCTGTAGCTCTTATCCCCCATGCTCTATTGCCTCCCACTTCATTTCTTTGCATGAAGTTGTTTCTGACTCCTGTAACTTCAATCTTCTTAACTTCCACCTTTAATCTGGGGCATCAGCTTACTGCTTTTAGAAATGCCAGGGCCTATAGCTAGAGTAGAGGTTTGCTTGCTATATAGATTCTGTGCTGCTTGCTGGGCTTTGGACCTTCTTTTAACTTTCTTTTTTGGTCAAAGGCCTTCTTTCGAGTTGAACTGCTGCAACTATAGGCCAATTCACCAGTATGGCAGAAGCTGACTTAGCTTTCTTGTATGCCACATGTATTTTATATTTGACCTTCTATTGATCCTTATGCTCTGGTTAGGACGTTGGGGAGATAAGCGGGGTGAGATTAAGTTGTATATTTGCTTCTCCACCTAGAGTTTTTGTTACTATCATTACTCTAGTGATAGAGAAATTTTCTTCGCAAAATGTTATTTCACAATAGATATGGAAACTCCTGGTGCATGCATGCGCATGTGTATGTTTGGGGGAAGGGAATTCCCTTTTGAAGAAACATACATCCTATTTTCAGGTGCTGTTTGTCTGTGCATCTGCTTGTACTTTGATGAAATTTAGAGCATGCCATACAGGATTTAGTTTGATATTAGTAAGCCTGATTACCTTGTGGGAAGATACGTATGCAATGTGAACCTGTCTAGCTTCTGCTATTGAAAAAGGCGATGGACGATTGTAATGCTTACACGCTCAACGTTTTCAAATGCAGAAGCTGTCGGAGTTAGTCAACGAGGCTTACAAAGATGCACACCAGAAGAGCGTCCTGGTGAGAAGAACGAAATTCATATGCACCCACATGAGATGTGATATTATCATCTTCTTAGCTGAATTGTTTGTGTATCTTTCTCAGGCCATGAAGGAGAGAATGAGTGATCTTGCCCAGAGTTTGGGAATGCCGCCGGGCATGGGCGGAGGGGTTTAAGCAATGATAGCTTCTCTCCTGCCGGGGAGCGGCTCTGAGTCGAGTTCCAATTTTGTATACAGTCAAGGCATGTTGTTCCAATTTGTACTTTAGCCGTAGATTTTGTAACCAATTGAATGCCGGTCGCGGTTTCAATGAAATTAGTGAATTCATTACGCATGCCATAAAACCTGCCGTTGCACCGCTAACTTGTTCCATGTCTCGTGGCTCATGGTGTCTCGGGGAAAAAGCCAATTCGAAGGATGCTGCTGATTTCGTGTTCATCTCAGGTCACTGACATGAAGAATGCAGACTACCTTTGGCTTAAAAGGAAAACTACTTCTTTTCTTTTCTTTTTCTTTCTTTCTTTAAAAAAAAAAAAAAATTCCTACGCAGGTGAGGGTGGGCGATGGTGGCACCCTCGCCGGCCGCCGCAAAGGCCTCACTCAAAGTGGGCAAGGGTCGCTACTGGCGGCCCCACAAAGGCCTTGGGTGAGGTCATCACGGCCTCGCCGGCCACAGGCAAGGCGACCCTCGCCCTTGCCGTGATGGCCCTAGGTGAGGCCTTCACTGCATTCCTGGCATATTAAAAAAAAAAAAAAAAGGTAATTTAAAAAGATAATAAAGATAACAAAAAATTGTCCAAACGTTGTGTAGGACAACATATGCCTGCACCAGTGGTTTTCAACTAAAATTAACTGAATTGATTTAATTGGCAAATTGTTGGCTTTCGCTAAAATTGGCCGAATGGGTCAATTAGCAAATTGTCAAAATGTGCATGACTCAATTAAGGTTTATGATTGAATTAGTCAATATGAAATAAGTTTATCACTTTTCAAACAATTTTCCCACATCTGCTATGAGATTGGATCTTCAATTGATGTTAGTTACGTTCTTCATAGTAGGAGTCGAACAGGGAGAAGTTCCTTTTTCTTTCCTTTTTTGTGACTATCTTTTGTTTGTATCTAGATATAATTTAACATATGTTTAACATTTGATCATGCTTCTAACACATTAACCTTTTTTCCATATTTTGATTAAATTTTTCTTCCATTTTTAAATCAAGATTAGCTAGATAATTAGATTGGATTTTAATTTTGAACTTTGAAATATAGTTTCTCTCGAAATATTTTATAAAAAGTAGGTAATGAATTGTGTGCTCATAAGCCATCATAAATACAAATTTGTGATATTCTTTCTATGTAGTTTTTGTGATTGAAAATATGATATCATAAATTGAAATTAATAACCTTATCTAGAGAATGTGATAACAAAATGTGAATAATATGATGTCTTATCGGTGTGACCACTTGTATTGTGAAACTAATAAGAGAGATGATAGAAATAAAGGTGGTTTTTTTTATTAGCTGATAAAGAAAAAAATAATAAATTGAAAAGACAAAAATGAGGGTATTTCAGTAAGTTAATTGAAAAAATAAGTGTTTTAGCTATGATGAGAGTGAAAATAATGCCGCTCTTCAAAAATATGTGCTTCAAATCCTGACCAAATGTTAATCGTCGACCGTGTGAGTTTAAACTAATCTATGGCTATCATTAACGAGTGTACGAGGGCAATCTTGTTTCTTCAGCCAAGAGAAACTCGATTTCTTTCTCTTTTTAGGTCGCAAGTGACACATAATTTAAAGGTATGGTTATGAAAACGAGTAAGGAATAGTTATTCGTTCGGCCATTACCAAATGATAATTAATTATAATTGGCATACGAATAAAATTCATTCTCCTCATATATTAAGAGATGGGCAATGGAAAATGGATCCATCTCCTTCTAGTTCACGTAAGGAAATAAATCAGAAGTGACAATATTCAAGCCATAAAAAAGATTCAAAGGAAATCTAAGTGCAACTTCTAGATGCAAGATGGATATTCCTTAATTAAATAATGACGACACCTGAGATCCGATTTTCTGTGATATTTAAAGAAATAAATCTAAATAACAATATTCTAATGGACATTTTTAACAATGTAGATAATTTCTAAAAAATAGCTTGCAATTTGTTATTAACTATGCTTTGATGTTTAATCAACTTATCACGAAATCTCACTGAGCGAGAGCTTCAATATTTCTAACTTGCCCGAGAAAACTGATTATATAATCCGAACGGTTTAGTCTGAAAAATTAATTGTAAAGAAATTGTTTAATGACAGGTCGGATTTTCACTCATAATTTTTTTTCCCGATTAATAGATAAGGGGATATACTCATAACCGAGCAATTTCGTCCCAATCAAATTCGACCCAAAAAAAAAGAAAAGAAAATCGTCCAAAAACGGGTCCTCCCCTTCGCACCTGGCGGCTGGGGAGCCAACCGCGTTGACCCTGGGGAGAAGGGGGCGACTCTCCAACGGTCACCGGTGTCCCCACCCAGTAGTCAAACGTTGACCGCCTCCTGCCCTCCTCTCAAGAACAGTTTCGGACAAAAAAAGGAAAAAAATCCAATTTTCTTTTTTTAAAAAAGAAAGTAAATAGAAGAAAAACACGAAGCGGCACATATAAAAACCCCAAGGCACAGTTCCGCGTTCCCCAGATTTCGATTTCATTCTTTTTTTTCTCTTTCCTTTTCAAAGCTGCGGTTTTTCCTCTGTCTCTCTCTCTTCCTGGTTCGATCGTCATCAGGTCAGTTCTTCTTCTCTTCCTCCTCGATCTCCCTGCAGATCTGGTCCGATTCTTCGCCGATCTCGAATTTCTAGGGTTTCGGCCGGATCGATCGGTCCGCGAAAGGATCTCATGCGCAATCGGAAAAGCATTCGATCTTGCTCGTTGAGGAGTTCGCGATTGTAATGGTGGGGTTTCCCGCTTTTTTGTGTGGTCGATTTTGCAGGTAGGGGCGGGTTGGTGATTTTTTTTTTGAAGGATGTTAGAGCAGCTGCTGATATTCACGAGGGGAGGGTTGATCCTCTGGACGTGTAAGGAGATCGGGAACGCTCTCAAGGGATCGCCGATCGACACCCTGATCAGGTCCTGCCTCTTGGAGGAGCGCTCCGGCTTGGCCTCGTTCAACTATGATGCGCCCGGCGCGGCCTACACGCTCAAGTGGACCTTCCACAACGAGCTCGGCCTCGTGTTCGTGGCCGTTTATCAGCGGATCCTCCATTTGCTGTACGTGGACGATCTGCTCTCCATGGTGAAGCGCGAGTTCGCGGAGATCTATGATCCGAAGAGGACTGTGTACCGCGAATTTGATGAAACGTTTAAGCAGCTGAAGATGGAGGCCGAGGCTCGCGCTGAGGAATTGAAGAAATCGAAGCCAGTGGGGAAGCCGGTGAGTAATGGCAAGAGGCAAGGGCATGGGCAAAAGGGTGGGTATGATGGAGGGAACAAGAATAGGAGTGAAGGTGGATTAGCGAACGATGGGGGTGATGGTGATGGTGAAGGTGAAGGGCATAAAGGGCATAAAATGGAGAATGGATATGCCAACGGCAATCATGTCGGAGTCAAAGATTCTAAAGTGACTGCCGTTGTCAAGGGAAAAGAGAATGCGAGCTCCAACAATGGAGCTTTTGATGTAAATAAACTTCAGAAGCTTAGGTCTAAAGGTGGAAAGAAAACTGACACTGTTGATAACAAGGTTTCCAAGGAGGACACCAAGAAAAAGATAACAAAGAAAAATAGAGTTTGGGACGATAAACCTCCCCCGACGAAGTTGGATTTTACACAAACTGTGGATGCAAATGGGAATGGGAACGACAATGCACATGATGTGGCAGAGGTGCATGGAGAAAGCATGATGGACATCGAGGAGGTTGTGAGCAGTGAAAGTGAATCTGAAGATGATGAGGAGGTGGGAAAGGAGACCAAGCTTGATGCCAAGAAGAAGGGATGGTTTTCATCCATGTTTCAGAGGTACATTCCATGACATGATGTTTACCTGATGTTTCCTTGCTATGTTCCTATCTATGAATCTTTTCGTGAGCTTCTTTATTGATTCTTTCGAGGATGTCTTCATCAAAAGAGATTGCTGACTCAAAAGGTCGAAACCATGAAACTGTTGTATTCTTGTTTGGCATTTTCAACCACTTTTCCATGGGATATCTGTTTGCTTACTGCGCTTTCTTTTCCTGAATATTATCTGTCTGGATACATGATACTATCTCATACTTTGCAAAACTCTCTGAGGACAGTTGGTTTGAACACATGTCGTCATGATTATTGTGTGTTGTTTGTATTGGCTGGTTAATACAATCAAAATTTTAACATTGGGATACTCCTTAGACCTTGCATTCCAGTACGGAACATGTTGAAATTGACTATAAGCCACTCCCCAAGTAGATCAGTTCTAATTAATCAAGCCATCCATCAGTCTGGTTGTTTTTTTAAGCTCCTAGTTCCTCCCTACAATTAATCAATCTGTCTACCGAAATATTCATTTTTCCTTTTTGCCCTACCTTTATTATTCAGGATTTACATTTCATAAGTGTTATATTGCCTACTTTATGCCTTCTAGGTCTTATAGTCCTTCCCACAATACCACAGAATTCTTGTTTTGAAACTTTGTTTTGGTGGCATAATGCCGATCATCGAGGGTGGAGTGAGACTTTCTTCTGAATCTGTTTGAGACTTATTTCTATCATGCTTCTTTCTATTTTGACAAGTTAGATGTTACTGTTGTTGATCATGGGTATTCTACTTCAGTATTGCAGGAAAGGCTAATCTGGAAAAGGCTGATCTGGAACCAGCTCTGAAAGCTCTTAAAGACAGGCTCATGACCAAGAATGTGGTATGCATTCTTCGTTTGATTAGTCACATGTCTTACTTTCTGTGGACAAAAGCTGTGTTATTCTTGAGGAGTTATTCATGCTTGGAGATTTACAGGCTGAGGAGATTGCGGAGAAGTTATGTGAATCCGTGTCGGCAAGTCTTGAAGGGAAAAAACTGGCCTCATTCACCAGGGTTTCTTCTACTGTGCAGGTCATGATCATCTCTCAATCTCTCAACATTTACCGCAAGTTTTCATTTATGTAGTCTCTTACCATTTAGTAGGAGGTCAATTTGTTTTACCAGAAGATGCTAAATTCTTGTGATATAATGGCTACAGGCAGCAATGGAGGAAGCTCTTGTTCGTATTCTGACTCCCAGGCGCTCGATTGACATATTGAGGGATGTCCATGCAGCAAAGGAGCAAAATAAGCCTTATGTTGTTGTCTTTGTTGGTGTTAATGGTGTTGGAAAATCTACTAATCTAGCGAAGGTAAAGCTAATTGTAACTTTTTATGTCTTTTACATATTAAGTGGTGGCATACTAAATTGATTGCCTGTCTCAAAAATGAATATGCAGGTTGCCTACTGGCTTCTCCAGCACAAAGTTAGCGTCATGATGGCTGCATGTGATACATTTCGATCTGGGGCTGTTGAACAGCTGCGCACTCATGCTCGTAGACTCCAGGTACTTTATTATATAGTTCTGTGCTTGTGGAACAAAGTGCATTATCATTCTATGTGGACAAGTTAATTTGATTAAGGTCAGTGATTGTCTTATTCTCATTCTGTTGCTTTTAGATCCCTATATTTGAGAAAGGATACGAGAAAGATCCTGCAATTGTTGCAAAAGAAGCAATTCAAGAAGCTGCTCGCAATGGTTCTGATGTTGTTCTTGTGGATACTGCTGGTCGAATGCAGGTAATAATGCTGATAATTTTGCAAAAGGTCAACTGACATTACCTGGACTGTTGGTGGACGTTAAATTTAATGTTTTTCCCTGTCATATCCTCCCTTATTGCTGGTCCATATCGGGGTATAGGAGTGCACAAGTTGCCAGTCACGCCAGACTTCTTACCAGTAAAGAAAAAACTCTGAAGAAATCTTCCAGAGTGGAGTCTAAAATTGAACACCATCACACAAAAATGGCCAAATTCACTGTCATCAGCACCTATCCATTCTGGATCACTGGATTGCTTCCTTCCTTCTTTCTCCATCTTTAAATGGTATATTTTTCCCTCTGTCGGGGAATGCTTGTGTAGCTTTTGGTCTTAAACAATCATTGCTGATTAGCAGTGTAAAGGAGGGAATTTTTTCTTTGAGTGAAAGACAGGGAAGAACTATATAATTTATTCTGTCCTGTCGAAGGACCAAATTATCTCACTGATTGGATCTAGCGGACAGAAGCTGTTCAGGATTTTACTGGAACTGCATATAGAATAAAACTTCTATGAGCATCAAATCACTACTCATTATTTATCCAATAAAATACTATGTGAGAAGTAACCTTTTCTTTGCCATGGCTGACTCTGATGTTTTCCCCTACCAGATGATGGAGAGGACCTTGTAGTATATATTATTTCATTCATTTGATGATTCATGTATTTTACTTTTCTGAGCCACTAATTATTAATTTTGTGTTTGATATTCGCAGGACAATGAGCCACTAATGAGAGCTCTCTCAAAACTTGTAAACCTCAACAATCCAGATCTGGTTTTGTTCGTGGGTGAAGCATTGGTTGGGAATGATGCTGTTGATCAACTCTCGAAATTTAATCAGGTAGGGTTATTATAGAAGCTTTGGTGGCTCTCATTGAATGCCGTATGAAATGAATGAAGTATGATGAGGAAGGACTATCCCGTTTAGTCTAACTAGGGATATGACTGCAGGACCTAGGTTAAACGGCTATTAGTTCAAAGGCAAATCTACAGTTTAGTTGAGCTTTTGGAGTTGTTTCCTTGCTTTGTGAGTTGGTAGATCATTCCATGTTTTTACTGATCGGCATTGACTCCTCTTGCCTCTGTTTTTCAGAAATTGGCCGACCTGTCGACTTCTCCTAGCCCCAGATTAATTGATGGAATCCTGCTCACAAAATTCGATACTATTGACGATAAGGTAAAGAATCACTCAACTCCCACTGGTTGCATTCAGTTTTCTTAAATGGACTCGTATCCATTCTCTTACCATTTTTATATACGTGTCGCATACGTGTTGCGTACTTACTCTTGCGTACTTGCTCTTGGAAAAGGTTGGAGCTGCACTGTCGATGGTCTATGTTTCCGGAGCACCTGTCATGTTCGTGGGCTGTGGACAGTCATACACGGACTTGAAGAAACTCAATGTCAAATCGATCGTCAAGACCCTTCTTGCATGAGAATCTGTGCTTGTCGTCTTTCCTCTTTGTTCAGAGACCGCTTGTCGTATGCTCTGTCCTTCGTGTTTGTGGTAGATTGTGGTCCGACTTCTTCTGGGAGGTGATCAGTCGCTTGCGGCTACTAATTTGTATGGGTTTTATATTGCATCAGTAGTCTTCTTGCTTTACAGAATTAGTCCTCCATGTGCATGCTTTTCTTGCTGTTGCTGAAGTAATTGCATGAGCTCAGGTTTAATCCTGACTGATGCATCATGGACAACTTGTTCACTTATACTCCGGGATCCACGACTGCCGAGACTATGGTTGCTCGAGACTCACGACGGTGCTTATCTAGGTAACTTGAATTAAAGTTACCCCACCCCAAAAATGAAGAGAGAAACATATAATGGTGTCGTTGATAGGACGATACATATACATGTTAAACGGCAGGACAAATGTAGCGGGGAAAAAGCTGAAATTCAAAGCTTTCACTTGAAAGAAATATGAAAGTAGATGCGACATCGGAATTGGACTAAAATTATGGTTTTACGCTCCATGTAGCACTAAAACTGAAGGAACAAAGCTATCAGATACCTTTGAATAATTGTCATTTGCTTAATCGGACCCCTTGGTTTTGGATTCTTAAATTGTGAGAGAGGCTGTGGCCCTTGCAGCAGGTTGCAGGGTCGGATGAACGCGTGATGGCAAAGGCCCTTGACCCTTGCTGTTCTCGCGGCGATGGTCTCAGCCCTTGCCTCAAATCTGGTGGTCTCGCTATTGCTACAGATTTGAGCGAGGGTCGCCCTTACTACATATCTAAGCGAGGAAGGGCCGCCCTCACCTAGATAGGTTTAGGAGGGCTGCGGCCTGCTAGCACCTGGTGAGGTTGCAATGGACCTTATCTAGCACACTTGCGACGTGCACGCTCTCTAGTTTTTATGGCAAGTGGTGGAGGTGGTACTGACATTCTTGTCGAATTTGCTTGAGCTCGGCAAGCGACAACGGTCCGCATGAGCCACCTCTCCCTTCTCTCTTTTTATTTTTTGGGATATGCATACTGAAAGCATCTAAATTTATCACAAAACTACAATTAAATCATAAAATTGTTAAATTTTTTTCAATTAAGTCCTTTCATTAACTCCGTCCAATTTGACTAGTGGAAAATGTTGACATAACCTTTTATTATTATGTTTTTCTCCTATGTGGCCATCTCATGACCAAAAAATATCATTTTGATCCAAATTTGATTTTCTAAATAGAAGATTTATTTAAATTAAACCAAAAATAAACTAAATTAGAGAGAGACCCAATGGTGAGGGCTACAAGCCCTTCCTGCTATTACCCCACCATTGTTGGAAGCTAATGACCATCGCCCGCTATAGGCGAGGGCCTAAGGCCCTTCCCCCAATCTAGCCGAGTGTCACTAGCCCTTCCTCACCGTCGCCAACCCTTCCTGGTGATGATGGGGCAATATTGGTGAGGGCATGCAACCCTCATGACTTGGTTTCACCCCTTCTTATTTTTAAAAAGAAAGTTAGCTTATTTTATAATTTTATTTTAAATAAAATTGATATTGAAAATAAGATTTATATCAAATTGACGTTCTTCTAGTCTTATATTCCATGATTTAGATACTTCATCGCCATACAAGATAAAATATAAAAATTAAAATCACATTAGTAATTTTCGTTAGCTAAATTAAATGGAGTTAATGAAAGAAATCGATTATACGAATATAACAAATTTTATGATTTAATTGCACTTTCACAAATTTAAGACTTCTGGTGCACAATTTTTATTTTTATTTTTTTCATTTTACACCCTCTACTTTATTTGATTTTTCATTTTCCATTAATTTTTGAAAAAGATATTTGTAAAAAAACAAATATCCTCGTCACGGTCGCCTATCCCTCTTCGTTTATCCACAGCACGCTTCAGCGGCAGCGGGCACGGTGCAGACAAAGATGACCCGCAGCGCAAGATGAACGCCTGAGAATTCCCACTTCGATCGCTGCCCACTTCAGCGGGACTCCTTCACCATTTCTGCACAGAAAGAGAGAGAGAGAGAGAGAGAGAGAGAGAGAGAGAGAATTTGCAGAGCAGTCGCTTCCATCATGGAGGTCGCTCCTCCCCTCAACTCAGTCCACTGCCGCCTGAGTGAGCACTCTCTCCATCTACCCTCACACGTTCTTGTAAGCGTTCCGGTGCTCTTTTGCAATTTCTCATTCTCTCTCTCTCTCTCTCCGTGCAGTGCGAAATCCCGGTTGCAGTCATCTGGGGAAAGCGGCTCCCACCTCCGTTCCACCGGTAAACTAACTCTCCCCTCTCCCCTCGCTCGGTCCATCTGCTGTGCCTGTTGGACATATGACGATCGACATTAATCTCTTTGGCAATGCTCATGTACCCATTTGATCATTTGCTGCTAATTGCTTGGTGCGTGTGAAATCGGCTCAATGGGTCGATTTTGCTGCTCTAGCTAAAGAGCCTGCACTTGGATGTTGAGTTTGGAATTATCGGAATTTTGATTGGATCCCATGCAGTCCGAGATGAAGCGAGAGGCGTGAGTTGCGGTCGACGTGGGCGCTCTGAGATGCTTTGTGATTCTATAATGTGCTGTTCTTCTTGCTGGAGAAATTTGGATCTATATTGGTGCATGGAAGTTAAAAACTGAATTTTCCTTTCCAATGGTACAAGGTGTGCAAAGTTCACAGAGGGAAGTAGTTTTTGTATGTGTGGCCCAGTGACTGAATATTTTATAGGAATCCTACGTGATTAGATGGCTCAATCAGTGCCCTGAGGATTCGAGCTGTCACAAACGTAGAACAATGTTTTACCTTTGGTTCCCGTGCATCCATCTTAGTTGTGTAAAGGTCTTTTTTTTTCGATGTTTCATGTGCAGATTTCCTCGTCTTCCAGAAGCAGGGGTTTCAGGATCTCCTTTCCTACCAATACAGATTCTCTTAAAAGTAGTTTCTCTGGTGCTGGTGCACTTTGTTCTTTGAAGGTATGTTTCATCGAAGCTGCTTAGTTGTTTCTTTATGAAGTTGCTGGCTGTTCTAAATATCTAATTCTGCACCATTCGTTTTAGATCTGTATGTAAATCACCTACTCATTGTAGATGTAGTCATAGGGTAAGTATTACGTTCTTGATGATGCGACCAGCTCATATCTCCATTTATAAGGGCATCGAGCTTCCTATTCATAGGGACAAACTGAGTTTCAAGAACTGATTCAGTTAATTTAAGCACATCACTAGTTTTTAAGAACTAATATTTGCTTGCATATGACCAAGGTAGTCCTACCAGGTCCTGTAGTTTCCATCCTGTTGTCAATTCTTATTGCTACATATGATCATGCAACATCCACCATCTGTAGTCATCAATCCACCTTTCAGCAAACCTATACCATTATCCAAGTACAACCAGTTGTTGCTTTTAATTTTGGCACCTTCTAGTTACTTTTCTTATCTATCATAATCATTTGACCCTATTTATAATTATATTTGGCTTATTTGGTTATAAAATTGCTTCTAGAAGCAGTCTTCATTAGTTTCTACACTCAGTGAGGAAGTACTTGCCGAAGGCTCAGTGAGTCTAACTAATGGATGTCGATGGTCATGACTCGGTAGTCTTTTGTTTTATATGTACAAATCACAACCAATATCTAGGAGTATGTTTGGGATACTGCTTTGTTTATGTGAGATTTCTGAGTTCTTTTGCTTAAAGAGCAAGCTGCATTTTAGATGCTACGTGCTTGCCAAAGATCAATCAAAATCTAGTTGTTTAAATGTTTATTTTTCTGAAACAGATGAAACTGACAAACAAGCCTGTGTTGAAACATTATCTTCTCCATTCAGTTCACTTCCTGCAAATCTGTTTCTACCTGAGTGACTTTCTTGATTCTTCTTTTCTAAACTCCCTTTCAAAGGTATATTAGTTTGATTGAGTTTTGAACTGTCAGTTCAATGAGAACATTTGCCGGAATTAAAAGCTAGGAGAAACAGTTGTGTCAAATAAGCTTTGAGTGTTGCCTGGTGGGATGATGATCTACTTGAGTAATTTTGGACAGCTAGAATCCTATTTATGCTTGGTCCATGCGATTTGTGTCACCACATTGCATAACCTGAATCACTTTTAAGCTCAGATAACATTTGTTCCTTCATCAGACAGAACTTCCACTTTGGGTGCAGCCTTTTCAGGAAACATGTATTAGCTGCTAGTAAGAAGATAAAAGTACCAATTACTGAATCTAGGAGCCATGCCATTGGAAAGTTATTGATCACGTGGTTGTCCCTAACCTTTCTGCCGCTGGTCCTTCAGTGGAGTTTAAACAAAACTGCCGTTAAATTTTGCCTTCATGGTTTCTTTTTGATATTTTGCAGCATTACTGTTGGAGATTCTCGATTCCTTCAACATCTTCTCTCTCATCAGATAGGTCAAATCAACAGTATTTGGTGACCGTCAGGAATGATCATCCTCAAAATGCAGATTTTCCTCGCACCTACTCAAGAAAAGAGAAGAAACCCTTTAAAGTACCAATTGTTGAGATGAGGCGAGCAGCAAGGGAGAGACTTAAGAAAAGGAAAGATCAGCCCAGAAGACCTGTCTCACCTCCGAAAAATGGGCTGGTCGTTAAAAGCCTTATACCATTGGCTTATAATGTTTTCAACGCAAGGATTACATTAATCAACAATCTCAAGACACTCTTGAAAGTAGTACCGGTCCATGCTTGTGGGTAATATTCTTGCACATTTAATGGTCTTGAAGATCCTTTTTTCTGATGACACAAACTCACGGCATCTGTGGCTATAATTTGTTTTTCACAAGTCAATTCAGCCTTCATTTCTTTAGATGAAAGGATTATCTTGCCTCACTTGCTTGCCACAATAGTTTCGTGTCTGCTTGTAGATAGTCACTAAATGTTCTTCCTGTCCACGAAGTCACATTTCTGACACAAATAGAACCACTATTTTCACTCAAGAATTAGGTGGCATGTTGACTGAGTTTTACATTCTTTTACACTTTTCAATGTCCTAGTTCATCTTTGTTTTTGGCCCCTAATAGCTGTTGGAGATCCTTTTATGGCTCACAGCAATTTTCTAGATGATTCAGCAATAGCAGTTGCTGTAGATAATGTTTTTGGTCGGGAGAAACTCTATTAAACTATTTAATAGTTGTTGAAATAACGCCATATCACTTGATGACTGTAGAAATTGAATGGCTTCACATAATAGTTACTTCTTGCAAGGAAACTGCAGATTTGACTTCTATGCCTTACAGTTGTATCTGTATGGTCATTGGACTGTGGCACTTTACTGTTAAAACCATTAAATAGATCTAGTCCTTGATGAGACAAGTTATTTATCACGTAGCCTCTATTTCCAGTATCGGTTGACGTATCTAATTTTCCTTGTGGACTTTTAAATTGGTGAATGTTCCACCATAACCCATGCAGGTGGTGCGGTGAAATCCATGTGGGACCTGTTGGGCATCCATTCAAGTCATGTAAAGGTCCAAATTCATCTATGCGCAAGGGCCATCATGAGTGGACAAACGCCACCATTGAAGATATATTGCCACCAGTTGAAGCTTATCACCTATTTGATAGACTTGGGAAGCGTATCTCTCATGATGAGAGGTTTTCAATTCCTCGAATCCCTGCTGTAGTTGAGCTCTGCATCCAAGCTGGTGTTGAAATTCCCGATTTACCTACGAAAAGGAGGAGAAAACCTATAATTCGTATTGGGAAGAAAGAATTTGTTGATGCAGACGAAAGCGAGCTCCCTGACGCCATCCCAGAAGCTCCCATAATTCCAATGCTGACTGAACTACCTGATTCTCAGATACTGGCACCATCTGATGATGAAGAAAAGCTCTGGCTGGCAGAGGAAACATTGCAGGCATGGGAGAAGATGAGGCATGGAGCCAAGAAGCTGATGAGGGTGTACCCCGTGAGGGTTTGTGGATACTGTCCGGAAGTGCACGTGGGTCCAACTGGGCACAAGGCACAGAATTGCGGAGAACACAAGCACCAACAACGGAATGGGCAGCATGGATGGCAATCTGCTGTGCTCGATGACTTGATACCTCCTAGATACGTATGGCATGTTCCCAATGCTGATGGCCGTCCATTACAACGAGAGCTAGTAAGCTTCTATGGAAAAGCACCTGTGGTGGTTGAGATATGTGTGCAGGCTGGTGCAAACGTGCCAGAGCAGTACAAACCAACCATGAGATTGGATGTAGGGATTCCCTTGGATGTCAGAGAAGCGGAAATGGTAGTTTGAGGTGATTGCAGTGTGTCCAATAGTTGGAATATCTTACAGCACACGCTAGAAGATAGTAGACGGCATAAAGGTCCAGCTCGATGAGAGTTTTTCCTTTCGCCGAACTGTCTGACACCCAATATGACCGAGCTCTAGCTATTCCATGGTTTTTGCTTAGAACTGTTGTAATCAATGTAGAGTAGAACTATACCTGGAAAGCGATTCATTCATTGAGGTCATTGTTTTTGTATAATAGGGGGTATCTGAACCTTTCATTTCCTCAAGAAGATCTGATACTTCATATTTTTCGTTGAAGATAAGTTGGATATTTCCTAATTGTTTTTATGTGTGGTTTTCTGTATCTGTAGAAGCATTAGCATCAGTGTACACCTCAGACCTTGCAAGGGAGTATTTACTTGACAGATCAATTTTGCTTAATTTTGTCATTTATCATTTGTGTTGTCATCATTTGGCCAATAGTTGCAGTCTACTATTCATCAACCTTTTTACTGTGTACGCGTAGTCTTTATTGGTGCTTTTTTGGGCAACTTAAGCTATCATTCGGGATTCTCATTAGAGTCATTAGACGGGCATAATTATTCTGGCCATAATATGCTTCCTTCTGGCTTCTCATTCCGCAAAGCCATTTTTTTGGAGTTATTAACTAAATCCCTTCAATGAAGGAAAAAATGGAAAGCGGTCAATGATTATGTGATGAAGTCCTTCCCATTCTTCTGCTACAGATGACATGCTGTAGAGATCTTGTGGTGAAACTTCGCTTCAGATTAGCACAGCAGAAATCTGGGATGGAGAATAACCTGAGACTTTCTTCTGAATCTGCTTTCGATTTATTTTGATGGTAGTCTCTCTCTGTTTTAGCAAGTTGGGTGCTACAAAGTGATCTTGGACGTTCTTCTCCAGCGTTGCAGAAGCAACAAATCTGGAGGAGGCTCATCAGCAACCAGCTTTGAAAGCTCTCAAGGGCAGTCTCGTGACCAAGAACTCGGTATGCATTTTCATTTGCTTAGTTCTATGTCCTTTGAACAATGAGCTGTGCTTTTCAGAATGAGAAATCTATTCTGGGACGTTCAGTCTTGAGATTAAAAAACTGGCCTCGTTCCCCGGGTATCTTCTACAATGCATGTTGCGATAATTTTCAGGAAGTAGTTTTCGGGTCTCTTACCAATTCGCAGGTCTTAATCTGCTTCACCAGAAGATTGCTACGTTCCCGTGAAATAATAGCTCCAGGCAAGCATTGGAGCATGCTCTTGTTGTATTCTAACTCCCAGATGCTTGACTGAGGAATGTGTCCATGCAGCCAAAGAGCAAAATGAGCCGTCTAGGATTGTCTTTGTTAGTGCTACTGGTGCTGGAGAAACTGCTAATCTTAGCAAAGGTTTGTGATGAAATTCATGAGCACAAGGCACACAAGCACCGAAAGCGGACTGGGCAGCACGGTGCAGCTCTGCCCGCCGACCCGATAGCTCCCTAATGTCGAGAGCCCCGTGCTGCCCACTCGATTCTATACTATTAAAGGTATATTTGTCACAAGTGTACTATTTTAGGATTTTTTTTATAATATGAATATTAGTTTTGAGCAAATTTGGTACGGTTGTACTGGTTTCAGATTTTTTTTTGCGACACGAAAATTAGTTTAAGACAAAATATCGGTTTCAATTTTCATTTTACTATAAATAAGATATGGTACATGAAGATAAAATAAGAGGGATAAGGAAGCAAAACCCCTCCATACATACATAATTTTAGCAATAGAAGGAATTATTTAGAAGAGAAAATTTTGCATCAAAACAATTTTCTTTGTGGGGAACTATATTATCGAATTGTTTAGCTTTTGAAAATAATTTCTTGTTCCATAAATCGCTAATTCATTATATGCATAATTCGGATTGATCATAACAAACCGATTTAAAATACTTTCTTAATAAGGTCATGTTACACAAAAGATGATATATGAATTTATGTTAGATTAATGTCTTCATGTGTTATAAACATATACTTATTGCTAGAGTTGACTATCATATAAATAAACAAGGAGTACATTACAAATTAGCTGGGTTATATTTTTATAACATACTTTGTGTGGAAAAAGTAAAATCAAAGTGAGGGGGAAAAGTCAAATTTACCTTAAACTAGGGTTTTGAGAATTAAATACATTATCAAGGGGAGTAAATAATAATAATTAAAAAAACAAGTGGGAGTGGATATAAAGAAAGTGCAAGATGCCAGGGACGCCTTGAAATTGGCGAGAAGAATTGCTTGAGGATCACTCACCTCAGTCTGCCAACTTCATCTCTCTCCCTCGTCGCCGCGCTAACGACACCAACTCACACAGAGAGAGATCTGCCGAGGCGATCGCCGCCGTCCAGCGGAGAGCTTTCCGCCATGGAAGTCGCTTCCTCTTCTTCTCCTCCTCCGCAGCAGCACTCGTTACGCCTCTGTCGCAGTGCGCTCTCTCTCTCTCTCTTCGTGTGGCGTGCATGTTGCGTCTTCTGTGCTTTCACGCGGGTTTTTGATTTCTTTCTATCGTTCTGTCTCCTGCGATGTGCGGAACTCAGGTTTCGGGGACTCGAGGAGCTTCTCTCCGCCGCCTCTCGTGCCGGTAATCTCTCCCGCCCCCTCTCTCCGCCGTTCGTGTTCGCGATCGAACCTCCTCGGGGTTCGGAGGCGCCTCTCTCTCTATTTTCTTTTCTTTTCGTGCTTTCTTCGCGATTGATTTCGGAATCTCCGTTTCGTTTCCTCGAAAACCGAGCAAACTCGGCGCCTCGTTCGATCGCGCGTAGTGCGTTGGATCCGGTGTCGCTTTTGTCCGCGCCTGTGCGTTTCGTTTGGAAGAGGAGGGTGAAGCTGGGGACTGCGGTGGAGTGTTAGTTGACTGGACTAGGAGATGATTTTTTAGATGCTTTAAACCTTAGATTGATGATTTGCCAAATAGCAGAAGGCGTAACAGCAGTGTACATGTAGGATTATAGTGAAAACTTAAGATAAATAGAGACAGACTGAGTTGTGAAAAAGGATGAACTGCTGAGGTTTTGCATCTGTTGCTTGTCGGTTTAGATGAGGTTTATAATGACATCATGCCTGAATTTATTTTTTATGGCCTTTACGTTCTACTCATCTTTATCGCGGTTGATAATTTTCTTTTTTTCTGAATCTTTTTGCAGTTCTCTGTGCACAAAGGAGCTAATAGTGGGCACTCTCTTTATAGACGTTCGATTCTTAGAAGTTCCAGTAATTGTAAGTATTCATGTTTAGCATGTACAGTACAAAGAGTAACAATGAACTACATTATCGGTATCAGTATATGAGTTCCATTGAAATGAATGGGTTGAATGGGTTCATTGCGGTGTTTCATTTCTAGTTTGCTTTTTTATAGACGATCTCCTTAGGGCCTTACCTAGAGAGTGTTGTTTCGTAGACCTTGCCACGATCAGGGTGCTGAAAGTTACAATCTCGGATCGTTATCGGGTCTGATTGTGTGGTGCCCGTGTCTAGTGCTGCATTTTCGGAAAGGGAGGTTAATCCATGCTTCAGGATTACTATGAGAGAGGAAAATTAAAGCACTACTCAACATTTATTGACCTCTTTATCTCTCTTTTCTGAATCTTGTTTTGTTCGAGCAACTCAAAGATTTCCTTCCGGGGCCTCCTATTGCTTGTACCTTGCACTCATCACTGGCTATTCCTTTTGGAAACCTCCAGTGAATATGATTGGGTCTGTTCTAAGAATCACACATATGAGTGATGATTTTGGATGTATTGAAAGGACAATAAACGTGAGAAATGAGAATGATTTTTGACACTAGCTGGGGACAAAGTTTTCTGTCCATGGTACCATAATATCCTTTTTCCTGAAAATATATAAACCTGTGGGGTGGCACTTAGATGGCGGATGGACTTCGAGGAACTGCAATGAAATTGATTGGATAGGATCAGCTAGGTGATTATTATTTTAATTTCTTGAATGACTAAGTAGTTGGGTAAGAACATATAGAATGTTATCCATGATGCCACTAAGAAAATGATGTCGCCTTGCTTTTCTGCAGCAGTCTGTTCTGGAGTGCCGTGCTAATCAACTATATCTTCTCATTCTTTCAATTTCAAAAAATGGTTCAACTGTGACTGTTTGGAACTTGAGTAGTTTGTGGGAACATGGCGCCACTGATATGGTAGTGCCTTTTGAAAAGGTGCCATGCCCATAAAAGATTTTCAATTTGCTTAAAATATCTGTTTGCTAGAAGTATCTATCTTTCTAATGAACTTCTGCGGGACAAAATAATTACCCACACGGTCCTTTTTGATTCAGATGGAAATTCACACAAAGGGGGGAGAAAGGTGAAAATAGCAACCCTATGCCTCTTTTTGTTCAAGTAGATGACACGGAAATCTAAGGGATAAATGGGGCACTATAGAGGAAGGTTTTGAATTTCATTAAAAACCATTTCTAGGACATTAGTGGCTGCTTATATTTTTCTCTTTATTTCTTGTATTTAGGTTTTTAAGAATTAGAGGTGGTCATGTGACATGATACAACTCAATAGAGTTGTATGATGAGGACAGTGTATGATGAAAGTACATAGATGGAAGGGAGTATTGACTGCTGATCCTTAGTGTTTATCCAAGGAAAAAAGATGAAGTAACAGATATTTAATTTTATAGGGACATAAGCCAAATTTTTGAGATTTTTTGCTCTATACATGATATTAATCTCATATCATGTATGCCTTACTAAAGTTAAATTTATTTTAAAAGTCCATTTTTCTTGAAGATTCGGCGTGAGGTTTGCTTTTTCTTCTGATTGTCAAGTGATGGGGACTAAGAAGAGTAGCATAAAGAGTCTCAGGTTGATGTGGGTGTCGTTTGCATTTTCACATTGTTAGACATCACTTCAATTCTTCATGAGTTTTATTACCCCTCAAGACTTAGATTCTTCTTGCATCATTGTAGTAGCTCTCAAATTCTTTGGTGAGTTTTCCATACTTGCATTGCAGTAAATATGCATACACCTAATTCCCAGCATCTGCTACTTCTGGTTTCAGTTTCTTCAAAATGCTTTTTCCACCACTCAAAGAAGCAAATCCCTGTTTTACGGCATCATCCTACCCGGAAAGTCGAGTTCAACAGGCCATATTACTATGATAGGTGGTACTCTCAGAGTAGATTTCATAGGTATACTGTCGTGAGATCTGAATTGGCTGAATTTGGGAATTCTGGTGCAGCTCTTCCCTTGCCAGGTCTGTTTGAAGTCTATCATCCATTCCCACCACCCCCTCCCCCAACTTGAAAATTACAATCTCAATGCTATTCTGTTTTCCCTGTTGAATCGCAGTGCATGAAGTAATTGGTAAAGTGAGAGGAGTTTGCTTCTACATTGTCACTGCAATTGCCGCAATTATTCTTTTTCAGCTAATGCTGGTGGCACATCCTTTTGTGCTCCTCTTTGACCGATATCAAAGAAAAGCTCAGCACTTCATTGCCAAGATTTGGTCTACATTGTCTGTTGCTCCGTTTGTTAGAATTGAAGTTCAGGGATGGGAGAATCTTCCTCCACCAGACACTCCTGCTGTTTATGTTTCCAACCATCAGAGCTTTTTAGACATATATACCCTCCTCACCCTAGGGAGAAGCTTCAAGTTCATCAGCAAGACCAGCATATTCCTCTATCCCATTATTGGCTGGGCAATGTATTTGTTGGGTACTATTCCTTTGAAACGAATGGACAGCAGAAGCCAATTGGTAAATTCTCTCGTTTTATTTGTTGATGAAGTGTTCCTTTGTATTATTTGGTTTGTTGGTAACAGTCTTAGACTTCTGGTATGGAATGTTCATCTTGGTTTTATTGTATATCATTGTTTTAGAATATTTTTCTGTCTTCTGCTCGTAGCAATGCTTTACCTGGTGCATATGTAGGTTTTATAGATAAAAATTGTTCTTTTTCTCAGTTTACTGACAATATTGGTTCCCTACATGTAGGAATGTTTTAAGCGGTGCATGGATCTTGTTAAGAAGGGAGCATCTGTCTTTTTCTTTCCTGAGGGAACACGGAGTAGAGATGGAAAATTAGGTGATTTCAAGGTGATGCCCCGTTGCCCTTCTATAGTCTCAAAATGCTAATTTTATGAGATCAGTTGAAGTGAACTGAATTTTGCTTCTATATGCATAGATGGAGACCAAGGTTGTCGAGTCTTTAGGACGATCTTCTATATGTACTTCAACATGGATATGGGATTTATGTCATTCTTTTTGGTATACATTGCTTAAGAGATAATGACATTCTGGTTAATACAAGGAAGGAAGAGTAGACTTTTTGACATTTACTAAGATGGAAAAGTATTTTCTGATGCATTGTTTATCTTGACATGTAGAAAGGTGCATTTAGTGTTGCAGCGAAGACCAGAGTGCCTGTGGTACCTATGACCCTGATTGGAACTGGCAAAATCATGCCGGCAGGACATGAGGGCATTGTAAATTCGGGATCTGTGAAAGTGGTTATACATAAGCCAATCGAAGGTGGTGATGCTGAAACCTTGCGCAATGAAGCTAGAAGTACTATAGCAAAAGTTCTGAATTGTCAAGGATGAGGAACTTAGTAAGACAAGTTCAGTTCCTTCTGCAATCTGAGAATTTAATCCATTTTTTTGCACAATGGAGAGATAAAAGGTACGAGTTGCCTATAGTGTTACTTATTTCCACGACCTACTTACCAAATATATACATATACATATATATACTCGACAATCTAGTACAACTTTTAGATGATATGGCTGATCAAATCTTCAAAATGAAATCAAATACTGTGATGCAGATTGCTTATTGACCTAGTTAGTTACTTGTGATTTTCATCATCATTTTCTGTTAAAACTTTTGCTGAATGCTGGTGCACATGGAAGTTCTTCTGTTGATAAGGTAAACAGTGAGCAAGCCTGGTTTTGATGGTGCTTCATGCATGCACCAAGGATTGTTTTGGGTAAACATTGATTCCAAATGTCTACTTGTTTCTCTTTTTAGATAATTACTGATTTTATTTTTTCTTCTTATTCTTGTAAAACTTCTATTCCCTCAGCTTTTCCAAATGGCACTTCTTTTTCTACCTATTGCAAGCTTGAAGCTATGTCTTTGGTCATACGTGATATCAATTGGATGAGATCCTACCGAGTCATGGCTTCTGTAGTGGACATGTAAGATTGGAAAGATGGATAACTGCACTCCTACTGCATTTTTGTTGCGGAAGTCTCTCAACATAATGAATTTGTAGTTATTGATGATATACCTAGGTAAAATAAGTGAATAAAATCCACATGGTGTTATCATGCATTGTGCGATAGATCTTTGTCCTTGTTAAGTGTTTTGTGCATCCTTTGCTTATAGTATGATGAAATGTCGCCTTTTTCAACTTTTAGGCTGCACTTTGGGGAGATCCTATTTGACTCTGGATAGGATAGGTGTTTGGCAGTGGCCTTTTGATGGGATAGAGGGCTAGATAAGCATGGATATAGCCTGTTTATGGATCCCAACTGGCCAGATGGGTGATTAGCCTATCCAGCAAGAGAGACTCATGATGTGAGAAAGTTACATGGAAAATTAGAGCACGATTTTCTCCGTCATGATATCTACATAGGCCATACCCATCCACAGTAGCCAGGCAAACCCTTGCTGGCAAGTGCTGATGCTAGGGCATTCGGATGCTCTCTCTCTCTCTCTCTCTCTCTCTCTCTCACTCCATCTTTATAGAATCTGTGACACATGGCCATCTTTTAACAGCCACCAGCTCACTGGTGTGTGGCATCGACCATGGGCTTCTGGTAGGTGGTCAGCCAATGGTTGGCAAACCACGAGGGCGAATGTCATTTTTATTGTTTTAACCTCTTTTGTTATATCTAGCCTTCAATTTGGGCGAAGTATAGGAGTTGTCATTTCTGACTTATACCAGTGATTTCCCTTGACTTATTTCAGTTAGCACGCGCGCCTGGGTGTGTATTGCAATCCAAATTCATCTTATTGGAAATTATACACAGAAAACCACATGCAGCCCTAGATTTTGCTATCTTATTAGACCTAATGTATGCATATTCGTTATTTCTGCAGGCGATTGCAGAGGACATATTGTGCAGTACAAAAATGTAGTTAAAAAAATTCTTCCTGTTTGGCGCGTTGTTCTGACTCGTTCACCTTACAATCACGAGAGCTGGTTTGATTTAGTCATGAACAGATCACTGACTGCTTTAGAAGCTTTCATCCCATCCTTCCCCACCCGGCATGCTCTCCCAACCTGGCATGCCCGAGTTTAAATGGTAAAGTTTCTCAAGGTTGAAAAATGATTGCGCACGTGTATTACACGTAATGCATTCCTTGTGAATCGAATTTTGGGAGGCTGCGATCACAAACCGTAATTTTTTTTTTTTTTTTTTTTTTTTTTTGGGGGGGGTTATATATTGAAAGTGAATGGTAGGGAGGTTCTCTGGAAATTCTGTGATAGAGAATCTCAAAACTATACGAACCAAAGCAATTGAATGTAATAGTTTCCATTTTGTAATCGTTCTTTTCTTTTTTTAGAAGTGGTAATGCTTGTTCGGTTTCTTCGTACATCTCGCAGCAACTGAATCTAGCTTACATACTATAATTGTGCTATACGGTGCGATGGACGGTCGATTTATGCACTGAACTTTCGAACTCACATTCCTGAAGCTCTTCATACCTAATGATACTTCCAACTTCCTGCTGTGTTCGGAACTTGTTCTCCAAAGTCCGGACGTCAGGTCTGGATATTCGTGATCGACTGGACGGACTTGCACTCGATCTCTCTCTCTCTCTCTCTCTCTATGGGCCCTAGTCCTGCAAAAGACATAATCGAGATAGGGCTTACTTGACAAGAATGAAACAGAGTTATGTCTATATCTTATCCTAGTGCTATCCAAGGGAGGAAACTCCCAATGCATCCGGTTCCTGGTGGGGCTTAATCGCCTATTACACGTAACGCTGGATCTCCAGTGATTTGGTAGTTGAGGACTTGTTCCAAGATTCCCGGTGGCCACATTCAGATGAGGACAGAAGCTGCGACTGTTGTGTGAATGTACACTGCCTGAGCCCATCATCTAACTACGCAAAGATTTATGTACTTGACACGGTCCAAACGAAAGGAATTTACCTATTCATCATCCCTTGGATCGTTTGGCCGTGCTAATCAATCGCTATATGTCGGTCGGTGGGTGTTGTGCCTTGGAGCCCATCCGAAACGTCAAAATCGACGCATCCCCAACATGCCGGTACTTTATCATGTGGTGAATTGAGAGATTTATCATGGTGGGTGAGGGCCATTGATGATTTTGTCTGTCTATTTTGAAATTGAAAAAGTAATTGGCTACTTCGATGGTTTATTTTGATTTGATTGGCTATATGCTTATTGATCCGTCGGTGAGATAAAAAATAATTAGGAATTGGCCAACAAGGTATTAGCTTAGATAACAGAGGAGTTTGGTCTTCTTCTTATGATCTTAGGTTTAAGCTTTGTACAGGACACTTCAAGAGTAAAATCAGGTATGCATTGGGCCGGTGTGGAAGAATGTGCGAAGATTGGTCCGGACACCATATGTTTTTTTTTTTTTTTTTCTCTCAGGAAATTGGGAACTTTTGGGAATTGAACGGTCAAGACCAATCAACTAAGATTCTAGTTGAGTGCGCTATCAAGGAGTTGATGGGATGCTAATGATGGACTTAAAATAAAAAGGGGATTTTATCTCCTAAGCGTGTATGCAATAAATCAGATGAGAAAAAAAGGATCTAATAGATGAGATACCCATGATAACATCGAAATGTTCACGTGATAATAAATTTTTTGGTGTTTGGTTGACGAGTTCGGTTGACTTCTTGCTGATCGTATGAGGGTGAAAATAGAGAAGTTTAAGTCCACCTTTTTACTGTTTAGATGCAATTTTGTTAATTAAATTAAAAAAGCCGTTCATCAAGGGCTATGCCTAAAAGATCTAGGCATATAAATTTTTCATGCATGTCGAAAATGCTTTGCTTCGGAAAGTTTTCGTTTATGGTGAAAAGGTACTTATTAGACTTTTTTGCCAAAAATGGGGAAAAAAAAAAGCCAAGTGCATGAATGAATCAAAGAATTTTCCGATGATTCTAAATATAGTGTCGTGTTAAAATAATAATAATAATAATAAGTTCACCCCTACTTCAAGACCCGAGCTACTTTCGCAAATATTTGTCTGAATATTTTCACCATAATAGTGAACACGAAAATTTCGAGCATTACAAAGACAAACAATGTAGAAAAAGATGCATTAATACAAATTTTGCTTTGCTAATGCCAAAATTCATATCCGAGCTATCTGGTTTAAACAGTCAACGTTTCATGTAAATTATTTACCCAATATATGAATATATGTATAGATAGATACATACACAATATAGGCACAAGCCATGTTCACATACGGAGCTTATGCATGGTCAAAGACTCAAATGGACATCACTATCACTTCACATTCACCCTTATCCACGGTGCTTCAATCCCGTGAACAATCCACGCTTTTCCTGATCACAACTCCAAAAGCTAATTATCTTTTTCTTTTTTTCAATAACAGATATTTATCTGACTACTCAGCATTTCCTCTTTTTTTTTTTTTTCTTAGCAGTCAAATATAATTGACCTCATACTCTAGATCGTCATAAAATCAAAGAGAATCTCCTAGATTCACTTCACTTTTTATAAATTCTTTTTTCCTTTTCTGCATTGTGGATGCAAACATTTTGACTTTCTAAAATCGAAACATCGGAGACTTTATAGAACAATTATCTAATCGTTCATGATTTTTTAAAGTTAGAATAAATATTTTTCACTTGTGGCAGTTACTATTCTCGCCTTCCATTTTCTCATGGGAAAACGATACAAATAATTTGTGCATATTGGTTTAACATCTAATGTCGTTATTGAATTTTTTTTGTACATGTTCAATTTAATTATTGTACTACATGAAAATGTTAGACATTGTAGGTTAATTTGAATTAGTAGAAAGATAATATTTTCATATTTTCATATAATTTAAGGACTAAATTCAATATTTATGAAAAATTCAAGAACCTTATTGAACAAAATTGAAAGTTTATGGGAAATGTCACATATTTAAATAAAGTTCAAATCCAAATTAAATAAATTAAAAATTCATAGATAAATATTATACATCGAACTGAGATTGAGGGATTATTGAATATAATTATTTCTTTTCTCTCCTTTTTTGAAAGATTGAAAAAAAAAGAAAATTATGTTTTTTCTTCCGGACACGACAAGCTAGCAGGCCCGGCGCAACTTCCACGTCGCAAAGCGACGATCGCGACGGAGGGAGCGCGTGAGGAGCAGCGGCACCTCGGCGTCTTCGTCAACACACGTAGCTTTCGGCAGTTGGCGCTTGACCGCGCGAGTACGCTCCCTTTCGCCGTCACCCACTCAGGGGCAATCCCGTCATTTCGACTTACCCACCACACCTCCATTTCACTCCATAAAAAAAGGAGATGATAATACAAATCACACTTTAACTTTAACCCAACGCAATTTACCCCCCTAAACTCTTAATTAATACATTAAATATTTTCATACGGTTCAGAAACTGAATTCAACGTGTACCAAAGATTCAGAGATTACATCAAACAAGTTAAAAGTTCATGAACCATATTATATATTAAGTTAAAATTTATGAACCATATTAAATAAATTAAAAATTTATGGATCAAATTATAGATTGAATTAAAATTTAAGGACTATTTATAAAACTCATTTTTTTTTATTTTTTCAATTTTCAGTTTTTTTCTTTTTTGGCTGCAGTAAACGATATTTCGGACTTCTTCTTCCTCTCTCTCTCTCTCTCTCTCTATAAGTCGCACGTCGTCTCTCTCCTCTCTTCCATCGCCAAAATCCGATGGACTGAAAGAAACCCGGCGACAGTTGTTCACTGGTGAGTTCCGCCCTCTCTCTCTCTCCTCACTCCCCCGCTCTCGATCTTCTCCGCAGTTCCTCCGCTCGATTCGCCGGCTCCGGTGACGCTCTCCTCCTCCTTCTTCTTCCTCCTCGGATTTTGCGGCTCGTGCTGTCGTGTCCGCAGTTTCATCGGCGTTCTCCACTCGATGCTTCTCTTCCCGTCGCGTCGTCGTTTGAATTATGAACTGTCGGTCAACGCCCGCGCGCGCGCTCTTTCGCCTCGTCCGTCTCTCTGATTTCGGAATCGACTCGCTCCTCTCGGCGGTTTTGTTCTGTTAGCGTGGCGAGTTCGCTAGTCAACGCCAAATTCGTTCGCGACGAGGGGGATGGGGGTTTGTGAAGATTTGTACTTTTGTGGTGGTGGTAGGCGGCGGTGAAGTTCGTTCGCCGCGATCGTGTTGCGGCGATGGGCCGGCGAAGGATCTGTGCGTCTGGTCGGGAGGGGCGGTGTTGATGGGCGTTGCTGTGTAGATTGCTGTCTAATGTTGTCGCGAATGATGACGATAAAAGAAGAAGAAAAAAATGTAGTCGGTTCCGCTATTTGGGGCAAATTATGGGGTTCGACTGTCTTAGCAGCTTTAGCGGTTTCGAGTGATACACTTGCTTGTGATTTAGGTGCGTGGTGTGGATTTGATTCCCCAAACCGTGCGGCGCTTCTATGTTTATATGACCTACTTGGACTCGTGTTTTACTTGATCATGGAGCTGGGGTTCACTTGTGGTTTACTCTCCATTTGGAATATTGTTTATTTCTTTCCCTTTTGTTGGGGGAGGTGGCTGTACGTATCTTGGCTAACATCTTCTGAAAGGCCTCGAAGGATTTGATTTTTGCTTTAGAGGACAGTATCATAGGATTAGCTCTAGTTTTTAAGAACACGTGATTGTATTGATCTTCAAGGGGTCAATCAGTTGTGCACTAGATTTTTCGAATGTTAGAGCATATCGGCTTGATCGGTCTTTTTTAACTGGTCTTGAAATGGTTTTTCTCTATCCATTTGGTAGTTCTCGTTGAAAATTCTTGCATGAAGTGTTTGGAATGAAGTACATGCTGAACATGCTTTTGTGTTGTTGCCTTTGCTGTTCACGAAATTGATGGGTTTTGCTGCATGTTCTTAAGGATGTGCTTCTACAGCTTGCTGTTTGTCCCGCTGCAAGGCATGTTTGTATGTGTGCATATTTTAAGTGTCCCTTTGAAATGGATTTATTTATAGGATGTTCTCGTGCTGATGACTGCCAGAGATAAAATTTTATGTATGGTTTGGGATGTGCCTGTCTAATGCATTATTAATGAAAAAAGACCTTTTAGGTAATCTTTTGTTCTCTTTTTCTTGGTTCTGTCAAATGCAAGTAATACCACTTTAGGCCTTCTGAAACTTAAACCACTTTCTTGTTCTTCAGGTGACTTATATCTGGTTTTTGTCTGCATAATGTTCGACTGTGGCTTGAAATCTCACTACATGGGTGGCCAACAAGAGAAGTTTGTAAGGTAGTACACAAAATAGCCATATTGTCCATCTGAATGCAATGTACAGTGAAGGTCCTATGTTGGATGATGGCTAATAGCTTTTTCATAAGAAAATATTTAGAAAAGTGGCCAATTTTGAATATATATTGGTGAAGGCTGAGGGTAAATACCTGCATATCAATCAGGCATTTTGTGGAATTTGGTAAATTATGGGCAAACATTTGAGTGCTTATCATTAAGTTCTCATTCCTGTAAGTACCAATCGCCCGGGCTCTTCAGAACATTGCTTTTTTCTTGTCTTGGATGAAAGTTAACATTGTCAACTTTTCTTTTTGTATGTACGAGTGAGCATATTGTCATTTGGAAAAAAATTGAATGTTGGGCATATTTGATTTCGGCATTCTGAGATAGTTAATCAAGAAAAAAAACTGTGGCTTATTCATCTAGGTTCATATTTTTGCTTTCTGAATTTTGAGGCAATTTCAAAGATGCTTACTGAGATTTTTTCTTTTTTCTTTTCCTTTCTTTTACCATTCCATGAAAAGAGTTGGAATGGATGCTTTAAAATGATAATGAATAGTTGGTCTCTTCCATGCTAACGCTGTTTTTAAACTTCTAGGCTGGACGATTTGGACTCTAGAGTATCATCATCTTCTGATACGGGAATGAAGAAGTGTGGATTCAACATTGAGGGGTTTAGCCGTGTCAGCCACACAAATAATGCCAAATCTAAGTCCTTTAAGACTGGAATGCAAAAGGGATCTGAAGGACTTAAGTCGATTGGTCGTTCCCTTAGATTTGGAGTTTCTAGGGCAGTGTTCCCTGAAGATCTGAAATCATCGGAGAAAAAGATATTTGATCCTCAAGATAAATTCCTACTGATGTGGAATAAACTCTCTGTCTTATCATGTATCATGGCAATATATGTGGATCCCTTTTTCTTTTATCTTCCTGTTGTTTCGAGTAACTGTATTGGCATAGACAGCAAACTAGCCGTCACCGTGACCACACTGCGAACCATTGTCGATGCTTTCTATCTTATCCACATGTTCCTCCAATTCCGAACTGCTTATATTGCTCCATCATCCCGGGTTTTCGGACGTGGTGAACTTGTTATAGTTCCTGCCAAAATAGCTAAACGGTACTTGCGGCGGTACTTCATCATCGATTTATTTGCTGTTCTACCCCTGCCTCAGGTTCTTACTGAACTCTTGCTGTGTACTTTTTCTTGGATGTCCCACGAGGCTGCATATACTTTCCCCTGTTACAAACTTTTCTCATCATACGGCACATTTGTTTTGCTGAAATCAATAACATGAAGAACATTTTCTTAAAAATGATGGCTCGTAGCTTATAAAAATGAATTAATGAAAAATATTTTCATCATCAACAAAAATGGTCAAAGCGTACTTTGTTATTGATAATCAAATACTTTCCGTTGACTAATTTACTAAGCTATACAAACAATCATCATCAGGAAAATCTGTTCACATCATTGATTTTCTATAAGAGGAATGCACTCACTATTCTTTACTTTTGATTCCAAAATTTCTTAACTAAGGTTCCTTCTGTGTGTTGAGTTGTTTTATTCGATTGGTTCCAATATATGCCTCCAGTTTTCTTTTCTTTTTTCTTTTTCCAGCCAAACTTGTTTTTTTTTTGGCTGATGTCTATGTTATTATACTGCCAGTAAATTATATTGGATGAAAAACTCTATTGTAGGCTTCACAGATTGTTATTTTGGAAATGGGCATGTAGGGTGCTGTACATTGTTTTCTTTTGTTAAATGCAGATTGTTGTCTGGAGATTCCTTCTGAGATCAAATGGTTCAGATGTATTAGGGACAAAGAGGGCTTTGCTTTTCATCGTGTTTGCGCAGTACGTTTTTAGATTTCTTCGCATCTTTCCGTTGACTTCCGAACTAAAAAGGACTGCAGGAGTTTTGGCTGAGACTGCCTGGGCTGGAGCTGCATATTATTTGCTACTGTATATGCTTGCCAGCCATGTGAGTGATTCTAATTCTCTTTTATTTATAATTTTGTTCTCTACTACTTTATTTGATGGATTGTTTCAATGACTTTTTCATCTAATCTTGGTCTATACTGCATTCTGCTCTGTCTAGTTTAGGTTTCTTTAGGCTCATTATTACGTATTTCTGTGGCAAACAGTTTCTTTGTTCATTTTGGAGTTTTGAGAATTTGCTAGATGATATTACTGAGGAATCTAAAGGAGGTGGCTGGAGAAAAAGGAGGGCCAGCGATTAGGTTCTCTTGCATCTTAGTGAAATGTGGTATACTCGTATGTGAGAAAGGAAACTGATTAGGTCTTGAGGATCAATATGCAGCATGAATCATTTTTAGTTTTCCTTTTTTGTTTGTTTCACGGCCTTTTGAAGGAAAGCCCTGGGGTGACAATAGGATTCTCTCTCTCGCTGAATAGGGAGGCATGCTCATTTTTTGAAACTACAAGGATGAAATGCCAATCCTATGTCCCTATCTTCTTTAAAACATGCTAAATCTTCCTACTAATTAAAAGAAAAAACATAGTTATGGATTGTTGATTTCTTGAGTGATACTCTTTGGACAATGTCATGAACAGATATGGTTTGCTGTACTTCAGCGAAACTCGCTTATCTCTCATTGTTGGAGTTTATGGATTCATCTATTTTCAAGATTAGCCAGGACTCTTTGGTGTATTTTTAGTTTTACTGCTGGCTTTTGCTATTTGAAGTATTTCATATTTCTACTATGATTTTGTTACTATCTGTGAAAGAAACTTCGATTGGAAGAAATGATAGGCTGCTGCTATGTTACTTGCTTTATATTTCTACCTTTTTCTTGGGTCATCATTCTACCTTTGGTCGAAATTGGTCTTAGTTTACATGTTATCTGGTTTCCTTATATGTTAACAAAACATCAGTTGGTGGAAATGACTCACTCTCAAAATTTATTCAGATAGTTGGGGCATTATGGTACTTGTTGGCTGTGGAACGAAATGATACATGCTGGCAGCGAGCTTGCACTGGAAGCTGCATGAAGGGTTTTCTTTACTGTGGCAATGAAGGAATGCTTGGTTATAGTGCCTGGAACAGCACAAGTCAAAGCGTGCTCAATTCTAGTTGTACGGCAGATGGTGACAGCCCACCATTTGATTATGGCATCTACCAATCAGCAATTTCATCAGGAATAGTTTCGCCCATGAATTTTATCTCGAAATACTGTTACTGTTTGTGGTGGGGGCTGCAAAATTTAAGGTACATAATTCTATTTAATTATTGCAACAGATGACTTTCATTCTGGTGATCTTATGTTAAGAATATGTATCACATATCTTTGTGTCATCATGCAATGTCATTCATTATGGACGAGGCAAGAGTAGTTTTGACTCATCAGAGAAATCACATTCTCATGCTGAGATATTCAATAGGTTTCATTCCTAAGTTGATAGTGCTTCCTTTTTCTATCTTGCCTTTGGCCAACAAAAAGAAATTGGAGGCATCTCTTTATACAGCAGTGTGGTTGTCAGAAAGAGTCATGGGATTAGTCTGTTGTATACATCAGAAAATGACAGCCGAGGAGAAACCAAAGAGACGAAGTAATAGAAATTGAAGAGTAAAGAGACGGAGGAAGCTTACTTTGGACGAAAACATTCCTAACTATAGCAGAATCCATTTACTAGCAAGTTTAGAGGAAAAATTTTCAACTGTGATATGTCAACTCCAAGTCTTCTAATATTCTCCTGTCTGTTCTAAGTTGTAAATTACAAATAGAAGAACAAGAGATCTGAATGTTTCTTCCTAAACCTAGCTCCTTCATTCAGTTCCAGGAAGCAGTCCTCATATTTAATGCAATCTTATGGTGTAAGACGATGTTAATATCTCTGGAATTTGTGTACTTAGGAACCATAATGACCACAAGAGATCTGAATCTTGCCTCCCAATAAGAATGGAGAAATTAATGTCGTCTCTCTCTGTCTCTCTCTCTCTCTCTCTCTCTCTCTCTCTCTGATGTTGCTCCTTTTTGCATTATGAAATGACCTCTTTGATGTGGCACATAGACTACACAATAGATCTGGCCATTGAAAGGCCAGCACCATTGTTTTCCAGATTTAAAATATGCACTATCCCGCAGATAAAGATGAATCAGGCAAATTCTGAACTAAGGGATTATGATTTACCATGTCAGTAGCTCTGGCTGACTTCTAGATGCACAGTATTTGTGCAGAGGAATCTTGGGCACCTTGAATTGCTTTGTAGATAATGAAGAAAATAACTCTACCTGCTGCTATGCCTATATAGGTTTTCTGTGGCTTTTCCAGAGGGAGAGTAAATTGAGGGTTTTTAAGATTTTTAATGTAAATTATAGATGCTAACAGGTTTCCAGTATGCAGCTTACCTAAGAGCCACTTTCTATTCTGTTATAAGCTGATGGAGAAGATCTTTCTTTTATGCCTGTTAAAAATTTCCAACATGTATTAAGCTGGTGTATTTAGCCATCGGCATTGGTGTATTGGATTCTGTCAAATGTACTGACGTTTAGTTTCCAATTGAGGTTCTTTCTTTCATATGAAAGGTTTGTCTGAGAAAGTCGAATCATTTATCCATTCTCTGAAGGTCAATTGTATATGTATATCTTGTATATAATCGCCCCCTGATAATGGTCTGTTACTTGCAGTACACTAGGACAGGGGCTTCAGACCAGTACCTACCCTTGGGAAGTGATATTTTCTATTTCATTAGCAATTCTGGGACTCATCCTATTTGCTCTCCTGATTGGTAACATGCAGGTAAACTCCTTTTGTCATTTTTTGAAAGTTGTAAATGTGGATCTTTCGTAACTTGTCTATTTCGGTGGTAGGTGCTGATCTTAGGCTTTGGTTGGTTCATCCTATCTGTCAGTCTAGATTCCCTATCCCGTTTTATTAAGGACACTACAGCTACTCATGTGCCTACTGCCTACTAAGGATAAGTAATAGTCTGTTCGATGCAACACTAGCTGGTACATTGGACATTTAAATGATAGCTATAGGTTATGCAGTTGAATTCGGTGGCTCTATGTGCATCTTAAAAAGTACTAGCAAGGTGCTTGTTAATTCTGGAGAAGTGACAAGAGATAAAATGAAGATTTTTTATTTTTTATTTTTTTTATTTTTTGAGAAATAATTGACAAGATCTATCTCTGGTTGGTTAATCCATACATGGTTTCATATGCATATAAAATCCTCGAACTTTGTTTCCTTTATACCTCTGTTTCTTGTTGCACTAAAAGCTTCACAATTAGCTGAAAAAATGTTAATTGCCTGTTGATATCATAGAACATGTGATAAAAACAGTAATATATCCCTCTGAGTGACAAAAGGTGATAGGAGAGCATTACTGGAGGGAACACTGGTAACGTGTCCTCCCAAGTACTTCACTTATCTCAGACCATAAATGCAAAGCTTGATCTGACTTTAGTTGCATTGAAAGTCATGCTATCATGGTTTACAATTCTTTAAAAATCGCTACAAAATTTTTAGACGAAAAATCCTTTAGCTAATTGGTCAAAAGCGTCTGTCTACTAGTCTTCTAGCTTGTATCCACAAACCATGATCCAAAAGATGGGGGCAGAAATCCTTCATCTCTTTAATACACACTTACAATAACACTCTTTTGTTTGTCTGACAGTGTGGAGAGAGTGAGTAATCAGCTCATTTGCCTGAAACAATTTCCTGCTTTAGGGCAGAATGGTTTAAATGGTTAGAAAACACTATTGGGAATCTTGCAGCTTGTAGGGGCATTGGGGTAACTAGGTTGTGGTGTCCATAATGGTACCTAGCATAGGATATAAAGCTTTTGTTATTTTAAGAACAAAGAATGCAGGGATGATTTGAATACACAAGAGACTGTGTTTTACCTATAGAAGGCATGCTTTAATTTGCAATGCCCAGTCACATAGTGACAATTTAACTCGTCTTCCTTCTGCTAATTCCTCTTATGTGCCACCACTATATCCCCTATGCTCATTTAGGAATATTTCTAAGTCAATCGTGAAAAGAATTGGAAAAGGTTGTTTTCTTCTTGCTTTTCACGTAAAAAAAGATAAAAGACATCCTTGCTGAGTTGCTGAACTTGTGCGTAGGAGTATGATCAAGTTGAGTCAAGTCGATACAGTTTAATACTTGAGCTCAATTCAACTTGAATATTCAAGGCTCGATAATCAACTGAAGCTTGATTTTTCAAGCTTGAGCTAGACTGGAGTAAGTTTTCAATGAGTACGAACTCACCTCAACAATTTAACAAGTTTTAGTTGAAGCTCCAATTAAACTTAAACTAAAGCATGTGCTTGATCTTGAATTTTGTATATACACTATTCTTGAAAATTAAAAGGGATGACACAAGTGGTCCCTAAACTTTGGCCTAATGTATAATGTGATCCTTGAATTTTAGCCTAATGTGTAATATGGTCTTTGAACTTTTGATTCGTTCAATGTGGTCTTTGGGCTTTTGGTACATGTTCAACTTAGTGCTTAAATTATATGAAAATGTACAATGTTGTCCCTGAATTTGAATTGATAGAAGGACAACATTGAACAATTTTATATAACTCTGGGACTAGATTGCATATATACCAAAAGTTCAGATCCACATTGAACGAATCAAAAGTTTAGGGACCACTTTGTACATTGGGCTATAGTTTAGGGACCACAATGAACAAATTACAAGTTGAGAGACCACATTATATAATGGGCTAAAGTTCAGGGACCATTTATATTTTATATCATTTTCCCAAAATTAAATAATATGTATTTATTTGTATATATATAGATGTATTAGGTCATTAAAATATCTAAAGTACATTTACTCAATTAGGATCGCAAGCTACTCGAGTGAAGTATTTTAACTTAGAGCTCGACTCGATTAAGTACTCGAGCTACTTGAACTCGAAAGGAATCGAGTTGAGTTCAGCGCACGAGTTGCATGACTCACGCTCCTACAATTGTGTTGAAGATGCTTATGGTTCAAGAAAACTCGGAACTTTGGTGTTGTTTCAAATTCTTCAACATGCTCATAGTGTGAGTTGTTTTTGTTGTGACAGACCTATCTTCAGTCTCTTACTATCCGGCTTGAAGAGATGAGAGTCAAAAGGCGTGATTCAGAACAGTGGATGCATCATCGACTGCTACCACCAGAACTCAAGGAACGAGTTAGACGCTATGACCAGTATAAGTGGTTGGAGACAAGAGGGGTGGATGAAGAAGCGTTGGTTCAAAGTCTACCAAAGGATCTCAGGAGAGATATCAAACGCCATCTTTGTCTGGCTCTGGTTAGGAGGGTAAGATCTTTTTAACTTATTTTGCTACTTCCATTCATATACTCAGTGTGATAATGCATTTAGATGGATGTTACATTATTTGTTGCTACTATTGTCTCCAGTTACTGGAACATTTGGGGCTCAAAATATGCTGTATTGCACGTTAAAATTTGTTTTTATGCATCATGAATCACAGTTTATTCACCGCACGTAATTTATGGGGCTCCTCATTAGTTTATATTTGAATGAACCCTGAAATGAGTGGAATTTAAATATTTTCCTGGACGCGTTGTTTAAAAGTGCTCCTGTCATCTTAAATATGTGTTGCTCTGATATCCCGAGTCTTATCTCGGCACATTGCAAATATTACTGCTGGTGCAAGGGACAATATCTTTGGAAAATACGTATGTTTTTAATGCTCATTTGGAAACTGTCTTTTACTGTGTCTTTGCCCATCTGCTAATTGCCAAACTATTCCATCATATAGGGTGGCAAAACTTTTAGTCGTGTTTATTTTCATATTATCCACGTGGAATGAATGAAAATTTATCCAATTTGTCTCCTATTGCCATACAATTTATTGCTTTGCCAACTTTTTTAGGTTCCTCTCTTCGAAAATATGGATGAAAGGCTACTTGATGCAATTTGCGAGCGACTCAAGCCCAGCTTATTTACCGAAA
Organism: Eucalyptus curtisii; assembly: GCA_017140595.1. NCBI lineage: Eukaryota > Viridiplantae > Streptophyta > Magnoliopsida > Myrtales > Myrtaceae > Eucalyptus > Eucalyptus curtisii. Next base: position 22,470,049 of record CM029496.1, read on the forward strand.
GCACATACATAGTTCGCGAGGGGGATCCTGTCGATGAGATGCTCTTTATAATTCGTGGACGCCTTGAGAGTGTAACTACAGATGGTGGCAGGAGTGGTTTTTTCAATCGCAGCTTGCTTAAAGAAGGGGATTTCTGCGGTGAGGAGTTGCTAACATGGGCCCTAGATCCCAAGTCCGGCTCCAACCTCCCATCCTCCACACGAACTGTCCAGGCAATAACTGAAGTGGAGGCTTTTGCCCTAGTAGCTGAGGAGCTGAAGTTTGTGGCTAGTCAATTTCGTCGGCTCCATAGTAGGCAGGTTCAACACACATTCCGGTTCTATTCACAGCAATGGAGGACTTGGGCCGCTTGCTTTATTCAGGCAGCATGGCGGCGATACTCCAAGCGGAAGAGCATGGAACTGCGCCGAAAGGAGGAGGAGGAGGAGGAGGAAGTTGAAGGGTCTGATGGGACACGCAAAAATGCCGGCACTGGTGGTTCTTATAGCATTGGTGCAACCTTCTTAGCTTCCAGATTTGCGGCAAATGCACTCCGTGGGGTTCATCGGAATCGGAATGCCAAGAGTGCAAGGGACTTGGTGAAACTGCAGAAGCCTCCCGAACCTGACTTCACTGCCGAAGATGCAGATTAGATATGTTGTACTATAACTACTTGATTGAGACGTGATGCTGATTGTGTATCTGATTTTATATGCTCAGAAGGCTCAAGATAACGTATGCTTCCATAAGTTATAGCTTGGCATTGTATTTAATGGATTGCCAGTTGAATTTAGGTTTATGCTTTTGTCTTTCGATCTGGAATCAAAGCTTGTTATCTGTTTGAGGCTTCATTTCTATCAAAGCCTAAAGAAAATGGGAAGTTTGTTGCCTGTGTGCTATCCTTGCGCATGCATTTGCAGGGTTCTGTTCTTTAGGTCGGTGCAAGACTTGATTTCATCGTCAGTGGGGTCATGACATGACCATTTTCATACTTGAAATTTTTTAACTAGTTAAAGATCGTGATGCAACATCCAGAAATCGCAATGTCTTGAGCTTGGTGAAACGATCGACCTTGGCCTGTGTACCTCCTACCCTGTAAGAAAAGAAGTGACGCTTACCCGAGTTCAATGCATCCGCCATGCGAAATACCACAGCAAGCGAAAAGCACGAATGGGGAGAGGGACAGCCAATTGATCGCGCATATTTAATGCTCAATGTCTGTGGAAGTGATTGTGCAGGACCCTAGGATCTTCTTTGATATGGGCAAAATGTCAACCACTTGGAGAAATTCCACTTTGTTAGTAATCTTGGGCTTTTCATTTTTTACAAGACTTAATGGAAGTGTTCAATGTATCCGCCCAATCTGCTTTAGTGAGGTGATTTTGTGCATTCTTTGCCCTGAGACAATTCATATTTGGAAACTCAAGGCCGGGCTCTGACCATCATTGCTCTGAATTGTTCCATCTGGGAAATGAGTATGCCCAAACGGCTCCTCCTTTTACTAGGGAGTAATTGAAAATGCACGAAAGTGTCCCTTAGATAATCCAGCGGTTTGGGTACCTAGGTTGGAAGTGATGTTTCGAGTTCATCGTAACCACAATATCTATGAAGAATCATCATAGAAAATTAGATATGGCTCATCACCAACACCAACTACCACGGTTCATAAATTGAGATTTTAGACGATGTTTACTAACGAATGTTTTTGTTCCAGCAATCATGGTTTCTACATAAGGAACCAGGAACCACGCACATTTCATAGGCTTGCCACTTCCGCCGGCTTCTCCCTAGTTAGATCCCAAAGATCATGCTAAATTCACTGGCAATGAGCGTCTTACATGGACTACGATTCTACAAGTACCTGAAGAGCTTCCCAACCTAGAATAGCATGTCATTTTCCCCATCACAAGGCGTTTACTATGTATATAAAGCTATCAGTCCCAGTAATTGAAATTAAGCATGAAAGGAGTTGCAAATGCCTTAAAACTTTCTCGGCATTTCAACAATTCATTGGTAACCTTTTTTTGGATCAAAATTCATTGCTAAATTCAGCAGCCGTTGATTTCATTTGCCTTTGTGCAAAACAAAGGTTCTAGCAGTATGTACCTACGATATTGGGGAGTGTTTTAATGAACATAGATTTTCCAAGTAAGTTCAATAGATGGGATAGACGGGAAAACAGCACACATTATCATCTCATGCTCGATTAACCCAGCTATCTACTACAAAGAACTAGAAGTACCATATACATATTAGAGAAATCTGTGGAAATTTCAAATGAGTTCATTTTAATGACTAGTTCATCAGCCCTCCAGACAGACTTGTTGCATCTAGCTAGACTTATTAGAGACGGCATTTTGTTGTAATCTTCACTCTATTCATAAACATCTCTATCTTTGCACTTTTTCTCAAGAGGAGGGAGAAACCGCTATGTATCATGGCTGAGTTCAACTCGACGACTTCTAAACAGCTGCCTTGGAGTCAAGTGACTGAAGTTCATCTCTCCCTTTTTCTTAAAAGACTCGCATACCATCTATTTAAGTCAAAAAGTTCTACAGTCATCTAATTTGACAACTTGGCTGTTCTGATACCCTCTAAATAAACAATGCCGCTGAAGAAATTGGCCTCACCCGAAAATATGACAACAATAATGGAACTCAAGAAAGTCAGAAAGGTAAAAACAGATTTCAACCATCGAAGATAGGGATTATGAGTCTTCTTGTGCAGGAGGTTCAAGCATCCTTATATTACGAGGCAGCATAAACTCGGCAAATATGGGATAGTGGGATGATGGATAGCATCCATCAATGTTATCATTGACCACTTCACAAGAAACTGGTATGAGAGATCTACCACGGAAAAGAATCCAGTCTATGTGCAGATCCTGAGTTTGGCGATCCCAGCAGAGGCAGAGCGCCCTGAAAATCAATTTGATGTACTCAAGAGTTCCCTGCTTGTCACCTAATAGGCAAAGATAAAATTAGTTCAAAACATCCACAAACTCACTTGCAGTATACATGGACTATGCCCCATTTTCACTTGAGAACCAAAAATTATACCTCTAAATCCATGGTAAGTGCGAACAAGAGAAACGTTCTTCCGCACTCGTGCGTTAAACCATGCATCCCGCATATCTCCTACCACACCATGCTCTCTGCAGCAAGTAGAAAGAACCCATCAAAAAAAGTCATCGTCAGTAAAGGAAACCAAAATTGCACCTATTCAATCTATACAAGTGTTTGAGGCAAACTATAATGCTACACAAAGAAAATTTTGCTCATTCATATCTGGAGCAGCAAGCATCAGACATATAGCCATCTGTCCACATAAACTCAGAAAATGTATATCACACAAATTATCCTTTTGTTGTAAAAGAAAGCAGAATAATAATGGGTGCAGGAATTTTGACCTCAAAATTATGATTGTTTATTGAGTATTTAGCTTAGGCTCAGATTGATTAGAATTACATAAAAAAGGCAAAGAAATTTTCCACACAGCATGTCACTTCTACAATTTTAATGGAGACTCGGAGCTCAGAAGTCAGAAGAGGACAATCAAGGCACTTCTCATTTCTGTAGACGCATTACAGCTAGTGCTAGCCATAGCATCAAGCTTTTGCTGTTGACAGAAGTGACGCACATGACAAAGCTTTGCCTAAATCAATGCACCAGATATCAATGGTACCTTGATCTTCCAAGAAGAAAACGCCCTGTAGTTGATTCCTTTTGGGTGTTGAATCCTCCACAATACACAACTGGCAAGCTAGGAGGTAAAGACGCAATATGTTGCCAAGTGAGCAATGCGCCTCTCCTGCGGGCACGTGGGATCAGTTCGTCCATGTTTGTATTTACTATCTGAAACGAAAAACCCGGAGGCTCGACACCTTTCAATTGGAATGTGTGGGGGTGTTACGTCAAGGAAACACCTTTCTTCATTCATTCAATAACTTTTCATCTTTCACTTGTCAAGCATATATTAGAGGAGGAAGAAGGCTGACAGTCAAAATAGAAGTTCATTATGAGAAGGATATTGCCCATGTCGCAATACAAGGAACCTCGGAACCCCATGATTTGCTTCCGGGAACAGAAGGTGAATCTGACAACCAAAAAGTTCCACCTTCAAGTAGCTCTACCTTTTGTGATAAAGAAACAGACAGAGAATAAGCTACAACAATCCAAACAATTATGTTTCTAATGGTATGATTAGAAGAGGAAGAAAATAGTACTTTCTCTTTGTCGTAGAAAATGGTGCAGTGCTCATCTATAATGTCTTGGGACCCTTTCCTTGAGATTCCAAACTGATCATAACCTGTCCATTATATCTGTGAACAGTGCATTCACAAGCAGTCTAGAAGCCTTTTGAATGATGGACTATCCCATTAAAATTTTGTAGATGGCAAATTCCAAATACGGAGGGCATGACATGCGCAACTTGGATCATAGTCTATACAACAACCCAGACCATCCACAAATGTACTCCCCTATGGATGCACTTGATTTGTTTCTAAAGCTTGGAGGAATGATTCTAAACATTGAAACTGACAGGTCTACTGGTGACACATGACCATTTTTAAGGGATATATTACCTAAAATATGCAGAGTATCATATCAAACTATCACCTGGATAGAGAGCGCTCTATCTGTAAAATCAACCAAACATTCAAATCCTTTCTTCCCATACTAAGTCAGGAGAAACATCAAAACCTCACATTCTTTAAGCTTTCTGTTCAACCTCCTAACCCGCCTTCTCCTCCATTAAGTTTTCAGATGTTCAAAGATATTAAAGATCAGTGAAATTGGTAATTTGGGAAAAAAAATACATGACCTCATGGAAGTCGACCTTCAGCCAAAATGAGTTCGATAGTTCAGGAAGACATTGAGATAGTAATGCGGAATGTAACCCACAGGTAGCCCAAATTACATCGCTTCAGCGAAGCAATTATATAGATAGAATTTCAGAGAAATTTCGAGAAAACTCATTGTCAACCTTATTGTTAGTCAACTTAACGGATGTAAGTAACAGCAGAAGATTTGAGCTCACTCATCTAATATTCTCGAAATAGAGAAGACGCGAAAATTACCAGGCAAGCACTGCTGTAGATAATCAAGCTGCGATTTCACACCTGCAAGATCAATAACCAGAACAGAAATTAAAGAAAAACAAGGAGGGAGAAACGACATTCTGATCCAAAAATAGAAAAAGCAGCTGGCCATTCGATTCTTGGAACAAAGAACCTCCTAAAAAGAAGTTACACAATGTGAAATTTAATCTGCCGCTTGTTCTTGATTTTGCCAAGCAGCCCATTTTACGAACTCCCATGGCGAAGCACATCAAGAAAATGGAAAATCAAAGAGACACAGATCCAACAATCAATAGCCCAACTCAAGATTCACACGCCCCACCCACACAACACACCTTGCTGGGTGCAGAGGACGATGGGGGAGTAGCTGGTGATGACACTGATGCACATTTCCCTCCTCTTCAGCCACGAATTCGGGCTGTCCTCCCCTTGATCATCCAGCAGATTGAAGGTCATCACCGTGAGGGACGCGCTCATCCTCTCTCTCTCCCTCTCTCTCTCTCCTCTTTCTCTCGACCCTTTTCGCTACCCAGTTGCTACATGATGCTGACCGATCCTGCCGCCATCAGTGAGCATCACAGGAGCCGTGCTGCGCAACGAGGAAGCTGCTCGTTGCCTTTGCTTCTTGCCCCTCTCGCTTGCTTGCGATGTTGAAATTCGTGGGGACTACTGGACTGGTGGTCGGAGTTGGTGGGAAAGGTGGAAGAGAGAAAATTATTGCGACCACGGGGAAGGATGTCTTGCGAAGGCATTAGATTCGAGGCAAGGTTGTACTACTTTGACCGCCCACGTACGTGCGAGGCCCGACTACCTAGGGAAGAATATCGCGTGTGCCGAGAGCATCGGAACCCGTTTCGTCTCGGCCGTCGAATCGTTTGGAGCCGAATCGAATCGAACTCACAAGGTTTATTCGATTAAGATGGAGTCGGCTCACATGATCAGGTTGCATATGAGAATTTTTCTGGATGCAGATCATGTGTTCAAGCTCATCTAAAGCCTTAATTACGTGCATCTTAAGGTGAGGCCTGTATGATGAATGGCGAAAATGGTGCTGGCTACATCATATAGAAATTTCCAACTCCTTACCCTAATCACGTCACTACAGCTGTGTTTATTTTACAAAAAATGAATGTTTCGTAATGATCATTGGTATAATTTGAAATAATTAATCGATGAAAGATATTTTTATCATAGATAATAATTTAATCTAAATATTTTTGTGGGTAATGAATATATTTTTTTTTCCATTTATTTTTGTGAGGAATAAAAGCAATCATTTTTAAGAAAAGTATATAAAATTTTTTTTTTTTTTTTATTTTCTCGAAATGAACGCATCCTAATATACTTTATTTATTTTCCGAAAAATGAATAATTTGGAAAATATTTTCATCAAAATGTTCGTTTATATTAGATAAAAAATGAATAAACAAAAAATTCATCCATAAAATATTTAAATATAAATTATTGTTGTTAATACGAATATTTTTTATTGATTAATTATTTCAAGTGATACAAAATATTATTTTTACAAAAAAAAGTACATTCTTAATAATATATATTCCACTAAACAAATGAAGTCTTGAAGAAACCAACTTTTTCTCCTAAATAAGTGATGTCGTTTATGGAAACCATATTTGGAAAAAAACATGAATTGAGATTGGAATCTTGCCCTAAGATCTCTCTTCCATTTCAAAAATCCACTAAAATTCCTAATTCTGCCTCCATTTTGTGCTAAGATTTTGTTAGATTTGTCATTTGTCCAATGGGTTTTTAGTGATAATTAATTTCTAAATAAATGTTACAATTTAAAACTTCCTATGACACAAAAATTAATTCAAGTTTAATGCGGTAGGAGTGTGTCAATTTCATTTTTTTTTTTGTGATATGAAAATTAATTTAGAATAAATATAATATGAAGTACTGTTTTGGGATATGTGGTGTGATATTTTCCTTGATTTTGGTTGTTGAATTATAATCCTTAGACAAAGCATATATTTTCCTAAGATGTATAGGGGGAGTGCAAAAAGCAAGGAATTGGAAAGTAAATCCTTTTTTTTTTGGGGGGGAAAAATAGGTCCTTTTTAAGAAGGGTTAATATTATGAAAAATCTTAAATTATCATATTTAAAATAAATTTACTTTAAATTAATTTTTTGAGTATAAAAAACCTCAAAATGATATATCGACAAATTAAAAAAAACCCAAAAGTGGCACATTTGTCAAAAATTTACCTTCCATTAAATTGAATTAATATTACGAAAAATCACAAATTATTACATGTGTGACCAATGATGAGTAAAATCATAAACTAATATGTTAAATCAATTGTTATGTATCATTCAACTCAGTATTTTAACAATTTAGGATTTTTCGTGATATTAATCGAAAAAATTTAGCTGTGGTGGCAATTCTCTAATTATTAATATTTGAGGCAACAACTTGCAAATAACATAATAATAAGATTTACTTCTTTTCATGGATTTTGAATACAAATGAGACGACAGCGGCGCCGGTTCCGGAGGGTATCTTCGTATAATTCTTGAAAATTTGGGGGTTTTTGCCTTTTGGACGTGGCTTCTTGTCCAAGCCAGCCGGCGACGGACGAAAATCTCTTCTGCAGCTTCTGCAATCCGGGAGCGAGGAGCAGCAGCGGAGGCGAGGATGGTGGGGACGGATCTGAAGGCGGAGACGATGAAGCTGATGGAGAAGCGGACCGCCGTCGAGGCCGAGATGAACGTCATCATCGAGCGCCTCACCCAGCCCGGCGGCCCCGGTCTCTCCGGCAACCTCGTCGATTCCGAGGTACCCAGAAAGAAAGAAAGAAAACGAAAATTTGAGGCTCGAACGAAGGTGGGTTCGAGTGGTTCGGAGTGGTCGGATTCGTCCGGTCTAAATTTTGGGGTTCTGCTCGTGTGCAGGGGTTTCCTCGTACGGATATTGACATCCCGGTGGTGCGAGCGGAGCGTCGCCGTCTCTCCGGTACTGTGTTGGGTTCACTTTCGATTCGCTCTCTTATATTGCAGCTTGGGTTGCGAGAGTGAAGTAGATTACTGCGCGTTCGCTACGGGAATTTGGGTATTGAAGGTTGAGGTTGATGGGTTCTCGGCAAATTGGTGCTGAAGCTTTCAGTTGGTTTTGGATGAGCCAGTGAGCCCTTGCTTTTGAGGGTTCACTAGGGCTATGGAATTGTAGTTTTGCGGCAGAGGCAGGCTGTTCCGGCATGTGTTTGGGGGGTCCTTGTGGGGTTGTACTGTCTCTTGACTTTCGTTTGTGTGTGGTGGGTTGCGATGATATGATGAGATGTTCTTTTGATTGCAGAGCTTCGGAATGACCATAAAGAGATCACTGATAAACTTAATGAGAATATACAAGTCCTTCATTCGGCTAGGCTTGCTCCCAGGTCGGCACCGGCTAAGGGTTCTGGTAGGCTGCTCAAACACTCATGTTACTTACTTCATCTTCTAGCAGGGCCAGACGGTTTACTATCTGTAGTAGTTTACAAATTGCTTTTTCTTGAGAATATGATTTTGGTCACTAACGCTGTGTGTTTGGAAGCTGCTAATGGTGAAAAATCCAGTTTTATGTTTTTCCTTTTGTTTCATGTGTTGTGCCTTCTTCTGCCTTTGCATGCATTGTTTCTGGCTAGTCTAACTAGTTAAAGCATTTGCTTATTCTGGTGTTAGACCCTTGGGTGTAAACTTTTAAATTGGGCTGAGAGAACTATAGAGAAAATAAAGAACATTTACAATAGAAGGAACAGTTAATTACTTCTTTGTAATGAAAGGATTATCTAGATTCGTTTTGAATAGGCCTCTAGGATGAAAAACTATCCTTACTCATTCAATCATGCACTCAATATCAGATGATCCACATCAAATAGATAAATGCAGGAGCTTCCTTTAACCCTGCATTTGATCAGGTTATTATGAAAGCATGCACTTTTATCACCTTATCCTTCTTTTACACCTTGAACTATCAAGAGATTTGATTGAGATGACTCCCACTATGTAGGTATTCTAAAATACTGGCTCAACAATAATTCATATAATTGTTCGATGCTTTTGCCATTCAAAATAAACCAAATTGAAAATTCTATTGTGTATATTTTCTCCACCTTTCTTTGACAACACCATTTTGGGATTGTGAACTGATTTTGCATTACTTTAAGTACCATCCATAGTTATGTGGCTTGAATTCACTCTGGCTCTTTTTTATCCTGTCATTTTTATTTGAAGGCGATGCTGCGGGATTGGATCTTAGAAACACATCACATGTTGACGCTACAGGATCAGAATCCTCGCGTAATATCATACAAAGAGATACTCCCAGTGACATGGATGTTGATGTGATAGTCAGTAGACCCTTTGCAGTAGTTGATGAAATAGCTGATGGTTCACCAGCAGCAGAGGATGGTTTGCAGCTGGGTGATCAGATTGTGAAATTTGGGAATGTTGAATCTGGGGATGATTTGCTCCAACGGCTTTCTTCTGAAGCTCAGGCAAGTCAAGGCCATGCTTTAACTTTGGTCGCTATGAGGCAAGGTGCACTCATCAACTTAACAGTGACTCCCAGAACATGGCATGGCAGAGGCTTACTGGGGTATGTGATTTTCTTTCTTCCAACTCATTTCTCATTGTTTAGTCCAGTCTGTGGCAATGCTTTACCTTTGTCTTTTATGGGTATGCTAAGAGTGTCCTGCTCAGTGATTCTGCTGAATAACCTTTGGAATGTTTCTAGCCCCTTTAAGAGAAAAGTAGCTTTATGAAGAATTAACAAGAAATTGATGGATTTGTGATAGGAATAAGCTGTAAATGTGCTTCAAAGTTTGAGCTTTGAAGTGAAGTGACCATCACAAAGTGGCTTTGAGCTGTAAATGTGATTAAAGAGCTTGCATGTTACATGAGATGCTAAGCCTTGTGCATTTGTGATAGTTAGGTCACAACCCTACATCAGCAAATGCCACAATGATATCCTTGCCCAGCAAATTTTAGAATAAAAAGAGAGAAATGATAGCTCCTTTAGATGGCTGCTAGGTTGCTTCATATAGTTCCGGGAAAAAACAAAGTTATATGAGGTCTTCTTAGTGATGTCCTTTCATTTGATTCATAGATGGCTTCTAGCTTGCTTCATATAGTTCCAGGAAAAGATAAAGTTGCATGACGTTTTCTTTGTGATGTCCTTTCATTTGATTTATGGAATACATTTTGGAGTGCGTTGTATATGATTTTCCCTGGGAAACATTAGTTCCTATAGTGACTGAAAGATACATATTCTTCAAGTCTCTTTTGGAGTCTGCCTTAGCTATTGGCGTTCTCTGATGCTTTCGTGTGTCAATAGTGTTACTACGAGTACTGTAGGCGTTCAGCCATCAATATTCCAAAAGCACCCACACTGCTACCTGAAATTAACATTTATTTGCCTTCATTTTCACCTATGCTTGATTTTGAATTCTTACCAAACAATTTTACTTAAGTTGCTGTAACTTATTGGCGAAGGATGAAGCCTTGCAAAGGGTTCACAGATCCCTCAAATCTCATTTCTGTGATTGTAAGGGATGCGTACCCAATGATTTATTGCGCTTGCACTTCGCTCCATCTATGGAAGCAGATAATGAAGTCACTTGTATATATCTCGGCTACGCACATCGTAGAAACGCCTTACTTGATTGCAAAATTGCATCACAACCATCTCACTGTCTCCCAAAAGGAATCATGCGAACTTTGAATGCTTGCAGGTGCCATTTTCGGATCTTGTGACATTCTTTGTCTGCAAGTACTCCCATAGAGGTATCTAACGAGGTGCAAGGTGCTTCAAAGGATGTTCTGCCTTCAAATTCTGTTCTCTTTTTGTTGCCAAAACATTCCATTTACTTATGAAGTTAATGTACTTTTTAATTAATATGATGGACAGAGTTCTCTCTGGGATTGTACTGCAGATATTCGACCATTTACTTGTCCGGTTTTGTTCCTGTCGATTCGGTAGTCACTTATTGTCTGCGCTGTGACATTTTTCTTTTGGGGTTTATTTTCCAGAAGCTGAAGCACTTGATTTTGGCTTGTGATGTTCCTTGCCATATGGCTAAGTATTCCTTCTCCACAAAAGCATCACAAATCTCTTTGTAGAGAGGGATGCGGTGATTTGGAGTTTGAAACTTTGTTGGTTATACAGTATTAGATAGGTTTTTTCAAAGAATAAGTTTGAAAGCTTGTTAACTTAGTGCTTTTTAAGTAATAATACCTTCTTTTTGTTAATCTGAGTCCCAAAGCTTTGTACATTAGTTCTTTCCTTCCGTAGATGGAAGGATTTGTTTAGACTGAAAGATACAAGTTTTAGGGTTAAATGTGCAAATAAAGTTTGATAATATACGGACGAAGTTACCAATTTTTAAAACCCGTGAGTACGATATGATATTTAAGCAGGATGGCCCATCCTATTTCGATGTTGCGAGGGGCAAATTTCTTTTCCGGAGCTGGATCCACCAAAATGGATCTATCATAACCATGTTCGATCGCGGTTGTTCTGCGTTGGCAGCACTTGCGGGTGCCACAAGATCGATAGTTGAGATTGCACCCGGACTTAGATCCGCCATAAAAGCAGGCTGCTTGGCAAACTTACATCCTCTTCATTGTTTTCAGTATTTTTAGGAATTGAAATGTAGGAGACATGGGATCGTGACTTTCATCTTCGACACAATTTTCTCGAAATAATAATCGACTTTTGCAGCTCTTTTTCATTTGACCAATAAACAAAATTTGACTTTAGATATATAACATCGTCGTATCTGCAACTTTCAAAATTTGATTCTTTTTCATTATTTATGGACAATTCAATCGTCCTTTCTTACTAGAATAAACGATTTTGTTAGTACAATATGAGATGTATTTGTTAGTCTTTGTCCATTTGTCCATTTTGAAATTACAAAAGTGAGGAAGTCAAAGGAAATTTAACGATTATCCCTATTCATGCTCCCTAGACTTTTAGATTAGATTTTCATCATCTAATAAGCGATAAACTAGAACAAATGCACGCTACACGCGCACCCGTGCATTGCGTTAGTAGAAAGTCCACTTAACTATCAATCAAGCAAAACTTTCCTCATGGCCCTCTTGCATCTCACGCTCGGGCACTAGAATAGTCTCGCTATGATTCTTTAGGTGCCTGCCTCTTACTCATCAATGAACGATGAATAGTCAATTATGATAAACTACGATACGCTTTCAAGACATTGGCGAAGTCAATTATCATAAATTGCTATATGTTCTCTTTCAAGAATTGGTGAAATTCGGGTTTAGTCCCCAATTCGATTTAGAATTAATCCAAGGCAAACAAAAGATCATACCTTTCACCTCCTTTAACACCCCGCTGTATAATGCATCCTAACTTGTCTCGATCATGTAGCATTGTGTGCAATCAAATCTTGAAATACACCGAGTTCATATATCGAGCTTTGTAAAACCTCCATCTGGACGACAAATGCAATCATGCGTACGCTGTTTCTTCATTCGCTAAATGTCATGACTATATGTGCACACTATCCCTTCCTCTATTTAAACAGATTCTACAGGGGCATTAAAAGGGAAATATACAGGCGCCCACCAAGAGACTACAACAGAGACAAAATCAAAGGACCTAACTTTTTCCCTCCACAAAAGCAAAGCTTACCCTAAGAACCTTTTCACATCAATAAATTCTGATGAATTAGTAGTCTCTTTCTTTTTAACAGAGAGAAAAGCGAGAGTAATTATATGCATGTACCTGGGACGAGGGTTTCCCTTTACCATTTTCTGCCCGTACTTTCGCGACGTGTAACCATCAGCAGATATCCCCACATCAAACAAGGTCTTGATGTTGGAAGTACGAGGACTTGAAGAGGGAGACAGAGCCCAATGTGAAGAAGCTAGCAAATTTCTTGGGCTGTCCATTTACTCCTAAAGAGATTGATTGTGGTGTAGTGCAAGATATCATAAAGCTGTTCAGCATAGAGAGTTTAAAGCAAATAGAGGTGAACAGATCGCGGGTCTATCGTATGGGAACTCAATCACGCGGGACGGTCGAGAATAGCAGGTGTTTCCGGCGAGGGCAGGTGGGCGATTGGAAGAATCATCTCTCGCAAGAGATGATCGAGCGGCTTGATCGGATAACTGAGCAAAAGTTTGAAGGTTATGATTTGAAATTCTAGTATCCATCTTGAAGCATAAAGGAGAAAAGTAATCCAACATGGGAGCATAGTTCTCGATAATGAGCTAAGATGAAGTTGCTAGAAAGAAGGCTTCAGTTCATATATGATGCTCTTGTCTCCGACATTTTAAAGTTTGCACCAATATGGGAAGTGCAGTAATTCAAGTTCCAACGGCGGCTTTTTTTGTTTGCTATGCTAATTCCCAAGAATTATAGATTAGTTTAGTCTAATAAAATGGTTCTTTGACCATAGTGAGGTATCAATCACCATTAGCATTATGATGTTCTTTAATTAGTTTTGACCAATAACTTTCATTGAATTTTGAGATTAGAAGTGACACACTTTCTACTATACCTAAAAAGATGCAATTAAATATTTTGGCGATTAATGAAAGACCCAAATCACTCACACACGTGAAGTTTTTTCATGGTTTTGGCCTCGCATCACTTTTACTAAAATAATGAGGTAACTGTCTGGATATATAATTCTATTACCTCCAAGCCTCTAAACCTAAGACAATTTATGGTTTTCAGATATTTTCATTCCAGGCCATTTTCAGTCTTCCAGTTTTATACTTGTGATTTGAAAAATGTAGTTGAAGATACATAGAGAAGTATCAAAATGTGCGAATGTTTAGGTGCTCGTATTTAGTAATATTTTTAGCTTTTGTTTAGGTGCTTGAATTATTGATGTTTTTGACTCTTTATACATATACTGCCGTTTTGAGGCATTGTAGAACAACTTGGCTATCTGTCTCATGTCGCATTGTTTTCTGATTGTGGGAGACTCCTTCCTTTATGTTAACTTTGCTTTAAGCCCGATAACCTCGAGAGCCAAAGATAGTCCACTAGCTTTGCAAACAATATTGTGAGATATTTAACTGTAGTCATGTGGAGGGGAATCCATTTTGAAAGCGTGTTTGCTAAAAAGATAAAGAGCATGGTGGTGGCGCAATTCACTCATTTGATAGATTTCAAAAACTTCCAGACATGTTTGGATAGTATTTTCTTAATTCTCCTCTTCAATCGACAAAAAAGTTGTGCCTCTTGTTGTCATAATAATTTTGCTCCCAGGATCAAACCAATTCTACTTTTCTGCAAGTTTTGAGAGTTGGTCCCCACTAATCTAGATCGTAAAAAATGGTGAGGACTTTCTTGTCACGGAATTTCCTTTTAATTTGGTTAACTGCATCAAAGTCAGAAATATTCACCAATTTGAAATTGAGAATTTCTGCAGTAATTGTTTTTGCAACCGACCTACCTTGCTGCCCTTTAAAGCTTCTTGAACATCCAAAAGAAGGCTACACCTATGGAACCAACTAGAAATTAGGTTAAAGACAATCATGGCAAGAGTTGTATTTCGATACCTCTCAGACCGTGGATTACTATATAACGTACATAAGGAGAACCTTCATCTAACAAGTATACGATGTCTTCAACATGATCTTGAATTCCGACTAAATGTTCGGGCAGATTTTTTCTCTTTTATTCAGCTTGATCAAGACTTCAGCAATGATTAATCTAATGAGTTCACCTTGGCTGTTATATTGGATACAAAAGGGTCTAGTTAGAAAAATCGCAGATAAAATATTAACTCATCTAGTTCAGGAATATTGTAAATTAAACACAAACCAGCCATGGAAGGAGGGAGTCAAGGAGGGGCGGCTGCTTCCCTCCCAAAAAACTTTGTATATATCCTTTGCTAATACGTAGGAAAAAGTTCAACTACAAGTTAATCAACAACTGTCGCGACCTCTTTTTCGAGCGCCCACATATGCGTGCGCCTACGGAGGCTAATGGCTTGACTAGGTCTGTTAGGGCTTAGCTCGGGCTCTCTCAAGCCCACCAATTCACGACTTATGGTCCAAGTTTTTAATTTGTAAGTTAATATTAAATAGGAGTCGCCACTAATCGATTTGAGGCGGGTTGATTAGAAACCCGAGTGAAATATTGAGAGAAATATTTCACTCTTGCGCAACTAGAGAAACTAAGATCGGGGACTTGATTATACTAGTTAATTGCTAATGCCCTTCCGGTACCTAATCTTGTTTAATCTCTAAGGATTTTTGGATTTTCAAGGATTTTTTTATGCATTTGTGGAGAAAAACATATTTTTGGTCTTTTTTCTATTTTTTGAACATGAAATGCCTTTTTTTTTTTTGGATTTTTTGATCCTTTTTTGAAAATATAAATTATTTTTGACTTTTTCTGGTTTTTTTGGGAAAACATGAACTAATTTGAATTTTTTTTTGAAAAATAAATTATTTTTATTATTTTTTTGGTTTTATTATTTTATTTTTTATTAAGATATTATTATAATATAATATTATAAAAACGACCCGTCGGATTCTCGGGTTGGGACCGACCCGGTTCGTTAAAACTAGCAGCCTTGGTTGGGCCCGAAGTACATGCCCGACTCGGTGTACCACTTCTTTTAAAAAAAAAAACAAGCCCAAACAAATCAAGCCCATTTTCATTAAGGAAAAGCCCGGCCCAAGAATCAGCCAGCCCGGACTCGGCTTGAGCAAATTTGGCCCGAGTCATCCGAAACCCTACTTGATTGTGATTCACGCCCGACCCGACTTTGACCCGACTCACACCTCTCTTCCTCTCTGCTTCTTTGCGACGCCGAGGAGGGCGGCTACACGAGCGACGTCGGTAGTCATTGGGGAGATGCCGTGGGTCAGCGACCAGCCAAGAACTCCGGTGGTGAGCTGCAGCTTAGCGGGGACACATCTAGAGGTGTGGTACAGCGGCGAGATAGGCAGCAAGCATTAGGCCAGCGAGGAACGAGATGTAGGGGACGGCGACGACCGGGGGTGACACCGATGGAGAACCTGAAACGTACCCCACATACTTTTGAAACTAAAACCGGATTTAAGAACCTATCCGGTTCTCTAATTCTAGGTTGTCCTAAAACCATGCTCACCAATAATTTACTATTATAATCCACTTACCATAATTTATATTTAGATACATGAAAAATATGAAATATTAATAAAGTAAAAGTCAATTATAAAATAGAAATTTAGACTAATGGTTCCAAATCATACATTTATAATCAAATATCATTAAATACTGCAAGATCGTATGAAGACATAAACTAAGAAAAACATGAGAACTTAATTCAAGTTTCGATTCTAAGTTTCACTTACCTAAAACTTTGAACCTACCCATCAAAAGAGATTCTCCAATTTTTGCAATTCGTAACTTATCCTACATAAATTCGAACTTAGAATTGGACAAGTCCCACTAATCTAGTTATTCAAAACCATGCTCACTCCTAATATCAATCCACACAAGACTTTACCACATTGAAGCACACCACATGTCATCAAAGTGCGAATATATATAGATGTGTGGTTGGTGGCTGGTGCCCATTTTTGGGTCAATTTATAGGCCGAATTCAAATAAAAATGCCCGAATCCTTGGATCAGCTAATTCCCTAAAAAAAACAACTCCAAATTTTAGGTCTAGTCTTAATTTTGTTATGAACTTTTTTTTGTCCTTGAAAAACTTCAAACATTAGGTCTAGTTAGAAATCTTTCCCAAATTTTTTTATCTCATAAAAAACCCCAAACTTTATGTCCAATCTTAAATCCATCACAAACTTTTTCTCCTCGAAAAGAAATATCATCGATTTTTACTCTAGTCCTAAATCTACCTTTGTTAGTCGTCCCTAATTTTTACATCCTAGAGCAATTTTAATTTGAAGATAATTTTCCATGTCACCTTGTTGATGTGGATTTGTTGTCGATGTGGAGATGCCACATCAAATTAGTATTGAACTACGAGGTAGATTTAAGGATAGATTAAAAGTTGGTGTATTTTTTTAGGCAAAACAAAATTCAGGACAAATTTGGGACTAAATCTAAAATTTGAAGTAGATTTGGGACTAGACCTAAAATAGGATTTTTTTCTAAAATAAAAAATTTGGAGTAGAATTAAGATTATACTTAAAATCTGAGGGTTTTTTTTTATATTTAATTTAGGCCTCTTTGGATAGAAATTGGCCTAAACTGTACAGCATCGCAGAAGAAGGCATCATTGTTCCATGTCTGGATCAAACTAAGTGGGCATTTAACTTTGAAGAAAGTAATCCCATTTTCATTTCTTGGAAACTGGGGAGAGAGATGGAACAACCTATCGAATCTTGTGATATCTTCGGGTGTTTTTAGTAATGCTCTCGGGAATATGTGTTTATGTTTTTTCGTTCTCTAGAATATAAATAGAACAAAAACACGTTTGATAATTTTTTTATTCTCTAGAGCAGAAATAATAAACAAAAAAAAGTAGTTTTTTTGTTCTCGGGATAAACTCAAGAAATGAGCATTTTTTTCTTTTCTTTTCTTCCTTTTCTCTTCCTCTCTTCTTCCTTTTAGCAACTGGCCGGACAAGGCCCAATGACCTTGTCGAAGCCTCATCGGCCCTTGGCAAGGTGGCCTCCAGCTCACTGGCCTCCAATAAGACCCCCTAAGCCTCACTTAGCCACTAGAGAGGCTCAACCTTGCTCGGCCACGCGAGGTCGACCCAACTAGGTGCGAGCAAGGTCGAGCCTCACCAGTGATCAGACGAGGTCATTGGTGGCCGACGAGGCTCCCCTGAGGCCGGCGGCCTCACCAACCCTCGGCCGGCCATGGCCAAGGTCGGTGACCAGCTAAAGAAAGGAGAAGAAAAAGAAAAAGAAATAAAATTATTAATAAATAAAAGAAATTCTAAGTCACAAAAATATTTGAGGTCGTACCAAATATATTTTTATTTTGGAAATAGAAATTTTGTGTAGTTATCAAACATCTTAAAATGTTCAAAAACTGTTCTCGAGAAATAGAAATATAAAAAAATATTTCTAAATAAAAATTGTTTTTGAAAATAAAAACGTAACCATACGCACCCTTCATGTCTGCTGGCTATGCTTCAGACCATTATTGCACTCAAGGCTTGTGGTGGGCTCTTCATTGATTTTTCAAAAAGGGCATAGGAGAATGTCGCTTACTCCTTACAACGTAACACAAGTCAATTTGATCCCAAGCACGACTTTGGCTTGGACTCCATTTGTTCTTTTTCACACTTGTATTTACCAGGTTAAAATATTGGATTCCTCCCCAGCTATAATACGTAACTTCTCGGTCTTCATCAAAATAATTGAACACGATCATATAAAAGGATTAAAAAGACTTATTTATCGACAAAATATTTTAAGATCGATAGGAAAAAGGCTTTGGTATCAAATTGGAGAGGGTGAGCACGGTCCGGGTTGGGCAGGTCCACCCCTAACCCTAGGACTAACTTGTACAGTGTTGGTTCTCAATTTTTGAAATCGAGGATCAGATCGACGCAATATGTTCAGTTTGGTTCCAAGGTTAACCCAAGACCAATCAATAATTTTTTTATTTTATTTTTTGTATTCCTTGAAAAGGAGATCGAGGACTAGACCAGCCCAATGAGTTTGGCGACAAGCAAGGTCAACGAAGAGAGGCGAGTAGTGCGAGCGGCAAGCATCAAATGGGGCGAGCGTTGAACGACGAGCAGGGCAAGTGGCGAGCAACAAGGGAGGTGAGTGGTGAGCGGCGTGAACAACCAAAAGTGAGTGAGGCAAGTGTCGAACGGCAAGTAGGGAAGCTGTTTGTTTTGATTTTGGCAAATTGAAGACTAAGCGGACAAAGAAGACTAAAGGAGGATACCGTGAGAAGCTATTTACATTGCTTTAGATGTTGTGAGAAGTCCTCACACAGATATTTTCCTCTTTTGTAAATTATGGCTGTTGATGTTGTAAAAAGCATTAGAAGTCTAAGCTATTAAAGAATAATGTAAAATTACTTAGACTCCTCACTAAGGAGCCTTTTAATGCTGTTGACGCCGTGTAACTTAGGTTTTTCTCTATATAAAAAAATCATAAATAATATATTATATATATTAATATATATTTTAGATATATTGTATATAATATATATAGTCAGGGTTAGTCCGAGTTGAATTGACTCTAAACTCCTAGAACCGATGATCAACCCGCACAGTACTAGTCCAAGGATCTCAAGACCAAGGACCGACCCACTTCCCCTGGGCATTGAATCAGGACCGAGTGGGTTGGGTTGATCCAAGGTTAGTCCAAGGTTGACCCTAAATCGATGCTCATCCCTAAAATTGGAAAGATAATATTTATTATTTCAGGGACTTATTTCTTTCTTGTTTCATTAGAGAGTTTTCAACCTCCGAGATTCGTTTGAATATCTGGAACTTGTAAGAAATTTGAGATTAGATTCGGCTTAAGAAAATAGTCATCAAATTCACTCTATCTTAAAGCGGATTGTTCCCAAATTATGGAATGACTCTTTGTCTCCTCCTCTAGGTCGATAGACTCTATAGATAGTCAAGTATGAAATTCAATAATCCTATAGTTGGATCCCTACCAGTTCCATGATCTAAATGAAGAAATTGTGAATTATAGCAATCAATCATCATGCTATGTGCTCTCAATTCTTCAAAGCTAACCAGAAATTATCTTGTGTTTTTTTTTTGGATTGACTCTATCTTAGGAGTGATTGGGTTCGGGTTGTTGGGGGCTAATAATACAATATAAAGGGAGTTGAATAAGTTGTTTTAGAAAACTTGACAATTTTTTCAAAAATTAGCTAGTGCTAAGTTAATATCAAGTCAACGTGATGTTTCATAACTTGTGATGGAACCATGTGCTAGTAAGAGTGAAGTATAGTGGTTCGGCTTTCTCCCAAAACCCTATCCACTCTTGTAGATTGCACTAGTGATCTACTGAGAAAGTTACAATCAGTAAACAATTGATCCTTGCATAAGATGGATCATATTATTAGGATTTAGCTACTACTCTTACTCTTGTACACTTAATCTTTATCACAATTACTTAAACAACACAAATACAATGCTTGGAGAAACAATCAAAAGAGAGCGTACTACTTGGAACACGGCTAGTAACAAATCTTTAGATCTTGGTATGTTGCTCTATATAACATTTGGTTTCTAAGGTCTTCTCTTTTATAACTATCTTTCGAAGGCGGATTGGAGAAGCAAAGAGCCGTTAAGAGTTACCGTTGAACTGTTGTCCAAAGATAAAACTGTCCATACAATCTTTTTTCCTGAGCATTTGCAAGCTACCTACAAATAGCATATGTTGCTATTCTTCCTTGCAGTCTTTGACAAATCTGTCAGACAACATAGTGTCTCAATTATTGGTTTCATCTGGATTTTACTATTGTGCGATTTCAGAGCCATGAGTTCATGTTGAGAATTTTGAATAATGACAAAAAAAGGATAAACAAATCGAAACTCCATCGCTATTAAACATGTGCATATCCATTTAGAGGCCTAATTTTCTAAAAAAAAAATATCAACTTTAAGTTCAATTTCAATTTTGCTCCACATCCAAAAAAGGGAGTTAATTTCTTCAAAATTATCAATATCAGGAGGTTGTTATCCCTAACAAGAGTAAAAGTATTGGTGAAGATGTAGGTTCAAATAATGAACCTCTAAATGATCATTATATTGATAATTTTGAAAAAATCGATAGCGATATCTGAATGTGGTGGTGGAGTTGAGATGGTGATAATTTCCATTCGCACCCCCCTCTCCCCATTAGACAAAGGCAGCGTCTTTCACCTGGTGGATACCCGGCGTATCCGCCATTTATAAGACCCCGAAACCCGCCAACCTTAATGGACCACTCGAGGCTCCACTCTCCCTCACTCACGGGCCCAAGATAATCAAGAGTCTCAAAATCAAGCACTCGCGGCAATATGATTCTCGAGCTGGGCGAGAAGAAAAACAACGCGCGCGATGTGCAGGAGATGGAGAAATCGACCGCTGGATTGGATGGATCAACGGATGGAGAGAGGGAGGAAGAGGGGGAGAGGATCGGACGTTTGGAGGGCGAGGGGAGAGAGAGAGAGAGAGAGAGAGAGAGAGAGGATCGATCTCTAGGGTTTTACAAGGAGGGGAGATGAAGGAGTGACGTCAGAACTATTAATACTGAGATTGAGCGAGAGAGATGAAAGGCCCCAAATACGTATTCAGACCAAAGCAGGTCTGGTGCCTGATGGAAACCCAACGTCATCGTCTCGAGCCGAAATCTCTAGAGGACTCATTGAGCTTGAAATTTTTTCACTGGGGTAAGCACTGGCTTGGATATTATCGATTATGTGCAAATTATTCTTTTATTATTGATAAGATAGTCAATAACTTCACTTTAAATGGAATTGAACGTACACAAACTATATCGACAAAACTTGAGAATGTAGGTACTATGAATAGAACTAAATGTATACAAATTATGCTGGAATTGATTAACGACAAAGTTCGAGAACATGAAGAGGCAACACCGGAATTTAAGCGATGACGGAAATCTGAAACCTATAGCTAAAAAACACACTAGAATTTAATCTATGACATGAGTCTGAAAATTAAAACTACGATGCATCAATTGAAGAGTAATTGCAAGATAACATTTTTTTTTTGTGCACTCATGAGTTCTCCAGTAGATTAGCGATGGTATATATAGCATTCATGCCATAACCATGTAAGAGCAGTTCTCCTGTAGCCATGTCTCCATGTCTCTACATCTTCGAGAATTTTGTGCCCATACTCTTACGATACCATGATCTTATTCAAGTGATTGTTCCTTTAAAGTTGCGTTTTGATCCTTTATGTCCTCATCCATTCTTGCTCCATAATTTACTGGTCTTTTCGTAGCTCCACTCATCAGTGATTTCAAATTTGAAATTTTATATCTACATCCCGATGCCCTCTAAGTATCTAATCTTTTTGTGGCATTTTGATTAGTAATTCATTTGACTCATTTAACCAATATCTTTATCGACAATCATCAATCATACCATTTGCCATCACAGCCTATCATTAGTCATCACTGTACACCACTATTGACAGCGTTTCTTATAACCCTCAGGGCGGCATCATTTGCTTCCTGCTGTTCACTTTGACAGTTTTGGCCTCTTGCAATCATATCATCCACTCGACAACCTGCGCATTGACGAAATTTAGAAATGACCAAGACCGAAGGCGATGAAAAGATCTTCATAGATTGCTCCTCAGTCCTCGTGGGGTCTTTAACCATGTCTATCTTCCTTTTCTTTGCCTTCATTCTGTTATGAATCGGCCGATCACGAATAAATAAAGAACAAAAACGAGTTAAAGAAAAAATTGAGACACCAAACTTTTTATCCTAATTCCATTATAGTTAACACATTGTATTCCATATTATAACCCTTAACTATTAAAAAAAGAGATTATTTTTATAACCGATAGTTATTCATGAGCACAAATCTAATAGTAATAAAATATGCGCTCAAATTATAAATGTCCTACGGCATCATGAAGGCACGACTCCTACAACCCTGTCGGACTACCCACAGACCCCCCGATGTTCATCGAGGAATAGAACCCCATGCCTTCTTCTATAAACCACACCTCAATACTTTCACTTACAAATATGAATGGATATCGAAATTTTCTCTATCTGACTATTTTCATCATTATAAATCAATCGCTTTGTCAACATATACCGAGTACCACTCCATGCATAGGGTGGCAAGCATTGTGCCAAGTCATGCCAAGTAGGACATGTAGTGACTTGAACCTCAAATACGCAACATCCAAAATCAAGCGATCAAAGCATTGAAAACCATCATGTGGAGGTGTCTATGTTTTACTCATGTTTATTACTAGCGTTCAATACGTAAGATTCTAATATCATGGAAAAACTTTCATACTTTTTTGGGAGACTTGATCACGTAATACTTTATAGGTGAATTAATAAGGGGTAAGTGGTTCCAATTTTCGTATAGGTTCCGCATCGAACTTTAAAAACAAGTTTCTTATTTTTCGAAACCTAGAACCTACCTAAATACCCTGGAACCTACCGTGTCATGTGTTTTAAGGTCGATTCCAAGCTCTACTCAAGTTTCACCTGTATTATTAATTGAACAATTGTAATGAATCATTACTTTAATGACCACTACTTGCTATAAGACTAAGCGGTTCCAAGTTTCGTATGAGTTCCACCTAGAACTTGGAATCCACCTGTTGGAATAGATTCTATAATTTTTTGAACTTAGAACCTACCTTACATTTCCTAGAACTTAAAACCTATCCTATTATGGGTTCCAAATTTCACTTATATTATTAATTGAACAATTGCAGTGGCTCATTATCTTTAATGATCACAATTTATTGCTACGATTTATTGACCACAATTTATTTTTAGACGCACGAAGAATATAAAACATTAATAAAATAAATTGTACACAGAAGCACTTTTGTAAACAGTAAATTTTGTTGTGGAGATTCTTTCATGTGCGGAGGACAAAATGATATTTTCATGTGCGGAGGACCCCAGCGCTCAGGGCAGCATCATTTGCTTCGCTCAGGCAGCATCATTTGCTTCCCGCCGTTCACTTTGACAGTTTTGGCCTCTTGCAAGCATATCATCCACTCGACGACCTGCGCGTTAACGAAATTTAGAAATGACCAAGACCGAGGGCGATGAAAAGATCTTCATAGATTGCTCTGTATACTGGTTTCTTTATTCTGTCTTGCATTTCTTCATATATGCAATCGGTCCCTCCAATTTGTTCTACTGACACGATTAGCGCTTCTGCCCTGTACTTCATTTCACCAATTCGTCGATGTGCGTATAATTGATTGCTGTGAACGGCTCACTCTTGAATCCCCCTCTAAGAGCAAGGGCAGAAGCACAAAGGTCCAAAAGGGGTTAAAAAAGAGAGTCAGAGAGAGTATCTTTTGGAAATGAAAGTAGTGCAGTGGCTTCTACCGGTGGCTGTGGCCTGGTGGTTGCGACAAGGCGGTGCTCCCACCGTGGCCGGAGAGTGTGCAACCAAGTGTGGGGACGTGGACGTACCTTATCCGTTCGGGCTCGAACTCAAGTGTGCAAGGTCCCAAGAATTTTTCCTCAATTGCACCACTGAAGGGAACCAGACACAACTACTTGCTGCCTACGGGGGAAATTGTCCGATACGCAACATCTCGGTCGAGGATGCAACCATGGTTATCAGTGTCGCCGAAGACTACACCTGTTACGACCCAGACGGCCAGGCAACAAACATGAGTGCAACCATCAACCTATCTCGATATCCACCGTACAGATTTTCGGACACCCGGAACAAGCTCACCGTCCTCGGCTGCAACATCTATGCCGTCATGTCCGACCAAGATGGGACGTTTGGGAGCGGGTGCCTCTCCTACTGCAACCACAGCATCGACTGGGCTAATGAGACCACTTGCTCCGGTCTCGGTTGCTGTCAAACGTCCATCCCGAAGGGGCTTAAGACGCTTGATATTAGCATCGAGCCCCTCGACAAGGAAGCCTGTGGACTGGCCTTCGTGGTGGACGATAGGTCATTCAATATATCCAACAGGAAATTCCCGACCTGGGAGGAAGTAGGAAAAAGGTCGGACCTAGTTCTGGACTGGATGGTCGATTGGAACGTGACTTGTGGAAAGGCCAGCTCGAACCAGTCGGGCTATGCCTGTGGCAACAACACGGACTGCCATGACTTCGCGAATGGACCGGGTTATCGCTGCTTCTGCAAGCCTGGGTACAACGGGAATCCCTATAATCGCCCCCACGGTTGTCAAGGTAATAAACACATATTGACTCCTCATGCATTATTGCCCTCGAATATATTGTGTGGATTATTAACTAATTAATCACCAAGCAAGAACCGGAGAGAAGACTACTATATGATTCCATCTA
This sequence comes from Eucalyptus curtisii, assembly GCA_017140595.1. NCBI lineage: Eukaryota > Viridiplantae > Streptophyta > Magnoliopsida > Myrtales > Myrtaceae > Eucalyptus > Eucalyptus curtisii. The sequence continues at coordinate 22,495,040 of CM029496.1, forward strand.
GTTTTACCCATTTAATTAACCGCTGGTAGATTTGTGCACCTTTCTCTCTCTCTCTCCTCAACCTCTACCTCCACCCTCCGGTTTGCCCCTCACGCCACTGCCATGGCCACCATCATTGGGCCACCACCTTGGTGAGCCCACCCTCGTCCTTCTTGCGCCGTCAGACCACAGCCGTGGTTTCCTTCTTTCTCTCTCTCTTTTTACTATACCAATGCACAGTCCCTCTCCTCCACCGACAACAGCACCCTCACTGAGGAGATGACAACAAGTGCCGTCACCACCACAGGCAACGACCTCTCTCTCTCTCTCTCTCTCTCTCCTGTCTTAGTGAGTCTGGCTTTTACCTCATCTCGGTTGTGACAAGTCCCCGGTACCATCTCCTCCGCCATGAAGGAGATGAGATTTGATTGATAGTCTCTTCCACGAAAGGGGATATCATATCTATAGGTCTCCTCCGTCCACGGACGAGGCAACGGTGTGTGGTGTTGAAGACGTGTCCTTAACTCATCTGTACATCAATCTGGACGATGAGAGCATGAAACCGTGACTCGACGGTGGCGGGGATGATGATGCGATGGTCAGTGTCATGGTTGGGCTGGGCCATGTGGTGGTGTAGGAGAAAATACTAGGGAGTCTCGTTCCACCGTGATAGCGTAGTCCCGGGCTACTCAGTAATCACCACGTGGTGCCACGTGGCGTGGCTGGGTCCCACGGACGAAGGACCACCATAGCGTAGTCTCGTTCCTTTTCCCTCTCTCAACTATTCATCTTCCCCACCACCTTACCTTTTTTTTTTTCTGTGAAAGTAAGTAATTGTATTGAACTCTACCAACTATACCTTTTTGGTGAAAGTAAGTAATTATGTTGAGCTCTACCAAAGGTCCACCACCTACTTTTTGTCACCGTAAAACACAAGAACTCGTCATTAGACAAGATAATCAGATCTGAGAAAAAGGAAGGAAAAGAAAAAGGAAATTAGGGGAAAATTGATGGAAGATAGCGAGGCTCAAGTTCGTCTTAAATGAAACAACTGAAAGGAGCCGCACCATGGCTGCAACCAGTTCTGGCCGCCCCGCCAATAAAGGTCCGGTTGTCAGTGCCTGCCCGATTTCATTATCTCTCTCCTCCGTAAACGTGTGAATCATCTCAGCCTCCTCTTTTTTATTTTCACGCATTCTCATTTCTTTTTTCATAGTCATTGGTGGAGGAGGAGGATATTGGTCATGAATTTCTGGGAATAACGATGAAGACTACGCGGAAATTTAAAGCGAAGCACAAGGATTTCTTCGTCTTCTTCTTTTCCTTTCTTTTTCTTTTGCTTTTGTTTGGCGTTGGAGAAGAAAATGTTCATAGATATATGGATACAGGTAGGTCTCCGTTTAGGGGTGATGAAATCATCGGCTCCGCCATCGACCCGAGCGGAGGGCGACCATTGCCTATGGCAGGTCACCCGGTGCCCTCTCATGGGCAAAGCCTTCGGTGACCATCCGGGTCACCCATGAACAATGGAGAGAGAGAGAGAAAGGGGGAGAGAGGCTTCATCTGTGGGACCCATCCACGCCAGTGCCATGTGTCGACCACCGAATGGCCCGGGACTAATCTAATATTTTTTCGTGAAGGGAATGTTGGTTGAGTGGAAAGTGATAGGGGGGAGAGGGAGAAAATGCTTTTTCCTAATATATTTGATGCATACTACCTCATACTATAATTATAATAGGAGGCCGGACCCACCATTATCAATAGTTACCATAGACTAGAGGTGTCAAACGGGTGGGTCAGGTCATTAATGGATCGACCCAAATTGACCCATTAACCCATTTATGATCCATTTATGTCTAATGTAAATTTTTCGACCCATACCCGACCGACCCATATTAATAAAATATTTTCATATTTAACTAAATTTAGGAAAACTTATTCTTATGTTTTTTTTAAAGATTATATTACTAAAAAACTTCCAAGCAATACAAATCCAATCAATAATTTTTCAATTTTTTATAATTTTTCAAAAAAATTATTTCTTATATATATATAAATATATTTAAAAACTAAAATAGTTTTATGCAACACAAATTTAATGGACAATTTTTATAATTTTTAAAATAATTATTTTTAAAAATCGAATTTTAATTATTTTTATTTTTAAAAAATAAATTTTAATTATTTTTATTTAAAAAAATAAAATTTTTAATTATTTTCATTTTTATTTTTTAAATATAATTTTTAATTTTTAATTTTCTTTTTCTTTTTTGTTCTTCTTCTTCTTTGGCCGGTCGCCGGCCACAACGACGGCAATGGCCGGCCACAAAGCCTCAAGCTTGCCCCCGCTTGCCGACTCCGGCAAGCTCGCGGCTCGCCAGATCCTATGAGCTCGAGCTCGCTTGCGCCGGCCGAGCGAGCTCGAGTCTCGCCAAATCGGCAAGCCCTTCGGCGAGCTCAAGGCTCGCGGCGGTCGCCGGCCATCACCGTGCTTGGCGACCGGAGGAAGAAGAAAGAAAAAAAAAAAAAAGAAAGAAAAAAAAAAAGGAAAGAAAAAGAAAAGAAAATTAAAATAAAAAATAATTCTAATTTCGATTTTTTTTTTTAAATTGTAAAGTTAAAGAGAGAAGAGAGAGATGGTGAGGTTTTGAGTGAAAATAAATGGGTTGATAAATGGATCTTAAATGGGTGGCTTCTACCACCCATTTAAGACCCATATATGTTAGTCTTGATCCATTAAAACCCATTATGGGTGCTTTAGAAAATAAAGCTTGACCCATTAACAACCCATTTAACCATAAATGGGTCTATGAATGGGTCAATGACCCATTTTGACACTTCTACCAAAGACCCAATTGATCAATTCGGGTTTGAGCAAGTATTTCTTCTAATGTTCCAATTTTTGCTTAATGGAATAAGTTAACGCGGTCGCCACCACCTTGTCATTGTCGTCAACATCATTTCTAGCACAACCACAATCTTGTCTTCTCCTTCGAATCCCTGTACTCCATCTTTTATATATTTTCATTAAACGTGATAGGCATACTAAAATGTATTTAGATGGTTAGATCTAACGAGCACGTCATATTTAATGATGCATAGTAGCGTGTCCACCTCACTCATTGAATGATGGCCCATATTATTTATGTAAAGGTCAATGTCCCCCCTCCTAGGTTCAGTTGTCGTCCCCAGTGAGCATATCTAATATGGTGACACCCCCTCTGCCTTGCTTTGGAAACGTAAGGTTCATGTGCATTGCAAAAGCTCCATTTCCGCAAGTTTTGTATGCTGGATCCTGTCCGAGCTCCTGTGTCGTTAAGGAGTCTTGTATAAAGTTCGAGGCAGCTTTGATCTCCGCCAGTGGCAAAACACAACACCATTGTTGAGCTCAAAGTTGACACGGAGAGAGCAGAGAGTAGATAAAGAAAAAATATCTTAAGAGACGATAGACGTGTTGTGAAACTAACCAAAACCTAAATTGGATAGCATTATGTATACAGTAATCCATGTTCCCACTTGTTTAATGGGTTTTTGCAATTGACTGAGATAATGGTTCGATTTGTCTTCTACATAATTTAGACATCAATGAGTGCAAGGAGCCACAAGTATACCCATGTCATGGAAAGTGTAGGAATAAGCTCGGGAACTACACATGCGATTGCTCATTCGGAAAGCTGGGCGATGGTAAAGTCAGTTGCCAAATTGCTCAGTGGGTTGTGCTTGTTGCAGGTACTTTCGTACATATCCTCAAATCATTCACCAGTATTCGTATTATATCAATCCATTCTAGATTTTGCAGTTAGTTTTACTATACAAATAGTTCATGAATTTTGATTTAAAGTGCAATATCATCCCTAAACTTTTAATTTGTATAATGTAATCCCTAAACTTTAGCCTATTAGACAAAATCGTCCATAGACTTTTAGTTTATTCAATGTGGTTTATGAAGTATTGGTAAATGTTCAGTTTAATCCATAAATTATTGATAAATGTTCAATTAAATCCTTACATTTGAGTCATTTTCATATAATATAGGGATATTAAACATTTACTAATAAGTTTAGATACCACATTCAATAAATTAAAAATCCAAGAATAGTATTGTACACTAGATCAAGTTCAGGGACCATTGAACAAATAAAAGGTTTGAGGGCGACATTATACATTAAATCAAAGTTTAAAAATCATTTGCATCATTTCTCTATAGATTATTACACTGCACTTGGTGTAAACCCTGACAAAACAAGCAGCAAGCCACAAGCTGCCACGTGTCCCTATGCAATCCCAGGCTCATGTCAATAACATCTTTCCTTTGTTTTTATTTTACCTCCATTTTCACTTTTTTTCTATTTATCTGAAGCTAACATCTTTTTAACTACATTCATGGGAGGATACACAACAAATTTAAGTGAAACAGAGAAATAAAAGAATAAAGAAAGAAAGAATGAGTAGAAACAGACAAATAGAGTTTTTGAGAGTAAACAGAAGGAAAAATGACATAAATGGTCCATAAACTTCGATCTAATGTGTAATATAATCCTTGAACTTTTAATTTATTCAATGTAATCCTTAAACATTAATTTAATGTGCAATGTGGTCCCTAAAATTTTAATGTTTTCAATGTAGTCTCTAAACTTTTAGTAGATGTTAAAATTAGTTCCTAATCTATATGAAAGTATTCAATATTGTCACTGATCTTGAATTAATAGAAAGACTATATTGAATATTTCAAATAATTCAAGGAATACATTGA